>CM077451.1:1619377-2819377 GCA_039654765.1 Mylopharyngodon piceus
ACATACAGAACATATTTTTGGCCAAAGAGTACTGAAGTAACATCAGAGTGAGGCAAAGAGTATGTTTAGAAAATTCATTATGGAGGACTCTTCGGACAAAAAAAAAATTAAGTAGGTGTAATATGGACTTCTGTATGGCTGAAAAACAAAAATCAGAAGGACTCCATGAATATGTATAGAAAGTTCAAGATCAAGAGCTTTTGGGCCATAAATATGTTCTTTAGGTCAAATATGGACTACTGTCTGTCTTATGTAATATCATATAAAGTCAATGAGTATGTATAGAAAATTCATGATTGGGGACTAATTTGCCAGAAATGTATTCAGTTGGTCTAATATGGACTTCTGTATGGGTGAAGTAACATTAAGATGGAGTCAATGAGTATGTATAGAAAGTTCATGATCGAGGACTTATTGGCCAGAAATATGTCCATTGGGTCCAATATGCAATACTCTATGGCTGATGTATCATCAGAAGGACCCTATGAGTTTATGTAAAAAGTTCATCATCTAGGACTAATTTGCCAGAAATTTGTTCAGTTACACAAAATGGGTTCAGATATGATCTAAGTAACATCAGAGTCAATTAATGTATATGTATAGAAAGTTCAAGATTTAGTACTCTTGGGCCAGAAATATGTTCAGTAGGTCTAATGTTGACTTCTGTATGTAAAAGTAACATCAGAAGGAGTGTATAAATGTAATGTAAAAAAAAGTTCAAGATCAATTAATCTTTGGCCAGAAATATATCCATTAGTTCAAATATGCAATACTCTATGGCTGAAGTAACAATAGAGTGAGGCAAATGAGTATGTATAGAAAGTATATAATCGAGTACACTTGGGTAAGAAATATGTCGGTAAGTCAAATACGGACTTCTACTCTTTGGCCAAGAATATGTACAAGTAGGTGAAATGTTCAATACTCTATGGCTGATTTTATCATTAGAAGGAGTCAATGAGTTTGTATAAAAAGTTCATGACTGAGGACTAATTTGTCAGAAATATGTTCAGTATTTTGTACACAAAATTCATGATCGAGGAGTTTTGGGACCAAAAGAAATAAGTAGGTCTAATATGGACCTCTGTATGGCTGAAAAACAAAAATCAGAAGGAGTCCATTAATATGTATAGAAAGTTCAAGATCAAGAGCTTTTGGGCCATAAATATGTTCGTTAGGTCAGATATGGACTACTGTCTGTCTTATGTAACATCAGATAAAGTCAAAATGAGTATGTATAGAAAATTCATGATCGGGGACTAATTTGCCAGAAATGTGTTCAGTTGGTCTAATATGGACTTCTGTATGGGTGAAGTAACATTAGATGGAGTCAATGAGTATGTATAGAAAGTTCATGATCGAGGGCTAATTGGCCAGAAATATGTCCATTGGGTCCAATATGTAATACTCTATGGCTGATGTATCATCAGATGGACCCTATGAGTTTATGTAAAAAGTTCATCATCTGGAACTAATTTGCTAGAAATTTGTTCATTTGGTCAAAATGGGTTCAGATATAACCTAAGTAACATCAGAGTGAATTAATGTATATGTATAGAAAGTTCAAGATTGAGTACTTTTGGGCCAGAAATATGTTCAGTAGGTCTAAAGTTGACTTCTGTATGGGAGAAGTAACATCAGAAGGAGTGTATAAACGTAATGTAAAAAAAAGTTCAAGATCATTTCATCTTTGGCCAGAAATATATCCATTAGTTCAAATATGCAATACTCTATGGCTGAAGTAACAATAGAGTGAGGCAATGAGTATGTATAGAAAGTATATAATTGAGTACTCTTGGGTTTTGTAGGTCAAATACGGACGTCTGTATAGCTGATGTAATACCAGAAAGCGTCAGTGAGTATATATAAAAAGTTCAACTTCGAGGACTCTTTGGCCAAAAATATGTTCAGTAGCTCACATATACAGTACTCTATATGGCTGAAGAAACAACAGATTGAGGCATGTATATAAAGTTCATGATCAAGGACTGTTGGGACAGAAAAAAATTAATCAGTTTTTAGATGTACTTCTGTATGGCTGAAATAAAATCAAAAGTCAATGAATATGTATAGAAAGTTCAGTATGGTGTACTCATGGGTCAGGAATATGTTCAGTAGGTCAAATATACACTTCTATATAGCTGATTTTATCATTAGAAGGAGTCAATGAGTTTGTATAAAAAGTTCATGATTGAGGACTAATTTGTCAGAAATATGTTCAGTATTTTGTACACAAAACTCATGATCGAGGAGTCTTGGGACCAAAAAAAAAAAAGTATGTCTAATATGGACTTCTGTATGGCTGAAAAACAAAAATCAGGAGTCCATGAATATGTAAAAAAAAAATTTCAAAATCAAGAGCTTTTGGGCCATAAATATTTTCAGTAGGTTAAATATGGACCACTGTCTGGCAGATGTAACATCAGATAAAGTCAATGAGTATGTATAGAAAGTTCATGATCAAGTACTCTTGGACCAAAAATATGTTCTTTAGGTCTAACATGGACTTCTGTATGGGTGAAGTAACATTAGAAGGAGTGAGTGATAATGTATATAAAGTTCAAGATCGAGGGATTATTGGCCAGAAATGTGTACATTGGGTCCTATATGCAATACTCTATGGCTGATGTATCATCAGAAGGTCCTTCTATGAGTTTATGTAAAAAGTTCATCATCGAGGACTAATTTGCCAGAAATTTGTTCAGTTGGTCAAAATGGGTTCATATATGGCTGAAGTATCATCAAAAGGAGTCATTGAGTCTGTATAGAAAATTCAAGTTCAAGAACCCTTTGGCCAGAAGTATGTTCTGTAGGTCAAATATGGACTACTGTATGGCTTTATTGAGCCACGGAATTGTTGTGTACATTGCACTGAAACTGCGCATGTCTTGTATGTTATACTTCATTGCAACGATATAATTTAGATTTTGAATGCAATTTCACAGGATATGTTATGTGTTATCTCTTCAATGCACACATGAAATGAGTTATTTATTGCAATGCAAACAACACAAATGGTATGCGTTGTCTTTTCAATGCACAATGTAATAAGTTAAGTTAGTTCCTGTATACAATGTAGTGAATGCATATTGTATGTTAATCTGTCTAACGGATTAAGTTAGATATTGTATGCAATGCAATGCACGTGTTATTATCTCTTCAATGTAAATACGAAATGAGTTAGTTATTGTATTATTTACACTGCAACACCATTTATCTCTTCCATGCATAACGGAATAAGCTAGTTCTATTATACAGTGCAATGAAACAGCACATATGTTGTGTATCTCTTCACTGCACAACGGTTTCGTGCATGTAATGCAATGCACATATTGTACGTCAGTGTACCAGAAATGGGTTAGTTCTGCCAACGCAATGCAAAATTGGAAATGTTATGTATTGTATCTTTATTACATAACGGAATAAGTTAGTTCTTGTATATAATGCAGTGTTACTTATTGTATGCATTGGAATGCAACAGAACTCTTGTATTACCTATTTAATGTAGAAACCAAATGAAAGTTATTGTTTTATTGCAATGCAACAGGACATGTTGTATTAATTTTTTCGCAATAATTTAATTATTGCATGCAATGATTTAATTATTGCACGCAATAATTTAATTATTGCATGCAATGAAATGAAACAGTTAGTTCTTGTATTTATTGTATCGCATCAGCATAATGTGATTTGTTATATCTTCAGTGCAATGCAGTTCAATAAGCACCCGTCATGTGTTAGCTCTTCACTGCACAACGGATTAAGTTACAATTCAAGTTACAGTTACAATGCACTGCACCTTATGTGTTATCTCTTCAATGTATGAGGAATAAGTTAGTTTCCTTGCCTTGTATTCAAGAACTAACTCATTCCTTAAGCATTAACGATATAACATATGTGGTGTTGCTATGAATGAACTAAATCATCCGTTAAGTACTGGAAGAGATAACACATGCATTGCACTGCATTGCAGTACATTAATACGTTGTGCATTTAAGAGATAACATGGCAGGTGCTTGTTGCACTGCACTGCATACAAGAACTAACTCTTTTCATTTGTGCATTGAAGAGAAAACAAATCACATGCTGTTGCATTGCAATGCCTCAAGAACTGTTTCAGTGCATTGCATACAACAGGTAACTTATTACGCTATGCAGAAGAAATTAATATAACATAACATGCATTGCAACAAGAACAATTAGTTCAACAGCATGTGATTTGTTTTCTCTTCAATGCACAATTGAAAAAAGTTAGTTCTTGTATGCAATGCAGTTGCAACAAGCACCTGTCGTGTTATCACTTCACTGCAAATCGGAATATTTTACTGCAATACAATGCTCATTTTATGTGTTATCTCTTTGGTGCACAACGGATGAGATAGTTCATTCATCGCAACACCACATGTTATTTTACATCACTTTAATGCTTTAAGGAATAAGTTAGTTCTTGTATACAATGCAAGGACACAGTGCATAACTTACATGTTGTAATGCAATAGCACATCATGTTATATTAATATCTTCTGTGCACAGCGTAATACGTTAACTATTGTATACAATGCAATGAAAAAATTTGTTCTTGTATTTATTGCAATGCAACACGTGATTTGTTTTCTCTTCAATACACAAAGAGTTCGATTTATTATGCAGTGCTACTAGCACCTACCATGTGTTACATCTTCACTGCACAACAGATTAAATTACTGCAATGCAAAGCACATATTATGTGTTATCACTT
Organism: Mylopharyngodon piceus; assembly: GCA_039654765.1. Taxonomy (NCBI): domain Eukaryota; kingdom Metazoa; phylum Chordata; class Actinopteri; order Cypriniformes; family Xenocyprididae; genus Mylopharyngodon; species Mylopharyngodon piceus. The sequence goes on from CM077451.1 coordinate 1,624,116, forward strand.
TAGTGCATAACCGGTGAGTTTGTTCATTCATTGCAACACCACGTCTTTTGTGTTATCATTTTAATGCATAAGAAATAAGTTCGTTTTTGTATACAATGCAAGGAAACAGTGCTTAACTTATATAACTTACATATTCGTTCTTGTAGGCATTGCAATGCAACAGCACATCATGTTATGTTAATTTCTTCCATGCACAGCGTATTAAGTTAACTACTGTATGTAATGCAATGAAAAATTTAGTTCTTTTATTTATTGCAATGCAACACCATATGTGATTTGTTTTCTCTTCAGTGCACAAAGGAAAGAGTTCGCTTTTGAATGCATTTTTGAATTGCCTTTGCATTGCATTGCATTGCATTAGGTAATACAAAAGTTTTGTTGCATTCGAATGCATACAAGAAGTAACATATAAACCTTGCATTGCATACAAGATCTAACGTATTCCCTTATGCAGTAAAGATACAACACATAACATTGCTGCTATGGCATTGCAATGCATGTAAGAACTAACCAATTCCTTGTACACTGACGTTCAATATGTGCACTGCATTTATATACACGAATCCGCTGTGCAGTGAAGCGATACACAAAAATATGTGCTCTTTCATTGCACTGTATAATAGAACTAGCTTATTCCGTTATGCATGGAAGAGCATTACATGCATAACTCCATACTGGAGAGATCTCAGTTGTGAGCAGTGACCTGTGGAGGTTTGAGGGCACCTGGTGTTCAGATGTGCGTAAGCTCATGTGGCAAACTCTTGAAGATCCCAGTCACTCCAAATGTTCCAAAGGTGTAGCTGTGGTTTCTGTCCTGGTCATTTTGACCTCTATCGTGGCCATGTGTGTCCACAGTATGCCGGAATTCAGGCACGCAACTGACAGTGAATATTCTGTCCTAGACACTCTGGAGCTCATCTGTACATCCGTACATTGAAGAGATGATAACCTGCATTGCTTTGCATACAATATCTATCTTAATCCGTTATGGACGAGGAGCTGCTACGACCCGCAGGGCAAACTCCACTGAGAAGTTGCATTACAATTAATACAATAACTAACTCATTTCGTTCGTACATTGAAGAGATGATAACCTGCATTGCTTTGCATACAATATCTATCTTAATCCGTTATGCAGTGAAGAGATTAACATACAATATGTCCTGCTGCGAAGAGATATCATGTTTCGTTGCTTTGACACAAGAATTGGCGCATGCCATTGTATTCAATATCGAAATTATTCTGTTTTGTATTAAAGAGGTATATGTGCTGTTGTACTGCAGTGCATATAAGATCTAACTTAATCCGTTGTGCAGTGAAGAGAAAACACATAACATACGTGCTGTTGCATTGCAATAAATACAATGACTAACTCATTTCGTCTGTGCATTAAAGAGAGAACATAGTGCTATTGCATTGCATATAAGATCCAACTTATTCCGATGTGCAATAAAGAGGTAATATATCTGTGCCGTTGCAATGCAAAGCATAAAAAGAGTACATATACGCTATACGCTGTTTCATTACATTGTATACAATGTATTACGTTGAGCATAGAAGAATAATTTACTGCAATGCAATGCAGATGTTATTGTACATCTCAATGCATTAAGGATGACACCACATATGTTATGTGTTATACACCTTTAATGCTTAAGGAATAAGTTAGTTCTTGTATACAATGCAAGGAAACAGTGCATAACTTACATATTAGTTCATGCAACAGCACATATGTTATATTAATTTCTTCTAAACACAAGGTAATAAATTATTTAATGTATGCAATGCAATGAAACGGTTTGTTTTCTCGTCAATGCACAAAGGAAAGAGCACAAAATGCACAAAGGCACCTGTCCATGTTATCTCTTCACTGCATAACGCATTAAGTTACGGCAATGCCCTGCACATGTTATGTGTTATCTCTGCACTGCACAACGGATTAAATTAATGCAATGCACTGCACATATTATGTGTTATCTCCTTAAAGCATAACGGATGAGTTAGTTCATTCATCGCAACACCAATTGTTAAGTGTTATTACTTCAATGCATGAGGAATAAGTTAGTGCTTGTACATAAGTGCATAACTTACATGTTGCAATGCAACAAGCACATATGTTATGTTAATTTCTTCTATGAACAGCGTAAACATTCAGTTCTTGCAATGCAACACCATAAGTGATTTGTTTTCTTTTCAATGCACAAAGGAAAGTGTTCGATTTTGTATGCAATGAAGTGCTACAAGCAGCTGCCATGTGATATCTCTGCACTGCACAACGGATTAAATTACTGCATGGCACACATATTTTGTGTTATCTCTTCAGTGCATAACCGATGAGTTAGTTTATTCATCGCAACACCATATGTAATGTGATGTCTCTTCAATAAATAAGGAATGTTAGTTTTTGTAGACAATGCAAGGAAACACTGCATAACTTACATATTATTATCTTGTAGGCATTGCAATGCCACCACACGTTATATTAATTTCTTCTATGCACAAGGTAATAAGTTATTTATTGTATGCAATGCGATGAAACGGTTAATTCTTGTATTTATTGCAATGCAATAAATTTCAATGCACAGCATATGTTTTATTGCATACAATAATTAACTTATTGCATGCAATAAAACATGCAATAAGTTAATAAACATGCAATAAGTGCATAGAAGAGATTACAAACGACAGGTGCTTGTTGCTCTGCATGCATACAAGAACGAACTCTTTCCTTTGTGCATTGAAGAGAAAACAAATCGCATATGCTGTTGCATCGCAATAAATACAAGAACTAACTGTTTCATTGCATGTAATAATTAACTTACGTTGTGCACAGCAAAATTAATACAGCATGTCTTGTTGCATTTGTAACACCACATATGTTATGTATTCTCTCTTCAGTACATAAGGAATAAGTTAGTTTTTGTATACAAAGAAAGGAAACAGTGCATACAAAACATTATGTTATATTAATTTCTTCTATGGACAACCTAATAAGATAACTATCGTATGCAATGCACTGAAACAGTTCTTGACGCATTGCAATGCAACAAGCACGTTATATTATTTCTTATATGCACAACGTTATAAGTTATTTATTGTATTCAATGCAATGAAACAGTTAGTTCTTGTGTTTATTGCAATGAACCAGCATATGTGATTTGTTTTCTCGTCAATGCACAAAGGAAAGAGTTAATTCTTGTATGCAATGCAGTGCAACAGACACCTGTCGTGTTATCTCTTCATTGCAAAACGGAAGAAGTTACTGCAATGCAATGCACATGTTATGTGTTACTTCAGCCATACATGAACCCATGTTTGACCGTCTAAACATATTTCTGGCAAATAAGTCCGCGATCATATGAACATTCTCAATGACTCCTGATTGTACGTCAGCCAAAGAAAATTGCATATTTGACCTAAAGTAAATATTTCTGGTCAAAGTGTACTTGCCTCCTTCTGATGTTACTTCACCTATACAGAAGTCCATATTATAACTACTGAACATATTTCTGGCAATTTAGTCCTCGATCATGAAGTTCTATAGATACTCGATGCCTGATATTATTTCAGCCATACATGAGCCCATGTTTGACATTCTGACATATATAGGACATATTTCTGGCCAAAGAGTACTCGATCTTGAACTTTTATACATTACTATTGACTCCTTCTGATGATACGTCAGCCATAGAGTATTGCATATTTGACCTAATGAATATATTTCTGGCAAATTAGTCTTCAATCGTGAACTTTCTATACATACTCATTGACTCCATCTGATGTTAGATCATCCAGACAGTCGTCCGTATTAGACTTACTGAACATATTTCTGGCCAAAGAGTACGCGATCTTGAACTTTTTCATACATTACTAATGACTCCTGACGATATGTCAGCCAGACAATAGTACATTTTTTAACCAGCAGAACATATTTCTAACCAAACAGTATATGATATTGAACTTTTTTATAGATTTATTGACTCTTTCTGATGTCACATCAGCCAAGTCCACATTTGAACTACTGAACATATTTCTGACCCAAGATTCCTAGATCATTAACTTTCTATACAGACTAATTGACTGCTTCTGATGTTACATAAGACAGATAGTACTCTAAATTTGACATAATGAACACATTTCTGGCCCAAGAGTACTCGATCTCAAATTTTCCATAAATATTCATTGACTCCTTCTGATGTTACATCACAAGAACAGTAGTCCATATTAGACCTACTTAATTTTTTCCTGTCCCAAGAGTCCTTGATCATGAACTTTCTATACATACTCATTGACTCCTTCTGATGATACGTCAACCATAGAGTATTGGATCGTTCACGTAATGGATATATTTCTGGCCAAAGAGTACGCGATGTTGAACATTTTATACATTACTATTGACTCCTTTTGATGATACATCAGCCATAAAGTATTGCATATTTGACATAATGGACATATTTCTGGCAAATTAGTCCTCAATCATTCACTTTTTAAACATTACTGTTTACTCCTTCTAATTAAACGTCAGCCATAGAATATTGCATATTTGACCTACTGAGCATATTTCTGGCAAATTAGTCCTCGATCATTAACTTTTTAAACATTACTGTTGACTCCTGATGACACGTCAGCCATAAAGTATTGCATATTTGACCTACTGAACATGTTTCTGGCAAATTAGTTCTCAGTCAGGAACTTTCTATACATACTCATTGACTCCATCTGATGTTAGATCAGAGAGACAGTAGTCCAATATTTGACATAATGAACATATTTCTGTCACAAGAGTACTCGATCTTGAATTTTCCGTACATATTCATTTACTCATTTTGATGTTACATCAGAAGAACAATAAGTAGACATTACTAACATTTTTTTCTATCCACAGACCCCTGAAAATGAACTTTCTATACATAATCATATCCTCACTCTGATGCTACTTCAGCCATACATGGAGCCCATGTTTGACCTTCTGAACATATTTCTGGAAAAAAACTTTTTATACATACACATTGACTACTTCTGATGATATATCAGCCATAGACTATTAGATATTTCACCTAATGGATATATTTCTGGCACAACGTTATTCGAATCTGAATTTTTATACATTTCTATGCACTCCTTCGGATGTTACTTCACCCATACAGAAGTCCACAAACCTTATGAACATATTTCTGGCAAATTAGTCCTCAGTCATGAACGTTCTATACATACCCACTGACTCACATTGATCTTACTTCAGCCATACATGAGTCCATGTATGTCCTACTGAACATGTTTCTGGAATATTAGTCCTCAATCATGACCTTTTTGTACATACACATTGACAGCTTCCTTATGATATGTCAGCCATGGAGTATTGCATATTTAATTTAATGGACATATTTCTGGCAAATTAGTCCTCAGACTTGAACATTCTATACATACTAATTGACTCCATCTGATGTTGGATCAGCCAGATAGTAGTCCACATTTGATCGAGAGAACATATTTCTGACCATACAGGATATTGAACTTTTTTATATAGAAGCCATATAGCCATATAGAAGTCCATATTTGACCTACTGAACATTTGTCTGACCCAAGATACCTTGATCATGAACTTTCATTACAGAGTCATTGACTCCTAATGTTACATCAGACACACAGTAGTCAAAACTTGACATAATAAATATATTTCTGGCCAAGAGTACTCGAATTTGAACTTTTTAAAAATACTCATTGACTACTTCTGATGTTACATTAGCCAGACAGAAGTCCGTATTCGACCGACTGAACATATTTCTGTTTATACATATTCACTGATTCCTTCCGATGTTCCTTCAGTCATGCCATGCAAGTCCATATTTAACATACAGAACATATTTTTTGGCCAAAGAGTACTGAAGTAACATCAGAGTGAGGCAAAGAGTACGTTTAGAAAATTCTTGATGGAGGACTCGTCGGACAAAAAAAAATTAAGTAGGTTTAATATGGACTCCAGTATGGCTGAAATAAAATCAGAAAGAGTAAATAAGTATGTACAGAAAGATCAAGATCGAGTACTCTTGGGTCAGTAATATGTTCATTAGGTGAAATATGGACAACTGTCTGTCTTATGTAACATCAGATAAAGTCAATGAGTATGTATAGAAAGTTCAAGATCGAGTACTCTTGGGTCAGTAATATATTCATTAGGTCAAATGTGGACTACTATCTGTCTGATGTAACAACAGAAGAAGTCATTGAGTAATATATAAAAACTTCAATATCGAATACACTTTGGCCAGAAATATGTTCAGTCGGCCAAGATATGTATGTACGGCTTATCTTACATCAGAAAGGAGTCATTTAATCGGTAGAGAAATTTCATCATCGAGGACTAATTAGCCAGAAATTTGTTCAGTAGGTCAAAAATGAGTTGACATATGGCTGAAGTAACATCTGAATGACTCAATGAGTCTGTGTAGAAAGTTCAGTATCGAGTACTCATGGGTCAGGAATATGTTCAGTAGGTCAAATATACACTTCTATATGGCTGATGTGACATAAGAAGGTGTCAGTATGTATAAAAAGTTCAAATTCGTGTACTTTTTGGCCAAGAATATGTACAAGTAGGTAAAGTATTCAATACTCTCTAGCTGATTTTATCATTAGAAGGAGTCAATGAGTTTGTATAAAAAGTTCATGATTGAGGACTAATTTGTCAGACATATGATCAGTATTTTGTATACAAAATTCATGATCGAGGAGTCTTGGGACCAAAAAAAATAAGTAGATCTAATATGGACTTCTGTATGGCTGAAAAACAAAAATCAGAAGGAGTCCATGAATATGTATAGAAAGTTCAAGATCAAGAGCTTTTGGGCCATAAATGTGTTCTTTGGGTCAAATATGGACTACTGTCTGTCTTATGAAACATCAGATGAAGTGAATATCATCATCGAGGACTAATTAGCCAGATATTTGTTCAGTAGGTCAAAAATTGGTTTACATATGGCTGAAATAACAGCAGAATTAGTCCTTGAGTCTGTGTAGAAAGTTCAGTATCGAGTACTCATGGGACAGGAATATGTTCAGTAGGTCAAATATACAGTTCTATATGGCTGATGTGACATAAGAAGGTTTCAGTAAGTATATATAAAAAGTTCAAAATCGAGTACTTTTTTGCCGAGAATATGCACAAGTAGGTTGAATATTCAATACTCTATGGCTGATTTTATCATTAGAAGGAGTCAATGAGTTTGTATAAAAAGTTCATGATTGAGGACTAATTTGTCAGAAATATGTTCAGTATTTTGTATAAAAAATTCATGATCGAGGAGTCTTGGGACCAAAAAAAATAAGTAGGTCTAATATGTACTTCTGTATGGCTGAAATAAAATCAAAATTCAATGAATATGTATAGAAAGTTCAAGATTGAGTACTCTTGGGTCAGTAATATGTTCATTAGGTCAAATTTGGACTACTTTCTGTCTGATGTAACATCAGAAGGAGTCATTGAGTCATATATAAAAACTTCAATATAGAATACACTTTGGCCAGAAATATGTTCAGTCGGCCAGATATGTATGTACGGCGTGTCTTACATCAGAAAGGAGTCATTGAGTCGGTAACAGAAATTTCATCATCGAGGACTAATTAGCCAGAAATTTGTTCAGTAGGTCAAAAATTAGTTGACATATGGCTGAAGTAACATCAGAATGAGTCAATGAGTCTGTGTAGAATGTTCAGTATCGAGTACTCATGGGTCAGGAATATGTTCAGTAGGTCAAATAAAAACTTCTATGTGGCAGATGTGACATAAGAATCTGTCAGTAAGTATATATATGAAAAGTTCAAATTCGAGTACTTTTTGGCCAAGAATATGTACAAGCAGATCAAATGTTCAATACTCTCTGGCTGATGTTATCATTAGAAGGAGTCAATGAGTTTGTATAAAAAGTTCATGATAGAGGACTAAATTGTCAGAAATATGTTCTGTATTTTGTATACAAAATTCATGATCGAGGAGTCTTGGGACCAAAAAAAAAAAGTAGGTCTAATATGGACTTCTGTATGGCTGAAAAACAAAAATCAGAAGGAGTCCATGAATATGTATAGAAAGTTCAAGATCAAGAGCTTTTGGGCCATAAATGTGTTCTTTGGGTCAAATATGGACTACAGTCTGTCTTATGTAACATCAGATAAAGTCAATATCATCATTGAGGACTAATTAGGCAGATACTTGTTCAGTAGGTCAATAATTGGTTGACATATGGCTGAAGTAAAATCAGAATGAGTCAATGAGTCTGTGTAGAAAGTTCAGTATCGAGTACTCATGGGTCAGGAATATGTTCAATAGGTCAAGTATACACTTCTATATGGCTGATGTGACATAAGAAGGTGTCTGTAAGTATATATAAAAAGTTCAAATGCGAGGACTCTTTGGCCAAGAATATGCACAAGCAGATCAAATGTTCAATACTCTCTGGCTGATGTTATCATTAGAAGGAGTCAATGAGTTTGTATAAAAAGTTCATGATAGAGGACTAAATTGTCAGAAATATGTTCTGTATTTTGTATACAAAACTCAAGATCGAGGAGTCTTGGGTCCAAAAAAAAAATAAGTATGTCTAATATGGACTTCTGTATGGCTGAAAAACAAAAATCAGAAGGAGTCCATGAATATGTATAGAAAGTTCAAGATCAAGAGCTGTTGGGCCATAAATATGTTCTTTAGGTCAAATATGGACTACTGTCTGTCTTATGTAACATCAGAGAAAGTCAATGAGTATGTATAGAAAATTCATAATCGGGGACTAATTTGCCAGAAAATTGTTCAGTTGGTCTAATTTGGACTTCTGTATGGGTGAAGTAACATTAACATGGAGTCAATGAGTATGTATAGAATGTTCAAGATTGAGGGCTTATTGGCTAGAAATATGTCCATTGGGTCAAATATGCAATTCTCTATGGCTGATGTATTATCAGAAGGACCCTATGAGTTTATATAAAAAGTTCATCATCGAGGACTAATTTGCCAGAAATATGTTCAGTTGGTCGAAATGGGTGCATTTATGACTGAAGTAACACTAGACTGAATTAATGTATATGTATAGACAGTTCAAGATTGAGTACTCTTGGGCCAGAAATATGTTCAGTAGGTCTAATGTTGACTTCTGTATGGGAGAAGTAACATCAGAAGGAGTGTATAAAGTAATGTATAAAAAAAGTTCAAGATCAATTAATCTTTGGCCAGAAATATATCCATTAGTTCAAATATACAATGCTCTATGGCTGAAGTAACATCAGAGTGAGGCAATGAGTATGAATAGAAAGCATATAATCGAGTACACTTGGGTAAGAAATATGTTCGGTAGGTCAAATCCGGACTTCTGTATAGCTGATGTAATATCAGAAAGCGTCAATGAGTATATATAAAAAGTTCAATATCGAGTACTCTTTGGCCAGAAATATGTTCAGTGGGTCAAATATACAATACTCTATGGCTGAAGAAACATCAGATTGAGGCATGTATATATAAAGTTCATGATCACAAACTATTGGGACAGAAAAAAATTAATCAGTTTTAATATGTACTACAGTATGGCTGAAATGAAATCAAAAGTCAATGAGTATGTATAGAAAGTTCAAGATCGAATACTCTTGGGTCAGTAATATGTTCATTAGGTCAAATTTGGACTACTATCTGTCTGATGTAACATCAGAAGGAGTCACTGAGTCATATATAAAAACTTCAATATCGAATACACTTTGGCCAGAAATATGTTCAGTCGGCCAGATATGTATGTACGGCGTCTCTTACATCAGAAAGGAGTCATTGAGTTGGTAACAGAAATTTCATCATCGAGGACTAATTAGCCAGAAATTTGTTCAGTAGGTCAAAAATTAGTTGACATATGGGTCAAGTGACATCAGAATGAGTCAATGAGTCTGTGTAGAATGTTCAGTATCGAGTACTCATGGGTCAGGAATATGTTCAGTAGGTCAAATATACACTTTTATGTGGCAGATGTGACATAAGAATCTGTCAGTAAGTATATATAAAAAGTTCAAATTCGAGTACTCTTTGGCCAAGAATATGTACAAGTAGATCAAATGTTCAATACTCTCTGGCTGATGTTATCATTAGAAGGAGTCAATGAGTTTGTATAAAAAGTTCATGATAGAGGACTAATTTGTCAGAAATATGATCATTATTTTGTATACAAAATTCATGATCGAGGAGTCTTGGGACCAAAAAAAAAAAGTAGGTCTAATATGGACTTCTGTATGGCTGAAAAACAAAAATCAGAAGGAGTCCATGAATATGTATAGAAAGTTCAAGATCAAGAGCTTTTGGGCCATAAATGTGTTCTTTAGGTCAAATATGGACTACTGTCTGTCTTATGTAACATCAGATAAAGTCAATATCATCATCGAGGACTAATTAGCCAGATACTTGTTCAGTAGGTCAATAATTGGTTGACATATGGCTGAAGTAAAATCAGAATGAGTCAAATGAGTCTGTGTAGACAGTTCAGCATCGAGCACTCATGGGTCAGGAATATGTTCAATAGGTCAAATATACACTTCTATATGGCTGATGTGACATAAGAAGGTGTCTGTAAGTATATATAAAAAGTTCAAATGCGAGGACTCTTTGGCCAAGAATATGTACAAGCAGATCAAATGTTCAATACTCTCTGGCTGATGTTATCATTAGAAGGAGTCAATGAGTTTGTATAAAAAGTTCATGATAGAGGACTAAATTGTCAGAAATATGTTCTGTATTTTGTATACAAAACTCAAGATCGAGGAGTCTTGGTTCCAAAAAAAAAATAAGTATGTCTAATATGGACTTCTGTATGGCTGAAAAACAAAAATCAGAAGGAGTCCATGAATATGTATAGAAAGTTCAAGATCAAGAGCTTTTGGGCCATAAATGTGTTCTTTGGGTCAAATATGGACTACAGTCTGTCTTATGTAACATCAGATAAAGTCAATATCATCATTGAGGACTAATTAGGCAGATACTTGTTCAGTAGGTCAATAATTGGTTGACATATGGCTGAAGTAAAATCAGAATGAGTCAATGAGTCTGTGTAGAAAGTTCAGTATCGAGTACTCATGGGTCAGGAATATGTTCAATAGGTCAAGTATACACTTCTATATGGCTGATGTGACATAAGAAGGTGTCTGTAAGTATATATAAAAAGTTCAAATGCGAGGACTCTTTGGCCAAGAATATGCACAAGCAGATCAAATGTTCAATACTCTCTGGCTGATGTTATCATTAGAAGGAGTCAATGAGTTTGTATAAAAAGTTCATGATAGAGGACTAAATTGTCAGAAATATGTTCTGTATTTTGTATACAAAACTCAAGATCGAGGAGTCTTGGGTCCAAAAAAAAAAATAAGTATGTCTAATATGGACTTCTGTATGGCTGAAAAACAAAAATCAGAAGGAGTCCATGAATATGTATAGAAAGTTCAAGATCAAGAGCTGTTGGGCCATAAATATGTTCTTTAGGTCAAATATGGACTACTGTCTGTCTTATGTAACATCAGAGAAAGTCAATGAGTATGTATAGAAAATTCATAATCGGGGACTAATTTGCCAGAAAATTGTTCAGTTGGTCTAATTTGGACTTCTGTATGGGTGAAGTAACATTAACATGGAGTCAATGAGTATGTATAGAATGTTCAAGATTGAGGGCTTATTGGCTAGAAATATGTCCATTGGGTCAAATATGCAATTCTCTATGGCTGATGTATTATCAGAAGGACCCTATGAGTTTATATAAAAAGTTCATCATCGAGGACTAATTTGCCAGAAATATGTTCAGTTGGTCGAAATGGGTGCATTTATGACTGAAGTAACACTAGACTGAATTAATGTATATGTATAGACAGTTCAAGATTGAGTACTCTTGGGCCAGAAATATGTTCAGTAGGTCTAATGTTGACTTCTGTATGGGAGAAGTAACATCAGAAGGAGTGTATAAAGTAATGTATAATAAAAGTTCAAGATCAATTAATCTTTGGCCAGAAATATATCCATTAGTTCAAATATACAATGCTCTATGGCTGAAGTAACATCAGAGTGAGGCAATGAGTATGAATAGAAAGCATATAATCGAGTACACTTGGGTAAGAAATATGTTCGGTAGGTCAAATCCGGACTTCTGTATAGCTGATGTAATATCAGAAAGCGTCAATGAGTATATATAAAAAGTTCAATATCGAGTACTCTTTGGCCAGAAATATGTTCAGTGGGTCAAATATACAATACTCTATGGCTGAAGAAACATCAGATTGAGGCATGTATATATAAAGTTCATGATCACAAACTATTGGGACAGAAAAAAATTAATCAGTTTTAATATGTACTACAGTATGGCTGAAATGAAATCAAAAGTCAATGAGTATGTATAGAAAGTTCAAGATCGAATACTCTTGGGTCAGTAATATGTTCATTAGGTCAAATTTGGACTACTATCTGTCTGATGTAACATCAGAAGGAGTCACTGAGTCATATATAAAAACTTCAATATCGAATACACTTTGGCCAGAAATATGTTCAGTCGGCCAGATATGTATGTACGGCGTCTCTTACATCAGAAAGGAGTCATTGAGTTGGTAACAGAAATTTCATCATCGAGGACTAATTAGCCAGAAATTTGTTCAGTAGGTCAAAAATTAGTTGACATATGGGTCAAGTAACATCAGAATGAGTCAATGAGTCTGTGTAGAATGTTCAGTATCGAGTACTCATGGGTCAGGAATATGTTCAGTAGGTCAAATATACACTTTTATGTGGCAGATGTGACATAAGAATCTGTCAGTAAGTATATATAAAAAGTTCAAATTCGAGTACTCTTTGGCCAAGAATATGTACAAGTAGATCAAATGTTCAATACTCTCTGGCTGATGTTATCATTAGAAGGAGTCAATGAGTTTGTATAAAAAGTTCATGATAGAGGACTAATTTGTCAGAAATATGATCATTATTTTGTATACAAAATTCATGATCGAGGAGTCTTGGGACCAAAAAAAAAAAGTAGGTCTAATATGGACTTCTGTATGGCTGAAAAACAAAAATCAGAAGGAGTCCATGAATATGTATAGAAAGTTCAAGATCAAGAGCTTTTGGGCCATAAATGTGTTCTTTAGGTCAAATATGGACTACTGTCTGTCTTATGTAACATCAGATAAAGTCAATATCATCATCGAGGACTAATTAGCCAGATACTTGTTCAGTAGGTCAATAATTGGTTGACATATGGCTGAAGTAAAATCAGAATGAGTCAAATGAGTCTGTGTAGACAGTTCAGCATCGAGCACTCATGGGTCAGGAATATGTTCAATAGGTCAAATATACACTTCTATATGGCTGATGTGACATAAGAAGGTGTCTGTAAGTATATATAAAAAGTTCAAATGCGAGGACTCTTTGGCCAAGAATATGTACAAGCAGATCAAATGTTCAATACTCTCTGGCTGATGTTATCATTAGAAGGAGTCAATGAGTTTGTATAAAAAGTTCATGATAGAGGACTAAATTGTCAGAAATATGTTCTGTATTTTGTATACAAAACTCAAGATCGAGGAGTCTTGGGTCCAAAAAAAAAATAAGTATGTCTAATATGGACTTCTGTATGGCTGAAAAACAAAAATCAGAAGGAGTCCATGAATATGTATAGAAAGTTCAAGATCAAGAGCTTTTGGGCCATAAATGTGTTCTTTGGGTCAAATATGGACTACAGTCTGTCTTATGTAACATCAGATAAAGTCAATATCATCATTGAGGACTAATTAGGCAGATACTTGTTCAGTAGGTCAATAATTGGTTGACATATGGCTGAAGTAAAATCAGAATGAGTCAATGAGTCTGTGTAGAAAGTTCAGTATCGAGTACTCATGGGTCAGGAATATGTTCAATAGGTCAAGTATACACTTCTATATGGCTGATGTGACATAAGAAGGTGTCTGTAAGTATATATAAAAAGTTCAAATGCGAGGACTCTTTGGCCAAGAATATGCACAAGCAGATCAAATGTTCAATACTCTCTGGCTGATGTTATCATTAGAAGGAGTCAATGAGTTTGTATAAAAAGTTCATGATAGAGGACTAAATTGTCAGAAATATGTTCTGTATTTTGTATACAAAACTCAAGATCGAGGAGTCTTGGGTCCAAAAAAAAAATAAGTATGTCTAATATGGACTTCTGTATGGCTGAAAAACAAAAATCAGAAGGAGTCCATGAATATGTATAGAAAGTTCAAGATCAAGAGCTGTTGGGCCATAAATATGTTCTTTAGGTCAAATATGGACTACTGTCTGTCTTATGTAACATCAGAGAAAGTCAATGAGTATGTATAGAAAATTCATAATCGGGGACTAATTTGCCAGAAATATGTTCAGTTGGTCTAATTTGGACTTCTGTATGGGTGAAGTAACATTAACATGGAGTCAATGAGTATGTATAGAATGTTCATGATCGAGGGCTTATTGGCTAGAAATATGTCCATTGGGTCCAATATGCAATACTCTATGGCTGATGTATCATCAGAAGGACCCTATGAGTTTATATAAAAAGTTCATCATCGAGGACTAATTTGCCAGAAATATGTTCAGTTGGTCGAAATGGGTGCATTTATGACTGAAGTAACATTAGAGTGAATTAATGTATATGTATAGAAAGTTCAAGATTGAATACTGTTGGGCCAGAAATATGTTCAGTAGGTCTAATGTTGACTTCTGTATGGGAGAAGTAACATCAGAAGGAGTGTATAAATTAATGTATAAAAAAAGGTCAAGATCAATTAAAATTTGGCCAGAAATATATCCATTAGATCAAAGATGCAATACTCTATGACTGAAGTAACATCAGAGTGAGGCAATGAGTATGTATAGAAAGTATATAATCGAGTACACTTGGGTAAGAAATATGTTCGGTAGGTCAAATCCGGACTTCTGTATAGCTGATGTAATATCAGAAAGCGTCAATGAGTATATATAAAAAATTCAATATCGAGTACTCTTTGGCCAGAAATATGTTCAGTGGGTCAAATATACAATACTCTATGGCTGAAGAAACATCAGATTGAGGCATGTATATATAAAGTTCATGATCACAAACTATTGGGACAGAAAAAAATTAATCAGTTTTAATATGTACTTCAGTATGGCTGAAATGAAATCAAAAGTCAATGAGTATGTATAGAAAGTTCAAGCTCGAGTATTCTTGGGTCAGTAATATGTTCATTAGGTCAAATTTGGACTACTTTCTGTCTGATGTAACATCAGAAGGAGTCATTGAGTCATATATAAAAACTTCAATATCGAATACACTTTGGCCAGAAATATGTTCAGTCGGCCAGATATGTATGTACGGCGTCTCTTACATCAGAAAGGAGTCATTGAGTTGGTAACAGAAATTTCATCATCGAGGACTAATTAGCCAGAAATTTGTTCAGTAGGTCAAAAATTAGTTGACATATGGGTCAAGTAACATCAGAATGAGTCAATGAGTCTGTGTAGAATGATCAGTATCGAGTACTCATGGGTCAGGAATATGTTCAGTAGGTCAAATAAAAACTTCTATGTGGCAGATGTGACATAAGAATCTGTCAGTAAGTATATATATGAAAAGTTCAAATTCGAGTACTTTTTGGCCAAGAATATGTACAAGTAGATCAAATGTTCAATACTCTCTGGCTGATGTTATCATTAGAAGGAGTCAATGAGTTTGTATAAAAAGTTCATGATTGAGGACTAATTTGTCAGAAATATGTTCTGTATTTTGTATACAAAACTCATGATCGAGGAGTCTTGGGACCAAAAAAAAAATAAGTATGTCTAATATGGACTTCTGTATGGCTGAAAAACAAAAATCAGAAGGAGTCCATGAATATGTATAGAAAGTTCAAGATCAAGAGCTGTTGGGCCATAAATATGTTCTTTAGGTCAAATATGGACTACTGTCTGTCTTATGTAACATCAGATAAAGTCAATGAGTATGTATAGAAAATTCATTATCGGGGACTAATTTGCCAGAAATATGTTCAGTTGGTCTAATTTGGACTTCTGTATGGGTGAAGTAACATTAACATGGAGTCAATGAGTATGTATAGACAGTTCAAGATTGAGGGCTTATTGGCTAGAAATATGTCCATTGGGTCAAATATGCAATTCTCTATGGCTGATGTATTATCAGAAGGACCCTATGAGTTTATATAAAAAGTTCATCATCGAGGACTAATTTGCCAGAAATATGTTCAGTTGGTCGAAATGGGTGCATTTATGACTGAAGTAACACTAGACTGAATTAATGTATATGTATAGACAGTTCAAGATTGAGTACTCTTGGGCCAGAAATATGTTCAGTAGGTCTAATGTTGACTTCTGTATGGGAGAAGTAACATCAGAAGGAGTGTATAAAGTAATGTATAAAAAAAGTTCAAGATCAATTAATCTTTGGCCAGAAATATATCCATTAGTTCAAATATACAATGCTCTATGGCTGAAGTAACATCAGAGTGAGGCAATGAGTATGAATAGAAAGCATATAATCGAGTACACTTGGGTAAGAAATATGTTCGGTAGGTCAAATCCGGACTTCTGTATAGCTGATGTAATATCAGAAAGCGTCAATGAGTATATATAAAAAGTTCAATATCGAGTACTCTTTGGCCAGAAATATGTTCAGTGGGTCAAATATACAATACTCTATGGCTGAAGAAACATCAGATTGAGGCATGTATATATAAAGTTCATGATCACAAACTATTGGGACAGAAAAAAATTAATCAGTTTTAATATGTACTACAGTATGGCTGAAATGAAATCAAAAGTCAATGAGTATGTATAGAAAGTTCAAGATCGAATACTCTTGGGTCAGTAATATGTTCATTAGGTCAAATTTGGACTACTATCTGTCTGATGTAACATCAGAAGGAGTCACTGAGTCATATATAAAAACTTCAATATCGAATACACTTTGGCCAGAAATATGTTCAGTCGGCCAGATATGTATGTACGGCGTCTCTTACATCAGAAAGGAGTCATTGAGTTGGTAACAGAAATTTCATCATCGAGGACTAATTAGCCAGAAATTTGTTCAGTAGGTCAAAAATTAGTTGACATATGGGTCAAGTAACATCAGAATGAGTCAATGAGTCTGTGTAGAATGTTCAGTATCGAGTACTCATGGGTCAGGAATATGTTCAGTAGGTCAAATATACACTTTTATGTGGCAGATGTGACATAAGAATCTGTCAGTAAGTATATATAAAAAGTTCAAATTCGAGTACTCTTTGGCCAAGAATATGTACAAGTAGATCAAATGTTCAATACTCTCTGGCTGATGTTATCATTAGAAGGAGTCAATGAGTTTGTATAAAAAGTTCATGATTGAGGACTAATTTGTCAGAAATATGTTCTGTATTTTGTATACAAAACTCATGATCGAGGAGTCTTGGGACCAAAAAAAAAATAAGTATGTCTAATATGGACTTCTGTATGGCTGAAAAACAAAAATCAGAAGGAGTCCATGAATATGTATAGAAAGTTCAAGATCAAGAGCTGTTGGGCCATAAATATGTTCTTTAGGTCAAATATGGACTACTGTCTGTCTTATGTAACATCAGATAAAGTCAATGAGTATGTATAGAAAATTCATAATCGGGGACTAATTTGCCAGAAATATGTTCAGTTGGTCTAATTTGGACTTCTGTATGGGTGAAGTAACATTAACATGGAGTCAATGAGTATGTATAGAATGTTCATGATCGAGGGCTTATTGGCTAGAAATATGTCCATTGGGTCCAATATGCAATACTCTATGGCTGATGTATCATCAGAAGGACCCTATGAGTTTATATAAAAAGTTCATCATCGAGGACTAATTTGCCAGAAATATGTTCAGTTGGTCGAAATGGGTGCATTTATGACTGAAGTAACATTAGAGTGAATTAATGTATATGTATAGAAAGTTCAAGATTGAGTACTGTTGGGCCAGAAATATGTTCAGTAGGTCTAATGTTGACTTCTGTATGGGAGAAGTAACATCAGAAGGAGTGTATAAATTAATGTATAAAAAAAGTTCAAGATCAATTAAAATTTGGCCAGAAATATATCCATTAGTTCAAAGATGCAATACTCTATGACTGAAGTAACATCAGAGTGAGGCAATGAGTATGTATAGAAAGTATATAATCGAGTACACTTGGGTAAGAAATATGTTCGGTAGGTCAAATCCGGACTTCTGTATAGCTGATGTAATATCAGAAAGCGTCAATGAGTATATATAAAAAATTCAATATCGAGTACTCTTTGGCCAGAAATATGTTCAGTGGGTCAAATATACAATACTCTATGGCTGAAGAAACATCAGATTGAGGCATGTATATATAAAGTTCATGATCACAAACTATTGGGACAGAAAAAAATTAATCAGTTTTAATATGTACTTCAGTATGGCTGAAATGAAATCAAAAGTCAATGAGTATGTATAGAAAGTTCAAGCTCGAGTATTCTTGGGTCAGTAATATGTTCATTAGGTCAAATTTGGACTACTTTCTGTCTGATGTAACATCAGAAGGAGTCATTGAGTCATATATAAAAACTTCAATATCGAATACACTTTGGCCAGAAATATGTTCAGTCGGCCAGATATGTATGTACGGCGTCTCTTACATCAGAAAGGAGTCATTGAGTCGGTAACAGAAATTTCATCATCGAAGACTAATTAGCCAGAAATTTGTTCAGTAGGTCAAAAATTAGTTGACATATGGCTGAAGTAACATCAGAATGAGTCAATGAGTCTGTGTAGAATGATCAGTATCGAGTACTCATGGGTCAGGAATATGTTCAGTAGGTCAAATAAAAACTTCTATGTGGCAGATGTGACATAAGAATCTGTCAGTAAGTATATATATGAAAAGTTCAAATTCGAGTACTTTTTGGCCAAGAATATGTACAAGCAGGTCAAATGTTCAATACTCTCTGGCTGATGTTATCATTAGAAGGAGTCAATGAGTTTGTATAAAAAGTTCATGATTGAGGACTAATTTGTCAGAAATATGTTCTGTATTTTGTATACAAAACTCATGATCGAGGAGTCTTGGGACCAAAAAAAAAATAAGTATGTCTAATATGGACTTCTGTATGGCTGAAAAACAAAAATCAGAAGGAGTCCATGAATATGTATAGAAAGTTCAAGATCAAGAGCTGTTGGGCCATAAATATGTTCTTTAGGTCAAATATGGACTACTGTCTGTCTTATGTAACATCAGATAAAGTCAATGAGTATGTATAGAAAATTCATAATCGGGGACTAATTTGCCAGAAATATGTTCAGTTGGTCTAATTTGGACTTCTGTATGGGTGAAGTAACATTAACATGGAGTCAATGAGTATGTATAGACAGTTCAAGATTGAGGGCTTATTGGCTAGAAATATGTCCATTGGGTCCAATATGCAATACTCTATGGCTGATGTATCATCAGAAGGACCCTATGAGTTTATATAAAAAGTTCATCATCGAGGACTAATTTGCCAGAAATATGTTCAGTTGGTCGAAATGGGTGCATTTATGACTGAAGTAACATTAGAGTGAATTAATGTATATGTATAGAAAGTTCAAGATTGAGTACTCTTGGGCCAGAAATATGTTCAGTAGGTCTAATGTTGACTTCTGTATGGGAGAAGTAACATCAGAAGGAGTGTATAAAGTAATGTATAAAAAAAGTTCAAGATCAATTAATCTTTGGCCAGAAATATATCCATTAGTTCAAATATGCAATACTCTATGGCTGAAGTAACATCAGAGTGAGGCAATGAGTATGTATAGAAAGCATATAATCGAGTACACTTGGGTAAGAAATATGTTCGGTAGGTCAAATCCGGACTTCTGTATAGCTGATGTAATATCAGAAAGCGTCAATGAGTATATATAAAAAATTCAATATCGAGTACTCTTTGGCCAGAAATATGTTCAGTGGGTCAAATATACAATACTCTATGGCTGAAGAAACATCAGATTGAGGCATGTATATATAAAGTTCATGATCACAAACTATTGGGACAGAAAAAAATTAATCAGTTTTAATATGTACTTCAGTATGGCTGAAATGAAATCAAAAGTCAATGAGTATGTATAGAAAGTTCAAGATCGAGTATTCTTGGGTCAGTAATATGTTCATTAGGTCAAATTTGGACTACTTTCTGTCTGATGTAACATCAGAAGGAGTCATTGAGTCATATATAAAAACTTCAATATCGAATACACTTTGGCCAGAAATATGTTCAGTCGGCCAGATATGTATGTACGGCGTCTCTTACATCAGAAAGGAGTCATTGAGTCGGTAACAGAAATTTCATCATCGAAGACTAATTAGCCAGAAATTTGTTCAGTAGGTCAAAAATTAGTTGACATATGGCTGAAGTAACATCAGAATGAGTCAATGAGTCTGTGTAGAAAGTTCAGTATCGAGTACTCATGGGTCAGGAATATGTTCAGTAGGTCAAATATACACTTCTATATGGCTGATGTGACATAAGAAGCTGTCAGGATGTATAAAAAGTTCAAATTCGCGTACTTTTTGGCCAAGAATATGTACAAGTAGGTCAAATGTTCAATACTCTCTGGCTGATGTTATCATTAGAAGGAGTCAATGAGTTTGTATAAAAAGTTCATGATTGAGGACTAATTTGTCAGAAATATGTTCAGTATTTTGTATACAAAACTCATGATCGAGGAGTCTTGGGACCAAAAAAAAAATAAGTATGTCTAATATGGACTTCTGTATGGCTGAAAAACAAAAATCAGGAGTCCATGAATATGTGTAGAAAGTTCAAGATCAAGAGCGGTTGGGCCATAAATATGTTCTTTAGGTCAAATATGGACTACTGTCTGTCTTATGTAACATCAGATAAAGTCAATGAGTATGTATAGAAAATTCATAATTGGGGACTAATTTGCCAGAAATATGTTCAGTTGGTCTAATTTGGACTTCTGTATGGGTGAAGTAACATTAACATGGAGTCAATGAGTATGTATAGAATGTTCATGATGGAGGGCTTATTGGCCAGAAATATGTCCATTGGGTCCAGTATGCAATACTCTATGGCTGATGTATCATCAGAAGGACCCTATGAGTTTATATAAAAAGTTCATCATCGAGGACTAATTTGCCAGAAATTTGTTCAGTTGGTCAAAATGGGTGCATTTATGACTGAAGTAACATTAGAGTGAATTAATGTATATGTATAGAAAGTTCAAGATTGAGTACTCTTGGGCCAGAAATATGTTCAGTAGGTCTAATGTTGACTTCTGTATGGGAGAAGTAACATCAGAAGGAGTGTATAAAGTAATGTATAAAAAAAGTTCAAGATCAAATAATCTTTGGCCAGAAATATATCCATTAGTTCAAATATGCAATACTCTATGGCTGAAGTAACATCAGAGTGAGGCAATGAGTATGTATAGAAAGCATATAATCGAGTACACTTGGGTAAGAAATATGTTCGGTAGGTCAAATACGGACTTCTGTATAGCTGATGTAATATCAGAAAGCGTCAATGAGTATATATAAAAAGTTCAATATCGAGTACTCTTTGGCCAGAAATATGTTCAGTGGGTCAAATATACAATACTCTATGGCTGAAGAAACATCAGATTGAGGCATGTATATATAAAGTTCATGATCACGAACTATTGGGACAGAAAAAAATTAATCAGTTTTAATATGTACTTCAGTATGGCTGAAATGAAATCAAAAGTCAATGAGTATGTATAGAAAGTTCAAGATCGAGTACTCTTGGGTCAGTAATATGTTCATTAGGTCAAATTTGGACTACTTTCTGTCTGATGTAACATCAGAAGGAGTCATTGAGTCATATATAAAAACTTCAATATCGAATACACTTTGGCCAGAAATATGTTCAGTCGGCCAGATATGTATGTACGGCGTCTCTTACATCAGAAAGGAGTCATTGAGTCGGTAACAGAAATTTCATCATCGAGGACTAATTATCCAGAAATTTGTTCAGTAGGTCAAAAATTAGTTGACATATGGGTCAAGTAACATCAGAATGAGTCAATGAGTCTGTGTAAAATGTTCAGTATCGAGTACTCATGGGTCAGGAATATGTTCAGTAGGTCAAATATACACGTCTATATGGCAGATGTGACATAAGAAGCTGTCAGTGAGTATATATAAAAAGTTCAAATTCGAGTACTCTTTGGCCAAGAATATGTACAAGTAGGTCAAATGTTCAATACTCTCTGGCTGATGTTATCATTAGAAGGAGTCAATGAGTTTGTATAAAAAGTTCATGATTGAGGACTAATTTGTCAGAAATATGTTCAGTATTTTGTATACAAAACTCATGATCGAGGAGTCTTGGGACCAAAAAAAAAATAAGTATGTCTAATATGGACTTCTGTATGGCTGAAAAGCAAAAATCAGAAGGAGTCCATGAATATGTATAGAAAGTTCAAGATCAAGAGCTGTTGGGCCATAAATATGTTCTTTAGGTCAAATATGGACTACTGTCTGTCTTATGTAACATCAGATAAAGTCAATGAGTATGTATAGAAAATTCATAATCGGGGACTAATTTGCCAGAAATATGTTCAGTTGGTCTAATTTGGACTTCTGTATGGGTGAAGTAACATTAACATGGAGTCAATGAGTATGTATAGAATGTTCATGATGGAGGGCTTATTGGCCAGAAATATGTCCATTGGGTCCAATATGCAATACTCTATGGCTGATGTATCATCAGAAGGACCCTATGAGTTTATATAAAAAGTTCATCATCGAGGACTAATTTGCCAGAAATTTGTTCAGTTGGTCAAAATGGGTGCATTTATGACTGAAGTAACATTAGAGTGAATTAATGTATATGTATAGAAAGTTCAAGATTGAGTACTCTTGGGCCAGAAATATGTTCAGTAGGTCTAATGTTGACTTCTGTATGGGAGAAGTAACATCAGAAGGAGTGTATAAAGTAATGTATAAAAAAGTTCAAGATCAATTAATCTTTGGCCAGAAATATATCCATTAGTTCAAATATGCAATACTCTATGACTGAAGTAACATCAGAGTGAGGCAATGAGTATGTATAGAAAGTATATAATCGAGTACACTTGGGTAAGAAATATGTTCGGTAGGTCAAATATGGACTTCTCTGTAGATGATGTAATATCAGAAAGCGTCAATGAGTATATATAAAAAGTTCAATATCGAGTACTCTTTGGCCAGAAATATGTTCAGTGGGTCAAATATACAATACTCTATGGCTGAAGAAACATCAGATTGAGGCATGTATATATAAAGTTCATGATCAAGAACTATTGGGACAGAAAAAAATTAATCAGTTTTAATATGTACTTCAGTACGGCTGAAATGAAATCAAAAGTCAATGAGTATGTATAAAAAGTTCAAGATCGAGTACTCTTGGGTCAGTAATATGTTCAGTCGGCCAGATATGTATGAACGGCTTATCTTACATCAGAAAGGAGTCATTGAATCGGTACAGAAATTTCATCATCGAGGACTAATTAGCCAGATATTTGTTCAGTAGGTCAAAAATTGGTTGACATATGGCTGAAGTAACATCAGAATGAGTCAATGAGTCTGTGTAGAAAGATCAGTATCGAGTACTCATGGGTCAGGAATATGTTCAGTAGGTCAAATATACACTTCTATATGGCTGATGTGACATAAGAAGGTGTCAGGATGTATAAAAAGTTCAGTATCGAGTACTCATGGGTCAGGAATATGTTCAGTAGGTCAAATATACACTTCTATATGGCAGATGTGACATAAGAAGCTGTCAGGATGTATAAAAAGTTCAAATTCGCGTACTTTTTGGCCAAGAATATGTACAAGTCGGTAAAACATTCAATACTCTCTGGCTGATGTTATCATTAGAAGGAGTCAATGAGTTTGTATAAAAAGTTCATGATTGAGTACTAATTTGTCAGAAATATGATCAGTATTTTGTATACAAAATTCATGATCGAGGAGTCTTGGGACCAAAAAAAAAAAAAAAGTATGTTTAATATTGACTTCTGTATGGCTGAAAAACAAAAATCAGGAGTCCATGAATATGTAAAAAAAAAGTTCAAAATCAAGAGTTTTTGGGCCATAAATATGTTCTTTAGGTCAAATATGGACTACTGTCTGTCTTATGTAACATCAGATAAAGTCAATGAGTATGTATAGAAAATTCATAATCGGGGACTAATTTGCCAGAAATATGTTCAGTTGGTCTAATTTGGACTTCTGTATGGGTGAAGTAACATTTAGATGGAGTCAATGAGTATATATAGAATGTTCATGAACGAGGGCTTATTGGCCAGAAATATGTCCATTTGGTCCAATATGCAATACTCTAAGGCTGATGTATCATCAGAAGGACCCTGTGAGTTTATGTAAAAAGTTCATCATCGAGGACTAATTTGCCAGAAATTTGTTCAGTTGGTCAAAATGGGTGCATTTATGACTGAAGTAACATCAGAGTGAATTAATGTATATGTATAGAAAGTTCAAGATTGAGTACTCCTCGGCCAGAAATATGTTCAGTAGGTCTAATGTTGACTTCTGTATGGGAGAAGTAACATCAGAAGGAGTGTATAAAGTAATGTATAAAAAAGTTCAAGATCAATTAATCTTTGGCCAGAAATATATCCATTAGTTCAAATATGCAATACTCTATGGCTGAAGTAACATCAGAGTGAGGCAATGAGTATGTATAGAAAGCATATAATCGAGTACACTTGGGTAAGAAATATGTTCGGTAGGTCAAATACGGACTTCTGTATAGCTGATGTAATATCAGAAAGCGTCAATGAGTATATATAAAAAGTTCAATATCGAGTACTCTTTGGCCAGAAATATGTTCAGTGGGTCAAATATACAATACTCTATGGCTGAAGAAACATCAGATTGAGGCATGTATATATAAAGTTCATGATCACGAACTATTGGGACAGAAAAAAATTAATCAGTTTTAATATGTACTTCAGTATGGCTGAAATGAAATCAAAAGTCAATGAGTATGTATAGAAAGTTCAAGATCGAGTACTCTTGGGTCAGTAATATGTTCATTAGGTCAAATTTGGACTACTTTCTGTCTGATGTAACATCAGAAGGAGTCATTGAGTCATATATAAAAACTTCAATATCGAATACACTTTGGCCAGAAATATGTTCAGTCGGCCAGATATGTATGTACGGCGTCTCTTACATCAGAAAGGAGTCATTGAGTCGGTAACAGAAATTTCATCATCGAGGATTAATTATCCAGAAATTTGTTCAGTAGGTCAAAAATTAGTTGACATATGGGTCAAGTAACATCAGAATGAGTCAATGAGTCTGTGTAAAATGTTCAGTATCGAGTACTCATGGGTCAAGAATATGTTCAGTAGGTCAAATATACACGTCTATATGGCAGATGTGACATAAGAAGCTGTCAGTGAGTATATATAAAAAGTTCAAATTCGAGTACTCTTTGGCCAAGAATATGTACAAGTAGGTCAAATGTTCAATACTCTCTGGCTGATGTTATCATTAGAAGGAGTCAATGAGTTTGTATAAAAAGTTCATGATTGAGGACTAATTTGTCAGAAATATGTTCAGTATTTTGTATACAAAACTCATGATCGAGGAGTCTTGGGACCAAAAAAAAATAAGTATGTCTAATATGGACTTCTGTATGGCTGAAAAGCAAAAATCAGAAGGAGTCCATGAATATGTATAGAAAGTTCAAGATCAAGAGCTGTTGGGCCATAAATATGTTCTTTAGGTCAAATATGGACTACTGTCTGTCTTATGTAACATCAGATAAAGTCAATGAGTATGTATAGAAAATTCATAATCGGGGACTAATTTGCCAGAAATATGTTCAGTTGGTCTAATTTGGACTTCTGTATGGGTGAAGTAACATTAACATGGAGTCAATGAGTATGTATAGAATGTTCATGATGGAGGGCTTATTGGCCAGAAATATGTCCATTGGGTCCAATATGCAATACTCTAAGGCTGATGTATCATCAGAAGGACCCTGTGAGTTTATGTAAAAAGTTCATCATCGAGGACTAATTTGCCAGAAATTTGTTCAGTTGGTCAAAATGGGTGCATTTATGACTGAAGTAACATCAGAGTGAATTAATGTATATGTATAGAAAGTTCAAGATTGAGTACTCTTGGGCCAGAAATATGTTCAGTAGGTCTAATGTTGACTTCTGTATGGGAGAAGTAACATCAGAAGGAGTGTATAAAAAAAGTTCAAGATCAAATAATCTTTGGCCAGAAATATATCCATTAGTTCAAATATGCAATACTCTATGGCTGAAGTAACATCAGAGTGAGGCAATGAGTATGTATAGAAAGCATATAATCGAGTACACTTGGGTAAGAAATATGTTCGGTAGGTCAAATACGGACTTCTGTATAGCTGATGTAATATCAGAAAGCGTCAATGAGTATATATAAAAAGTTCAATATCGAGTACTCTTTGGCCAGAAATATGTTCAGTGGGTCAAATATACAATACTCTATGGCTGAAGAAACATCAGATTGAGGCATGTATATATAAAGTTCATGATCACGAACTATTGGGACAGAAAAAAATTAATCAGTTTTAATATGTACTTCAGTATGGCTGAAATGAAATCAAAAGTCAATGAGTATGTATAGAAAGTTCAAGATCGAGTACTCTTGGGTCAGTAATATGTTCATTAGGTCAAATTTGGACTACTTTCTGTCTGATGTAACATCAGAAGGAGTCATTGAGTCATATATAAAAACTTCAATATCGAATACACTTTGGCCAGAAATATGTTCAGTCGGCCAGATATGTATGTACGGCGTCTCTTACATCAGAAAGGAGTCATTGAGTCGGTAACAGAAATTTCATCATCGAGGACTAATTATCCAGAAATTTGTTCAGTAGGTCAAAAATTACTTGACATATGGGTCAAGTAACATCAGAATGAGTCAATGAGTCTGTGTAAAATGTTCAGTATCGAGTACTCATGGGTCAGGAATATGTTCAGTAGGTCAAATATACACGTCTATATGGCAGATGTGACATAAGAAGCTGTCAGTGAGTATATATAAAAAGTTCAAATTCGAGTACTCTTTGGCCAAGAATATGTACAAGTAGGTCAAATGTTCAATACTCTCTGGCTGATGTTATCATTAGAAGGAGTCAATGAGTTTGTATAAAAAGTTCATGATTGAGGACTAATTTGTCAGAAATATGTTCAGTATTTTGTATACAAAACTCATGATCGAGGAGTCTTGGGACCAAAAAAAAAAATAAGTATGTCTAATATGGACTTCTGTATGGCTGAAAAACAAAAATCAGGAGTCCATGAATATGTATAGAAAGTTCAAGATCAAGAGCTGTTGGGCCATAAATATGTTCTTTAGGTCAAATATGGACTACTGTCTGTCTTATGTAACATCAGATAAAGTCAATGAGTATGTATAGAAAATTCATAATCGGGGACTAATTTGCCAGAAATATGTTCAGTTGGTCTAATTTGGACTTCTGTATGGGTGAAGTAACATTAACATGGAGTCAATGAGTATGTATAGAATGTTCATGATGGAGGGCTTATTGGCCAGAAATATGTCCATTGGGTCCAATATGCAATACTCTATGGCTGATGTATCATCAGAAGGACCCTATGAGTTTATATAAAAAGTTCATCATCGAGGACTAATTTGCCAGAAATTTGTTCAGTTGGTCAAAATGGGTGCATTTATGAAGTAAAAGAAGTAACATTAGAGTGAATTAATGTATATGTATAGAAAGTTCAAGATTGAGTACTCTTGGGCCAGAAATATGTTCAGTAGGTCTAATGTTGACTTCTGTATGGGAGAAGTAACATCAGAAGGAGTGTATAAAGTAATGTATAAAAAAGTTCAAGATCAATTAATCTTTGGCCAGAAATATATCCATTAGTTCAAATATGCAATACTCTATGGCTGAAGTAACATCAGAGTGAGGCAATGAGTATGTATAGAAAGCATATAATCGAGTACACTTGGGTAAGAAATATGTTCGGTAGGTCAAATACGGACTTCTGTATAGCTGATGTAATATCAGAAAGCGTCAATGAGTATATATAAAAAGTTCAATATCGAGTACTCTTTGGCCAGAAATATGTTCAGTGGGTCAAATATACAATACTCTATGGCTGAAGAAACATCAGATTGAGGTATGTATATATAAAGTTCATGATCACGAACTATTGGGACAGAAAAAAATTAATCAGTTTTAATATGTACTTCAGTATGGCTGAAATGAAATCAAAAGTCAATGAGTATGTATAGAAAGTTCAAGATCGAGTACTCTTGGGTCAGTAATATGTTCATTAGGTCAAATTTGGACTATTTTCTGTCTGATGTAACATCAGAAGGAGTCATTGAGTCATATATAGAAACTTCAATATCGAATACACTTTGGCCAGAAATATGTTCAGTCGGCCAGATATGTATGTACGGCGTCTCTTACATCAGAAAGGAGTCATTGAGTCGGTAACAGAAATTTCATCATCGAGGACTAATTATCCAGAAATTTGTTCAGTAGGTCAAAAATTACTTGACATATGGGTCAAGTAACATCAGAATGAGTCAATGAGTCTGTGTAAAATGTTCAGTATCGAGTACTCATGGGTCAGGAATATGTTCAGTAGGTCAAATATACACGTCTATATGGCAGATGTGACATAAGAAGCTGTCAGTGAGTATATATAAAAAGTTCAAATTCGAGTACTCTTTGGCCAAGAATATGTACAAGTAGGTCAAATGTTCAATACTCTCTGGCTGATGTTATCATTAGAAGGAGTCAATGAGTTTGTATAAAAAGTTCATGATTGAGGACTAATTTGTCAGAAATATGTTCAGTATTTTGTATACAAAATTCATGATCGAGGAGTCTTGGGACCAAAAAAAAAAATACGTATGTCTAATATGGACTTCTGTATGGCTGAAAAACAAAAATCAGGAGTCCATGAATATGTATAGAAAGTTCAAGATCAAGAGCTGTTGGGCCATAAATATGTTCTTTAGGTCAAATATGGACTACTGTCTGTCTTATGTAACATCAGATAAAGTCAATGAGTATGTATAGAAAATTCATAATCGGGGACTAATTTGCCAGAAATATGTTCAGTTGGTCTAATTTGGACTTCTGTATGGGTGAAGTAACATTAACATGGAGTCAATGAGTATGTATAGAATGTTCATGATGGAGGGCTTATTGGCCAGAAATATGTCCATTGGGTCCAATATGCAATACTCTATGGCTGATGTATCATCAGAAGGACCCTATGAGTTTATATAAAAAGTTCATCATCGAGGACTAATTTGCCAGAAATTTGTTCAGTTGGTCAAAATGGGTGCATTTATGACTGAAGTAACATTAGAGTGAATTAATGTATATGTATAGAAAGTTCAAGATTGAGTACTCTTGGGCCAGAAATATGTTCAGTAGGTCTAATGTTGACTTCTGTATGGGAGAAGTAACATCAGAAGGAGTGTATAAAGTAATGTATAAAAAAGTTCAAGATCAATTAATCTTTGGCCAGAAATATATCCATTAGTTCAAATATGCAATACTCTATGGCTGAAGTAACATCAGAGTGAGGCAATGAGTATGTATAGAAAGCATATAATCGAGTACACTTGGGTAAGAAATATGTTCGGTAGGTCAAATACGGACTTCTGTATAGCTGATGTAATATCAGAAAGCGTCAATGAGTATATATAAAAAGTTCAATATCGAGTACTCTTTGGCCAGAAATATGTTCAGTGGGTCAAATATACAATACTCTATGGCTGAAGAAACATCAGATTGAGGCATGTATATATAAAGTTCATGATCACGAACTATTGGGACAGAAAAAAATTAATCAGTTTTAATATGTACTTCAGTATGGCTGAAATGAAATCAAAAGTCAATGAGTATGTATAGAAAGTTCAAGATCGAGTACTCTTGGGTCAGTAATATGTTCATTAGGTCAAATTTGGACTACTTTCTGTCTGATGTAACATCAGAAGGAGTCATTGAGTCATATATAAAAACTTCAATATCGAATACACTTTGGCCAGAAATATGTTCAGTCGGCCAGATATGTATGTACGGCGTCTCTTACATCAGAAAGGAGTCATTGAGTCGGTAACAGAAATTTCATCATCGAGGACTAATTATCCAGAAATTTGTTCAGTAGGTCAAAAATTACTTGACATATGGGTCAAGTAACATCAGAATGAGTCAATGAGTCTGTGTAAAATGTTCAGTATCGAGTACTCATGGGTCAGGAATATGTTCAGTAGGTCAAATATACACGTCTATATGGCAGATGTGACATAAGAAGCTGTCAGTGAGTATATATAAAAAGTTCAAATTCGAGTACTCTTTGGCCAAGAATATGTACAAGTAGGTCAAATGTTCAATACTCTCTGGCTGATGTTATCATTAGAAGGAGTCAATGAGTTTGTATAAAAAGTTCATGATTGAGGACTAATTTGTCAGAAATATGTTCAGTATTTTGTATACAAAATTCATGATCGAGGAGTCTTGGGACCAAAAAAAAAAAATAAGTAGGTCTAATATGGACTTCTGTATGGCTGAAAAACAAAAATCAGAAGGAGTCTATGAATATGTATAGAAAGTTCAAGATCAAGAGCTTTTGGGCCATAAATATGTTCTTTAGGTCAAATATGGACTACTGTCTGTCTTATGTAACATCAGATAAAGTCAATGAGTATGTATAGAAAATTCATAATCGGGGACTAATTTGCCAGAAATATGTTCAGTTGGTCTAATTTGGACTTCTGTATGGGTGAAGTAACATTAACATGGAGTCAATGAGTATGTATAGAATGTTCATGATGGAGGGCTTATTGGCCAGAAATATGTCCATTGGGTCCAATATGCAATACTCTATGGCTGATGTATCATCAGAAGGACCCTATGAGTTTATATAAAAAGTTCATCATCGAGGACTAATTTGCCAGAAATTTGTTCAGTTGGTCAAAATGGGTGCATTTATGACTGAAGTAACATCAGAGTGAATTAATGTATATGTATAGAAAGTTCAAGATTGAGTACTCTTGGGCCAGAAATATGTTCAGTAGGTCTAATGTTGACTTCTGTATGGGAGAAGTAACATCAGAAGGAGTGTATAAAGTAATGTATAAAAAAGTTCAAGATCAATTAATCTTTGGCCAGAAATATATCCATTAGTTCAAATATGCAATACTCTATGGCTGAAGTAACATCAGAGTGAGGCAATGAGTATGTATAGAAAGCATATAATCGAGTACACTTGGGTAAGAAATATGTTCGGTAGGTCAAATACGGACTTCTGTATAGCTGATGTAATATCAGAAAGCGTCAATGAGTATATATAAAAAGTTCAATATCGAGTACTCTTTGGCCAGAAATATGTTCAGTGGGTCAAATATACAATACTCTATGGCTGAAGAAACATCAGATTGAGGCATGTATATATAAAGTTCATGATCACGAACTATTGGGACAGAAAAAAATTAATCAGTTTTAATATGTACTTCAGTATGGCTGAAATGAAATCAAAAGTCAATGAGTATGTATAGAAAGTTCAAGATCGAGTACTCTTGGGTCAGTAATATGTTCATTAGGTCAAATTTGGACTACTTTCTGTCTGATGTAACATCAGAAGGAGTCATTGAGTCATATATAAAAACTTCAATATCGAATACACTTTGGCCAGAAATATGTTCAGTCGGCCAGATATGTATGTACGGCGTCTCTTACATCAGAAAGGAGTCATTGAGTCGGTAACAGAAATTTCATCATCGAGGACTAATTATCCAGAAATTTGTTCAGTAGGTCAAAAATTACTTGACATATGGGTCAAGTAACATCAGAATGAGTCAATGAGTCTGTGTAAAATGTTCAGTATCGAGTACTCATGGGTCAAGAATATGTTCAGTAGGTCAAATATACACGTCTATATGGCAGATGTGACATAAGAAGCTGTCAGTGAGTATATATAAAAAGTTCAAATTCGAGTACTCTTTGGCCAAGAATATGTACAAGTAGGTCAAATGTTCAATACTCTCTGGCTGATGTTATCATTAGAAGGAGTCAATGAGTTTGTATAAAAAGTTCATGATTGAGCACTAATTTGTCAGAAATATGTTCAGTATTTTGTATACAAAACTCATGATCGAGGAGTCTTGGGACAAAAAAAAAAATAAGTATGTCTAATATGGACTTCTGTATGGCTGAAAAGCAAAAATCAGAAGGAGTCCATGAATATGTATAGAAAGTTCAAGATCAAGAGCTGTTGGGCCATAAATATGTTCTTTAGGTCAAATATGGACTACTGTCTGTCTTATGTAACATCAGATAAAGTCAATGAGTATGTATAGAAAATTCATAATCGGGGACTAATTTGCCAGAAATATGTTCAGTTGGTCTAATTTGGACTTCTGTATGGGTGAAGTAACATTAACATGGAGTCAATGAGTATGTATAGAATGTTCATGATGGAGGGCTTATTGGCCAGAAATATGTCCATTGGGTCCAATATGCAATACTCTATGGCTGATGTATCATCAGAAGGAACCTATGAGTTTATATAAAAAGTTCATCATCGAGGACTAATTTGCCAGAAATTTGTTCAGTTGGTCAAAATGGGTGCATTTATGAAGTAAAAGAAGTAACATTAGAGTGAATTAATGTATATGTATAGAAAGTTCAAGATTGAGTACTCTTGGGCCAGAAATATGTTCAGTAGGTCTAATGTTGACTTCTGTATGGGAGAAGTAACATCAGAAGGAGTGTATAAAGTAATGTATAAAAAAGTTCAAGATCAATTAATCTTTGGCCAGAAATATATCCATTAGTTCAAATATGCAATACTCTATGGCTGAAGTAACATCAGAGTGAGGCAATGAGTATGTATAGAAAGCATATAATCGAGTACACTTGGGTAAGAAATATGTTCGGTAGGTCAAATACGGACTTCTGTATAGCTGATGTAATATCAGAAACCGTCAATGAGTATATATAAAAAGTTCAATATCGAGTACTCTTTGGCCAGAAATATGTTCAGTGGGTCAAATATACAATACTCTATGGCTGAAGAAACATCAGATTGAGGTATGTATATATAAAGTTCATGATCACGAACTTTTGGGACAGAAAAAAATTAATCAGTTTTAATATGTACTTCAGTATGGCTGAAATGAAATCAAAAGTCAATGAGTATGTATAGAAAGTTCAAGATCGAGTACTCTTGGGTCAGTAATATGTTCATTAGGTCAAATTTGGACTATTTTCTGTCTGATGTAACATCAGAAGGAGTCATTGAGTCATATAT
Organism: Mylopharyngodon piceus; assembly: GCA_039654765.1. NCBI lineage: Eukaryota > Metazoa > Chordata > Actinopteri > Cypriniformes > Xenocyprididae > Mylopharyngodon > Mylopharyngodon piceus. The sequence goes on from CM077451.1 coordinate 1,657,484, forward strand.
AGAAACTTCAATATCGAATACACTTTGGCCAGAAATATGTTCAGTCGGCCAGATATGTATGTACGGCGTCTCATACATCAGAAAGGAGTCATTGAGTCGGTAACAGAAATTTCATCATCGAGGACTAATTATCCAGAAATTTGTTCAGTAGGTCAAAAATTACTTGACATATGGGTCAAGTAACATCAGAATGAGTCAATGAGTCTGTGTAAAATGTTCAGTATCGAGTACTCATGGGTCAGGAATATGTTCAGTAGGTCAAATATACACGTCTATATGGCAGATGTGACATAAGAAGCTGTCAGTGAGTATATATAAAAAGTTCAAATTCGAGTACTCTTTGGCCAAGAATATGTACAAGTAGGTCAAATGTTCAATACTCTCTGGCTGATGTTATCATTAGAAGGAGTCAATGAGTTTGTATAAAAAGTTCATGATTGAGGACTAATTTGTCAGAAATATGTTCAGTATTTTGTATACAAAACTCATGATCGAGGAGTCTTGGGACCAAAAAAAAAATAAGTATGTCTAATATGGACTTCTGTATGGCTGAAAAGCAAAAATCAGGAGTCCATGAATATGTATAGAAAGTTCAAGATCAAGAGCTGTTGGGCCATAAATATGTTCTTTAGGTCAAATATGGACTACTGTCTGTCTTATGTAACATCAGATAAAGTCAATGAGTATGTATAGAAAATTCATAATCGGGGACTAATTTGCCAGAAATATGTTCAGTTGGTCTAATTTGGACTTCTGTATGGGTGAAGTAACGTTAACATGGAGTCAATGAGTATGTATAGAATGTTCATGATGGAGGGCTTATTGGCCAGAAATATGTCCATTGGGTCCAATATGCAATACTCTATGGCTGATGTATCATCAGAAGGACCCTATGAGTTTATATAAAAAGTTCATCATCGAGGACTAATTTGCCAGAAATTTGTTCAGTTGGTCAAAATGGGTGCATTTATGAAGTAAAAGAAGTAACATTAGAGTGAATTAATGTATATGTATAGAAAGTTCAAGATTGAGTACTCTTGGGCCAGAAATATGTTCAGTAGGTCTAATGTTGACTTCTGTATGGGAGAAGTAACATCAGAAGGAGTGTATAAAGTAATGTATAAAAAAGTTCAAGATCAATTAATCTTTGGCCAGAAATATATCCATTAGTTCAAATATGCAATACTCTATGGCTGAAGTAACATCAGAGTGAGGCAATGAGTATGTATAGAAAGCATATAATCGAGTACACTTGGGTAAGAAATATGTTCGGTAGGTCAAATACGGACTTCTGTATAGCTGATGTAATATCAGAAAGCGTCAATGAGTATATATAAAAAGTTCAATATCGAGTACTCTTTGGCCAGAAATATGTTCAGTGGGTCAAATATACAATACTCTATGGCTGAAGAAACATCAGATTGAGGTATGTATATATAAAGTTCATGATCACGAACTATTGGGACAGAAAAAAATTAATCAGTTTTAATATGTACTTCAGTATGGCTGAAATGAAATCAAAAGTCAATGAGTATGTATAGAAAGTTCAAGATCGAGTACTCTTGGGTCAGTAATATGTTCATTAGGTCAAATTTGGACTACTTTCTGTCTGATGTAACATCAGAAGGAGTCATTGAGTCATATATAAAAACTTCAATATCGAATACACTTTGGCCAGAAATATGTTCAGTCGGCCAGATATGTATGTACGGCGTCTCATACATCAGAAAGGAGTCATTGAGTCGGTAACAGAAATTTCATCATCGAGGACTAATTATCCAGAAATTTGTTCAGTAGGTCAAAAATTACTTGACATATGGGTCAAGTAACATCAGAATGAGTCAATGAGTCTGTGTAAAATGTTCAGTATCGAGTACTCATGGGTCAGGAATATGTTCAGTAGGTCAAATATACACGTCTATATGGCAGATGTGACATAAGAAGCTGTCAGTGAGTATATATAAAAAGTTCAAATTCGAGTACTCTTTGGCCAAGAATATGTACAAGTAGGTCAAATGTTCAATACTCTCTGGCTGATGTTATCATTAGAAGGAGTCAATGAGTTTGTATAAAAAGTTCATGATTGAGGACTAATTTGTCAGAAATATGTTCAGTATTTTGTATACAAAATTCATGATCGAGTAGTCTTGGGACCAAAAAAAAAAAAAGTATGTTTAATATGGACTTCTGTATGGCTGAAAAACAAAAATCAGGAGTCCATGAATATGTTAAAAAAAAGTTCAAGATCAAGAGTTTTTGGGCCATAAATATGTTCTTTAGGTCAAATGTGGACTACTGTCTGTCTTATGTAACATCAGATAAAGTCAATGAGTATGTATAGAAAATTCATAATCGGGGACTAATTTGCCAGAAATATGTTCAGTTGGTCTAATTTGGACTTCTGTATGGGTGAAGTAACATTAACATGGAGTCAATGAGTATGTATAGAATGTTCATGATGGAGGGCTTATTGGCCAGAAATATGTCCATTGGGTCCAATATGCAATACTCTATGGCTGATGTATCATCAGAAGGACCCTATGAGTTTATATAAAAAGTTCATCATCGAGGACTAATTTGCCAGAAATTTGTTCAGTTGGTCAAAATGGGTGCATTTATGACTGAAGTAACATTAGAGTGAATTAATGTATATGTATAGAAAGTTCAAGATTGAGTACTCTTGGGCCAGAAATATGTTCAGTAGGTCTAATGTTGACTTCTGTATGGGAGAAGTAACATCAGAAGGAGTGTATAAAGTAATGTATAAAAAAGTTCAAGATCAATTAATCTTTGGCCAGAAATGTATCCATTAGTTCAAATATGCAATACTCTATGGCTGAAGTAACATCAGAGTGAGGCAATGAGTATGTATAGAAAGCATATAATCGAGTACACTTGGGTAAGAAATATGTTCGGTAGGTCAAATATGGACTTCTGTATAGCTGATGTAATATCAGAAACCGTCAATGAGTATATATAAAAAGTTCAATATCGAGTACTCTTTGGCCAGAAATATGTTCAGTGGGTCAAATATACAATACTCTATGGCTGAAGAAACATCAGATTGAGGTATGTATATATAAAGTTCATGATCACGAACTATTGGGACAGAAAAAAATTAATCAGTTTTAATATGTACTTCAGTATGGCTGAAATGAAATCAAAAGTCAATGAGTATGTATAGAAAGTTCAAGATCGAGTACTCTTGGGTCAGTAATATGTTCATTAGGTCAAATTTGGACTACTTTCTGTCTGATGTAACATCAGAAGGAGTCATTGAGTCATATATAGAAACTTCAATATCGAATACACTTTGGCCAGAAATATGTTCAGTCGGCCAGATATGTATGTACGGCGTCTCATACATCAGAAAGGAGTCATTGAGTCGGTAACAGAAATTTCATCATCGAGGACTAATTATCCAGAAATTTGTTCAGTAGGTCAAAAATTACTTGACATATGGGTCAAGTAACATCAGAATGAGTCAATGAGTCTGTGTAAAATGTTCAGTATCGAGTACTCATGGGTCAGGAATATGTTCAGTAGGTCAAATATACACGTCTATATGGCAGATGTGACATAAGAAGCTGTCAGTGAGTAAATATAAAACGTTCAAATTCGAGTACTCTTTGGCCAAGAATATGTACAAGTAGGTCAAATGTTCAATACTCTCTGGCTGATGTTATCATTAGAAGGAGTCAATGAGTTTGTATAAAAAGTTCATGATAGAGGACTAATTTGTCAGAAATATGTTCAGTATTTTGTATACAAAATTCATGATCGAGTAGTCTTGGGACCAAAAAAAAAAAAAGTATGTTTAATATGGACTTCTGTATGGCTGAAAAACAAAAATCAGGAGTCCATGAATATGTTAAAAAAAAGTTCAAGATCAAGAGTTTTTGGGCCATAAATATGTTCTTTAGGTCAAATGTGGACTACTGTCTGTCTTATGTAACATCAGATAAAGTCAATGAGTATGTATAGAAAATTCATAATCGGGGACTAATTTGCCAGAAATATGTTCACTTGGTCTAATTTGGACTTCTGTATGGGTGAAGTAACATTAACATGGAGTCAATGAGTATGTATAGAATGTTCATGATGGAGGGCTTATTGGCCAGAAATATGTCCATTGGGTCCAATATGCAATACTCTATGGCTGATGTATCATCAGAAGGACCCTATGAGTTTATATAAAAAGTTCATCATCGAGGACTAATTTGCCAGAAATTTGTTCAGTTGGTCAAAATGGGTGCATTTATGACTGAAGTAACATCAGAGTGAATTAATGTATATGTATAGAAAGTTCAAGATTGAGTACTCTTGGGCCAGAAATATGTTCAGTAGGTCTAATGTTGACTTCTGTATGGGAGAAGTAACATCAGAAGGAGTGTATAAAGTAATGTATAAAAAAGTTCAAGATCAATTAATCTTTGGCCAGAAATATATCCATTAGTTCAAATATGCAATACTCTATGGCTGAAGTAACATCAGAGTGAGGCAATGAGTATGTATAGAAAGCATATAATCGAGTACACTTGGGTAAGAAATATGTTCGGTAGGTCAAATACGGACTTCTGTATAGCTGATGTAATATCAGAAAGCGTCAATGAGTATATATAAAAAGTTCAATATCGAGTACTCTTTGGCCAGAAATATGTTCAGTGGGTCAAATATACAATACTCTATATGGCTGAAGAAACATCAGATTGAGGCATGTATATATAAAGTTCATGATCACGAACTATTGGGACAGAAAAAAATTAATCAGTTTTAATATGTACTTCAGTATGGCTGAAATGAAATCAAAAGTCAATGAGTATGTATAGAAAGTTCAAGATCGAGTACTCTTGGGTCAGTAATATGTTCATTAGGTCAAATTTGGACTACTTTCTGTCTGATGTAACATCAGAAGGAGTCATTGAGTCATATATAAAAACTTCAATATCGAATACACTTTGGCCAGAAATATGTTCAGTCGGCCAGATATGTATGTACGGCGTCTCTTACATCAGAAAGGAGTCATTGAGTCGGTAACAGAAATTTCATCATCGAGGACTAATTATCCAGAAATTTGTTCAGTAGGTCAAAAATTACTTGACATATGGGTCAAGTAACATCAGAATGAGTCAATGAGTCTGTGTAGAATGTTCAGTATCGAGTACTCATGGGTCAGGAATATGTTCAGTAGGTCAAATAAAAACTTCTATGTGGCAGATGTGACATAAGAATCTGTCAGTAAGTATATATATGAAAAGTTCAAATTCGAGTACTTTTTGGCCAAGAATATGTACAAGCAGGTCAAATGTTCAATACTCTCTGGCTGATGTTATCATTAGAAGGAGTCAATGAGTTTGTATAAAAAGTTCATGATTGAGGACTAATTTGTCAGAAATATGTTCAGTATTTTGTATACAAAACTCATGATCGAGGAGTCTTGGGTTAAAAAAAAAAATAAGTATGTCTAATATGGACTTCTTATTGGCTGAAAAACAAAAATCAGGAGTCTATGAATTTGTAAAAAAAAAGTTCAAGATAAAGAGCTTTTGGGCCATAAATATGTTTTTTAGGTCAAATATGGACTACTGTCTGTCTTATGTAACATCAGATAAAGTCAATGAGTATGTATGGAAAATTCATAATCGAGGACTAATTTGCCAGAAATATGTTCAGTTGGTCTAATTTGGACTTCTGCATGGGTGAAGTAACATTAACATGGAGTCAATGAGTATGTATAGAATGTTCATGATGGAGGGCTTATTGGCTAGAAATATGTCCATTGGGTCCAATATGCAATACTCTATGGCTGATGTATCATCAGAAGGACCCTATGAGTTTATATAAAAAGTTCATCATCGAGGACTAATTTGCCAGAAATATGTTCAGTTGGTCGAAATGGGTGCATTTATGACTGAAGTAACATTAGAGTGAATTAATGTATATGTATAGAAAGTTCAAGATTGAGTACTCCTCGGCCAGAAATATGTTCAGTAGGTCTAATGTTGACTTCTGTATGGGAGAAGTAACATCAGAAGGAGTGTATGAAGTAGTGTATAAAAAAAATTCAAGATCAATTAATCTTTGGCCAGAAATATATCCATTAGTTCAAATATGCAATACTCTATGGCTGAAGTAACATCAGAGTGAGGCAATGAGTTTGTATAGAAAGCATATAATTGAGTACACTTGGGTAAGAAATATGTTCGGTAGGTCAAATACGGACTTCTGTATAGCTGATGTAATATCAGAAAGCGTCAATGAGTATATATAAAAAGTCAAGTCACCTTTATTTATATAGCGCTTTTTACAATGTAGATTGTCAAAGCAGCTTTACATTGATAACTGGTACATTATTTGGCTGCACAGCAGCTCTTAAAGAATAGTGTCAATGCAGGCAGATCAAAGCACTGTTGAATATCAAATGTCAAGTCAAATGTCAAGTGTACCCAACTAAGCAAGCCAAAGGCGACAGCGGCAAGGAACCCAAAACTCCATCAGGTGACATCAGGTGGCAGACAAGTGGCAAATAGGTGTTTAAATGGAGAAAAAAACCTTGGGAGAAACCAGGCTTAGTCGGGGGGCCAGTTCTCCTCTGGCCAACAGTGCTTTGTTACGATTCAGGTTGCCATCGTAAATCCTATAGGATCGCAACATTCAAAGTATTTTTGAATGTTAAAAAGTTCAATATCGTGTACTCTTTGGCCAGAAATATGTTCAGTGGGTCAAATATACAATACTCTATGGCTGAAGAAACATCAGATTGACGCATCTATATATAAAGTTCATGATCACAAACTGTTGGGACAGAAAAAAATTAATCAGTTTTAATATGTACTACAGTATGGCTGAAATGAAATCAAAAGTCAATGAGTATGTATAGAAAGTTCAAGATCGAATACTCTTGGGTCAGTAATATGTTCATTAGGTCAAATTTGGACTACTATCTGTCTGATGTAACATCAGGAGGAGTCATTGAGTCATATATAAAAACTTCAATATCGAATACACTTTGGCCAGAAATATGTTCAGTCGGCCAGATATGTATGTACGGCGTCTCTTACATCAGAAAGGAGTCATTGAGTCGGTAACAGAAATTTCATCATCGAGGACTAATTAGCCAGAAATTTGTTCAGTAGGTCAATAATTGGTTGACATATGGCTGAAGTAAAATCAGAATGAGTCAATGAGTCTGTGTAGAAAGATCAGTATCGAGTACTCATGGGTCAGGAATATGTTCAATAGGTCAAATATACACTTCTATATGGCTGATGTGACATAAGAAAGTCTGTAAGTATATATAAAAAGTACAAATGCGAGGACTCTTTGGCCAAGAATATGCACAAGTAGATCAAATGTTCAATACTCTCTGGCTGATGTTATCATTAGAAGGAGTCAATGAGTTTGTATAAAAAGTTCATGACAGAGGACTAATTTGTCAGAAATATGTTCAGTATTTTGTATACAAAATTCATGATCGAGGAGTCTTGGGACCAAAAAAAAAAAATACGTATGTCTAATATGGACTTCTGTATGGCTGAAAAACAAAAATCAGGAGTCTATGAATATGTAAAAAAAAAAGTTCAAGATAAAGAGCTTTTGGGCCATAAATATGTTTTTTAGGTCAAATATGGACTACTGTCTGTCTTATGTAACATCAGATAAAGTCAATGAGTATGTATGGAAAATTCATAATCGAGGACTAATTTGCCAGAAATATGTTCATTTGCTCTAATTTGGACTTCTGTATGGGTGCAGTAACATTAAGATTGAGTCAATGAGTATGTATAGAATGTTCATGATCGAGGGCTTATTGGCCAGAAATATGTCCATTGGGTCCAATATGCAATGCTCTATGGCTGATGTATCATCAGAAGGACTCTATAAGATTATGTAAAAAGTTCATCATCGAGGACTAATTTGCCAGAAATTTGTTCAGTTGGTTAAAACGGGTTCATTTATGACTGAAGTAACATTAGAGTGAATTAATGTATATGTATAGAAAGTTCAAGATTGAGTACTCTTGGGCCAGAAATATGTTCAGTAGGTCTAATGTTGACTTCTGTATGGAAGTAACATCAGAAGGAGTGTATAAAAAAAGTTCAAGATCAAATAATCTTTGGCCAGAAATATATCCATTAGTTCAAATATGCAATACTCTATGGCTGAAGTAACATCAGAGTGACTCAATGAGTATGTATAGAAAGCATATAATCGAGTACACTTGGGTAAGAAATATGTTCGGTAGGTCAAATACGGACTTCTGTATAGCTGATGTAATATCAGAAAGTGTCAATGAGTATATATAAAAAGTTCAATATCGAGTACTCTTTGGCCAGAAATATGTTCAGTGGGTCAAATATACAATACTCTATGGCTGAAGAAACATCAGATTGAGGCATGTATATATAAAGTTCATGATCACAAACTATTGGGATAGAAAAAAATTAATCAGTTTTAATATGTACTTCAGTATGGCTGAAATGAAATCAAAAGTCAATGAGTATGTATAGAAAGTTCAAGATCGAGTATTCTTGGGTCAGTAATATGTTCATTAGGTCAAATTTGGACTACTTTCTGTCTGATGTAACATCAGAAGGAGTCACTGAGTCATATATAAAAACTTCAATATCGAATACACTTTGGCCAGAAATATGTTCAGTCGGCCAGATATGTATGTACGGCGTCTCTTACATCAGAAAGGAGTCATTGAGTCGGTAACAGAAATTTCATCATCGAAGACTAATTAGCCAGAAATTTGTTCAGTAGGTCAAAAATTAGTTGACATATGGCTGAAGTAACATCAGAATGAGTCAATGAGTCTGTGTAGAATGTTCAGTATCGAGTACTCATGGGTCAGGAATATGTTCAGTAGGTCAAATAAAAACTTCTATGTGGCAGATGTGACATAAGAATCTGTCAGTAAGTATATATATGAAAAGTTCAAATTCGAGTACTTTTTGGCCAAGAATATGTACAAGCAGGTCAAATGTTCAATACTCTCTGGCTGATGTTATCATTAGAAGGAGTCAATGAGTTTGTATAAAAAGTTCATGATTGAGGACTAATTTGTCAGAAATATGATCAGTATATTGTATACAAAATTCATGATCGAGGAGTCTTGGGACCAAAAAAAATTAAGTATGTCTAATATGGACTTCTGTATGGCTGAAAAACAAAAATCAGAAGGAGTCCATGAATATGTATAGAAAGTTCAAGATCAAGAGCTTTTGGGCCATATATATGTTCTTTAGGTCAAATATGGACTACTGTCTGTCTTATGTAACATCAGATAAAGTCAATGAGTATGTATGGAAAATTCGTAATCGAGGACTAATTTGCCAGAAAAATGTTCAGTTGGTCTAATTTGGACTTCTGTATGGGTAAAGTTACATTAAGATTAGGTCAATGAGTATGTATAGAATGTTCATGATCGAGGGCTTATTGGCCAGAAATATGTCCATTGGGTCCAATATGCAATGCTCTATGGCTGATGTATCATCAGAAGGACCCTATGAGTTTATGTAAAAAGATCATCATCGAGGACTAATTTGCCAGAAATTTGTTCAGTTGGTCAAAATGGGTTCATTTATGACTGAAGTAACATCACAGTGAATTAATGTATATGTATAGAAAGTTCAAGATTGAGTACTCCTGTGCCAGAAATATGTTCAGTAGGTCTAATGTTGACTTCTGTATAGGAGAAGTAACATCATAAGGAGTGTATAAAGTAATGTATAAAAAAAGTTCAAGATCAATTAAACTTTGGCCAGAAATATATCCATTAGTTCAAATATGCAATACTCTATGACTGAAGTAACATCAGAGTGAGGCAATGAGTATGTATAGAAAGTATATAATCGAGTACACTTGGGTAAGAAATATGTTCGGTAGGTCAAATACGGAGTTCTCTGTAGCTGATGTAATTATCAGAAAGCGTCAATGAGTATATATAAAAACTTCAATATCGAGTAGTTTTTGGCCATATATTTGTTCAGTGGGTCACATATACAATACTCTATGGCTGAAGAAACATCAGATTGAGGCATCTATATAATGTTCATGATCAAGGACTATTGGGACAGAAAAAAATAATTATAAGGAATTATATTATTATATTATTGATAAGGAATAATTTATTGCTTCCATGCGTAACGGAATAAGCTAGTTGCAAGGAAACAGCACATATGTTGTGTATCTCTTCACTGCACAACGGGTTCGTGTATGTAATGCAATGCACATATTGTATGTCATTGTACCAGAAATGGGTTAGTTCTTCCAATGCAATGCAACAGCAGCAATGTTATGTCTTGTATCTTTATTGCATAACGGAATAATTTAGTTTTTGTACATAATGCAGTGTTACTTTTTGTATGCATTGGAATGCAACAGAACTCTTGTATTACCTATTTATTGCAGAAACCAAATGAAAGTTATTGTTTTATTGCAATTCAACAGGACATGTTGTATTAATTTTTTCTATGCACAACGTCAACAAATCACATGCTGTTGCATTACAATGCCTCAAGAACTGTTTCAGTGCATTGCATACAACGGGTAACTTATTATGCTATGCAGAAGAAAATAATATAACATAAAATGCATTGCATCAAGAACAATTATATCAACAGCATGTGATTTGTTTTCTCTTCAGTGCACAAATGAAAAGAGTTAGTTCTTGTATACAATGCAGTTGCAACAAGCACCTGTCGTGTTATCACTTCACTGCAAATCGGAATATTTTACTGCAATGCAATGCCCATTTTATGTGTTATCTCTTCAGTGCACAACGGATGAGTTAGTTCATTCTTCGCAACACCATATATGTTATGTGTTATATCTCTTTAATACTTTAAGGAATAAGTTAGTTCTTGTATACAATGCAAGGACACAGTGCATAACTTACATGTTGTAATGCAATAGCACATCATGTTTTATTAATTTCTTCTATGCACAGCGTAATACGTTAACTATTGTATACAAGAACTTACGTATTCCGTTATGCAATAAAGATACAACAAATAACATTGCTGCTGTGGCATTGCAATGCATGTAAGAACTAACCCATTCCTTGTACACTGACGGTCACTATGTGCATTGCTTTACATACATGAATCCGCTGTGCAGTGAAGAGATACACAAACATATGTGCTGTTTCATTGCACTGTATAATAGAACTAGCTTATTCGGTAATGCATGGAATAGATACCATACATGCTGTTGCACTACAATTATTACAATAACTAACTCATTTCGTTCGTACATTGAAGAGATAATAACCTGCATTGCTTTGCATACAATATCTAACTTAATCCGTTACGCAGTGACGAGATTAACATACAATATGTCCTGCTGCGAAGAGATATCATGTTTCGTTGCTTTGCCACAAGAATTGGCGCATGCCGTTGTATTCAATATCGAAATTATTCTGTTTTGTATTAAAGAGGTATATGTGCTGTTGAATTGCAGTGCATATAAGATCTACCTTAATCCGTTGTGCAGTGAAGAGAAAACACATAACATACGTGCTGTTCCATTGCAATAAATACAATGACTAACTCATTTCGTCTGTGTATTAAAGCGAGAACCTAGTGCTATTGCATTGCATATAAGATCCAACTTATTCCGATGTGCAATAAAGAGGTAACATATCTGTGCCGTTGCAATGCAAAGCATAAAAAGAGTACATATAAGCTATACGCCTTTTTATTACATTGTATACAATGTATTACGTTGTGCATAGAAGAATAATTTACTGCAATGAAATGCACATGTTATATCTCAATGCATAACGCATGACACCACATTATGTGTTATACATTTTTAATGCTTAAAGAATTATTCTTGTATACATTGCAAGGAAAAAGTGCATAAAATTACATGTTGTAATGCAACAGCACATTATGTCACATTAATTTCTTCCATGCAAAGCGTTATAAGTTGCATTGTATGCAATGCAATGAAAAATTTAGTTCTTGTATTTATTGCAATGCAACACAATATGTGATTTGTTTTGTCTTCAATGCACAAAGGAAAGAGTTCGATTTTGCTCCAAGCACCTGCCATGTGCATTCTCTTCACTCCATAACGGATTAAATTGCTGCAATGCAATGTATACGTATTATGTGTTATATTTTCAGTGCATAACGGATGAGTTAGTTCAATCATTGCAAGACCACGTCAAATATGGACTGTTGTATGGCTGATATCAGAAGGCGTCAACGAGTATAAAATTCAATATCGAAAACTCTTTGGCTTGAAATATGTTCAGTAGGTTAAATATGGACTACTGTCTGGCTGATGTAACATCAGATAAAGTCAATGACTATGTATAGGAAATTCATGATTGGGGACTAAATTGCCAGAAATATGTTCAGTTGGTCTAATATGGACTTCTGCAATGCCCATTTTATGTGTTATCTCTTCAGTGCACAACGGATGAGTTAGTTCATTCATCGCAACACCACATATGTTATGTGTTATATCTCTTTAATGCTTTAAGGAATAAGTTAGTTCTTGTATACATTGCAAGGACACAGTGCATAACTTACATGTTGTAATGCAACAGCACATCATGTTATATTAATTTCTTTTATGCACAGCGTAATACTTTAACTATTGTATACAATGCAATGAAAAATGTAGTTCTTGTATTTATGGCAATGCAACACCATTATGTGATTTAATTTTTCTTCAACACACAAAGAGTTCGATTTATTATGCAATGCATTGCTACTAGCACCTGCAATGTGTTTTATCTTCACTGCATAACGGATTTAGTTAGTGCAATGCACTGCACATGTCATGTGTTATCTCTGCACTGCACAACGGATTAAGTTACTGCAATGCAATGCACACATTATGTGTTATAACTTCAGTGCATAACCAATGAGTTTGTTCAGTCATTGCAACCACGTGTTTTGTGTTATCTCTTCAATGTATAAGGAATAAGTTAGTTTTTGTATACAATGCAAGGAAACAGTGCATAACTTACATATTAATTCTTGTAGGCATTGCAATGCAACAAGCACATATGTTATGTTAATTTCTTCTATGCACACAAGGTAATAAGTTATTTATTGTATGCAATACAATGAAACGGTTAGTTCTTGTACTTATTGCAATGCAACACCATATGCGATTTGTTTTCTCTTCAGTGCTCAAAAGAAAGAGTTCGCTATTGAATGCAATGCAGTGCAACAAGCATTGCCTTTGCATTGCATTGCATTGCATTAGGTAATACAAAAGTTCTGTTGCATTCGAATGCATACAAGAAGTGACATATAAACCTTGCATTGTATACAAGATCTAACGTATTCCGTTAAGGCAACACAAAACTTTGCTGCTGTGGCATTGCAATGCATGTAAGAACTAACCCATTCCTTGTACACTGACGTTCAATATGTGCATTGCATCCGCTGTGCAGTGAAGAGATACACAAACATATGTGCTGTTTCATTGCACTGTATAATAGAACTAGCTTATTCGGTAATGCATGGAATAGATACCATACATGCTGTTATGGTATATCTCAATGCATAACGGATGACACCACATTATATGTTATACCTCTTTAATGCTTAAAGAATAAGTTAGATCTTGTATACAATGCAAGAAAACAGTGCATAAAAATTACATGTTGTAATGCAACATTATGTTATATTAATTTCTTCCATGCACAGCGTAATAAGTTAACTATTGTATGCAACGCAATGAAAAATTTAGTTCTTGTATTTAGTGCAATGCACCACCTTATGTGATTTGTTTTTTCTTCAGTGCACAAAGGAAAGAGTTCCATTTTGCTCCAAGCACCTGCCATGTGCATTCTCTTCACTCCATAACGGATTAAATTGCTGCAATGCAATGTATACATATTATGTGTTATCTTTTCAGTGCATAACGGATGAGTTTTTTTCATTCATTGCAACACCACGTGTAATGTGTTGTCTCTACAATGCATAAGGAATAAGTCAGTTTTTGTATACAATGCAAGGAAACAGTGCATAACTTACATATTAGTTCTTGTAGGCATTGCAATGCAATAGCACATATGTTATATGAATATATTAATATATAGTATATTAATTTCTTCTATGCACAAGGTAATAAGTTATTTATTGTATACAATGCAATGAAACGGTTTGTTTTCTCTACAACGCACAAAGGAAAGAGCACAAAATACACAAAGACACCTGTCCATGTTATCTCTTCACTGCATAACGGATTAAGTTACGGCAATGCCCTGCGAATATTATGTGTTATCTCTTTAAAGCATAACGGATGAGTTAGCTCATTCATCGCAACACCAATTGTAAAGTGTTATCACTTCAATGCATGAGGAATAAGTTCTTGTACATAATAAGTTATGTTATTATATGTTATATATAACAAATGTTATATTAACTCCTTCTATGCACAGCGTAATAAGTGAACTATTGTATGCAATGCAATGAAACATTTAGTTTTTGCAATGCAACACCATATGTGATTTGTTTTCTCTTCAATGCACAAAGGAAAGTGTTCGATTTTGTATGCAATGCAGTGCTACAAGCACCTGCCATGTGATATCTCTTTACTGCATAACGGATTAAGTTACTGCAATGCAATGCACTGCACATGTTAAGTGATATCACTGCATTGCTCAACGGATTAAAATACTGCATTGCACACATATATTGTGTTATCTCTTCAGTGCATAACCGATGAGTTAGTTTATTAGTCTATTCAATTAATAAGGAATGTTTGTTTTTGTAGACAATGCAAGGAAACACTGCATAACTTACATATTATTTCTTGTAGGCATTGCAATGCCACCGCACGTTATATTAATTTCTTCTATGCACAAGTTAATAAGTTATTTATTTTAAGCAGGGCGATGAAACGGTTAGTTCTTGTATTTATTGCAATGCAATAAATTGCAATGCACAGCATATGTGCATGCAATAATTAACTTATTACGTTGTGCATAGAAGAGATAACAAACGACAGGTGATTATAGCTCTGCATGCATACAAGAACGAACTCTTTCCTTTGTGCATTGAAGAGAAAACAAATCACATATGCTGTTGCATTGCAATAAATACAAGAACTGTTTCATTGCATGTAATAATTAACTTACGTTGTGCACGGAAAAATTAATACAGCATGTCTTGTTGCATTTGTAACACCACATATGTTATGTATTCTCTCTTCAATACATAAGGAATAAGTTAGTTTTTGTATACAAAAAAAGGAAACAGTGCATACAAAACATTATGTTATATTAATTTCTTCTATGGACAACCTAATAAGATAACTATCGTATGCAATGCACTTGAAACAGTTCTTGACGCATTGCAATGCAACAGCACGTTATATTATTTCTTATATGCACAACGTCATAAGTTATTTATTGTATTCAATGCAATGAGTTACAACAGTTAGTTCTTGTGTATATTGCAACGAACCAGCATATGTGATTTGTTTTCTCGTCAATGCACAAAGGAAAGAGTTAATTCTTGTATGCAACGCAGTGCAACAGACACCTGTCGTGCTATCTCTTCATTGCAAAACGGAAGAAGTTACTGCAATGCAATGCACATGTTATGTGTTACTTCAGCCATACATGAACCCATGGTTGACATTCTGATCTTTGGCATTTCTGGCCAAAGAGTACTCGATCTTGAACTTTTATACATTACTATTGACTCCTTCTGATGATACGTCAGCCATAGAGTATTGCATAGTTGACCTAATGAATATATTTCTGGCAAATTAGTCTTCAGTCGTGAACTTTCTATACATACTCATTGACTCCATCTGATGTTAGATCATCCAGACAGTCGTCCGTATTAGACTTACTGAACATATTTCTGGCCAAAGAGTAATCGATCTTGAACTTTATTATACATTACTAATGACTCCAGACGATATGACAGCCAGAAAACAGCCAGGACATATTTGACCAACAGAACATATTTCTAACCAAACAGTATTTGATATTGAACTTTTTTATATATTCATTGACTCCTTTTGATGTCACATCAGCCACATCAGCCAAGTCCACATTTGAACTAGTGAACATATTTGTGACCCAAGATTCCTAGATCATTAACTTTCTATACAGACCTATTGACTGCTTCTGATGTTACATAAGACAGACAATACTCTAAATTTGACATAATGAACACATTTCTGGCCCAAGAGTACTCGATCTCAAACTTTCCATAAATATTCATTGACTCCTTCTGATGTTACATCACAAGAACAGTAGTCCATATTAGACCTACTTAATAAGTAAATGAATTAGTCCTCATTCATGAACTTTTTATACATACACATTGACTACTTCTGATAATATATCAGCCATAGAGTATTAAATATTTCACCTAGTGGATATAGTTCTGGCACAACATTATTCGAATCTGAATTTTTATACATTTCTATGCACTTCTTCGGATGTTACTTCACCCATACAGAAGTCCACGTTAGACTTAATGACAATATTTCTGGCAAATTAGTCCTCAGTCATGAACTATTTGTACATACACATTGACTGCTTCTTATGATACGTCAGCCATGGAGTATTGCATATTTGACTTAATGGACATGTTCCTGGCAAATTAGTCCTCAGACTTGAATATTCTATACATAATCATTGACTCTGACTCTGACTCTGATGTTGCATCAGCCAGACAGTAGTACACATTTGACCGACAGTACATATTTCTGACCATACAGGATATTGAACTTTTTTATATAGAAGCCATATAGCTATATAGAAGTCCATATCTGACCTACTGAAAATTTGTCTGACCCAAGATACCTTAATAATGAACGTTCATTACAGACTCATTGACTCCTTCTAATGTTACATCAGACAGACAGTAGTCCAAACTTGACATAATGAATATATTTCTGGCCCGAGTACTCGAACTTGAACTTTCTAAAAATACTCTTTGACTACTTCTGATGTTACATTAGCCAGACCGACTGAACATATTTCTGATTCAAGAGTACTCGATCTTGAACTGTTTATACATATGCATTGATTCCTTCCGATGTTCCTTCAGTCATGCCATGCTGGTCCATGTTTAACATACAGAACATATTTTTGGGCAAAGAGTACTGAAGTAACATCAGAGTAAGGCAAAGAATATGTTTAGAAAATTCATGATCGATGACTCATGGGACAAAAAAAAAATTAAGTAGGTTTAATATGGACATCAGTATAGGTGAAGTAACATTAGAAGGAGTTGAGTATTAGGTAAAGAAAGTTCAAGATCAAGAGCTCTTGGGCCACTTGGGTAAGAAATATGTTCGGCAGGTCAAATACGGACTTCTCTGTAGCTGATGTTATATCAGAAAGCGTCAATGAGTATATATAAAAAGTTCAATATCGAGTACTCTTTGGCCAGAAATATGTTCAGTAGGTCACATATACAATACTCTATGGCTGAAGAAACATCAGATTGAGTCATGTGTATATAAAGTTCATGATCACGAACTATTGGGACAGAAAAAAATTAATCAGTTTTAATATGTACTTCAGTATGGCTGAAATGAAATCAAAAGTCAATGAGTATGTATAGAAAGTTCAAGATCGAGTACTCTTGGGTCAGTAATATGTTCATTAGGTCAAATTTGGACTACTTTCTGTCTGATGTAACATCAGAAGGAGTCATTGAGTCATATATAAAAACTTCAATATCGAATACACTTTGGCCAGAAATATGTTCAGTCGGCCAGATATGTATGTATGGCGTCTCTTACATCAGAAAGGAGTCATTGAGTCGGTAACAGAAATTTCATCATCGAGGACTAATTATCCAGAAATTTGTTCAGTAGGTCAAAAATTAGTTGACATATGGGTCAAGTAACATCAGAATGAGTCAATGAGTCTGTGTAAAATGTTCAGTATCGAGTACTCATGGGTCAGGAATATGTTCAGTAGGTCAAATATACACGTCTATATGGCAGATGTGACATAAGAAGCTGTCAGTGAGTATATATAAAAAGTTCAAATTCGAGTACTCTTTGGCCAAGAATATGTACAAGTAGGTCAAATGTTCAATACTCTCTGGCTGATGTTATCATTAGAAGGAGTCAATGAGTTTGTATAAAAAGTTCATGATTGAGGACTAATTTGTCAGAAATATGTTCAGTATTTTGTATACAAAACTCATGATCGAGGAGTCTTGGGACCAAAAAAAAAATAAGTATGTCTAATATGGACTTCTGTATGGCTGAAAAGCAAAAATCAGAAGGAGTCCATGAATATGTATAGAAAGTTCAAGATCAAGAGCTGTTGGGCCATAAATATGTTCTTTAGGTCAAATATGGACTACTGTCTGTCTTATGTAACATCAGATAAAGTCAATGAGTATGTATAGAAAATTCATAATCGGGGACTAATTTGCCAGAAATATGTTCAGTTGGTCTAATTTGGACTTCTGTATGGGTGAAGTAACATTAACATGGAGTCAATGAGTATGTATAGAATGTTCATGAACGAGGGCTTATTGGCCAGAAATATGTCCATTGGGTCCAATATGCAATACTCTATGGCTGATGTATCATCAGAAGGACCCTATGAGTTTATATAAAAAGTTCATCATCGAGGACTAATTTGCCAGAAATTTGTTCAGTTGGTCAAAATGGGTGCATTTATGACTGAAGTAACATTAGAGTGAATTAATGTATATGTATAGAAAGTTCAAGATTGAGTACTCTTGGGCCAGAAATATGTTCAGTATACATACATTAATGTTGACTTCTGTATGGGAGAAGTAACATCAGAAGGAGTGTATCAAGTAATGTATAAAAAAGTTCAAGATCAATTAATCTTTGGCCAGAAATATATCCATTAGTTCAAATATGCAATACTCTATGGCTGAAGTAACATCAGAGTGAGGCAATGAGTATGTATAGAAAGCATATAATCGAGTACACTTGGGTAAGAAATATGTTCGGTAGGTCAAATACGGACTTCTGTATAGCTGATGTAATATCAGAAAGCGTCAATGAGTATATATAAAAAGTTCAATATCGAGTACTCTTTGGCCAGAAATATGTTCAGTGGGTCAAATATACAATACTCTATGGCTGAAGAAACATCAGATTGAGGCATGTATATATAAAGTTCATGATCACAAACTATTGGGACAGAAAAAAATTAATCAGTTTTAATATGTACTACAGTATGGCTGAAATGAAATCAAAAGTCAATGAGTATGTATAGAAAGTTCAAGATCGAATACTCTTGGGTCAGTAATATGTTCATTAGGTCAAATTTGGACTACTATCTGTCTGATGTAACATCAGAAGGAGTCATTGAGTCATATATAAAAACTTCAATATCGAATACACTTTGGCCAGAAATATGTTCAGTCGGCCAGATATGTATGTACGGCGTCTCTTACATCAGAAAGGAGTCATTGAGTCGGTAACAGAAATTTCATCATTGAGGACTAATTATCCAGAAATTTGTTCAGTAGGTCAAAAATTAGTTGACATATGGGTCAAGTAACATCAGAATGAGTCAATGAGTCTGTGTAAAATGTTCAGTATCGAGTACTCATGGGTCAGGAATATGTTCAGTAGGTCAAATATACACGTCTATATGGCAGATGTGACATAAGAAGCTGTCAGTGAGTATATATAAAAAGTTCAAATTCGAGTACTCTTTGGCCAAGAATATGTACAAGTAGGTCAAATGTTCAATACTCTCTGGCTGATGTTATCATTAGAAGGAGTCAATGAGTTTGTATAAAAAGTTCATGATTGAGGACTAATTTGTCAGAAATATGTTCAGTATTTTGTATACAAAACTCATGATCGAGGAGTCTTGGGACAAAAAAAAAATAAGTATGTCTAATATGGACTTCTGTATGGCTGAAAAGCAAAAATCAGAAGGAGTCCATGAATATGTATAGAAAGTTCAAGATCAAGAGCTGTTGGGCCATAAATATGTTCTTTAGGTCAAATATGGACTACTGTCTGTCTTATGTAACATCAGATAAAGTCAATGAGTATGTATAGAAAATTCATAATCGGGGACTAATTTGCCAGAAATATGTTCAGTTGGTCTAATTTGGACTTCTGTATGGGTGAAGTAACATTAACATGGAGTCAATGAGTATGTATAGAATGTTCATGAACGAGGGCTTATTGGCCAGAAATATGTCCATTGGGTCCAATATGCAATACTCTATGGCTGATGTATCATCAGAAGGACCCTATGAGTTTATATAAAAAGTTCATCATCGAGGACTAATTTGCCAGAAATTAGTTAGGTTGGTCAAAATGGGTGCATTTATGACTGAAGTAACATTAGAGTGAATTAATGTATATGTATAGAAAGTTCAAGATTGAGTACTCTTGGGCCAGAAATATGTTCAGTATACATACATTAATGTTGACTTCTGTATGGGAGAAGTAACATCAGAAGGAGTGTATAAAGTAATGTATAAAAAAGTTCAAGATCAATTAATCTTTGGCCAGAAATATATCCATTAGTTCAAATATGCAATACTCTATGACTGAAGTAACATCAGAGTGAGGCAATGAGTATGTATAGAAAGTATATAATCGAGTACACTTGGGTAAGAAATATGTTCGGTAGGTCAAATATGGACTTCTCTGTAGATGATGTAATATCAGAAAGCGTCAATGAGTATATATAAAAAGTTCAATATCGAGTACTTTTTGGCCAGAAATCTGTTCAGTAGGTCACATATACAATACTCTATGGCTGAAGAAACATCAGATTGAGGCATGTGAATATAAAGTTCATGATCAAGAACTATTGGGACAGAAAAAAATTAATCAGTTTTAATATGTACTTCAGTATGGCTGAAATGAAAAGAAAAGTAAATGAGTATGTATAGAAAGTTCAAGATCGAGTACTCTTGGGTCAGTAATATGTTCATTAGGTCAAATTTGGACTACTTTCTGTCTGATGTAACATCAGAAGGAGTCATTGAGTCATATATAAAAACTTCAATATCGAATACACTTTGGCCAGAAATATGTTCAGTCGGCCAGATATGTATGTACGGCATCTCTTACATCAGAAAGGAGTCATTGAGTCGGTAACAGAAATTTCATCATCGAGGACTAATTATCCAGAAATTTGTTCAGTAGGTCAAAAATTACTTGACATATGGGTCAAGTAACATCAGAATGAGTCTGTGTAAAATGTTCAGTATCGAGTACTCATGGGTCAGGAATATGTTCAGTAGGTCAAATATACACTTCTATATGGTTGATGTGACATAAGAAGGTGTCAGGATGTATAAAAAGTTCAAATTCGCGTACTATTTGGCCAAGAATATGTACAAGTCGGTAAAACATTCAATACTCTCTGGCTGATGTTATCATTAGAAGGAGTCAATGAGTTTGTATAAAAAGTTCATGATTGAGGACTAATATGTCAGAAATATGATCAGTAATTTGTATACAAAATTCATGATCGAGGAGTCTTGGGACCAAAAAAAAAAAAAAAAGTATGTTTAATATGGACTTCTGTATGGCTGAAAAACAAAAATCAGGAGTCCATGAATATGTAAAAAAAAAGTTCAAAATCAAGAGTTTTTGGGCCATAAATATGTTCTTTAGGTCAAATATGGACTACTGTCTGTCTTATGTAACATCAGATAAAGTCAATGAGTATGTATAGAAAATTCATAATCGGGGACTAATTTGCCAGAAATATGTTCAGTTGGTCTAATTTGGACTTCTGTATGGGTGAAGTAACATTTAGATGGAGTCAATGAGTATATATAGAATGTTCATGAACGAGGGCTATTGGCCAGAAATATGTCCATTTGGTCCAATATGCAATACTCTAAGGCTGATGTATCATCAGAAGGACCCTGTGAGTTTATGTAAAAAGTTCATCATCGAGGACTAATTTGCCAGAAATTTGTTCAGTTGGTCAAAATGGGTGCATTTATGACTGAAGTAACATCAGAGTGAATTAATGTATATGTATAGAAAGTTCAAGATTGAGTACTCTTCGGCCAGAAATATGTTCAGTAGGTCTAATGTTGACTTCTGTATGGGAGAAGTAACATCAGAAGGAGTGTATAAATTAATGTATAAAAAAAGTTCAAGATCAAATAATCTTTGGCCAGAAATATATCCATTAGTTCAAATATGCAATACTCTATGGCTGAAGTAACATCAGAGTGAGGCAATGAGTATGTATAGAAAGCATATAATCGAGTACACTTGGGTAAGAAATATGTTCGGTAGGTCAAATACGGACTTCTGTATAGCTGATGTAATATCAGAAAGCGTCAATGAGTATATATAAAAAGTTCAATATCGAGTACTCTTTGGCCAGAAATATGTTCAGTGGGTCAAATATACAATACTCTATGGCTGAAGAAACATCAGATTGAGGCATGTATATATAAAGTTCATGATCACGAACTATTGGGACAGAAAAAAATTAATCAGTTTTAATATGTACTTCACTATGGCTGAAATGAAATCAAAAGTCAATGAGTATGTATAGAAAGTTCAAGATTGAGTACTTGTGGGTCAGTAATATGTTCATTAGGTCAAATTTGGACTACTTTCTGTCTGATGTAACATCAGAAGGAGTCATTGAGTCATATATAAAAACTTCAATATCGAATACACTTTGGCCAGAAATATGTTCAGTCGGCCAGATATGTATGTACGGCGTCTCTTACATCAGAAAGGAGTCATTGAGTCGGTAACAGAAATTTCATCATCGAGGACTAATTATCCAGAAATTTGTTCAGTAGGTCAAAAATTAGCTGACATATGGGTCAAGTAACATCAGAATGAGTCAATGAGTCTGTGTAAAATGTTCAGTATCGAGTACTCATGGGTCAGGAATATGTTCAGTAGGTCAAATATACACGTCTATATGGCAGATGTGACATAAGAAGCTGTCAGTGAGTATATATAAAAAGTTCAAATTCGAGTACTCTTTGGCCAAGAATATGTACAAGTAGGTCAAATGTTCAATACTCTCTGGCTGATGTTATCATTAGAAGGAGTCAATGAGTTTGTATAAAAAGTTCATGATTGAGGACTAATTTGTCAGAAATATGTTCAGTATTTTGTATACAAAACTCATGATCGAGGAGTCTTGGGACCAAAAAAAAAATAAGTATGTCTAATATGGACTTCTGTATGGCTGAAAAGCAAAAATCAGAAGGAGTCCATGAATGTGTATAGAAAGTTCAAGATCAAGAGCTGTTGGGCCATAAATATGTTCTTTAGGTCAAATATGGACTACTGTCTGTCTTATGTAACATCAGATAAAGTCAATGAGTATGTATAGAAAATTCATAATCGGGGACTAATTTGCCAGAAATATGTTCAGTTGGTCTAATTTGGACTTCTGTATGGGTGAAGTAACATTAACATGGAGTCAATGAGTATGTATAGAATGTTCATGATGGAGGGCTTATTGGCCAGAAATATGTCCATTGGGTCCAATATGCAATACTCTATGGCTGATGTATCATCAGAAGGACCCTATGAGTTTATATAAAAAGTTCATCATCGAGGACTAATTTGCCAGAAATTTGTTCAGTTGGTCAAAATGGGTGCATTTATGACTGAAGTAACATTAGAGTGAATTAATGTATATGTATAGAAAGTTCAAGATTGAGTACTCTTGGGCCAGAAATATATCCATTAGTTCAAATATGCAATACTCTATGACTGAAGTAACATCAGAGTGAGGCAATGAGTATGTATAGAAAGTATATAATCGAGTACACTTGGGTAAGAAATATGTTCGGTAGGTCAAATATGGACTTCTCTGTAGATGATGTAATATCAGAAAGCGTCAATGAGTATATATAAAAAGTTCAATATCGAGTACTTTTTGGCCAGAAATCTGTTCAGTAGGTCACATATACAATACTCTATGGCTGAAGAAACATCAGATTGAGGCATGTGAATATAAAGTTCATGATCAAGAACTATTGGGACAGAAAAAAATTAATCAGTTTTAATATGTACTTCAGTACGGCTGAAATGAAATCAAAAGTCAATGAGTATGTATAAAAAGTTCAAGATCGAGTACTCTTGGGTCAGTAATATGTTCAGTCGGCCAGATATGTATGAACGGCTTATCTTACATCAGAAAGGAGTCATTGAATCGGTACAGAAATTTCATCATCGAGGACTAATTAGCCAGATATTTGTTCAGTAGGTCAAAAATTGGTTGACATATGGCTGAAGTAACATCAGAATGAGTCAATGAGTCTGTGTAGAAAGATCAGTATCGAGTACTCATGGGTCAGGAATATGTTCAGTAGGTCAAATATACACTTCTATATGGCTGATGTGACATAAGAAGGTGTCAGGATGTATAAAAAGTTCAAATTCGCGTACTTTTTGGCCAAGAATATGTACAAGTCGGTAAAACATTCAATACTCTCTGGCTGATGTTATCATTAGAAGGAGTCAATGAGTTTGTATAAAAAGTTCATGATTGAGGACTAATTTGTCAGAAATATGATCAGTATTTTGTATACAAAATTCATGATCGAGGAGTCTTGGGACCAAAAAAAAAAAAAAGTATGTTTAATATTGACTTCTGTATGGCTGAAAAACAAAAATCAGGAGTCCATGAATATGTAAAAAAAAAGTTCAAAATCAAGAGTTTTTGGGCCATAAATATGTTCTTTAGGTCAAATATGGACTACTGTCTGTCTTATGTAACATCAGATAAAGTCAATGAGTATGTATAGAAAATTCATAATCGGGGACTAATTTGCCAGAAATATGTTCAGTTGGTCTAATTTGGACTTCTGTATGGGTGAAGTAACATTTAGATGGAGTCAATGAGTATATATAGAATGTTCATGAACGAGGGCTTATTGGCCAGAAATATGTCCATTTGGTCCAATATGCAATACTCTAAGGCTGATGTATCATCAGAAGGACCCTGTGAGTTTATGTAAAAAGTTCATCATCGAGGACTAATTTGCCAGAAATTTGTTCAGTTGGTCAAAATGGGTGCATTTATGACTGAAGTAACATCAGAGTGAATTAATGTATATGTATAGAAAGTTCAAGATTGAGTACTCCTCGGCCAGAAATATGTTCAGTAGGTCTAATGTTGACTTCTGTATGGGAGAAGTAACATCAGAAGGAGTGTATAAAAAAAGTTCAAGATCAAATAATCTTTGGCCAGAAATATATCCATTAGTTCAAATATGCAATACTCTATGGCTGAAGTAACATCAGAGTGAGGCAATGAGTATGTATAGAAAGCATATAATCGAGTACACTTGGGTAAGAAATATGTTCGGTAGGTCAAATACGGACTTCTGTATAGCTGATGTAATATCAGAAAGCGTCAATGAGTATATATAAAAAGTTCAATATCGAGTACTCTTTGGCCAGAAATATGTTCAGTGGGTCAAATATACAATACTCTATGGCTGAAGAAACATCAGATTGAGGCATGTATATATAAAGTTCATGATCACGAACTATTGGGACAGAAAAAAATTAATCAGTTTTAATATGTACTTCAGTATGGCTGAAATGAAATCAAAAGTCAATGAGTATGTATAGAAAGTTCAAGATCGAATACTCTTGGGTCAGTAATATGTTCATTAGGTCAAATTTGGACTACTATCTGTCTGATGTAACATCAGAAGGAGTCATTGAGTCATATATAAAAACTTCAATATCGAATACACTTTGGCCAGAAATATGTTCAGTCGGCCAGATATGTATGTACGGCGTCTCTTACATCAGAAAGGAGTCATTGAGTCGGTAACAGAAATTTCATCATCAAGGACTAATTAGCCAGAAATTTGTTCAGTAGGTCAAAAATTAGTTGACATATGGGTCAAGCAACATCAGAATGAGTCAATGAGTCTGTATAGAAAATTCATGATAGGGGACTAATTTGCCAGAAATATGTTCAGTTGGTCTAATATGGACTCCTGTATGGGTGAAGTTACATTAGATGGAGTCAATGAGTATGTATAGAAAGTTCATGATCGAGGGCTTATTGGCCAGAAATATGTCCATTGGGTCCAATATGCAATACTCTATGGCTGATGTATCATCAGAAGGACCCTATGAGTTGTTGATATCAGCCACACCCTGCTTCATTAGGGAATGCAACTTTTCTATGGTACTTGTACCTCTTCTGTTTATAAAGAATAACAATGACAACACAACTGTGATTTGAAGATAAAGAAAAAAAAACAGATGTTTGACTCAGAGAGAAAAACAAGTGACAACTGTTTATGTAAAAAAACTGTACAAAGAGATATATTGGAGGAAGAGACATGTTTGATAACTTGTTTGTGTGTCAACAGTGAAAAAGAGTTATGAGAGATAACTGTTTATGAAAAACAAGTGTGAAAGAGATATATTGGAGGAAGAGACATGTTTGATAACTTGTTTGTGTGTAAACAGTGAAAAAGAGTTATGAGAGATAACTGTTTATGAAAAACAACTGTGAAAGAGATATATTGGAGGAAGAGACATGTTTGATAACTTGTTTGTGTGTAAACAGTGAAAGTATGATAATTTGTATATGATAACTGTTTATTGAGGAAAACGAGACAAATGGGTTTTTATAAAAGTGTTTAATAAGATAATAGCTCATTAAACTTATTTAATAAAGACGACTGTTATTGTAAAAGTACTTTAATAAGAATGTAGTTTTTAAAGAAAAGAGACAAAACACTATTGTTGTAAAGCTTTATTAAGAATATGTTTATAAAGGAAGACACTACAACTGTTGTTTTAAGATTTTAATAAAGCATGCTAGTAGAATAATACAGACATAACATGTATTAGTAAGAAAGGCAGTCATTACCGTTGAAGGATGTCTTGATCAGAAGCGCAGGACACAGCAGAGGAGAAGAGTCCGAGAACAAAGAGACAAGCCTTTATATATAGACTCAGATGATGGGAATTTCAAAGAAGATGACCTCAAGAGGTCAAATAATCTATAAAAGGCTGGAACGAGAAAAGAACAGGAGGGGCTGCTTCACACCTGAGGCTGCTTCTCCGACACCAGAACCAACGCTGATGATGCCTCCATCGTTGATATTGCCTTGACGGAAGAACTTTTTAATACTTATACTTTATTTAATTACTTGTATAGAATGTTTGTAGAATATATGTAATGCTAGAAATACTAATGTAATAAATAAATGAACTTATAACTTTATAACTAAACTCGGCCTCATGTGGCATTAATTTAAGTCGTTGAGCCTGAACAGACCACGGAGAAGTCTTCTGTCTGATTGTAAGCATTTTAAAATGCTTATAAATTAGATCAGATTTGACTTACTTACCTAACCTGAGAATAATAAAAATAAGGTAAAGGTGCTTAGAGACGCACCATAAAACTGGCCAGGATTGATGACCAAATTGCTCGACAGTTGGCTTAATACTCGCTCGTATGTTAAATATGTAGAACATGAGATAAGAAGTTACTGAGGAAAAAAAATGTCTTGTAAGACCCAAAAAAGAATAGAATAATTCTAAGACGAATTATTTGATTCGACCCAGAAAAGGTTGAGTGCGCATACGAAAAAGAATAAACCATATGAGCTAAGAGAGCTGTAAAGTTTATTTAGCCAATAAATGTGAGATAAGATCTCATATTGCCAGTATTCTAGTCTCAGAGAGGCTAGAACAGCAAAAGAGACAGGGCTTTCTGTCAGGAGAGGGACGCCTCACTAACAGAAAGCCAGACTCTTTATTCAGGTTTATGTGAGTAATATGCTTGAATAAGGAGTACTCTAACATCAGCTTTAAAAGCGAGAACATTAATTAAAGAAATTAAATTGAGTAAGCTGATCCTTTGAATCCCGTCCAGATTGAGTTAGAGAAAACGCAAAATACTTAAAAGTAAGTTAAAAGTGGATAATAGGACTTAGATGCTAAATATTTTAAAAATAAGTGAAATGATGAATGTAGGATGACTACAGTTTAACATGGAAAATTAAGAAAAAATAAAAATATACTATGTGTATTAAAATCTAAACAAAGCCATTAAAAAAATGTAGACATTCTTTAAGTACCGGAAAGTTAAAGAGAGTTCAAGAAGAAAAATGAGATGCTTACGATTAGATAAAACGATTAGATCTAGGAGTGTGTGTACATTTAAATCCACGACGCCACTCATATTTCTAAAAACTGTCTTTGACGTGGAAAAGTGCTTAGAGTAACATCAGGGTCTGAACAAATGTATGCATTTTCCTTGTCAAAATACGACAGGTTTTTGGAAATTTAGGTAATAGCTTTCACATCTTTCACGTTAAATATTTTAAAAATAAGTGAAATGATGAATGTAGGATGACTACAGTTTAACATGGAAAATTAAGAAAAAATAAAAATATACTGTGTATTAAAATCCAAACAAAGCCATTAAAAAAAATGTAGACATTCTTTAAGTACCGGAAAGTTAAAGAGAGTTCAAGAAGAAAAATGAGATGCTATATTATTAAAAGTATCACAACATCATAATAAGATACTGAAAATTTACCAAAATATATGAAAGAGAAAATATAAAATAGTGATGAGATAGATAAAAGATCAATATTAGCCTGGAAAAAATGAGAAGAGCCTAAATAGATGGTTGCCAAAGTAATAGTGAAACGGGCAAGCCCGGGGCAAAAAATCTTAGGTGTGCGAGTGTTTAAATAGAAAGGGGCCTCATATAAAAAACGATTAGATCTAGGAGTGTGTGTACATTTAAATCCACGACGCCACTCATATTTCTAAAAACTGTCTTTGATGTGGAAAAGTGCTTAGAGTAACATCAGGGTCTGAACAAATGTATGCATTTTCCTTGTCAAAATACGACAGGTTTTTGGAAATTTAGGTAATAGCGTTCACATCTTTCACGTTTTCTCATGTGCGTACGTTTATTCTAAGAATCACACATATGCACGGATGAGAAAGGATCGTAAGATCAAAAATAGGACCTTTTATTCATTCTAAAAATGAGGCCCATAGAATCTGTGTACAACTCTGAGAGGAGTGACAGTGCAGGCAAGATCTGTTTTCTGTTAACTGAGACAAAGCAAAAGCCTACTAGGGAAAGGATTGCTTTGCTGTGAAGAAGCTTTATGTGCAGAGTAAGTTTAAAGTTTAGAACTAAAACCGCAATAATAACTGGGATAAGACACTAAAAGTAGAAAGTAAGTAAAAGTAAGAGGCAAATAGGATAGATATATTTAACTTTAATTGAGACAAGACAATCTAAACATCCAGTAAAATTTTTAATTGATATGTGAAATTACAGACGTAACTGAAAGAAAATAGGACAGTAAGTCTGTTAAAAATTACAAATTAGAGAACGAATATAACAAATAAAAATGATAAGCAGGAAATCAGCAGCTAGGATCGTTGCGGCCCGTCCGCAGCCTGTAAAAATGCCTGCAGTGAGAAGAGATTTACAACAGTCACTGTGAGACAGTGGTGGTAGTTAGAGTTTAAATTACACTTTATAGCATATGGAGAGTAAACAATAGGGAATCACATTATAGAATAATAGAAGTTAGCATTTATAGAATATTAGAAGAGACTGACTAATTGTGATTGTATGGGAAAAAATTAAATATATAGTTGAAACAGGAGAAAATAAGTGTAAAATGTAAAAGAGATTAAAATTAAATAAAGGCAAAAAGACTGGTTGATGAAAAAAGGACAAGTAAGTTGTCTCAGGAAAAAAAATAACTAGCAATAACAAAAGATTAATTAGTTGCAGAGTGTTACGCAACTTGAGAAGTGATTTAAGACTGAAATAAAGTGTACAGGACGATTGCAATCTAGAGAATAATAAACAAATGATAATAATAGCTGAATAAAAATAATACTTTTTAGAACAAGTAATCTAAAGAGATTATTAAAAAAGGAAAAATAAGAAAAAGAGGACTTATAAAATCGGTCGAAAACTAAGAGAGAGAGAAGAGTCTCAGAGAGCAGAAAAACAGCTAAACCAGAGACATTAAGATTTACGATAACCCCTGACACTAGGAGTTTAGTGAGAGCAGAATAAGAAAACAGAAGAATGTGAAGAGATCAAATTACAAAATAAGAAGAAAGAATGTTAAAATAATTACAGTGACTCGTCAGATTTAAAATACTGATTTGAAACAGAGAATAAGAGAACAAGAAATTATAGTCCTGTATTAAAGAAGTGAAGTGAGGCACATGAGAAGTGAAAAAAAAAAGAAAGAAAAAAAAAGTTATTCCTGAATGAGAATATAACTTGTAAGTGAATAAGAACTACTAGTTAATTAGCCTACATTACATTTTACAGACAACTAAAAAACAAGAATTGTCAGAAGTATAGATAATATTTTGGACAGTGGTAATTTAACAAAAAGATAGGAAAACTGAGCTATAAGTGTTTAAAACCAGACAAGGACTCTAAAAAGAAAAAAGAGCTGGATAAAATAAAAACCAAAGGGAATTAAAGAAGTAATATGTGTTAAAGAATTAGTAGCATTAGATTATTGAAAAGATTAAGTAATAAATAAAAGCAGATCTGATAAGATGTAACCATGTACTCCTGACAGTAAAACAGTTAAATAGTCTAGCTTGACTATACGATTATAACAGTTAAAATAGTCTAGCTTGACTATACGATTATACGAATCGTATAGTCATATTATGACTATATGATTATACGAACCTCAGAGGAAGCAGACTAGAAATCAGAGTAAAAAACCCAAAAATGTTAGTGTTAAAATTAGAAGTTAAACAAAAGCAATAAGAGAACAAATAGGCAGTGAGAAAAACACAAGAATCAGTTATATGCTGATAAAAGAGAAGGACTGAGAAAATGTCCAACTAAGACTGATGCTAGAGCATTGACTAATATGGTTATTAGAATAATATTACCACTTAAATTTAAGAAAACATTTTAGTAAACATGAAATGAGCAACTGAATTATATGACCAAAGAAACAGAGAGAAAGAGAGAACCTAGGTCAATCAGTTTTAATAAAGTAAGCTACAAAAGCATAAGATTTATGAGACAGAGTGTCAGAGTAAATGGAAAAAGTCAAATAGGACTTTTAGAGTTAGATTAAACACAAAGGTAAGGACACTATACACTATACACTCATACACTAAAGACGAGGAAAAAGAGGGCTGGAAAATAGCTCCTAACATATTTATTTAGGACAAAAAATAAGAAGCAATTAGAAAGACAGAAAAGATCAAAATTATGAAACAGGTTAAGTTGTAGCTAGAGCTATGGAAAGGCCTTGATGGAAAAAAGTTTAATAAAGAAACAAATGTAACCAAGAAAAAAAATAACAGTAAAATAAGAATAAGACACTATGCAAGAAAATTAAACACGAACCACTAAAAAGAGATTTTATGACTCAGAGTAACAAGAAAAAGAAAAATGATGACACTATATATTAACCATACATAAAACAGATGTATGCAAAAACAAGCAGCATATTAAGAAATATAAAGGAAAAAAAGGATACAAATTTAAATTGTAAATTGTAATGGATATAAGGTTCAAAAGTGATGAAAAATGAACAAATTAGATGATACAAAAATATTTTTATAAAGTAAGAAAAAAATGTGTAAAGATGGACAAAGATACATGATCCATAAAAAAAAATTAAATAACACATTCAGCAGATATTGTTGAAGAAATAACAATATCAAGATTAAACAGATATGTAACTCTTATTAGAGCGTAATAAGAGGATTCCAAAATATGAAAGCACATAAATTTACAAAACTAGGGAGGTTAATTACTAGAATTTAAAATTGAATAAAAGTAATGTTTTTACCAAATGCTATTAAGGAAAATAGGTGAGAATGACATGCTCTTTCTATAAACAACAAAGAAAGATTGCCATAAGGACCTACAATGTGTCTTTAGGTGATAATACTTTATAGCAGGGAAGTTATTTAAAATAACATTTGTCAGTTTTAGTCAATGCAAAGACTATAAAGATAACAATAAAGAAGCTTGGAAAAGCAGGACTAAATATGAAGAATGATAAAAAATGAATTATTGACAAATATGGGTGAATTTAGAGGATTTTAAATACTTGCACACAAAATTAGTGTAAGCATAAGCTGATTTAAAATCCCTAAAATGAAAAGTAGTTTGAGATAAAATTTTAACTTAGTTACTAAATTGAGTCAAATGGTGAATTTAGTAAAGTGATAGAATAGAACAAAAGATAAAATTATTTGTTAGAAGAAACAGTGTATGCTACAGTTTACAACATTATGAAGAACAAAGATGGAGAAAAAGCTCTGAAAATGCACATAAATCCAATTATGAGAGTACATAGTACAAACCTGTTTGGAAGTTGAAAAAATCCTGAGATTGAGTTTTACTTGTAAAACAGAGGAATAACAGCTTTGATTTAGAGTTGTATTGAGCTTCAGGATAAAACTACGACATAGCTTCCTATGAATAAAGTTATGAACATAGAAGATCAAAAGTCGAATAATAAACATGAAGAAATATACTAAAACATCGAAAATAATAGAAATTAAAAATGAAGAACAGGAAAAAGTCTAAGGAAAGGGACTTTTTACGTGTTTAAAGGCATGCAGTGTTTAGTAAGTGAGTTAAAGCAGTAAGGTCAGAAGGTCAGGAGATAGAGCCACTCCGTGACAGTAACAGGCACAGCTCGCTGAGTGAGTGTGTGTGTGTAGTAAAAACATTGCAGAAATTAGTGTAGCATTATAAACGCAACCTATACTAAATTAATCTAAATATAAATTGTGTAAAAACCAGTATAGACTAATAATTAATTTAGAAATGAAACAAAAAAGTTGTGGTAACTCTTGTGGTAGTATAGGGAACACATATAAACTATTGACTATGACTTTTCCCTTAATAAACTCCTAATTTACTGCTTATTAATAGTTGGTAAGGTAGTTGTTAAGTTTAGGTATTGGGTAGGATTAAAAATCAGGTCATGTAGAATAAGGCATTAATATGTGCCTAATAAGTACTAATTAATAGCCAATGTTGTAGTAATAGGCATGCAACTAGTTAAAAGACCCTAAAATAAAGTGTTACAAAAGTTGTATATGTGAATAAAAATGAAGAGAAAAAGCTGATTAGAAAAAGTAGAATAATTAAAATTGCAGAGACTGATAATAAAGGTATATAGAAAAAATAACCTACATGATAAAGTGGAAAAACTATTTGATGAAGATTTTATCAAATAAGTGAAAAATATATTAAATATATAATTTTTCCATTCAAAAGCTATATGAAGGAATATAAATAAGTCATATGTTTATGGTACAAAAAGTACAATAACAAATAGAACTAATTAGAAGGGTCATTATAAGATGTTATAAGACTGTTGAAAATGAGCAAGAAAGCATTGTTGTTAGAGGACAAACTTAAAGCTATTAGCTAAAAAGACAAAACATGGTTTTGAATAAAGTCTGAGAATTAGTGTCTCAGGACGTGCAATGAATACTTTGGAAAATAATTTAAAGTGAAGTAATGACTTACAATAAGATGAATATACTGAAGATTAAAATTTACATAATAAAATATAAGCTATATAGAGTTAAATTGAAACTAATCAAGATTTGGAAATGTAAATATAAACCTAAGGAAGGATTTAAGAAAAATAAAAATGAAAAAAAGGGATAAAACTTGTTAAATTAGACATATTAAGAGGAAAAAAAATAAAATAAAGAGAGACTAAAATAAAAATGAGAGAAAATTCCCACAAAGAAAGTATAGGAAAAGCAAAAATATAGAGTACAGTTGTTGTAACTGACTAAGCTGAGAAAGAATAAAACATCAAAATAAAAAAGGTATTATTTGCAGATACTAATTACAGCAAATTTATAAAGGTCAAACCTAAACAAATAGATAAAATATAATACCTGTAGCTAATGAAGAGTCTTTGAGAAACTCAAAAAAAACAAAAAAACAAAACAACAAAAAAAAACCGATTCTAGTTGACTGGAAAATCCAAAAGAACAAAAACTAGACTTTAAATTCTTGCTTTGATATATAAAATAAAATGTTTCAGCTTAATGAGGAAAAATATTCAGCTGAAACAATAACTGACGAAAATATTATAAAAAAACCCAAAACAAAACAAAATAGAAGGTTAACTTCCCAAGAAGGGGAGAGTTTGAAGAAAATTACTTCAGTAATTTGGACCATTGGATAGAACATATTAATCATAATGGAAAATTATTAATAAATAATTTTAAAAAATAATTAAAGATACAAGTACTGATGCCAGAATATCCTCTAGAAGGGGAGAGTAATCCATCTGTAGTAGATCTTCTGACATGCAAACACAGATTTTAAAGCAATAGTTAATTTAATGACTATTGTTGGAACACAGATTCCAGTCTGTGAGTATGCTGAGGTTGCTGTGGGAAGATTTATGACCAGAGCAGAGGCACAGAAGGGTCAAACTTTCTGCTGGCATAAAATGGAGACAGAGAAACAAAATGAAGGAGAATGGGCAATGACCCAGACAAAATGCAAAGATGATGAAAATCTTGCCTGTATAAAATAGTTGTAAAATAATTGTAGTTATAACAATTATGAAAGAAGTAAACAATATGGAGCATATAGGCCTGGGTTTTGTCAAAACAGCCCAAGATCTAGATATGATGGAAAATAAAGGACATTAGGATTTTAAAAATTAAATATATGTAAAGAATGTTTTTTAGAGATGTAGTGAACATATATTTGAGAACATATAATTTATTCCTCTGTCTAATTAGCTAAACTTTATGTTTTAAGAATATAAACAATGAAGAAAGTACTATCAGTTTAGATAGAACTAAGTTTTGGGAAATGGAAACATGGCTTTATCTTAAAGATATGAAGATATAATAAGACCTAGTAACAGAGTGACAGAAATACAAAACGAATTATGCAAGTCACTGGTAAATAGAACTTTAGAACAATGATAGCCTTAGATGCCAAAGTAATAATAATAAGAGTAAAGAAAAAAGATGTAAGTTTATATGTTTAGATGTAAGGTGATAGTTTAAATCATTTGGTTTAATAGGAGATATTGCAGTTAACCAAAAATTACAGATATAGAAAAATGCTTCAATTCTATTACTTGAATAGAAAAATGGCAATGCATAACAAGGTGAAATATAGCCCTCCATCTAAGTAAAAGAAACCAATCGTTGATTGGAAAAGTCACTATAGCTGCCATTGGAAGCTCCGGTTCCCAGAAACAGGAAACTTCTGAATGGGATTGCACATGTGCATTGGCTGGTTTAGTTTAGAAAATAGGCCTTTTTAACTATATTTAAGCATGGAAAACAACATTTATGTGACAGTTTATGTCAAAATTAGTTGCTGATTTGAAATATGATATTAATCATGTAATAGAATAATTAAGAGTTCAGTGAGCAGCTTTTGAGATTTCAGGATCCCCCATTCAAGGACTTTGTCTTAAATGTTTGAAATAGCAATTACAAATATGGCCGACAAGCAAACAGATGTATCTTTAAAGGGAATTTGATTTAACAATTTAGGATGCAGTTACAATGACAATTAAAGAATTAAAAGACCTAAAATATAAATATACTATTAGGCAATACAAGTATTTAGATTAGAATATACAAACAACATAGAACAGATAATTAGGATGAAGTTCTTGAGTACTGCAATAAATAAGCGTCAAAAAACCAGAATGTTCTTTAAAGGCTTCTGAGTTTTTGGAATCTGCAGATTAGTGGGGAAAATGTATGAAGGGAGTGAAGCAGTCTTCTGACCAGGATTTATAGGTTAGTCCTTCACCCAGGAGAGTAAGTGCTCTGAAAGCTCATAAAACAATATGCTTTTAATAATATTACTTCACAGAACAAGCGAAACTTGGCAGAGATTGGGAGAGATTTAAAAGATAAGGAGACTTAAGTATTTAAATTCAAAAGAGTTTGGACAACAAAACCATTAAAGAAAGATAAGCAGAACAAGAAAAAGTGACAAGTCAGATGAGTTTATACAATGAGGTGTTGTTTTGTATATGCCTAGAAATATGGATGTATAAATGTTTTGTATATGCCTAGAAATATGGATGTATAAATGAATTGTAATGTAAAATGTGAAGGAATATGTATGATTACATTTCCATTTTGTTTTATTAAGACTGCAGAGTAATAACGCATGCATGTAATACAGATACATGTTGTCTGATTGGAAAATAAGGAAAAAGATTAAGAAAACTAGTTTTTATTTGAAAGAACATTTTAAAGAGTGACTTTGTAAAACCTGCAGAAAAGGATATCTGCACAGAGAGAAGCTAATAAGTGTCTGATAACAGAAAAAATGAGCCCAAACTGTAATAGCCATTACAAAGGCCTGTGAAAATGCATATATTTAACAAGATGGAAAGAAAGAGAATAATTAATTACTTTTAGGCAGTGTGGAACATATTAATTACAAAGTGAAAAAACAGGTAGTGAAAACCTGGATGAAACTGATGTTAGTAAATATTATTATTAAGCAATATTTACTATGAATAAAAATGCTTTAAGGGCAAATGAGCAATTAATAATAATGTGAAAATATGTAACTAATGAATGCTTTGAAATGGTTCCACCCAAAGGTCAGAGACCTGTGTAATGATTGGCAAATACAAAATTAGGAGATTATATGTGCTTTACTTGCCAAACACACTATGGAACTTTTAAATGTAAAGAAGGTGTTTTAAAACTAAAATTAAAGGGAATAAAGTAAGCCCTTGAAACATAACCTCTTGGTTAAAGCACAGTGAAATGCGCGGCCAATGGAAAGGTATAAATACCAAGAAAGCATGATTCCCATGACTGACATCTGTAGATTGTCTAGTCACTGGAAGGGGCCGTATGTTTCTATGTGAAGATCCCAAGAAGGTAATTGATTTAACAAGGAAAACTAATAAGGTACAAAATAGTACATTTGTGATGGCAATAAAGCAGAGTACAAACATTTGAGACTCTGGTAAAATTATGCATTAGAAAAAGAATTGATTATTCAAACAAGTTAAAAAAAAAAAAAAAAAAAGTCAAATACAGACGACCCTGGGTGGACTAAATGAATGTATTTTGAATAAAGCTTATAACAGAAACAGGACAGGTATCAGATTAAACTAGTATGATAAAAAAGGGAGAGAAACATGCAATAATTAAAAGTAAACAAGCAAATGTAGGACAAAGTTGCATGAAGGGGGGTGTTGATATCAGCCACACCCTGCTTCATTAGGGAATGCAACTTTTCTATGCTACTTGTACCTCTTCTGTTTATAAAGAATAACAATGACAACACAACTGTGATTTGAAGATAAAGAAAAAAAACAGATGTTTGACATAGAGAAAAACAAGTGATAACTGTTTATGTAAAAAAACTGTAAAAAGAGATATATTGGAGGAAGAGACATGTTTGATAACTTGTTTGTGTGTAAACAGTGAAAAAGAGTTATGTTTATGAAAAACAAGTGTGAAAGAGATATATTGGAGGAAGAGACATGTTTGATAACTTGTTTGTGTGTAAACAGTGAAAAAGAGTTATGAGAGATAACTGTTTATGAAAAACAACTGTGAAAGAGATATATTGGAGGAAGAGACATGTTTGATAACTTGTTTGTGTGTAAACAGTGAAAAAATGTATGATAATTTGTATATGATAACTGTTTATTGAGGAAAACGAGACAAATGGGTTTTCATAAAAGTGTTTAATAAGATAATAGCTCATTAAATAAGACAAGACAACTGTTATTGTAAAAGTACTTTAATAAGAATGTAGTTTATAAAGAAAAGAGACAAAACACTATTGTTGTAAAGCTTTATTAAGAATATGTTTATAAAGGAAGACACTACAACTGTTGTTTTAAGATTTTAATAAAGCATTCTAGTAGAATAGTAAGGATATAACATGTATTAGTAAGAAAGGCAATCATTACTGTTGAAGGATGTCTTGAAGACGAAGCGCAGGACACAGCAGAGGAGAAGAGTCCGAGAACAAAGAGACAAGCCTTTATATATATAGACTCAGATGAGGGGAATTCCAAAAAGATGACCTCAAGAGGTCAGATAGTCTATAAAAGGCTGGAACGTGAAGAGAACGGGGGGGCTGCTTTCGCATCTGAGGCTGCTTCTCCGACACCAGAACCAACGCTGATGATGCCTCCATCGCTGATATTGCCTTGACTGAAGAACTTTTTAATACTTATACTTTATTTAATTACTTGTATAGAATGTTTGTAGAATATATGTAATGCTAGAAATACTAATGTAATAAATAAATGAACTTATAACTTTATAACTAAACTCGGCCTCATGTGGCATTGATTTAAGTCGTTGAGCCTGAACAGACCACGGAGAAGTCTTCTGTCTGATTGTAAGTATCTTAAAATGCTTATAAATTAGATCAGATTTGACTTACTTACCTAACCTGAGAATAATAAAGAATAAGGTAAAGGTGCTTAGAGATGCACCATAAAACAATAGAAAGTTCAAGATTGAGTACTCTTGGGCCAGAAATATGTTCAGTAGGTCTAATGTTGACTTCTGTATGGGAGAAGTAACATCAGAAGGAGTGTATAAAAGTAATGTATAAAAAAGTTCAAGATCAATTAATCTTTGGCCAGAAATATATCCATTAGTTCAAATATGCAATACTCTATGGCTGAAGTAACATCAGAGTGAGGCAATAAGTATGTATAGAAAGTATGTAATCGAGTACACTTGGGTAAGAAATATGTTCGGTAGGTCAAATACGGACTTCTGTATAGCTGATGTAATATCAGAAAGCGTCAATGAGTATATATAAAAAGTTCAATATCGAGTACTCTTTGGCCAGAAATATGTTCAGTGGGTCACATATACAATACTCTATGGCTGAAGAAACATCAGATTGAGGCATGTATATAAAGTTCATGATCAAGGACTATTGGGACAGAAAAAATTAATCAGTTTTAATATATACTTCTGTATGGCTAAAATAAAATCAAAAGTCAATGAGTATGTATAGAAAGTTCAAGATCGAGTACTCTTGGGTCAGTAATATGTTTATTAGGTCAAATATGAACTACTGTCTGTCTGATGTAACATCAGAAGGAGTCATTAAGTAATATATAAAAAGTTCAATATCGAATACACTTTGGCCAGACATATGTTCAGTCAGCCAGATATGTATGTACGGCTTATCTTACATCAGAAAGGAGTCATTGAGTCTGTACAGAAATTTCATCATCAAGGATTAGCCAGAAATTTGTTCAGTAGGTCAAAAATTGGTTGACATATGGCTGAAGTAACATCAGAATGAGTCAATGAGTCTGTATAGAAAGTTCAGTATCGAGTACTCATGGGTCAGGAATATGTTCAGTAGGTCAAATATACACTTCTATATGGCTGATGTGACATAAGAAGGTGTCAGTAAGTATATATAAAAACTTCAAATTCGACTTCTCTTTGGCCAAGAATATGTACAAGTAGGTCAAATGTTCAATACTCTCTGGCTGATTTTATCAGTAGAAGGAGTCAGTGAGTTTGTATAAAAAGTTCATGATGAGGACTAATTTGTCAGAGATATGTTCAGTATTTTGTATACAAAATTCATGATCGAGGAGTCTTGGGACTAAAAAAATAAGTAGGTCTAATATGGACTTCTGTATGGCTGAAAAACAAAAATCAGAAGGAGTCCATGAATATGTATAGAAAGTTCAAGATCAAGAGCTTTTGGGCCATAAATATGTTCTTTAGGTCAAATATGGACTACTGTCTGTCTTATTTAACATCAGATAAAGTCAATGAGTATGAATAGAAAATTCATGATCGGGGACTAATTTGCCAGAAATATGTTCAGTTGGTCTAATATGGACTTCTGTATGGGTGAAGTAACATTAGATGGAGTCAATGAGTATGTATAGAAAGTTCATGATCGAGGGCTTATTGGCCAGAAATATGTCCATTGG
This sequence comes from Mylopharyngodon piceus, assembly GCA_039654765.1. Classification (NCBI taxonomy): domain Eukaryota; kingdom Metazoa; phylum Chordata; class Actinopteri; order Cypriniformes; family Xenocyprididae; genus Mylopharyngodon; species Mylopharyngodon piceus. The sequence continues at coordinate 1,697,395 of CM077451.1, forward strand.
GTCCAATATGCAATACTCTATGGCTGATATATCATCAGAAGGACCCTATGAGTTTATGTAAAAAGTTCATCATCGAGGACTAATTTGCCAGAAATTTGAAAATGGGTTCATATATGACTGAAGTAACATCAGAGTGAATTAATGTATATGTATAGAAAGTTCAAGATTGAGTACTCTTGGGCTAGAAATATGTTCAGTAGGTCTAATGTTGACTTCTGTATGGGAGAAGTAACATCAGAAGGAGTGTATAAAAGTAATGTATAAAAAAAGTTCAAGATCATTTAATTTTTGGCCAGAAATATATCCATTAGTTCAAATATGCAATACTCTATGGCTGAAGTAACATCAGAGTGAGGCAATGAGTATGTATAGAAGGTATATAATCGAGTACACTTGGGTAAGAAATATGTTCGGTAGGTCAAATACGGACTTCTGTATAGCTGATGTAATATCAGAAAGCGTCAATGAGTATATATAAAAAGTTAAATATTGAGTACTCTTTTGCCAGAAATATGTTCAGTAGATCACATATACAATATACAACTTTATATACATGCCTCAATCTGATGTTTCTGATGTTCCTTGATCATGAACTTTATATACATGCCTCAATCTGATGTTTCTTCAGCAATAACTCTATGGAGTTATTGCTGAAGAAACATCAGATTGAGGCATGTATATAAAGTTCATGATCAAGGACTATTGGGACAGAAAAAAATTAATCAGTTTTAATATGTACTTCTGTATGGCTGAAATAAAATCAAAAGTCAATGAGAATGTATAGAAAGTTCAAGATCGAGTACTCTTGGGTCAGTAATATGTTCATTAGGTCAAATATGGACTACTGTCTGTCTGATGTAACATCAGAAGGAGTCATTGAGTAAAAACTTCAATATCGAATACACTTTGGCCAGAAATATGTTCAGTCAGCCAGATATGCATGTACGGCTTATCTTGCATCAGAAAGGAGTCATTGAGTCTGTACATAAATTTCATCATCGAGGACTAATGCCCAGTTCTGTCAACACTGCATTGGCTTCCTGTTAAACATTGTATAGATTTTAAAATCTTGCTAATTACTTACAAAGCACTAAATAGTTTAGCTCCCCAGTACCTGAGTGAGCTCCTACTTCATTATAGTCCTTCACGTCTATTGCGATCTCAGAATTCAGGCCAGCTGATAATACCTAGAATATCAAAATCAACCGCAGGCGGTAGATCCTTCTCCTATTTGGCACCTAAACTCTGGAACAATCTTCCTAGCATTGTTCGGGAAGCAGACACACTCTGTCAGTTTAAATCTAGACTAAAAACGCATTTCTTTAACCTGGCATACACATAACACATTACCAATTTATATTTTCAAATCCGTTAAAGGATTATTAGGCTGCATAAATTAGGTCAGCCGGAACCGGGAACACTTCCTATAACACCTGATGTACTCGTTACATCAGAAGAAGAATGGCATCTACGCTAATATTAGTCTTTCTGGTTATCCCGAGGTTCACCGTAGTCAACCGGATCCGGGCCGTATCCAGGTGAGACCAAGGACCTGCGCCTTGACACGACCACAACGCAGCCCTGAAGTATCAGCAGAGATTGAGTCAGCTAGATCATCCACTGTGAGGGCCTCATCGACACGACAGCCACGACACAGTTCCTCAACAACCGTCCATACCGGTGTGATGAATACGATCCTCAGTTGGATGGAACTGGAATAAATACTTTGAATGTTGCGATCCTATTGGACTTACGATGGCAACCTGAATCGTAACGAAGCACTGTTGGCCAGAGGAGAACTGGCCCCCCGACTAAGCCTGGTTTCTCCCAAGGTTTTTTTCTCCATTTAAACACCTATTTGCCACTTGTCTGCCACCTGATGTCACCTGATGGAGTTTGGGTTCCTTGCCGCTGTCGCCTTTGGCTTGCTTAGTTGGGGATACTTGACATTTGACTTGACATTTGATATTCAACAGTGCTTTGATCTGCCTGCATTGACACTATTCTTTAAGAGCTGCTGTGCAGCCAAATAATGTACCAGTTATCAATGTAAAGCTGCTTTGACACAATCTACATTGTAAAAAGCGCTATATAAATAAAGGTGACTTGACTAATTAGCCAGAAATTTGTTCAATAGGTCAAAAATTGGTTGACATATGGCTGAAGTAACATCAGAATGAGTCACTGAGTCTGTGTAGAAAGTTCAGTATCGAGTACTTATGGGTCAGGAATATGTTCAGTAGGTCAAATATACACTTCTGTATGGCTGATGTGACATAAGAAGGTGTCAGTAAGTATAGATAAAAAGTTCAAATTCAAGAACTTTTTGGCCAAGAATATGTACAATTAGGTCAAATATGCAATACTCTATTGCTGATTTTATCATTAGGAGTCAGTGAGTTTGTATAAAAAATTAATGATTGAGGACTAATTTGTCAGAAATATGTTCAGTATTTTGTAAACAAAATTCATGATCGAGGAGTCTGGGGACCAAAAAAAATAAGTAGGTCTAATATGGACTTCTGTATGGCTGAAAAACAAAAATCAGAAGGAGTCCATGAATATGTATAGAAAGTTCAAGATCATGAGCTTTTGGACCATAAATATGTTCTTTAGGTCAAATATGGACTACTGTCTGTCTCATGTAACATCAGATAAAGTCAATGAGTATGTATAGAAAATTCATGGTCGGGGACTAATTTGCCAGAAATATGTTCAGTTGGTCTAATTATGGACTTCTGTATGGGTGAAGTAACATTAGATGGAGTCAATGAGTATGTATAGAAAGTTCATGATCGAGGGCTTATTGGCCAGAAATATGTCCATTGGGTCCAATATGCAATACTCTATGGCTGATATATCATTAGAAGGACCCTATGAGTTTATGTAAAAAGTTCATCATCGAGGACTAATTTGCCAGAAATTTGTTCAGTTGGTCAAAATGGGTTCATATATATGACTGAAGTAACATCAGAGTGAATTAATGTATAGAGTGAATTATAGTGTACAGAGTGTATAGTGTTGATATCAGCCACACCCTGCTTCATTAGGGAATGCAACTTTTCTATGCTACTTGCACCTCTTCTGCTCATAAAGAATAATAATGACAACACAACTGAGATTTAAGAAGAAAAAACAGATGTTTGATTTACAGTGAAAAAGAGTTATGAGAGATAACTGTTTATTAAAAACAACTGTAAAGGAGACATCTTGGAGGAAAAGACATGTTTGATAACTTGTTTGTGTGAAAACAGTGAAAAAGAGTTATGAGAGATAACTGTTTATTAAAAACAACTGTAAAAGAGACATCTTGGAGGAAGAGACATGTTTGATAACTTGTTTGTGTGTAAACAGTGAAAAAATGTATGATAATTTGTATATGATAACTGTTTATTGAGGAAAACGAGACAAATGGGTTTTCATAAAAGTGTTTAATAAGATAATAGCTCATTAAATAAGACAAGACAACTGTTATTGTAAAAGTACTTTAATAAGAATGTAGTTTATAAAGAAAAGAGACAAAACACTATTGTTGTAAAGCTTTATTAAGAATATGTTTATAAAGGAAGACACTACAACTGTTGTTTTAAGATTTTAATAAAGCATGCTAGTAGAATAGTAAGGATATAACATGTATTAGTAAGAAAGGCAGTCATTACTGTTGAAGGATGTCTTGAAGACGAAGCGCAGGACACAGCAGAGGAGAAGAGTCCGAGAACAAAGAGACAAGCCTTTACATATAGACTCAGATGAGGGGAATTCCAAAAAAGATGACCTCAAGAGGTCAGATAGTCTATAAAAGGCTGGAACGTGAAGAGAATGGGGGGGCTGCTTTCGCATCTGAGGCTGCTTCTCCGACACCAGAACCAACGCTGATGATGCCTCCATCGCTGATATTGCCTTGACTGAAGAACTTTTTAATACTTATACTTTATTTAATTACTTGTATAGAATGTTTGTAGAATATATGTAATGCTAGAAATACTAATGTAATAAATAAATGAACTTATAACTTTATAACTAAACTCAGCCTCATGTGGCATTGATTTAAGTCGTTGAGCCTGAACAGACCACGGAGAAGTCTTCTGTCTGATTGTAAGTATCTTAAAATGCTTATAAATTAGATCAGATTTGACTTACTTACCTAACCTGAGAATAATAAAGAATAAGGTAAAGGTGCTTAGAGATGCACCATAAAACAATAGAAAGTTCAAGATTGAGTACTCTTGGGCCAGAAATATGTTCAGTAGGTCTAATGTTGACTTCTGTATGGGAGAAGTAACATCAGAAGGAGTGTATAAAAGTAATGTATAAAAAAGTTCAAGATCAATTAATCTTTGGCCAGAAATATATCCATTAGTTCAAATATGCAATACTCTATGGCTGAAGTAACATCAGAGTGAGGCAATAAGTATGTATAGAAAGTATGTAATCGAGTACACTTGGGTAAGAAATATGTTCGGTAGGTCAAATACGGACTTCTGTATAGCTGATGTAATATCAGAAAGCGTCAATGAGTATATATAAAAAGTTCAATATCGAGTACTCTTTGGCCAGAAATATGTTCAGTGGGTCACATATACAATACTCTATGGCTGAAGAAACATCAGATTGAGGCATGTATATAAAGTTCATGATCAAGGACTATTGGGACAGAAAAAATTAATCAGTTTTAATATATACTTCTGTATGGCTGAAATAAAATCAAAAGTCAATGAGTATGTATAGAAAGTTCAAGATCGAGTACTCTTGGGTCAGTAATATGTTTATTAGGTCAAATATGAACTACTGTCTGTCTGATGTAACATCAGAAGGAGTCATTAAGTAATATATAAAAAGTTCAATATCGAATACACTTTGGCCAGAAATATGTTCAGTCAGCCAGATATGTATGTACGGCTTATCTTACATCAGAAAGAAGTCATTGAGTCTGTACAGAAATTTCATCATCAAGGACTAATTAGCCAGAAATTTGTTCAGTAGGTCAAAAATTGGTTGACATATGGCTGAAGTAACATCAGAATGAGTCAATGAGTCTGTATAGAAAGTTCAGTATCGAGTACTCATGGGTCAGGAATATGTTCAGTAGGTCAAATATACACTTCTATATGGCTGATGTGACATAAGAAGGTGTCAGTAAGTATATATAAAAACTTCAAATTCGACTTCTCTTTGGCCAAGAATATGTACAAGTAGGTCAAATGTTCAATACTCTCTGGCTGATTTTATCAGTAGAAGGAGTCAGTGAGTTTGTATAAAAAGTTCATGATGAGGACTAATTTGTCAGAGATATGTTCAGTATTTTGTATACAAAATTCATGATCGAGGAGTCTTGGGACTAAAAAAATAAGTAGGTCTAATATGGACTTCTGTATGGCTGAAAAACAAAAATCAGAAGGAGTCCATGAATATGTATAGAAAGTTCAAGATCAAGAGCTTTTGGGCCATAAATATGTTCTTTAGGTCAAATATGGACTACTGTCTGTCTTATGTAACATCAGATAAAGTCAATGAGTATGAATAGAAAATTCATGATCGGGGACTAATTTGCCAGAAATATGTTCAGTTGGTCTAATATGGATTTCTGTATGGGTGAAGTAACATTAGATGGAGTCAATGAGTATGTGTAGAAAGTTCATGATCGAGGGCTTATTGGCCAGAAATATGTCCATTGGGTCCAATATGCAATACTCTATGGCTGATGTATCATCAGAAGGACCCTATGAGTTTATGTAAAAAGTTCATCATCGAGGACTAATTTGCCAGAAATTTGTTCAGTTGGTCAAAATGGGTTCATATATGACTGAAGTAACATGAGAGTGAATTAATGTATATGTATAGAAAGTTCAAGATTGAGTACTCTTGGGCCAGAAATATGTTCAGTCGACCAGATATGTACGGCTTATCTTACATCAAAAAGGAGTCATTGAGTCTGTACAGAAATTTCATCATCGAGGACTAATTAGCCAGAAATTTGTTCAGTAGGTCAAAAATTGGTTGACATACGGCTGAAGTAACATCAGAATGAGTCAATGAGTCTGATGTGACATAAGAAGGTGTCAGTAAGTATAGATAAAAAGTTCAAATTCGAGGACTCTTTGGCCAAGAATATGTACAAGTAGGTCAAATGTTCAATACTCTGTGGCTGATTTTATCATTAGAAGGAGTCAATGAGTTTGTATAAAAAGTTCATGATTGAGGACTAATTTGTCAGAACTATGTTCAGTATTTTGTATACGAAAATCATGATCGAGGAGTCTTGGGACCAAAAAAAATAAGTAGGTCTAATATGGACTTCTGAATGGCTGAAAAACAAAAATCAGAAGGAGTCCATGAATAGAAGGTCAAAAATGTATAGAAATGTTCAAGATCAAGAGCTTTTGGGCCATAAATATGTTCGGTAGGTCAAATATGGACTTCTGTATAGCTGATGTAATATCAGAAATGAGTATGTATAAAAAGTTCAATATCGAGTACTCTTTGGCCAGAAATATGTTCAGTAGGTCACATATACAATACTCTATGGCTGAAGAAATATCAGATTGTGGCATGTATATAAAGTTCATGATCAAGGACTATTGGGACAGAAAAAAATTAATCAGTTTTAATATGTACTTCTGTATGGCTGAAATAAAATCAAAAGTCAATGAGTATGTATAGAAAGTTCAAGATCGAGTACTCTTGGGTCAGTAATATGTTTATTAGGTCAAATATGGACTACTGTCTGTCTGATGTAACATCAGAAGGAGTCATTGAATAATATATAAAAACTTCAATATCGAATACACTTTGGCCAGAAATATGTTCAGTCGGCCAGATATGTATGTACGGCTTATCTTACATCAGAAAGGAGTCATTGAGTCTGTACAGAAATTTCATCATCGAGGACTAATTAGCCAGAAATTTGTTCAGTAGGTCAAAAATTATAATTTTATGTATAGAAAGTTCAGTATCGAGTACTCATGGATCAGGAATATGTTCAGTAGGTCAAATATACACTTCTATATGGCTGATGTGACATAAGAAGGTGTCAGTAAGTATAGATAAAAAGTTCAAATTTGAGTACTCTTTGGCACAGCGCGTTCCTCAATAAAGAGTAACTTCTGCTTGAAAGATACATTCAACGTCTCCTGGTCTCTGCTTCAACGAGGAAAAAGTTTCCTACAGGACTAATTTGTCAGAAATTTGTTCAGTATTTTGTATACAAAATTCATGATCGAGGAGTCTTTGGACCAAAAAAATAAGTAGGTCTAATATGGACTTCTGTATGGCTGAAAAACAAAAATCAGTCCATGAATATGTATAGAAAGTTCAAGATCAAGAGCCTTTGGACCATAAATATGTTCTTTAGGTCAAATATGGACTACTGTCTGTCTTATGTAACATCAGATAAAGTCAATCAGTATGTATAGAAAATTCATGATCGGGGACTAATTTGCCAGAAATATGTTCAGTTGGTCTAATATGGACTTCTGTATGGGTGAAGTAACATTAGATGGAGTCAATGAGTATGTATAGAAAGTTCATGATCGAGGGCTTATTGGCCAGAAATATGTCCATTGGGTCCAATATGCAATACTCTATGGCTGATGTATCATCAGAAGGACCCTATGAGTTTATGTAAAAAGTTCATCATCGAGGACTAATTTGCCAGAAATTTGAAAATGGGTTCATATATGACTGAAGTAACATCAGAGTGAATTAATGTATATGTATAGAAAGTTCAAGATTGAGTACTCTTGGGCCAGAAATATGTTCAGTAGGTCTAATGTTGACTTCTGTATGGGAGAAGTAACATCAGAAGGAGTGCATAAAAGTAATTAATAAAAAAAAGTTCAAGATCATTTAATCTTTGGCCAGAAATATATCCATTAGTTCAAATATGCAATACTCTATGGCTGAAGTAACATCAGAGTGAGGCAATGAGTATGTATAGAAAGTATATAATCGAGTACACTTGGGTAAGAAATATGTTCGGTAGGTCAAATACGGACTTCTGTATAGCTGATGTAATATCAGAAAGCGTCAATGAGTATATATAAAAAGTTCAATATTGAGTTTGGCCAGAAATATGTTCAGTAGGTCACATATACAATACTCTATGGCTGAAGAAACATCAGATTGAGGCATGTATATAAAGTTCATGATCAAGTACTATTGGGATAGAAAAAAATTAATCAGTTTTAATATGTACTTCTGTATGGCTGAAATAAAATCAAAAGTCAATGAGTATGTATAGAAACTTCAAGATAAAAAGTTCATCATCGAGAACTAATTTGCCAGAAATTTGTTCAGTTGGTCAAAATGGGTTCATATATGGCTGAAGTAACATCAAAATGTGTCAATGAGTCTGTATAGAAAGTTCAAGTTCAAGAACCCTTTGGCCAGAAATATGTATATATGGACTACTGTATGGCTTTATTGAGCCACGGAATTGTTGTGTAAATTGCAATGAAACTGCGCATGTCTTGTATGTTATACTTCACTGCAACGGTATAATTTAGATTTTGAATGCAATTTCACAGGATATGTTATGTGTTATCTCTCAATGCACACATGAAATGAATTATTTATTGCAATGCAAACAACACAAATGGTATGCGTTATCTATTCAATGCACAATGTAATAAGTTAGTTCTTGTATACAATGTAGTGAAACTCTGTACTCTGTTTATGCATTGCATTGCAACGGCACATGTATCTTACCTCTTTATTGCACATCAGAAAAAGTTGATGTGCACCTCACTCTTTAATACACAACAGAATAATTTAGATATTGAATGCAACGGAATGCATTAATTCTTGTATTCATGGCAAAGCAACGATACACGTTATCTCTTCTCAGCAGCACATATTGTATGTTAATCTCTTCACTGCCTAACGGATTAAGTTAGATAAGTTAGATGCAATGCAATGCACGTGTTATTATCTCTATAATGTACAAACGAAATGAGTTAGTTATTGTATTAATTACACTGCAACACCATTTATCTCTTCCAGGCATAACAGAATAAGCTAGTTCTATTATACAGTGCAATGAAACAGCACATATGTTGCGTATGTCTTCACTGCACAACGGGTTCGTGTATGTAATGCAATGCACATATTGTACGTCAGTGTACCAGAAATGGGTTAGTTCTTCCAACGCAATGCAACAGCAGCAATGTTATGTCTTGTATCTTTATTGCATAACGGAATAAGTTAGTTCTTGTATATAATGCAGTGTTTTTGTATGCATTGGAATGCAACAGAACTCTTGTATTACCTATTTATTGCAGAAACCAAATGAAAGTTATTGTTTTATTGCAATTCAACAGGACATGTTGTATTAATTTTTTCTATGCACAACGTAATAAGTTAATTATTGCATGCAATGAAATGAAACAGTTAGTTCTTGTATTTATTGTATCGCATCAGCATAATGTGATTTGTTTTATCTTCAGTGACATGCAGTTCAACAAGCACCTGTCATGTGTTATCTCTTCACTGCACAACGGATTAAGTTACTGCAATGCAATGCACTGCACGTTATGTGTTATCTCTTCAATGCATGAGGAATAAGTTAGTTTCCTTGCCTTGTATTCAAGAACTAACTTATTCCTTAAGCATTAACGAGATAACATATAACATATGTGGTGTTGCTATGAATGAACTAAATCATCCGTTATGTACTGGAAGAGATAACACATGCATTGCACTGCATTGCAGTACATTAATACGTTGTGCATTGAAGAGATAACATGGCAGGTGCTTGTTGCACTGCACTGCATACAAGAACTAACTCTTTTCATTTGTGCATTGAAGAGAAAACAAATCACATGCTGTTGCATTGCAATGCCTCAAGAACTGTTTCAGTGCATTGCATACAACAGGTAACTTATTACGCTATGCAGAAGAAATTAATATAACATAACATGCATTGCAACAAGAACAATTAGTTCAACAGCATGTGATTTGTTTTCTCTTCAATGCACAATTGAAAAAAGTTAGTTCTTGTATGCAATGCAGTTGCAACAAGCACCTGTCGTGTTATCACTTCACTGCAAAACGGAATATTTTACTGCAATGCAATGCCCATTTTATGTGTTATCTCTTCAGTGCACAACGGATGAGTTAGTTCATTCATCGCAACACCATATATGTTATGTGTTATATCTCTTTAATGCTTTAAGGAATAAGTTAGTTCTTGTATACAATGCAAGGACACAGTGCATAACTTACATGTTGTAATGCAATAGCACATCATGTTATATTAATTTCTTCTATGCACAGCGTAATACGTTAACTATTGTATACAATGCAATGAAAAATTTAGTTCTTGTATTTATTGCAATGCAACACCATTATGTGATTTGTTTTCTCTTCAATACACAAAGAGTTCGATTTATTATGCAGTGCTACTAGCACCTACCATGTGTTATATCTTCACTGCATAACGGATTAAGTTACTGCAATGCACTGCACGTTATGTGTTATCTCTGCACTGCACAACGGATTAAATTACTGCAATGCAAAGCACATATTATGTGTTATCACTTCAGTGCATAACCGATGAGTTTGTTCATTCATTGCAACACCACGTGTTTTGTGTTATCTCTTCAATGTATAAGGAATAAGTTCGTTTTTGTATACAATGCAAGGAAACAGTGCATAACTTACATATTAGTTCTTGTAGGCATTGCAATGCAACAGCACATATGTTATGTTAATTTCTTCTATGCACAAGGTAATAAGTCATTTATTGTATGCAATACAATGAAACGGTTAGTTCTTGTATTTATTGCAATGCAACACCATATGTGATTTGTTTTCTCTTTAGTGCACAAAGGAAAGAGTTCGCTTTTGAATGCAATGCAGTGCAACAAGCATTGCCTTTGCATTGCATTGCATTGCATTAGGTAATACAAAAGTTCTGTTGCATTCGAATACATACAAGAAGTAACATATAAACCTTGCATTGTATACAAGAACTAACGTATTCCGTTATGCAATAAAGATACAACACATAACATTGCTGCTGTGGCATTGCAATGCATGTAAGAACTAACTCATTCCTTGTACACTGACGTTCAATTTGTGCATTATAACCATTTACACTCTGTTATTATTGCATACCGTTTAATGTACAACAACACTAATGTACAAATATTATCTGCCACTATAAGTAGTCTGTAAATAGCATCTAACTACTATTTGCACTTATTGCAAAGAGAATACTTTTTTACATAGGGCAAATAGAATATTTAGCTTTTTTCACTTAGTGTAAGTAGCATAAGAAATGGTGCTTTTTCACTTAATGGAATCTATTGCTATTTCACTTAGTGCAAAATTAAACATACCCTGGAATATCCAATCAGTCCGCTTAGATTTGTAAACCATGTCGGTTTTTCAATCCGCATACCCACAAATTCGTAAATCGTGCCCACATTTCGCAATCCGTTCCCACGGGTTTAAAAACTGTACTCGTCCAAGAAGAGAACAGGCTCCCGGGTTATCGCAAAGAAAATACTGATATTTTTACATGTAAAAATAGGGCAAATAGAATGAATCTTAGGCCTATTATTTTTTGTGTAGGCCTACTATCATGTGGAATGCATCAAATTGTTTTGACTGCAAGCTTAAAATAATTCTCTGAAGCACTTTTTTTTTTCTAACTCAGAAGACACCAATTTTAGGGTAAAGACTAGAAGGGATACGATAAAAAAATAGTCCATTGATGCATTAGAAAATGTAATGAAAACAAAAATAAACATGAAAAAACGACATGAGGTTATTTTTCTTATGTTCATGACAATGGTAAAATAAATGATACATGAATGCCTTGTTCATTTTTTCCGTTAATTCTCCGAAGGACCCGGTGGCCAATAAAAACAAACAGGCTGAAACTACTTTTTTTTTTTAACAATTAAAAAAAAAAAAAAAAAAAAAAATCAAGCCATAATATCATTTTTATGTTTCATTAACTAAACCTACAGAGGATTATGGGAAAACCACATCTCATTAATATTCATTAACTCATTACCATAGCTATTCTTACCTGTAAAAATTGCATTTCTAGATATCAGTAATTGTATTTTCACTAGTTGCAAGAGCAATTTCAGATATCAGCTGTCTTTGTTGATATCAATAATTACATTGTTACTAGTAAAAATGCAAATTTTTGATATCAAGAATTCAATTGTCACTAGTTGAAATATCAGTTCTTGATATCAACAATTGAATTGCTACTAGTAAAAATGTTCATTTTTGATATCTGAAAATGTATTTCTGATATCAATATAATTTCAGATATCTGAAATGGCTTTCTTACTAGTAACAATCACATTCATGATATCAGAAAATGAACATTGTTATTAGTACCAATTCAATTGTTGATATCAAGAATACGTAATTATTGATATAAAAAATTATGATTTTTACTAGTAAGAATTGTATTTCTGATATGTGAAATTAGAATTTTAACTAGTAAGAAATCAATTCTTCATATCAACAATTGAATTTGAATGGCAGCCTATGGTGACATTTCACTGGTGAAAATACAATTACAGATATCAAGAATTATAGTTTTTACTAGTGGAAATTCAAATGTTGATATCAAGAATACATATTTCTGCGAGTGATGACATCATTGTTGATGTCAAAAATTGTCATTGTTACTAGTGGAAATGTAATTCCTGATAGCAAAAATTGTCATTGTTACTAGTGGAAATTTAATTCCAGATATCAAGAATTAGCATTTTAACTAGTGAAAATTGAATGGTTGACATCAAGAATTCATATCCTGGGAATGATTAAAAGTCAATACGGCTTGCCTATTGCCATTCCCAGAATATAAATTGCTGATATCAAGGATTCTAGTTTTTCCTAGTGGAAATGTAATTCTTGATATCAAAAATTAGCATTTTAACTATTGAAAATTGAATTGTTGATATCAAAAATTAACATTGTTACTAGTGAAAATGTAATTCCTGATATCAAAAATTGCCATTGTTACTAGTGGAAATGTAATTCCTGATATCAAGAATTAGCATTTTAACTAGTGAAAATTGAATTGTTGATATCAGGAATTCATATCCTGAGATGTGAATAAAAGTCAAAACGGCTTGCCAATATGAAAGATAAAAAGACCAAGCGAAAATATACAAATTATTGAGAATAATTGTTTCTTATTTTTGTTGGGTTTTTAGCTCTCGTTTGTAATACAATATTTAACAGTAAAAATTCAGATGTTTTCTCTAGCAGGCATTGTTCGTTACCACGGCAACCGCTTGAGCTTCTGCACTTCACAAGCTTCTCGCTTAAAATACCCTTAAATCTAGTACAGTTATTAACTCTGTTCATTACAGTAGAGACAGTTCGCCGGAGATGAGGTGAATCTGATATATCTATAGTGCTGCAAGTCAAGAGCACTATGATGTATTTATTTATTTTCAGTTATTAATTTCAATAAATAAATACAAATACTACTTGATTTGGCACATTGCCCATCTTGTTTGTAGTTACCGACTTATTCATTATTACTTTATTTAATTTTATGAATGTGGGGTGATACGGGAATCCAACATTCGATAATGAACTGAAATAAATCCTATAGTGCTCTTGACTTGCAGCACAAGTAGCTATATGAAATAGGCCTATTGTAGGCTACTACAAACAAGAGCTAAAAACCCAACTTTTTTTATATGATGCTTATTTATTTTTTTTTGTATATTTTCACTCGGTAGTCTTTTTATCTTTCATGCTATAGACCTTATGTAGCCCCGCCCCTTTTGTACAGAGCTACCGCAAAAACAGAAGTTCAAAGACAATATTTTAAACAAACCAATTTGCCTCAAAACCTCCTCTGCCATTGCCAGTTTGTTCACAGTTCATCGCAGTTTTGAGCACATAAAAACATCACGCTCTTATTTGAATATTTACAAGCAGTCGTCATTACTATGCACATATCCAAAAAGGAATTCATTACTATGCACATATCCAAAAAGGAATTCATGATATCTGCAATAACAATTTTTACTTGTGAAAATTAAATTTTAACATGTAAGAATTAAGTTACAGATATCAAGAAGTATGTTGTTTACTAGTTGTGATTTCATTTTTGATATCATAAATGTATTTCTGCGAGTGATGATGTCATTGTTGATAGCAAGAAATGTAATTCCTGATATCAACAATCACCATTTCCACTAGTGGAAATTGCATTTCTGATATCAAGAATTGAATTGTTGATATCAACAATTCATGTGTTTAAATGTTAAAAGGGCGACAAAACTATTACAGATATCAAAAATGCATTTCGTTCTAGTTGAAATTCCAATTTCACATATCAGAAATAAAGTCTTACTAGTAAAAATCATAATTTTTGATATCATTAATTATTTTGTTACTAGTGCAAATGTCTATTCTTGATATCAACAATTGAATTGGTACTAGTAACAATGTTCATTTTTGATATCAATAATTTGATTGTCACTAGTGACAATGTTAGTTTCTGATATCATGAATGTGATTGTTACTAGTAAGAAAGCCATTTTAGATATCTGAAATTATATTGATATCAGAAATACATTTTCAGATATCAAAAATGAACATTTTTACTAGTAGCAATTCAATTGTTGATATCAAAAATTCGCATTTTTACTAGTAGCAATGTAATTAATGATATCAAAAATTATGATTTTTACTAGTAAGAATTGTTTTTCTGATATGTGAAATTGGAATTTCAACTAGTAAGAAATCAATTCTTGATATCAACAATTGAATTTGAATGGCAGCCTATGGTGACATTTCACTAGTGAAAATACAATTACAGATATCAAGAATTGGAATTGTTGATATCAAGAATTGAATTGTTGATATCAAGAATTAACATAGTTACTAGAGGAAATGTAATTCCTGATATCAAGAATTGAATTGTTGATATCAAGAATTAACATTGTTACTAGTGGAAATGTAATTCCTGATATCAAGAACTGAATTGTTGATATCAAGAATTCATATCCTGAGAATGATTAAAGGTCAAAACGGCTTGCCATACATGTACATTTAAGAAAAATGACAAATGACACATTGTCAGAATTTGCATTAGCCAGGGAATAAAATGATATAAAGCATACAAATTTTGGATAATGTTTTCAAAAGTTATAAGCGTGTTTGCAGAATTCGTTATACCTCTGGAACACTAGGTGGCGCTGTGTTAAAACTTCTCAGGTACCTTCAGGACATTCTGATGATGATATGTATCAATTCTTGTGAATATATGTCAAATTGTTTAAAAGTTATTGCAATTTATGACAAAATTCAAAATGGCAGTGTGTTCTGACAAACTATTCAAAAGTTATAGACCAAAATAGCTATTTTCCAGATCTCATGAACTGTAGGTGGTTTGGTATGGACCCTCGGATCATGGTTCTGATTAAGCGTACCAATTTTTGTTTCGATTGCTCAAAGTTTGGCTGAGATACAGCCTCTGAACCAATTTTGGGTCGACCTCGTTAAGTTTGTGACATCATAACTTTTGAACAAAGATGAATAAAAAAAATCTGTTGAGTCATGTCTGTGCGGCTTGGTCCAAAGATAATGTGACCAAAGTTTGGACAAAATTGGAGAAAATTTAAAGGAGGAGTAGTGAAAAAATGGAATACTGTACTTTTCAAAATGGCGTCTACTGTAATGGGCGGAGTCTTAATGTAAGAAGTAGATTGGCATCAGTATGAAGAGAGGAATCAGATGTACTAAATTAGATTTTTCTAGAGCAAATGGTTCAAAAGTTATAACCTTTAGAAAAGTGAATTTTTGAACTGGTGGTGGCGCTATAGAGTTGGTTCTAGAGACTCCAAATTTGGTTCAATTAATATTCATGAGCATCTCTACAACTGTGCCAAATTTCATCATTTTCTCATGTTCCGTTGATAGGGCTGCCATTGACTCCCATTCGGGAAAAATAATAATAATAATAAATATAGCTGCAAGAAGCAATGCGGGGCCAAGCCCCGAAGGCACCGCAAGCAGAGCAACACAGCAAGCAGAGCAGCATTTCAAGCAGAGCAACACTGCAAACAGAACAGCACAGCAAACAGAGCAGCATTGCAAGCAGAGCAACACTGCAAGCAGAACAGCACAGCAAACAGAGCAGCATTGCAAGCAGGGCAACACTGCAAGCAGAGCAGCACACCAAGCAGAGCAGCACAGCAAGCAGTACAGCACAGTTTGCAGCATTATAACTTTGGAACAAGGATTAATTAAGAAAATCTGTTCAGTCATTTATGTGTGGCTCAGTCCAAAGATCACCTGAGCTGATTGGGACAAAATTGGACAAAATTTGTATGAGGAGTAGCGAAAAAATGGAATACTGTATTTTTCAAAATGGCCACTACTGTACTGGGTGGGGTCTTAATGTAAGATGTTGAATGTGATCAGTATAAAGAGAGGAATCAGTTGTACTAAGATTCATTTTTCTGGAACAAAGGGTTCAAAAGTTATAACCTTTACAAAAGTGAATTGTTGAACTGGTAGTGGCGCTATAGAGTTGGTCATAGAGACTCCAAATTTGGTTTAATGACTTTTCATGACCATCTCTATAATTGTGCCAAATTTGATCATTTTCTCATGTTCCGTTGATAGGGCTGCCATAGACTCCCAGTGGGGAAACATAATAATAATAATAAAACTAACAATTACAATAGAGGCTATAGCACCTTCGGTGCTTGGCCCCTAATAATAGTAATAAAGTAAACTAACAGATACAATAGGTGCCTTAGCACCTTCGGTGCTTGGTCCCTAAATAAAGCTGCAAGCAGCAATGCGGGGCCAAGCACCGAAGGCACCGCAAGCAGAGCAACACATGAAGCAGAGTAGAACATCAAGCAGAGCAGCACAGCACAGCAGGCAGAGCAGCATTTCAAGCAAAGCAACATTTCAAGCAGAGCAACACTTCAAACAGAACAGCACTGCAAGCAGAGCAGCACAGCAAACAGCAGCATTGCAAGCAGAGCAGCACACCAAGCAGAGCAGCACACCAAGCAGAGCAGCACAGCAAGCAGTACAGCACAGTTTGCAGCATTATAACTTTGGAACAAGGATTAATAAAGAAAATCTGTTCAGTCATTTATGTGTGGCTCAGTCCAAAGATCACCTGAGCCAATATTGGACAAAATTTGTAGGAGGAGTAGCGAAAAAATGAAATAGTGTACTTTTCAAAATGGCCACTACTGTACTGGGTGGAGTCTAAATGTAAGATGTTGAATGTGATCAGTATGAAGAGAGGAATCAGTTGTACTAAGATTCATTTTTCTGGAACAAAGGGTTCAAAAGTTATAACCTTTACAAAAGTGAATTGTTGAACTGGTGGTGGCGCTATAGAGTTGGTCCTAGTTGGTCAAATTACTTTTAATTACCATCACTACAAGTGTGCCAAATTTGATAATTTTCCTACTATTGGTTCATTGACTACCATTTGGGGGGAAGAAGAAGAACTACGAATTTGTACATAAATGAACTGCATGTGATAGCTTCAGATCAGACCAGTTTTAGGCACAATGCCTAGAACAGACACAAGTTCTGCATCTTTTCCTGCCACAGTACCTCATGCAGTCTGGGCATGTGTCACACTGAGTTTTGAACCCCTAGACGCAAAGCATTCGGAATCCGTGGTGTAACACATTGAGCTAATCAGCCATGCATGTTCATCAGTCTGCTGAGCAGAGGTTTCAGTGTGAGAAAGAGTTCACAAAAAAAGCTCCATAGCATGTTAACCATATTAGAATGCAAAGTTACATAATGCCAACTAAGTTTTGGTTAACCTGATGACTGAAGACCACATTAGAAAGAATGGCAATTGGTTAGCATGCTAAGCGATTACTGTGCTAAGCTAACTAGCATAAGACAACAAACACAAGCAAGGTCACATTCAGAGATGAATATCTTGGGTACGGTAGTGAATATCAAAAATCCGTTCAAACATTTTTGTGTGGCTCGGTCCAAAGATCATCTGAGCCGATTTTGGACAAATTTGGACAAAATTTGTGGGAGGAGTAGCGACAAAACTGTTTTTCATTTATTTCAATATGGCGGACAGGTACATTTAAGGAAAATGACAAATGACACATCGTTGGAATAGGTATAACCAGGGAATAAAATGACAAAGCATAAACATTTTGGAAAATGTTTTCAAAAGTTATAAGCGTTTTTTGCAAAAATCATTATATCTGTGGAACACTGGGTGGCGCTGTGTTGAAACTTCTCAGGTACCTTCAGAACCTTCTGATGATGATACGTACCAATTTTTGTGAAGATATGTCAAATTATTTGAAAGTTACTGCAATTTATGGCAAAATTAAAAATAGCGGACAAGTGTTTCATCCGATGTTGACAACGACACGACCCAAGGAATCCATAGACACCAAGATCATGATTTTCTGATAAACTGTTCAAAAGTTATTGGCCACAATAGCCATTTTCCAGATCTCATGAACTGTAGGTGGCGCTGTTCCTAAATTTGGTATGGACCTAAATAAAACTTTTTTTACCCATAGAAAAAAAATTCTGTTCAGTCATTTCTGTGTGGCTCAGTCCAAAGATCACCTGATCAAAGTTTGGACAAAATTGGACAAATTTTGAAGGCGGAGTAGCGAAAAAACTGCATACTGTACTTTTCAAAATGGCCGCTACTGTAATGGGCGGAGACTTAATGTAAGATGTTGCATGGAATCAACATGAAGAGATGAATCAGATGTACTAAGTTTCATTTTTCTAGGGCAAATGGTTCAAAAGTTATAACCTTTTAGAATAGTGAAATTTTGAACTGGTGGTGGCACTATAGAGTTGGTCATAGAGACTCCAAATTTGGTTCATTGATTTTTCATGAGCATCTCTACAAGTGTGCCAAATTTCATCATTTTCTCATGTTCCATTGATAGGGCTGCCATAGACTCCCAGTGGGGAAAAATAATAATAATAATAAAACTAACAATTACAATAGGGGCTATAGCACCTTCGGTGCTTGGCCCCTAATAATAAAACTGACAATTACAATAGGGGCTACAACCCCTTCGGGGCTTGGCCCCTAATAAAACTTACAATTACAATAGGGGCTACAGCACCTTCGGTGCTTGGCCCCTAATAAAACTGACAATTACAATAGGGGCTACAGCACCTTTAATAATAAAGTAAACTAACGGATACAATAGGTGCCTTAGCACCTTCGGTGCTTGGCCCCTAATAATAATAAAGTAAACCAACGATTACAATAGGTGCCTTAGCACCTTCGGTGCTTGCCCCCTAATGAAGTAAACTGACAATTACAATAGGGGCTCAGCCCCTTCGGGGCTTGGCCCCTAAAAACTGACAATTACAAGAGGGGCTCAGCCCCTTCGGAGCTTGGCCCCTAATAAAACTGACAATTACAAGAGGGGCTTAGCCCCTTCGGGGCTTGGCCCCTAAAAACTAACAATTACAATAGGGGCTAGGCCCCTAATAATAATAAGAAAACTAACGGATACAATAGGGGCTTCAGCCCTTTCGGGGCTCGGCCCCTAAAAATAGAATGGCTGATACAATTGATAACTGGTTCACCTGAACTTTGAAGGTCAGGTTTCCTATTACACAATTGAGAGGAGAGATTGCCAATATAATGCCAATGTAAGTATAAGGTGATTACGATTAGATTTAATTAGCGTAGTTAGGGGCCAAGCCCCGAAGGGGCTGTAGACCCTATTGTAATTGTCAGTTTTATTATTATGTTTCCCCTCTGGGAGTCTATGGTAAATTATGAAATTTAGCACACTAATAGTGATGGTAATGTCTAGTAATCTGACTAATTTTGGAGTCTCTGGGACCAACTCTATAGAGCCACCACCAGTTCAAAAATTCACTATTGTAAAGGTTATAACTTTTGAACCATTTGCTCTAGAAAAATGAAACTTAGTACATCTGATTCGTCTCTTCATAATGATGCTATTCAATATCTTACATTAAGTCTCTGCCCTTTACAGTAGTAGCCATTTTGAAAAGTACAGTATTCAGTTTTTTCTCTACTACTCCTTCAAATTTTGTCCAAACTTTGATCAGATGATCTTTGGACTGAGCCGCACAGAAATGACTGAACAGATTTTTTGTATTCACCTTTGTTCAAAAGTTATGATGTCACATCTTCACAAAAATTGGTTCGTATCATCATCAGAATGTCCTGAAGGTACCTGAGAAGTTTGACCACAGCACCACCTGGTGTTCCAGAGATATAAGGAATTTTGCAAAAACGCTTATAACTTTTGAAAACATTTTCCAAAATGTGGATGCTTTATTTCATTTTATTCCCTGGCTTATGCCGATTCGGACGATGTGTCATTTGTCATTTTCCTTAAATGTACCTGTCCGCCATTATAAAGTAAATGGAAAACTGTTTTTTCGCTACTCCTCCTACAAATTTTCTCCAAAATTGGCTCATATGATCTTTGGACTGAGCCACAGAGAAATGAGTGAACGGATTTTTGATATTCGCTACCATTCCCGAGATATTTGTCTCTGAATGTGACCTTGCCTGTGTTTGTTGTCTTACGTTAGTTAGCTTAGCATGCTAATTGGTTATTTTGTACAAATTGCTTCTGTTCCAGATATTGAGTGTTCCTGAGAATGATCTAAACTAAAATTAATAAATATAACGTGATGCATTTTTATAAAAATTCTTCATTGTGAGTTCATTCTCACATGAACTACTGAACTTTGACAGGTGTGTGACAGTGTCTGCCCAGTGGCGCAAAGAGTTCAGTGACAGACACCTGATCCAGAGACTGTGGGTTCAAGTCCTGTGTATGGCAACTTTATAAAATTGTTTGTAATGTTGTCAATTCAATTCCTTTATTATCACAATAAGTATTGTACTAGTCTTTCTTTTTCTAATTAGAAATAAATCTATTTTTGTTAATTCTGTGTTCATTTTCATCTCAGCTTCTGGTCATTTTGAGTTCATTCTTACCTCTACTTCTGAACCAGCTGTTTTTCATGTACATTCAATTTCTGCTGTTTTTGCTCTTCCTGCTCCGCATTGCGCTACAACTCAGACATCTGAGTGTTTGAAATGCTTGCTGTGTTGCTCTGCTTGGTGTGCTGTTCTGCTTGTTGTGTTTCTCTGATTGCTGTGCTGCTTTGCTTGCTGTGCTGCTCTGCTTACTGTGCTGCTCTGCTTGTGGTGCCTTCGGGGGTTGGCCCCGCATTGCTGCTTGCAGCTATATTTAATTGTGGATTTGTCACAAATGAAATACTGCTGAGTCAGTATTCCTTTTAATGGGAAGAGAGAGTTGAAATAAGAGAGAAACACAAGATGGAAATGTTCATAAGGTGTTAGAGTTGTTGTGGGAGGGTAAAAACACTTCAACATTGCTCCAAAACACAATGCATTCAGCTTCAGCGAGCCACAACAATACTATGCGCTAACCGCTAACCTTCTAGGCTAATGGCTTTAGCATAGGCTTCAACATGAACACTGCAGCTTCCATTAGCTTAGCTACACCTGAGTTGTTTACAATATGGCGTGGCAAGAGGTACGCATGCGCACTCAAGAATTACCCCGGAAATCTTCTGCGACTTCCGTGGCACGGCTGTTACTATGGCGACGCACAACAAAACACAGTTAAAGACGCACGTGGGTTATTGCGTACAGATAAAGTTCATGCATTTCAGTCTTGAACAAACAATGGCGCTACTCGTAATTTTACGATATGGCGCTTAATACTCTCAGCTCGTTAAGATTGAGGCAAATTTTATCTTAAATGGCAGGTTCACTGCATTTAATACAATAACGTTATTGCGATCTTGGCGGATCTGAATTCTTCGTGTTCGCATTAGGTAGCTACTCTAATGTCAAACCAGGGAGCTAGCTTAGTTGATTTAACATTGGAACACTCAATAATTAATCAATCTAGCTATAACAAGGCCTTTAGGAAGAAAGTGAGGGACTCACTCACTTCTGTCCTGGTGTGCTGTAAGACGACTTTCTTTCGTCTCAACAGGCAATCTTAAATTCACTTACTACAGTTTTAACAATAACAACAAAATGCACAAACAACCTGAGTTCAGATTTCATTCATTCACACCGCGCCTTGTTATGCACTCGTGCCATTACACAACAACACAAAAAGACTTGTTTCTGTCTCTAATCTATCTTCCGGACCAATAGAAAATATACAATCACAAGTGACTTGTTTTCCCTTACAAAAAAGAACTGCAGTATATTGAAGTACAACTGCAGTAAAACTGCAGTACAGAGTAGTGTAACTGCAGTATAATTAAGCACAACCATAGATTTGCAGTATAATGAAGTATAATCACAGTACAGCTGCAGTACATTGAAGTTCAACAGCAGTAAAATTGCAGTACCTATAAGTACAGCTGCAGTAAAATGAAGTACAACTGAAGGTTTGCAATATAATGAAGTATAAATACAGTATAACTGCAGTTCAGTGATACTGAAATGCCTGTATAAACCTACCACTCATACTACATTACTGCAGCTGTGGTTACAGTACTACTGTACAGCAAGTAAAAGCTGTGGACCTCTACCATGCAACATTAAATCATATGCTAGTTTAAAAAAAAAAAAAAAAAAAGTTGTCTTAATCTAAATGGCATGAGATTTGGTGACTTTGTGGACACTTGCTGACAATTAAATTTGTCAAATAAAATCACTAAATCAGCCACAACACAAGAACACAAAAATGAAGTGGCAACAATATAACCAATGCATAAAAGATGCAAATGGTGTGTGTGTGTGTGTGTGTGTGTGTGTGTACATTTACATGGAGTTCTTACAATTCATTAAGGGTAAACATACGCAACGAATCTTTACTAAATTTGTACTAAGGATTCAACCATAAAAATTTTCCCAAAGCATTAATTTTCTCCTCCTCACATATTACACTGAGATAAGGTCACAATAAATCTGATCTATATCATATGTATTTGGTAAGGGCAGGTTACTTGAATAGGAGATTGTGAAAGATCAGAGGAGATTGTGAAAGATCAGAGGAGTATCATAGGAGGCTGGAGCACAGGGAGGTATCAAAGTAGATTGCTGGAGCACAGTGAAGTATCAAAGTAATCACTGGAGCACAAGGAAGCATCAAAGTAGATCGCTGGAGCACAGGCAAGTATCAAAGTAGATCGCTGGAGCACAGGGAAGCATCACAGGAGATTCTGGAGCACAGGGAAGCATCACAGGAGATTTCTGGAGCACAGGGAAGTATCAAAGTAGATCGCTGGAGCCCAGGGAAGCATCACAGGAGATTCTGGAGAATGTAATTTTTGTACTTTAGTTGTATTTTGTATTGCAGTACTACCACAGCTGTATTGCATTATTATTTTAGTACTACTTCAGCTCACGTTCTCTATTAGTGGGTGAACAATCCAACTACTTCAGCTGTATTGCAGTAATACTGCAGTTGTATTTTAGTACTACTTCAGCTGTATTGCAATACTGCAGTATTACTGCAATATTGCAGTTTTTTTTTGTGTCCAAAAAAAAAACTGCATTTTTCTATATGTAACAAAAACTACAGTAATCTTTTGTAAGGGCATATCCGCCTGAGTGGCCTAAATATTCTTTTTCTAAAGTTGTCATGCCTGTAACTCTAAAAGTATTAAAGATATCTTTATATTCTTTTAGATTCTCATTCTTAATAAACTTTTCTTTTGGAATCTTCATTTTTAACACCCTATATAGTTCAGTCCCATAGATACTGGGACCCCAATGTGACTCCATGTCCAGACTGTTGAATTTTACCCATTTTCCATGATAAAGAACCAAATGTAGGTAACTTTTTAAACTTTAAAGTTTAGCTGATAGTTATCTGAGGAACAAATAACACTGAAACTAGAAATGTATCTTATTTCCTTCTATCAAAACAATTGAGTACAACACACCTTTCTGCCAAAAACAAAATTGTTTCAGAAGTTTTATATGTCTTTAATTCACTAAGTGTTAAAGATATCTTAATGTCATTTTAGATTCTTGTTCTGGTTCCGAAACTTTTTTAGATTTTAGATTCTTGTTCTTGTTCCGAAACTTTTCTTTCGGAATCTTAATTTTTAAGGCCTTATATAGTTCAATCTCATAGATATAGGGATGTCAATGTGTTAACGTGTAGTTAAGATACCGCATATTTGAACTCTTGGTAGCTTCAGAAGTTTTTATATTGAACAAAACCCCATCTTCCAAACATTCCTAAAACTGATTCAAACATAGATTCTTATAAATACACTTTTGAGAGCAAGTTAATATTCCTCAGCTTAACCATTTTCAGCGGATTTGTGTTACTCAGAGAGTTGTGTTATGCAATTCTTTTGAAAGAGGGAAATAAGATGCATTCTGGAGTGAATGAGATGATCCCGATGTTCAGGGATGTGGAGGGTTTGTTTGCAGGATCGGGGTGAGTTAGAGCGTCCAAACGCTTTCTGGATGGGACTGGATGAGGGTTGTCAATGTCCTCTTTAACTTCTTCAACTAAGAAATCAGAACCATTTAGCCAGAGGATGAAATTAATGAAATCAACTAAGGGTAACAACAATGACCAGGAGACAGGAACGAAATCACCTTATCATCCAGTCCCAAGCATTGAGCGTTTTATTGCTCCAACGCACCTGATGGGAAAGCTCTAAAAAGTCCTCCACATACCGCTCCAGAGGATGACCATCCAGACGAAGGGGGAGGAGATGATCTTCAGCCATTTCTGTTCTTTGGTCTTGCATTCTGTCACCGATTAGGTGGCTGTAATCAAGCCCACGACGAAGGAGATACTAAAGGAGACTTTAATCCACTAATTAAACAAGAAAACATACAACCACATATCACAAAGAACTGAAATAATGTAAGACAAGGAACAGACAGAAACTGAAGGCTTATATGCACAGAAAACAAAGGAGCTAATTAACAAGACACACCTAAACTGAGGACTCTAATCAGTCTGTAACCTGGGACACAAACAGGCAGGGAACAGAGGAAAAATAAACCAATTAACAACCGAGGAAATTAACAAAGAAACTCAGACACTAAACAGAAAAACAGATGAAACGTGACATTTATATGTCATTTTATTTAAATTAGCCTTTTTTGCTATATTTTCAAAGATGTCATTCATATGTTTAATTGCTAAATCAATTCCCTTCAGATTATTATCATATGTTGAATTGCTAAACAATGTTATGGAATGTTATTATGGCAATGTTATTCTTTTAAATTTAATACTTTAATATATGTTTCAGCAGTGCTATGAGTCCATCTATATGGTATGTTAAGTTTATATAGATGAATTAGCATTTTATGTTGTAACGACTGGATTGATCAGACACACAATTGTAAAAGTTAATCTTCACAACCCCTCACCCATGCAGACTCTGTAATGTCTGGCTTCCCCACTGAGGACTATCACCCTCCTGCTTCACACATACACTTCAAAGACACTTGGGACGTTGACTGTTCTCAATACAAGAATCAGACATTCAGCCCATAGAAATGGCATCCTTTCCACTAATTCATTGACAAATTTGTTTAAATGAATGAACCTGGGTTTAAATGAATGTAACCCCAGTACATTTTGTGCATTTTTACTGTTTGTATATTGTTCTTTTGAATATTGTATAGTGTTATGCATGCCTGATGATAGAACTACTAGATAATGTAGCCCATCTAGGTGGTGTCTCATATCAGAATACTCGTTGTTTAATGACTCACAGTTTGATGGACATCACCATCTCTTAGAATGCATTGTATGTTTGTTATATTTATCAGAGTATAAATGGACACAAACTGCCAGCTTACTCCCCTCATGCAAATGAGTTCACTTTCAAACAAAGGAACTCTTCTGCCTGAGAATTGCACCTTTCTCATTGGTCAAGCCAAACCTCAAAGGTGTGACTTCTGTGGAACTTAAAGGGCAACTTCACAGTGACCTGCGGCCTTTGTTCTTGCTGATTCTACTGACTGCTGTTCACGTGAGACCTCACCCGGCCACCTGGGCTGGTGCAGCCACGCTGGCAGGCCTCATTCACTTCAAGCCATGTGCAACTTCCTCAACCACAGAGTCAAATTAATAGCACGTTCATCGTCATTTCTTCATTCAGCACAGAAGATATTGATTACACCTTCAACACCCTCGGACCGAACCATCAAGAATTTCTCCCAAAACTGCATATCTGGATGCTCCTCAACAGCTAAGACATTTGCAAGTATTGTACATTTGAACACAGTGTAGTGATCAGCAGGCAGACATGAGGGAAGACTCCCCTCATCTGCCATGATGAAAAGCACAGGACTCCAAAACTCACACCTCCAAGAGAAGCAAACAAGGAAATAGATAGGCTAGCAGATAAGCCTATCAAGACAATCACCCTGACCATTTGTGCAAAGGAAGAATGATGACATTACCATGTCATTGAGCAGGCTAATCTATTCACCATTCTCCCCATTGTTCACCCCAGTCCCTCAGTCCTAAGACCTGAGGTATGAACTAACTCACCAGACAGGTTTTGTTATGTGACTTGAAGTCACAAAGGACACAAATGGACACACAGTGGACAAAATGGAGCAAATCTTCTCCATTTCTCTTAACAGAACTCTATATACTTAATGAGTGTTGTTTGTGTACATGCAAAATATACAAACGTGCCTATTAAGGTATACATGAATGCATAGGTAGTTCAACATAACCCAATGATGTTTGGACTTTATGTTTTTAGCATGATGCCTAGGTTAATCTGAAATTGGATTGGAAAGTGAATTATGCATAGGAAAAACCTTAAGGACATTGTTCTAAGCATGAACTTTAAGCTATGCAAATGAACCTCATGCAAGAGAGGGGCCATCCAGTGGCCACCTCTGACAGCATCAGCCAATCAAAACACTGGATCTGAAAGGTGCCAATTTGCATCTCCCTTCTTCTCGGGACAGATTAAAAGGCGTGTCTCTGAGACAGAGAATTGTTCCAGTTTGTCAGGTTGCTGCAGTTTCCCGTTCTGGTTCCAGGCTCCAGGTCCTGTTCCAGTCCCGGTTCAAGGTTCCGTTCCCAAGATGTGCTAAGCTAAGTCCAACTCCACAGAGTTGTGAAGTTGCTCTCTCAAGACTCTGAAGCTCTAAAGAGAGAAACAAGGAAGTTCTGCAAAAAGTGAATTTGGGGAGTTTGAAAACTGCACCAGAGACAATGACTACAAGCTTAGCCCCCCATCTTCAAAATATCTTCTGCACCAACTTCAAAATCCTCTCATCAGAGATCCTCCAGATCTGGAGGATCCGGGCGTGTTCCAGATTGCCCGGATCTGTACTGACTTCAGAATCTAAAGATCCTTCCGTCTGCATGTTCCAGAGAATTAGAATCATCTGCACAGACATTAGAACCTTCAAGGCTTCTTCAAGGCTTCTTCTTCTGCGTGTTCCAGGAAAAGGACCTTCTCTGTGCTCAAGGCTGTGAAATGGATTCCAACTCCTTTCTTCCCGCTGCAACGCTGCTCAGCTCAACAAGTGGAAGACGTCACCGCTCGGATTCAGCACGACCAGGCAGACGTAAATATCACTTACCAAACCTCTTTCTAGAGACCTTGGCATTAGTGTATATTGTCAGTATATGATTAGTAGAGTATCATATACACACTGTCTGTAAAGGTGATTTATGGCCTAATTTATGGCTTAATTTATGACCCAAATTTTCTGGGTGTTGTCACTCAAGCTGACTGGTCAGTGGATGTCAAATATGTTTTATGAGTGCTGTGAGTCTTGATTGGCAGGCTAGTGGTTGTCAATGGTTGTTTTTTATGGCTGAATTTATGGGTGTTGTCCCCTGATTGGCAGGTCAAGAGTGTCAATGAGATATGGGATTAGTTGGATTTATAGTTAGATATATGGATATATTTATGGGGGTTATATCTTACCCCAGATTGGAATTTGTTGAATCCTGGGTATCTGACTCCTTTCAGTCTGTTGGGAACTGATGGTGGCCATGTTTTTCCTTTGATTGTGGGGGTTTAAGTCACCCAAGCAAGTTTTACACCTCAGTGTCAAAATCAGTGCTGTTTGGTCAATGGGGTATATGTTAATTGAGTCAAAATATTTGAGTCAAGACATTAAGGAAGTATTACCCCTACACCACACTGGCTATATCCATTAAAATTACATGTCTGGGCATGTTCTTTTTTAGAACAACTGTGTGTGCATGCGTGTGTGTGTGTGTGTGTGTGTTGCCACCATAGGATGATCAGTAATACCAGAACTATAGATTAATGTTAGTTTCCTAAGACAAAGAATCAGAAATATTCATCAAGCCAAAGAGTCTTCATTACCCACACACCCCAGAATAGGTGTTGTTTGGGAGATGTTCTTTCTAGAACATCTGTATCTGTGTTTCCAAACTCACCGATAGGATCGATGTTAAAAAGACAAAAGAATGCAAACAAATAATTTAACTCACAGTGAAGGTGTTTCCAAGTCAACCTGGTGGGGGAAGAGTGCATCCTAAATGTGTTTCTGTTAATGGTTTTACGACCGTTGCTTAGGCTAGATGTTTTAAGAATGACACTTCATCAAAACCTTTCTGGTGATTCTCTGGCTCAAAACCATCTTATACTGATTTAGTGTACATAAATTCGTTCAATTCAATTCACGTTTATATGTATAGTGCTTTTCACAATACACATAATTTCAAAGGACTTGAAAATGCATGTCAACATTACAATTTATAGTAATCTCTTATCAGAGGTGACTGTGGAAGTTATGTCATTTCAGAAATGTATATACAAATCACACAGTTAGCTAACAATCTATTAATTTAAACAATGTATTAAATTAGGGCAGAAACAATGTGCTCATTGAAGTTATGAAATTATGTTAACAAATGATTAGGATATATAGAAAAATTTAGCACTGGTGCATGTTGATCCAGAGTTTGGGGGTCCTCGCAGGGGGTTGGGGTCATATCTCCATAGGTGTTGAGGCATCTGGAGTCTTCATAAGATCTGAATGTGTCTTTACTTTTGATAAATTTTAAGAAATGTTTTAGTTTTAATAGTTTGTGTGTGTATGTGTGTGTGTGTGTGTGTTGCAAAAGAACAAATACATATTTATTTGACTTCAAAATTCTGAGTAAAATAAGACACACACAATTTTAAACGTTTAAACATTTATACATTTGTTTGCCACAAAAGCAAGGCATGTTGTCTATTTTCTTTAAATAAAACTTTTACTTTATTTTATTCTTTAATTTCTTTTTCTGACGACCATTTTTTTTTTATTATTAGTAATGTAGCCGTGCGGTTTCCTCACACAAGTAAAACGTCTTTCATTTCACCTTAGAAAACTTTTTAAATGTATGAATGAGCCTTTTTTCTTTTGACAACTACATTTCAAATTATTTACCTGAGGTGTTTAACAACCACAAAGGAAACATGTTGATCACTAAGTTTAAGGCATATACAGTAGTACAAACATGCAATGCTCAAGAAAGCTAATCTTGGTGTAATCTTTGTGAGGTCAGAACACCAAACTTGTGTTGAGTGATCTAGACAAAGCTTTATACTAAAAGAAAATACTATAAAAGTCATTTTCAAACTGAGAGTATGCTTCAACATGTAATTATACAATATTTTCAATAGGAATGTTATGGTTTCATGTTGCTTTAAAGTTGTTTGTTTGTTTTTTACTAACACTTTTTTAACTTCAACATCCAGCACAAAATTAAAGAAATGAGCTTAGGATGTTTCAGCTATTACCATCTTCTTTGACCCCCAAATAAACAGGTAATTGAATGGTTCTATGAAAGCCACACAATATACAGTTAGATATTTTTCTCTCTCTCTCTCTGTGTGTGTGTGTGTGTGTGTGTGTGTGTGTAAACAGTTGTGCTAAGTCTCTGTGTGTATTTTTACATGCCAACATATTTTGTCAGGGCTATGTCACACTGCTGTGATGCAAAGTTCCACACTTTTGCAAAGGCTATAGATAACTTTTAAAACATAATCTTTATACAGAATTATGTGTATCCAAAACACCAAAATTTCAAAATCACTAAGAAAAGAGGGTACAGCACGCATTGAAAAATATCGTTTATAATAAAAATACAGAAACACATTCGTGAGCAGTTGTGAAAATTTGTAAATGGGGTTTTGCAAATTTTTTATTACTCCAGTAGTTTGTCATCTTGTTCATATAGCGGATGACACTGTTCACATTATGTTTGTTAGCCTGTGTTTTGTTTTTTGCTGTTCTTTGAGAGCTGTCAACATTCAGAAAAATTAAGAATTTAAGTGATAGTCTTTCTGCTTGAGAGTGTTTGACTAAATTGATGTTTCTTTTAGTGCAACTTTCCAGCTATCTATGATATGGGATCACATGAAGCATCAACACGAAAAGTAAGTCATGCTGTTTTACACTTAAGTACACTAACACTTACACTAAGTAACGCACTAAAAGCTGCACATTCATTAAAGTTTGAGGTTGTTCAACAGCATTCCACACTCTGGTAAAACACAAAGATAAAATTAAAAAATGATGTGTGCACAAATCACCATGTAAATTCAAGTGTCAAATCACTAAGAAAAGGGTACAAAATACAAGAGAAGCACCATTTATAATAAATACAGAATACAGAAAAAGCCATTCATGAGTGATTTCTAAGTTTGTTACAAGTTTGTAAATGTGGTTTTGTAAATGACGTTTTTGTTACTCCACTAGATTTAGTCATCTTGTTCAGATAGCAGATGACACTATTCACATTTTTTGGTTGGGATGTGTTTTTGTTTTAGGTGAAGACAAAACAGTGTAAGTGCTTTTCCTCACATGGGAAAGCATGTGTGATGAAACTTTTTAAATGTATGACTGAACTTTCTTATTTGACAAACCAGCATTTCAAATGATTTTCCTAAGTTGTTTAACGTCTGCAGAATAATTTCTTTCAACATCCCGCTTGAGGTGAAAGATTATAGTATGTTTTCAACTATTATCACCATCTTCTCTGTCTCAAATAAAGCTACTATATGCGCTAAAAATCTTTGTACATTTTTGCTCTTCTGTCAGATTTGTTAGAGGAACTATGCCACACTGATGTAATGCAAACACATTAAGAACCATAAAGTTACATGCCCTTGTAAAGGCTATATATAAAATTAAACAATCTTTATACATGTTTGCACAAAAGTCAATTCAAGAGACCAATTTACTGTGAAAGTGTGTAAGGCATATAGGAAAAAAAATTAGCTATAAAGAAGTCATAAAGCAGAAGTTTATGTTGACTTGTAAATGAAAATTTTTCCACTTATCAATGATTCTGTTTACATTTTGTTTCTTTGTTTTTGTATGTTTGTACAGTTTGTAAAGACTACTCTCAGAACGTGGTCAAACATGTTCACAGGAGTTAATGAAAACACGAACAAATACAGCATAAAGAGAATTCAATGACAGTTCTTCTACATGACACTGCTTAAGACTAAACAAATGACATTTCTTTTAGGTCATCTTCTGGTCTGTCTACGATGCAGGATCATAAGACACGATGCCCCCAACATGTAAAAGTGAGTCTTGCTGTTTTTCTGTTATACAGCTATTACACTTAAAACTTTTCTAACCATTACACTTAAAGCTATGCATTTCACGGCACAGTCATAGTTCTGTCAACACCAGTACTTTGACACCAGTGTTTTTGGTGTCTGTCCTTTAGAACTGATCCAGAAAACAGACGTTGTGTTCTATGTCTATACCATTTGTTATTCTTTTTATGAAAACATGTGATAAACAGTTTTTGTCCTCATCAGCAGGATACTAAAATGTTTTAACATATCATAAATGTCAATGGTTATAACTAGCAAATGCAAGTGAACTGTTTTTTTACTGAGATAATTTACAGTTATATGTGAAACAAACCCAGTCTCAGTCAGTTGGATTCTAGTTTATATTATTCATATTTAAAAGTGCTAGGGTTCTCGGCCTCATCAAACTTTACACAAGTCACAAGGTCTTTCCCAGTGGTCATCTGACTCTGAAACCAGACCAAATATTAGGATGTAACACTTTGGAGACATTTGTGTTTTCTTTGATTTGTTTGCACTTTTCCTGAAGCACACTGCTTTCGAAATTGTTTACCAATTTTTAATATCAACATTTTCAATGTATTGCTGTGTGATTGTAATGTTTGTGTGTTTGTGTGTGTGTGTGTGTGTGTGTGTGTATGTGTGAGTGTGTGTCTGCTTTCCTTACACTTGGCAAAACAACTTTGAAAAACAAACTGTTTCCTTGAATCTGCTGTAATGTTAGTGAACTCTAGGTGTTCGTGGCTTGTTTGTCCGTATACGTTCCCCATGAATTTGCTTGACTTAATAAAATGATGGTTTAAATCATCATCTTCACTTGAGATCTTTAAATTATTTTATTATACTATCCTAGCTTTTAAATAGCGCTGAAATAGATTTTTGGGGCGGTATGTGGATATTGAATATAGCACAAGGAACTCTGAAATATTTTATCTTGTAAAACACCTAAGTATTGTTTTTAAAAACGCTGTAAAACAATGGTATGAAGACATCTTTCTATCAGCGACCCTCGCTGCTGAAGGTGTCACATCCTTGGAGCATCACATCCTTGGATGTTTCACACCTACAGACCCTATCTCCTGAATTTGGTATTTAAATAAGGTTTAGGATAAAGTAACTAAATCACAAACACATTCTACAGCTCTAGCATTACAACGGCTACTCCAAAAACTCTTGAAACATCTGTGATGTCTGTAACACCGACAAGAAGTTCTGTTGAAACGGATGAGTTTCTACATGAAGATGTCCCAGTCTCTGTGTTCCTTGCTATATGTTTAATTGTTTTTGTTTAATAAAACTGTGCTTGGATCTAATGTCCCTGGCTTCTAAGAATCTCTATGTTACAGACATAATAATGGTTTATTCAGATTGTAGAATACTGTTTAAAGTGTTTGTATATTTTGAAAAACACTAAAATTATCAATATGTAGTGTTATATTCAATATGTACAGTGCATTTTAATTTTACTCAAAACAATTTAATATGACAATGTTACTAAAAGTCTTTAACTAAACATCTTACCATTATCATCGGTATAGATGTTAACTTAAAGTTGCCATAGAATGAAATTCCATCCTATCTACATGTTATGCATCTTATTGTGAACAATTCATAACTGCTTGTTTGTTTTGGTTTTTTTTGTTTGTTTGTTTGTTTGGTTTTTTGACCTCGTAACTTTTTTATCAAAATATCATAAGTGGATTGAATGAAAATAATAAACTTCTCTCTGGTGATATATGCAGGCCTTTTACATTTTGCTATTTCTGTTGCATCATGGCTTTAATTTTATATAGTTATTTATGAGTTCCTGATGACAACCCCCCCTTATACCCACACAACAGGGGACGAGGGCGGACCCCAATCGGTTGTCCTGATAAACTCTACAGAGAGCTCAGTTATCGCAAGCAACCTGGGTTTCCTAACTGATCTGTGTGAGGTAGCTGGTGCTGCAACCTATAGACAACTGTACCAATGCAGACTGCTGTGCTACTGCAAACATCTCATTGAGCAAAAGTTGAAGGAACATTGTCTGGTTGTTACATGGACCGCCAAAATCAATTTTCAACATTTCTGTTTGTCTGAGCCTGACGCTTCTTTGACTCACACCTTTGGGGATCAGACCCAAAAACCTGAAATTCAAACCGGTAATGCACAAGGCCTACATTTAAGGACTTACTCATAGGAGATTCCAGGAACTATTAGAATCTTTCAGCATCGAATAGGGGACAAAGTTTATATCGTGCACCAAGTTGAGTTCTGAAAAATCCATCTTCAGTGCAGAGGATTTCTGAAATGTCTACACAAAAGCTGATGGAGAACGACCCACCTTTGAGTTCTGATGAGGCTGTGCACCGACACCCAGCGTGCCAGTGTGCCACAGGCAATGAGTGCCGTCTCAAAGGTATCTTGGACTGTATGTTTAAAGATTATTTCAGAGGACAGATGGTTGGCTTGATGCACAAGATCATTGAGGCTGCATTTGATTTGAATAAGGACTGTGAGGAGGATACCAAACGTGTAACAAATCTCAAAAATGAAATGGATGTCGTAAGAGGCCTGACAAATTCATGGTATTCTGATGTGACGAACATGTGTGTTTACACCAAAGAGCCAATCTGTGTAATAATAAGAAAAGTTCTGGATGTGATGTCTGAATGTACTGAAGAGTTAGGAGTTACTGTGGTTCTCTGTATGTGTACAATTGTTACAGATGTATGCTTGGCGCTGGTTTCAAAAAATGCTGATGATACCACCATCGGCGAAATTGTTGAAACACTGGTCAATTACTCCCTAGACCGAAACATGATAGCCTGCAGAGATTTTCTTTTATGGTTAGACCACCTGTAATTTCATGATTACTGTTTTACTTATGTATGTAATGTCATTTCTTCACAACTTCGATGTATATTCAACAATGTTGAAATAAAAGTTTATATCACTTGCTATTTTATGACCATGTCTGAGTTCATTAAACGGTATTACAAAACTTGCAATCCTGAGGGCGCTAAGGACGCTAAGGATTTTTTCTACTGGCCCGGTCGGGCCAGTGGTTCAAATTTTTACTTGCCCGCCAAAATTTTCACTTGCCCCACAACAAAAAATTAATAAAGTAACAGAAAAGAAAATGGGCCTATAAAATAAGCCAAGTTAAGCCAAGTTTTCGTTGTTTTTGATACATGTAACCTTAATAAATAAGGTTATGACACCAAAAGTTACTAGATTAACTCACTTAAATTTTAAATATTGTTAGATAAATAAACAGCAAGTAATACAATAGTAATAAATAATCAAATTACGAGTACTAGCACAAATGAATACAACAGAACAAACATATAAATGAAATAAACAATGCTTTTCAAGTTTTTCATGTAGGTTTAAACAGGAGATTTTCAGGTACAGAAATTGTAATATCTATAGATATATAATATAACTATATAACTATAGATTAAACTTTATTAATCAGTCAAGAGCAGTTACAGATGCATAAATAATGCAATAATGTTTTGAAATGTTGAAAATATAAAACGTTAAATACTGTTATTTGAAATTATTTTAAAAATGAAAAGACACTTTAAACCTGCTAATGCCAAGTCCCTGCTAATGAGCGAGTCATTGAGATTCAACTGATTCATTCAAACGGCTGATTCATTCAGGAAGTGTTGCTCAGATACGCAAAACAATTCTGTGGACTTTGTTTGGAACTATTTTCGTTGGCGAAATAGAGTGAAACAGGCGAATTGGTGTCTAAAATGTAAGTCACTTGATAATAAGTTCTTGTTCATTAAACTGTATGCTGTATAAAATCAATATCACATTTGTAATTGCTGATATTTGGAGAAAAACGGCGCTGTGTAATATTGGTTAACTATATTAAATGATATAAATATAAAAGATATACTGGGGCATTTTTGCCCCTTATCTTTAATTCTGGGGCATTCTAAAGGCATTTAATAGACTAAATCACGCAGTGAAAGCGTACACTCTAAATATGCATGCGCAGTAGTCTAACCTACTAGACTACCTCATGTATTGCATGCGTGCACTCAATGGGTGTGTTTTTGTAAAGTGAGGGACATGCTCGATAATTTCAGATCGTTAAATCAACAATTACGATATCATAGACATAGACGATATATATCGCACACCCTACAGCACTGGCCCAATCGGGCAAGTGACCGTTCCGTCTACTGTCCCGAGCGTCGTTCACACTGGCCCCGGGCCATCAGGCAGTCCTTATTGTTGAGCCCTGACTGATTCTATATGAGGTAAAAAATAAATAAAATAATCAAAAAAAACCCCCAAAAAAAACCAAACAAACAAACAAACAAAACCAAGCAAAACAAGCACTTATGAATTGTTCACAATAAGATGCATAACATGTAGATAGGATGGAATTTCATTCTATGGCAACTTTAAGTTAACATCTATACCGATGATAATGGTAAGATGTTCAGTTAAAGACTTTTAGTAACATTGTCATATTAAATTGTTTTGAGTAAAATTAAAATGCACTGTACATATTGAATATAACACTACATATTGATAATTTTAGTGTTTTTCAAAATATACAAACACTTTAAACAGTATTCTACAATCTGAATAAACCATTATTATGTCTGTAGCATAGAGATTCTTAGAAGCCAGGGACATTAGATCCAAGCACAGTTTTATTAAACAAAAACAATTAAACATATAGCAAGGAACACAGAGATTGGGACATCTTCATGTAGAAACTCATCCGTTTCACCAGAACTTCTTGTCGGTGTTACAGACATCACAGATGTTTCAAGAGTTTTTGGAGTAGCCGTTGTAATGCTAGAGCTGTAGAATGTCTTTGTGATTTAGTTACTTTATCCTAAACCTTATTTAAATACCAAATTCAGGAGATAGGGTCTGTAGGTGTGAAACATCCAAAGATGTGATGCTCCAAGGATGTGACACCTTCAGTAGCGAGGGTCGCTGATAGAAAGATGTCTTCATACCATTGTTTTACAGCGTTTTTAAAAACAATACTTAGGTGTTTTACAAAATAAAATATTTCAGAGTTCCTTGTGCTATATTCAATATCCACATACCGCCCCAAAAATCTATTTCAGCGCTATTTAAAAGCTAGGATAGTATAATAAAATAATTTAAAGATCTCAAGTGAAGACGATGATTTAAACCATCATTTTATTAAGTCAAGCAAATTCATGGGGAACGTATACGGACAAACAAGCCACGAACACCTAGAGTTCACTAACATTACAGTAGATTCAAGGAAACAGTTTGTTTTGCCAAGTGTAAGGAAAGCAGACACACACACACACACACACACACACACACAAACATTACAATCACACAGCAATACATTGAAAATGTTGATATTAAAAATTGGTAAACAATTTCGAAAGCAGTGTGCTTCAGGAAAAGTGCAAACAAATCAAAGAAAACACAAATGTCTCCAAAGTGTTACATCCTAATATTTGGTCTGGTTTCAGAGTCAGATGACCACTGGGAAAGACCTTGTGACTTGTGTGAAGTTTGATGAGGCCGAGAACCCTAGCACTTTTAAATATGAATAATATAAACTAGAATCCAACTGACTGAGACTGGGTTTGTTTCACATATAACTGTAAATTATCTCAGTAAAAAAACAGTTCACTTGCATTTGCTAGTTATAACCATTGACATTTATGATATGTTAAAACATTTTAGTATCCTGCTGATGAGGACAAAAACTGTTTATCACATGTTTTCATAAAAAGAATAACAAATGGTATAGACATAGAACACAACGTCTGTTTTCTGGATCAGTTCTAAAGGACAGACACCAAAAACACTGGTGTCAAAGTACTGGTGTTGACAGAACTATGACTGTGCCGTGAAATGCATAGCTTTAAGTGTAATGGTTAGAAAAGTTTTAAGTGTAATAGCTGTATAACAGAAAAACAGCAAGACTCACTTTTCATGTTGGGGGCATCGTGTCTTATGATCCTGCATCGTAGACAGACCAGAAGATGACCTAAAAGAAATGTCATTTGTTTAGTCTTAAGCAGTGTCATGTAGAAGAACTGTCATTGAATTCTCTTTATGCTGTATTTGTTCGTGTTTTCATTAACTCCTGTGAACATGTTTGACCACGTTCTGAGAGTAGTCTTTACAAACTGTACAAACATACAAAAACAAAGAAACAAAATGTAAACAGAATCATTGATAAGTGGAAAAATTTTCATTTACAAGTCAACATAAACTTCTGCTTTATGACTTCTTTATAGCTAATTTTTTTTCCTATATGCCTTACACACTTTCACAGTAAATTGGTCTCTTGAATTGACTTTTGTGCAAACATGTATAAAGATTGTTTAATTTTATATATAGCCTTTACAAGGGCATGTAACTTTATGGTTCTTAATGTGTTTGCATTACATCAGTGTGGCATAGTTCCTCTAACAAATCTGACAGAAGAGCAAAAATGTACAAAGATTTTTAGCGCATATAGTAGCTTTATTTGAGACAAAGAAGATGGTGATAATAGTTGAAAACATACTATAATCTTTCACCTCAAGCGGGATGTTGAAAGAAATTATTCTGCAGACGTTAAACAACTTAGGAAAATCATTTGAAATGCTGGTTTGTCAAATAAGAAAGTTCAGTCATACATTTAAAAAGTTTCATCACACATGCTTTCCCATGTGAGGAAAAGCACTTACACTGTTTTGTCTTCACCTAAAACAAAAACACATCCCAACCAAAAAATGTGAACAGTGTCATCTGCTATCTGAACAAGATGACTAAATCTAGTGGAGTAACAAAAACGTCATTTACAAAACCACATTTACAAACTTGTAACAAACTTAGAAATCACTCATGAATGGCTTTTTCTGTATTCTGTATTTATTATAAATGGTGCTTCTCTTGTATTTTGTACCCTTTTCTTAGTGATTTGACACTTGAATTTACATGGTGATTTGTGCACACATCATTTTTTAATTTTATCTTTGTGTTTTACCAGAGTGTGGAATGCTGTTGAACAACCTCAAACTTTATGAATGTGCAGCTTTTAGTGCGTTACTTAGTGTAAGTGTTAGTGTACTTAAGTGTAAAACAGCATGACTTACTTTTCGTGTTGATGCTTCATGTGATCCCATATCATAGATAGCTGGAAAGTTGCACTAAAAGAAACATCAATTTAGTCAAACACTCTCAAGCAGAAAGACTATCACTTAAATTCTTAATTTTTCTGAATGTTGACAGCTCTCAAAGAACAGCAAAAAACAAAACACAGGCTAACAAACATAATGTGAACAGTGTCATCCGCTATATGAACAAGATGACTAAAACTACTGGAGTAATAAAAAAATTTGCAAAACCCCATTTACAAATTTTCACAACTGTTTCTGTATTTTTATTATAAACGATATTTTTCAATGTGTACTGTACCCTCTTTTCTTAGTGATTTTGAAATTTTGGTGTTTTGGATACACATAATTCTGTATAAAGATTATGTTTTAAAAGTTATCTATAGCCTTTGCAAAAGTGTGGAACTTTGCATCACAGCAGTGTGACATAGCCCTGACAAAATATGTTGGCATGTAAAAATACACACAGAGACTTAGCACAACTGTTTACACACACACACACACACACACACACACACACACACACACACACACACACACACACACAGAGAGAGAGAGAAAAATATCTAACTGTATATTGTGTGGCTTTCATAGAACCATTCAATTACCTGTTTATTTGGGGGTCAAAGAAGAGGGTAATAGCTGAAACATCCTAAGCTCATTTCTTTAATTTTGTGCTGGATGTTGAAGTTAAAAAAGTGTTAGTAAAAAACAAACAAACAACTTTAAAGCAACATGAAACCATAACATTCCTATTGAAAATATTGTATAATTACATGTTGAAGCATACTCTCAGTTTGAAAATGACTTCCATAGTATTTTCTTTTAGTATAAAGCTTTGTCTAGATCACTCAACACAAGTTTGGTGTTCTGACCTCACAAAGATTACACCAAGATTAGCTTTCTTGAGCATTGCATGTTTGTACTACTGTATATGCCTTAAACTTAGTGATCAACATGTTTCCCTTGTGGTTGTTAAACACCTCAGGTAAATAATTTGAAATGTAGTTGTCAAAAGAAAAAAGGTTCATTTATACATTTAAAAAGTTTTCTAAGTGAAAATGAAAGACGTTTTACTTGTGTGAGGAAACCGCTATAAATCCAACTAATCCCATATCTCATTGACACTCTTGACCTGCCAATCAGGGGACAACACCCATAAATTCAGCCATAAAAAACAACCATTGACAACCACTAGCCTGCCAATCAAGACTCACAGCACTCATAAAACATATTTGACATCCACTGACCAGTCAGCTTGAGTGACAACACCCAGAAAATTTGGGTCATAAGCCATAAATTAGGCCATAAATCACCTTTACAGACATAGTGTATATGATACTCTA
This sequence comes from Mylopharyngodon piceus, assembly GCA_039654765.1. NCBI lineage: Eukaryota > Metazoa > Chordata > Actinopteri > Cypriniformes > Xenocyprididae > Mylopharyngodon > Mylopharyngodon piceus. The sequence continues at coordinate 1,737,416 of CM077451.1, forward strand.
CTATGATTATCTAATTTGCATTAGATTTTGCATAGCTGATATCAGTTAATAACAAATATTCTCTCGGTTTATTTATTTCACTTCCACTTTCTCATTTCCTATGTATGCATGATTTGTATGTCTGTGTCTGTTTAGTTTAGTTATGTGTTCGTGATTTAGTTAAATAAAACTTTTGTGTACATTCTTGCGAGTTGATTCTGATCTGCTTATAAACCGATGCCAATAATAGCGATTACGATCACAGCAACATGCTAGGAAAGTGTTATTTTTCTGTGGCTATGGAAAATATCCTTTCTGAAGAGTTGATAGACGATCAATACTGAGTGTTCGCTGGCCAAACAGGTTAATTGAATTAATAATTAATTCAGCTACATGAAGTTAATTCGATTAACTAATCCAAATATTTATAATTAATTATAATGAGTTATGATTAATTATTCATATTTCCCTTTTGAGCTAATTTGCTACAATGTATTTTTCTTGATTTGCTGTTTTCACCTTTAATGAAAACATTGATCTGACTGTGATCAGACAGGGGTGACTGAGCTTTGATGATAATCTACAACACTGTTCCCGAGATTTGAGCTAAAGTGTCCACAGGATATAAAGACCTAAAGTTTGACAAAGGTGGGCTACCTCCTTCCTCCTTCCTACTGTCTATTGACTCCAGTATCCTGGTTATTTCTTCTAGGTAAAGTAGTATCTCTCTCTCTCTCTCTCTCTCTCTCTCACACACACACACACACACTGGGTTTCTATGTTTTATGGGGACTTTCCATAGACATAATGATTTTATACTGTACAAACTGTATATTCTAGTCCCTACTCCTACCCCTAAACACAACCCTTACAGAATGCTTTTACATTTTGTAAAAACACCCCCCCCCCCATTTATTAAGAAAGCCTTTTAGTTGGTCTTTCAGCCTCTTTTTTTGGCCTCCTGCAGAACAGAAGGCAAGATGTAATTGACAGTACAGTACCTTACGTGGGAGGCGTCTTGGTGGCATTCTCACAACATGACCAAGCCATCTAAGTTGGTGGAGCATTAGGGTTGCTTCTATACCTCAACAGTTAGTTTTCTGCAGGATCTCAATATGTGGCACTCGATCTTGCCATTTCATGTGGAAAGATTTCAACATTTTTAGATGTCGAGCATAGACAGTCCATGTTTCACAACCATACAGGAGAGTGATGAGGCAGATAGCCCGAGAAACAGCAATCTTTGTGTGTAGATGTAAATTAGTGTTGCTGAACACTCTTTTCTCAGTCTCCTGAATGATGATGCAGCCTGCTTGATCCTGTATTGAATATCTTGATCCGTACTACAGTCACTAGATAAATAATTGCCAAGATATTTGAAGTGTGGCACTATGGTACAGAAAAAAAGGTACAGTTTTGTACCAAAGAAGTCAAGTCATCTTCATTTATATAGCACTTTTCACAATACCGATTGTTTCAAAGCAGCTTCACAGTGATAATAGAAAAATGAATGGACAGAGATTGTTTTGGCTTTACAGCAGCTCTAGAAAAAAGTTTTTATCGAGCTAAAGTAGGTTTTTGATCGAATCACTTCCGTTGTAAAAATTGTTAATTATTAACTTAGGGGCCACTTAAATTACACCTTTTTAACTTAAAACAGAAAACTTTTAATGCGTTCTTGCCGTTCATTTACATGTTTAGTCTATAGGTTTGCGTGTTTGAATGTGTATGTGCGCAGACGCTTAGTCTTTTTTACAAAGTGACACTGCCAAATTACTTGTCTGGCCCGCATAATACAGAAAAAAATAGTCGTTTCCGTGGATCTATGTGAACTGGAATCATTTTGATAACGTTTTATTTATACATAGGGAAAGGAAAAGGACGACTACAGCAAACCTCGGGATAAACAGAGAAAGACTAATATTAGCGTAGACGCCATTCTTCTTATGATGTAGTCAAGTCAAGTCACCTTTATTTATATAGCGCTTTTAACAATGCAGATTGTGTCAAAGCAGCTTTACAGTGATAACTGGTATATAATTTTGGCTGCACAGCAGCTCTTAAAGAAAATGGTGTCATTATCCATCTTAAGTAAATTCAGTATTGATTCATTCCGATGTAAGAATCAATAGTTATTTATTTAGTTAATTTATCTATATCAGCACTGGAGTAAACAGTGATGTCATCATCCAGCTCAGTTCAGTTCGCATACAATGGTGTCAATGCAGGCAGATCAAAACACTGTTGAATATCAAATGTCAAGTGTCCCCAACTAAGCAAGCCAAAGGCGACAGCGGCAAGGAACCCAAACTCCAACAGGTGACATCAGGTGGCAAACAGGTGGCAAACAGGTGTTAAAATGGAGAAAAAACCTTGGGAGAAACCAGGCTCAGTCGGGGGGCCAGTTCTCCTCTGGCCAACAGCGAACAGTGCTTTATGATAGCTGCCTGAATCATAATAAGTCCGATGGGATCGCAACAGTCAAAGTATTTATTCCAGTTCCATCCAGATGAGGATCGTATTCATCACGTCGGTATGGACAGTTTGTTGAGGAACTGTGCCACTGGCTGTCGTGTCGATGAGGCCTTCACAGTGGATGATCTAGTTGACTCAATCTCTGCTGACACTTCAGGGCTGCGTTGTAGTCGTGTCAAGGCTCAGGTCCTTGATCTTACCTGGATACGGCCCGGATCCGGCTGACTACAGTAAACTTCCAGAATTTAGGTGCCAAATAGGAGAAGGATCTACCGCCTGCGGTTGATTTTGATATTCTAGGTATTATCAACTGGCCTGAATTCTGAGATCGCAATAGACGTGAAGGACTATAATGCATTAAGAGCTCGCTCAGGTACTGGGGAGCTAAACCATTTAGTGCTTTGTACGTAATTAGCAAGATTTTAAAATCTATACGATGTTTAACAGGAAGCCAATGCAGTGTTGACAGAACTGGGCTAATATGGTCATACTTCCTAGTTCTAGTAAGAACTCTAGCTGCTGCATTTTGTACGAGCTGTAGTTTATTTATCAAGCGAGCAGGGCAACCACCCAGTAGAGCGTTACAGTAATCTAGCCTTGAGGTCATGAACGCATGAACTAACTGTTCTGCATTTGTCATTGAGAGCATATGTCGTAGTTTAGATATATTTTTAAGATGAAAGAATGCGGTTTTACAGATGCTAGAAATGTGGCTTTCAAATGAAAGATTGGTATCAAAGAGCACACACAGGTTCCTAACTGACGACAAAGACTTGACAGAACAGCCATCAAGTGTTAGACAGTATTTTGGGTTATTACGTACAGGTTTTTGGTCCAATAATTAGAATGTCTGTTTTTTCTGAATTTAGTAGTAGGAAATTACTAGTCATCCAATTTTTTATATCAGCTATGCATTCCATTAATTTTGTGAATTGGTAAGTTTCGTCAGGGTGTGAAGAAATATAGAGCTGAGTATCATCAGCGTAACAGTGAAAACTAACGCCATGCTTCCTAATAATATCTCCCAAGGGTCAAGTCAAGTCAAGTCACCTTTATTTATATAGCGCTTTTTACAATGTAGATTGTGTCAAAGCAGCTTTACATTGATAACTGGTACATTGGGTACAAGGGTAGCATGTACAGAGTGAAAAGCAACGGTCCTAGTACTGAGCCTCCATACTGAACTTGTGATCGATATGACATCTCTTCGTTTACTGATACAAACTGATAATGGTCAGATAAGTATGATTTGAACCATGCCAATGCAATTCCACTAATACCAACCTAATTTCGAGTCTTTTGAAAAGAATGTTGTGGTTGATAGTGTCAAAAGCAGCACTGAGATCTAGTAACACTAGTAGAGAGATACAACCACGATCTGATGATAAGAGCAAATCATTTGTAATTCTAATGAGAGCCGTCTCAGTACTATGGTACGGTCTAAATCCTGACTGGAAATCCTCACAGATACCATTTCTTTCTAAGAAGGAACATAGTTGCGATGATTTTGCCTTTTCTAGTATTTTTGACAGAAAAGGTAGAATCGAGATCGGTCTGTAATTGACTAATTCTTTAGGATCAAGTGTGTTTTTTTAATAAGAGGTTATAGCCAGCTTAAAAGTTTTTGGTACGTATCCTAGTGACAAAGATGAATTAATGATATTAAGAAGAGGATCTATGACCTCTGGAAGCATCTCTTTCAATAGCTTAGTTGGTATAGGGTCTAACATAAATGTTGTTGATTTTGATGATTTAACAAGTTTAGAGAATTCTTCCTCTCCTATAGCAACGAATTAATGGAATTTTTCCTCAGGGATACTACAATGCACTGTCTGACATGATACTGTAGTAGACGGTTACATGGTTATAATTTTCTCTCTAATATTATCAATCTTGCAAGTTAAAGAAGTTCATAAAGTCATTACTGCTGTGCTGTTTGGAAACATCAGAAGTTGAAGCTTTATTTCTCGTTAATTCAGCCATTGTATCAAATAAAGACTTAGGGTTGTGTTTGTTTTCTTCTAAGAGATTTGAAAAATAAGCAGATCTAGCAGTTTTTAAGGCCTTTCTGTATGCAATCATGCTCTCTCTCCACGTAATGCGAAAAACCTCTAGTTTTGTTTTCTTCCAGCTGTGCTCCATTTTTCTGGCTGCTCTCTTGAGGGCCCAAGTGTGCTCGTTGCACCACAGTGTTGGACTAATTTCCTTAATCGTCTTTAAGCGCAAAGGAGCAACTGTTGTGCAACTAGTGTGCTGGAAAAGAGAGAGTCAATACTTTCTGTTGTAACCGAGTTCTTCTAAGCTATCTGGTATGCTAAGGAGATGAAACTGATCAGGAAGATTATTTATAAAGCAATCTTTAGTGGTAGAAGTGAGAGTTCTACCATATTTGTGGCAGAGAGGCGGTTTTGCAGCCTTGGCTAAATGTAGTATACACGAGACTAGATAATGATCTGAGATGTCGTCACTCTACTGCAGAATTTCAATGGCATCAATATCGATTCCATGTGACAATATTAAATCTAAAGTATGATTACGACAATGAGTGGGTCCTGACACGTGTTGTCTAACTCCAAGAGAGTTTAAAATGTCTGTAAATGCCAATCTCAATGCGTCTTTTTCATTATCTACATGGATATTAAAATCACCAACAAATAGGACTTTATCCGCAGCCAGTACTAACTCCGACAGAAAATCAACAAATTCTTTGATAAAGTCTGTATGGTGCCCTGGTGGCCTATATACAGTGTCAAATTGGATTTATCGCTTACATTACATAACGTTACATAAAGCACCATCACTTCGAATGAATTATATTTGAAAGACTGAATACTGAAGATATTACTATAAATTACAGCAATACCTCCCCCTTTGCCTTTCAGTTGAGACTCGTGTTGGTAATAGTAACCTTGAGGCGTGGACTCATTTAAAGTAATGTAATCGTCTGGTTTTAGCCAGGTTTCTGTCAAACACAGCACATCTAGATTATTGTCTGTGATAATATCATTTACAATAAGTACTTTTAAAGAAAGGGATCTGATATTTAGCAATCCAAGCTTTATCATTTGTTTATCAGTATTATATCTGTTTTGTATTTGTTGAACATCAATTCAATTTTTACCCTTTAATGGGTATGGGAGTTTTTTTAATTTACTAATTCGGGGTACAGACACAGTCTCTATGTGATATCATCTAGGTGAAAGAGTCTCTATGTGTTGGAATTTATCTGACTTCTGTGATGTGAGACAGCTAGCAGACGGTCGTTTTAGCCAGTCTGTCTGCTTCCTGACCTGGGCCCAGTTTGTCATGTTTCATCTAAGACCATGTGCCATATTATTAGAGAGAAGAGCAGCACCATCCCAGGAGGGATGGGTACCATCTCTTTTCAACAGGTCAGATCTGCCCCAAAAACTTTTACAATTGTCTGTGAACCCTATATTATTCTGCGGACACCACTTAGACAGCCAGCCATTGAGTGATGATAGTCTGCTAAGTATCTCATCACTCCGACGAACAGGAAGGGGGCCAGAGCAAATTACAGTGTCTGACATCGTACTTGCGAGTTCACACACCTCTTTAATGTTAATTTTAGTGATCTCCGACTGGCGAAGTCAAACATCATTAGTGCCGAAGTGAATAATAATCTTGGAGTATTTACGATTAGCATTAGCCAGCCCTTTTAAATTTACTTTGATGTCAGGCGCTCTGACTCCTGGCAAACATGTGACTATGGTGGCTGGTGTCTCTATTTTCACGTTCCGTGTAATAGAATCGCCAATAACTAGGGCACTTTCAACAGGATTCTCAGTGGGCGCGTCACTGAGTGGGGAGAACCCGTTTGATGTTCTAATCGGAAGAGCGGTGTTTTGCCCCACGACTATGCCATTTCACAGTCACCCAATTGCCCTGCTGCACGGGCTCTACAGCCGGAACCGAACAATGTACAGAGTTCACTAAGCTAGTCGCATCCAAAACAGTATCTAAAGCCCTTGCATTCTCACTATCCTCAATTAAAGTTTGGATGCGTGTCTCTAATTCTGAAATCTTCTCCGTCAGCCTGACTATCTCCCTGCATTTATCACATGTGTAAATCTCACCGCTGACAGAGAAAGCTATACTAAGCATGTGACAGGCAGTGCAAGTAACGATAACAGGGGAAGATTACATGACTCACCATGTTTGTAGACTGGTCCAACTCACTACAGTTGTTTGATGGACTTGTAGAAAAAGGAGCGTGCGAGAGAAAAAGACGGTAGGCACGGATGACAAGTTAACAGGCTAGCGAAATGCTAATGCGTTGTGATAGTGATTTAGATTAAAAGCTAGCGACGTCAGATTAATGTGATAGGCAATATTAGACAATATAGCATATATGGTGATGATAATATAAACAACAAGCAATGATAGTAAATAGATTCAAAATAAAGCTATACAGAGCTACAGATGCAAACAATTCAGCAGCGAGGCAGACAGGAGCAAATCGATCAGCAGACAGGAGCAATCCAACAGACAAGAGATACAAACCATTGTCTCTGGGGCAGTACCTTTTAAGGGTACAGAATTGTACCTTAATATAAAGGAACAAATTTGTACCATTCCAGTTTGTATCTTAAAGGACATGATTTGTACCATGGGGAACCAAAATGTAACTTTAAGTTTTTAAAACTTGTTGGTACAATATTGTACCTTCATCAAAGGTACAAATCTTGTCCCTTAAGGTACCACCCCAGGGACAAGCCCGTTTGTACCTTAACTGTGACAAATATGTTCCTTCAAGAACTATTAAAGGCCATTTTCCTATTGAATAACATGCACATTCAACAACTGAATCCAAAAGGCACTTTAATATCAGTAACTGTAAATACATATCAAATACACATAAGTGGTTCAACAAACACTGTTCCAGCTTACAGTAAAATATTTCATTGTGTAAATACATCTTTGCAGTTTACAATAAAGACTTAAAAAATTAACAGAGTATCACTGAAAAAAAGCTCAAGTTGCGGCAAAACATTTCATAATACAATTACACTAAAATGTTACAGCACGTAAAATACAATTACAGTAAAATGTTACAGTATGTAAAATACAGTTACACTAAAATGTTAGAGTACATAACAAAACTAGACAACTTTCTTCCTGAACAAAATGAAGAATCAGTATTAGAAAAGACAGAAGTAAATTGATTACATTTATATTTCCACTGACTAGTTTCAACTGTACCTCTAGACTTAGTGTAGATAGAATATTTATTATCTTACTACAGATTCTTTGCATATAACATCTGTCAGATTGTGACAATTGTTGTCAGTCCACACAACTACCACTTTGATGCTTCAAAAAGTTTATAAAGAGATCGTAAAACTAATCCATATGAATAGAGTGGTTTAGTCCAAATTTTCTGAAGAGACTTGATTGCTTTATATGATGAACAGATTAAATGTAGTCCTTTACTCACGTATAAACATTGAACAAACATAAGCTCAACCGTACTTGATTGACACATGAGAACAAACCTCACTGGTTCTTGTGGAAGCTCAATAGTGATGTGTAACACAAGAATGAACCTCATTGTTTCTAGTTTTCTGTTTACCATATCTGATGTGTACATTGATTAAGTAAATTCAATCTGTTCATCATATAAAATGATCGAGTCTCTTCAGAAAATTAGGACTAAACTGCCTCATTCCTATGGATTCGTTTACAATCTTTTATGAACTTTTTGAAGCATCAAAGTGGTAGTTGTGTGCACTGTCAATAGAGGAACAGAAAGCTCTCATTTTTCATTAAAACATCTTCATTTGTGTTTTGAAGATGAACGAAAGTCTTACAGGTTTGGAATGGAGTGAGTAAATTATGACAATTTTCATTTTGTGATGAACCAACCCTTTAACAATTAGCTGCCACTTGTATAGACATCAGCAAACGAGACATACTGGTTGTCTTGTACTGGTCCTGCAAGGCCTTCACGTGGGCATTGATTGAAATGGCATCCTCACCAACAGTAGACACAGTCTTCAACTGCCTATTAATGCAAAACACACATATGTAATGACAATATTGCATTGCAAGATTCTGTCATATTTAATGTGAATGACTTGTTCCTTTGGTGAAAGATTAGTGTAAAGCTATAGATTATAAACATTTTACAGATTTATATTGTGATCTATCACTGCTTACCACATATGTGCTAGTTCTGACAACTAGCCTCTTTCTCTAGGTTTATTTACCATTGTGACCATTTTTTCATTTTTTACCTCCTCTTCATTAATAACTGGAGACCATTAATTTAAGGAAATGAGCCCTAGAGAAGCAAATACCTCGTCGACTACAGCCCTCTGCACAGACCCTCAGCCACGACTACAAGGCCCAGACAAGTCTTCTGCACAGATCCCTATGGCCAGCTTCACCTCCTCCCCACATGCCAGCATGATGTATCCCAATCTTCAAGAAGCAGCAGTTGGATGAAATATTCTGAATGATATCAACCCACAATTAAACTTGTAATGCAGCCTGGTGATCAATAATCACATCATGTTTGTTAGGCCAGAGGAGAACTGGTCCCCTGACTGAGTCTGGTTTCTCCAAAGTTTTTTTTTTCTTTTCTTTTTTTTTCTTCACCTGATGGAGTTTGGGTTCCTTGCCACTGCCACCTCTGGCTTGCTTAGTTGGGGACACTTAATATTCAGCAATATTGATTTGACTGCATTGACACTATTTGATGAGAACTGACCAATAACACTATTGTATTTTTAGATCTGCTTTACAGCAGAATTGAATTCCGTTTGCAACATTGATCATTATTTCCTGTTTATTACTGTAAATCTGCTTTGAAACAATCTGTATTGTATTAAGCGCTATATAAAAGTGACTTGATGGAGGTGGTGGAGACTTGGAAGTGTTTTTTATTAGTTTTGCAGTCAGTATCACACTTCACCACATTCATTTGCCAAACACCACAGGTTTTTCCCCAATACTCACATTGTTTATATATTTTAGGACTACATTTTTAGACCAGTGTTACAACAAATGTGCACTTACATCAAATTTAACCCTTAACAGAGTACTTGCAACACAAGTCTCTAATTAAACACCATATGCAGATTTAAAACTTTGACATTTTATATATGGATATTGGTGTGTTCCAACCATAGACTGTAAAAAATAATGGACGACACAACTTCACTCTCTTCCATTGTAGTAAGTGAAGCCAGTGTGCCAATATGGCGCTGACATCTTGAGTCTCGAATCTGCGCATAGTGAACTTGGAGCCTGAGTCTGCGAAGTAGTGAGCGCGAAGTGGAGCCGTCGTATCAAGGTCCCGCCCACACTCTCGCAGGATCGGTTAATTCTGCAGAAAAAAAAAAGAAAAAAAAACAGTTCTGGAAATGTAGAAATTAAAGTTAAAGCTCCAATATCCTTCTGAAGATCCAGAAAAAAGTCCATTGGTACTTCAGTGACTACTTCACTCAGAGGAGCTGTCAATCTTCGCTGTTAATCATGACGTCAAAACCCATGTTTTTATAGCATTAAATTACTAACTAAAAAAAAACAACTTAAATTTAAAGATAGAACACTTTAACTAATATCAGCATGATAAAAACTGCCTAAAATGACAGAAACCTTTTTCCAAAATCTTTGGAAAAAAAATATTTGATGAGTAATTTGACTGTTTAATTTCACGTTCCATTACATTACAAGGAGAGGGTGGGGTTTATGACCTACACTGCATCCAGCCACCTGGGGGCGATCGAGGCGCTTTGGCTTCACTTTTCAGGACTCGTGTGGCACGCTTGGTTCCAACCTTACAACAACTGGACAACTCTTTTCCCCACTTCATTTACACAGCAGTTCTTGTAAAATAAACAAAAAGCTATTTTTTTGTCATATCACATGGCTGCTTTCTTGCTAACTGTAAAGCTTCTTCAACTGAACTTAATTGTTTAAATGAAGTTAAGCCCAGCTGCCTTTTTCTAGTCTTTCTGACATGTTATATAGTCATTGTCTATTTTAGCATTTTATACTGGTCCCAAGGATGGCACATCACACTACACAGTAGAAAAGACATTGTTTGCAAGATCAATAGTTTATAAGTAAATAGTTGATATATCTGAAACAATCACTGAAATTCCATGTGCAAAAATAAACATGAAAACATTAAATTAAATGCATTAAAAGAGACAAATTACACATAAAAACCATTTCCTAAAGACGTCAAACAGACGTTCAGTGTATGTAAAACAACATTCAAGTGTATGGGGTATTTGGGGCAATACTTTTACAGACATCAGACGCCAGCAATGGAGTGATTAAGTAAAAAATTCTGCCAGATGTTTTCTTCTTATGGAGCGGTCCCAAAAGTTTTGATGCTTTACAATTAATTCTCGAAAATAATTAAAAAAGCATCTATCAATAGTTAACAAATGATTCACCCAAATGTCTTAGAAACAGATCCAGTATTTGCAACAAAACAAAGCAATCTCTCAGCCTAGCTAATATATAGTCCAAAAATCACTTATTAAAATGTTATTTTTGTTAAGGGCTCAATGCTTCCCATTGGGGAAAAAAAAAAAAAAAAAAAAAAAAATTAAAAAAAAAATTCATTACCATATCTGCAACTTCTGAAGTTGACAAACGCCATTTGCTTATCTCTCAAACAAAGGCTGCACATACTTAAAGGTTTAAGGCAGAACAAAAATAATGCCCAAATGTTACAAAGCACACAATGGTGGAAGTGTTAAAATACTGACACCAAAAAGTAACTAAAATTCACTTTGGAAACTATTCTCTGAATCAGGGTGGATTTCATTCTGTTTCAAAATAGAGATACTTAAACTTATGGCACAATCCCTGAACACAAAACCTTCACTTAATACTTCCTGAGGCAAAAGCAAAAATATTTCAAATATTTCAACTTGAACATTCTCAAATTAAAAGAAATGTACATTTGAAAGATTTCAGAACAAAATCCTAAAAAACAAATAAAATCACATAAAACTGAGTTCATGGTTTACTGGTGCAGAGGAGAAGCCTTCACCAATATCGATACTTCGGTTTGATTAAGAATAAACAAGTGCTGAGGGTCTCTTGAGCACAGCACTGTATTTCATTGGAGCTCTATCTGCCTTCAGCTGAACATTCAACAGGGTAAAGATGGAGATCTCCTGCAGAAGAAAACAATACACCATTATCCACTGCAAAAAACAACCATGATATGTGATTGCTAGGATGTTCCAAGATGTAGCTAAAGTGTTACGCAGTTTCTATGATGTTTTCAGTGGGTTTAGCTCAGGGCCAACCCAGACTTTGTTGGCGCCCTAGGAGAGATTTTAGATTGGCACACCCCAAAACACTGAAATGCTGATCGTTTTCATTTATATTGTAAAAATGATAATTAAATAATTTGTAACAAATAAACACATTTGACAAACAACCTGTTCCAAATTCTTTCTTGAGTCAAAAGTCTTTTTTGATCTGTGACAGATCAGAGTACTGGCAGCCCTCATAAACTGCTGGTACTCTGTTTTGTCACAGCTGCCATGTGAATAACATTCCCAGCACTGTGAAATGCATTTACATATAAGCACTGTCAGTAATTAGGAAGATTTGTGGCACAACAGATAATAAAAAATATATATAAATCCTCTAATGCTCCGCCCCATCTTTTTGCACCCTATAGGCTGCCTATGTTGCCTATGCCACGGTTCGGCCCTAAAGTAGCTCACTGTTAAGTGCTTGCTGGGTTTTCTGAGAACACTGCTATTTGGTTACTAGGGTGTTCTAAGCAGCTGAGAGGGCATTGCTAGGTTCTGAATGGTTTTAAGAATATTGATATGGACAAAAGAATTGAGACACAAATCTTAATTATCAAATACAGGTGTTTGAATCAGACCCATTGCTGAAGGTGTACAAAATCAAGCACCTAGCCATGCAGTCTACATTTACAAACATTTGTGAAAAAAATGGGTCATTGTGAAGAGCTCAGTGAATTCAAGTGTGGTACTGTGATAGGATGCCACCTTTGCTATAAGTCAGTTTGTGAAATTTCATTCCTGCTAGATATTCCACGGACAACTGTAAGTGGTATTATTGGAAAGTGGAAGCATTTAGGAAAGACAGCAATACAGCCACAAAGCGCCACACCATTTAATGTCACAGAGCAGGGTCAGTGAGTGCTGAGGAGCGTGGTACTTAAAAGTCGCTAACTCTCTACCGGTTCCATTGCTGTACAGTTACAAACTTCCACTGGCATGACATTCTGCTGGATGAATGGGCAAAAATTCCTACAGAAACACTCTAAAAATCACCTGTTGTATGGACTCGTTGCTTGGGTCATCTGTTTCCCAAAAAAGCGTCATCTCTGGTCTCTTTCCCACTTTACGGAAGTGGACCGCCTTTAGTCCCTCTAATGACTTCAAGAAAAAGAAAGCATGTTATTTTTTGATTATTTCATACATTATTAAAAAGCAGTGAATGTTTTTTTCTGCTGTGGCGATTTATAGTGTGCTAATTTACAGCTCAGCTTAATACCACATTACATTCAATGGATTTAAAGGGGTAATTCACAGCTGGCGAAATAGGATTTTAATTAAACTTGGCTACCTATGTGGCAGAAAGGCAAAAAAAAAAAAAAAGAAAAAAAAAGAAAAAAAAATTGAAAAAATTGAAAATCAGTGCTACCTGACACTAAGAAAACAGATAAAAAGGTGCTGTTGTCTTCCCTTTTTCCAAACAGGTTGGAAAACTACCAAACCCATAATGCACTGGGGATGTTGCCACCCAAGGCCACTCCCAGTCTGCTCCTACTGAATAGGATTGACCAGTTCAAATACTGCCTTGCTTGAGTAGGAAATACTTCTTGGCAAACTTTTAGTCGCAATGTTTTTATTTTTTATTTTTGAGAAAGCATACAGAACAATTTGCAATACTAGAAAGAAAACTTGTTTGACCACTATTATCCCCATAACCTCCCCCCTTCCCTCACCCAACCCATTGCAGTCTACAGGACTTAATAGACAAAATAAAATGGGATAAAATAAATACAAAAAAATAACAAATAAATAAAAATATAAAATAGTAACAATAATTATAACAGCAGAAGCAGTAGCTGCAGATTAAGTATCCAAAATTTCTTTGACTGCAGATATCCAATTCTTCCACCTAGACGACACAGGTTAAGCGTGATTAGTCCGCGGAGATGACAGTTCCAGATATAGTAACTACAATAAAGAATGTAGCCAATGCTTAGAAGAAAGGTCATGAGGAGGTTTCCAACGTTGAACAAGTAGCTTCTTTGCGGCAGTCATTGCAGCTAGCCAAAATTTCTGTACCTTCTCACTTAGAGGAAATTGAGAATTGTCATTCATAGGGATGTAACGGTATTATCAATATCGTAGTATCGCGATAGCAAAATTGTCTCAATATCATCGTGGTCACACGACTGTATGAAACGATATTTCTTCCGGGCAAAAAGTGTAGTTTTTTTCAGCCCAGTGGAGCAGAACGGAGGGAAGTGGTAATAGGGTTGGGAACCGAGAACCGGTTCTTATCCAGAACATGGAGGAGTGTATCCTTTAATAGAGACGTCTCACCTCATGAATATTATAACAATGAATGCACTGAAAAGCCCTCACGCTATTCATTTACGTCAGAAATCAATGCAGAGAGAGAGAGAGAGGGGTGCACAAAGCTGCACGATTAATCTTTAAAAGATCGCGTTCTTGATTTCATTACCCATGATCTAATTGCTAAATGACAACGATTCGCCCGTGTAGGCTATAATAAACCTTTGACAAAAATAAAATCACGAGATTCAAATCTGCGTTCGCGCTGCCGCTGATCTAGAAAGCAGTTGTCATGTTTAGATATAAACAGCTTCACAAACAATCTTTTCAAACACAGTATCATTATTTCTGTTACAAATATTCCAATTATCACAGAAGTATACAAAAGTTTATTATTCAGATAAACGTTGATGTCTATGTTACGGAACAAAACAGAATAAATCACCTTTTGAAAATGCTTCAAATAGGCTAACTAATATATCGATTGCATTGTTATTCCACTAGGTGGCAACAAATTACTGTTAAAACTGTATCACTGAATCATTCTTTCAGAAACAGTGACGTCTTTATGAATCCAATTTGTTTTGAATTTGTGGCAACACTTTACAATAAGGTTCATTTGTTAACGCTTACATGAACTAACCATGAGCAATACATTTGTTACTGTATTTGTTAATCGTTCTTAATGTTAATAAAAATTCAGCTGGTCATATTGTTCATGTTAGTTTACAGTGCATTAAATGTTAAAAAATACAACTCTTGATTTTAATGATGTATTAGTAAATGTTGAAATTAATGTTAAAGATTAATGAATGGTGTAGAAATGCAGTTCATTATTAGTTAATGTTATTAGTCAAACTGACAAAGTCTTTTATCTTTTTTTTGTTTTTTTTTAAATATCGCAATAAATATCGCATCGTGGACTTCATATTGAGATATTATCGTATTGTGAGATTTTGATATTGTTACATTCCAAGTCATTCAACAATAAAATAACAGGTTCTTTGGGAAAACGAATCCTAGAAGCCTTGTACAAAACCTCAAGCACCATATCCCAAAATTTGTGCACGTCTGGACAGTCCCAAAGCATATGCATCAAAGTGTCCAGGCATCCAGGTCCACAAAAATTACAATAGGGGTGGGGTGATAGACCCATAGCATGTCATATGCGCATGGTTAAATATGCCCTGTAAATAATTTTAAAATTAATTAATTGGTGGTTAGGGTTTGTGGATGCATGGAATGTATTATCCCACACTGTATCCCATTCAATGATTCTTTTAGAAATGTTCAGATCCAATAACCAAGCTCTGGCTTTTGGGACATTATCTGTATTAAGATTTAAAAAGCAAAGATAAAAATATGAAACAGTTCCCGTGCTTGGTGCATTGCAAATCTAGTTCATCACTGGGTGAGTTTGAAGGTTTGTACCCCAAGGTACCTTATGGGCCTTTAACACAGCACGTAATTTAAAATATAAAAATAAACTGTTATGTGAAATATTAAATCTTTCAATTAAGTCTTGAAAATCCAGGATTGATTCATTTTATGTAATTTAACATTAGAATACCTTTTATAGCCCAGGATGGCTGCACAAAAGATTGTCCACCAGAAAGTAAATTTAAATTGTGCCAAATAGGAGTATATTCTATCTTTTTAAATATTTGGAGAGTGTAGTAAAGTATAGGACCATGGGCGACATTGCCGTCAGCTCCAGTGCACTACAATTTGGAGCGGTTAAGGCCCGGGTATACTTCCAGGGTTTCTGCAGGTTTCATCAAATCTAATTTAATACTTTTTAATGCCAATTTTTTTATTTTTAATGCCATATATATATATATATATATATATATATATTTGTTAAAAGTCGATAGATGATGTCATATGATAATTAGAATATTCATTATGTCATTAAGTTGCATTCGCATTCTGCCAAGTGTCAGCAGCCCTTTACATTTGTTTGCTTCTCTGCTGCTACTCTTTGTGCTTACATAATGTATTTTAATGCAGCCAAAATCCCAATAAAACTATTTAATCTATTTATTTTTCTTTTTGTTGTCAGACAATATGAAATAGTGAGTGAAACGCGGCCCATTAAGACTACATGCAGGGCTCGACATTAAGCCTTGTCATGTGCTTGTCCTATGGAGAAGTAAATCAGTCATTCACTTGTAAAAAAGTTGCTTGTATGGAAAAAAATAGGATTTTTGTGTGGTGTAAATATAAATTTATTCTGAAGCAATATTCTTTCATTCAGAATATTCTTTTAGAATATTGCAGTTTTGACACTTAAATCTGCATATTTGTGACATTTAGAGTAATAACACACTGGCTGTTACCAATCAAATTAAATCATTTACAATAAAAAAAAAAAAAAAATTACAACTGCATTAAATAATGTTATGAGATTGTTTTAAACATTTTTTTGAAAATACAAATAAGAAATGTTGGGGTGAAAATGATAGTAACCCGCCAGTAGGTGGCAGCAAGTGACCGTCTTAATAAGTGAGTCATTCATTCAAATGATTCGTTCAAACGGATGATTCATTCAAGAATGAGGCAGCTGTTTATGAATGGGTCACTGAATCATTGACTCAACCGATTCGTTCAAAACGCTGAATCACTCAAAAACATGGTAAAGAAAACACGGTTGAGTGTAGCTGTGAAATGCGCTATGGTTCTGCTGTGATGTTTATTTGGAACTATTTTCGCTGCTGAAACTGAACAAAAACAGTCAATATTCCTTCTAAAATGTAAGTGACTTAATATTAACTACTTGTTTATTAACTGTTGTATAAAATCAGTGTCACGTTTACAATCATGATGGTATTCAGGAAGACAGCACTCTTGGTCGTGTGATGTTGCTTAACTGTATCGTGTTATAAATATAAAAAGTCCACATTTTCAATTTTTACAGCAGCATTTAACCGAGTTCTTGTGTGTGCTGTGCTCATTTGTTTCGCTTCCTCCTGTTACGTCAGTACATTATACATTATATAACCTATTATTATCCACTATCGATCGCCACTTGCACTAAATATAATAAATGAACAGAGCAGACGCAGATAGAGGTGCGCCTGCGGCAGGAAAGCAAGATCTCGCGCTTGTGCGGCAGTACTGGAGAGTCTACTTGGGCCGCTGTCCAAAACAGTGTTA
Source organism: Mylopharyngodon piceus (assembly GCA_039654765.1). NCBI lineage: Eukaryota > Metazoa > Chordata > Actinopteri > Cypriniformes > Xenocyprididae > Mylopharyngodon > Mylopharyngodon piceus. The sequence goes on from CM077451.1 coordinate 1,754,590, forward strand.
CGGCAATTTTGCACCGGCCGGAGGCAATTACCAAACTGGTTCCACGTGTGTATCACACCAATGTTCATATTTTGCGACAAAAAAATCAAAGTTATTAATTGTGAAGGCTATATTCAAAATAAACCGGTGGTATTATTTTTCTTCAAAACCATCTAAAAAAATGAATGCCTGTAGGAATTAAATTTAATGACTTTTAAGGCCTTTTAAGGCCTTAATTTTCGCAAAACCCATTTAATGACTTTTAATGCTTTTTAATGCCCCGTGGAAACCCTGACTTTATTTCCCGCGTTCCGCTCCTTCTCGCGCACAGTTGAGGGCGCAAGTCTTTCAAAGATACTCCTTTGCCCGTGAGTGCGGAAAAAGACGCGTTCGGCGCATGCACACAGTGCGTCCGTGGTCACAGGTCACAAAAAACGCGGCCACTGTTCAGAGTCAAAGTTAGTCCACACAGTCTAGTAAACGTTTCTTGCTTGCGCCGACTGAAAGCACATGAGAAACAGCATGAGACAGAAAGACACTGCAGTACTGAACATTTAAGACAATTTAAGAAATACTGCCAAAGATATAAACGTTTTACAAGAAGTAGCCTCTAACATATCATATGTATTAAACATGTTTTATTTTGTTCATGGAACCTGTGTAATTCTTTCCGTGTGTTTTAAATATTGATTACAAGTAAATTTGAAGAAAATCTACTTCAATTACTGAAAACATGTACTGTCTGGTATGGTTGTGATGGATGAATGCTTTCCAATATTTTGATGCAAAATTGATTTAGGTAAGATGTACGACTTTTAAACCAGGAAAGTTAACTTCTCAAAGTTCTGACCAAAATTCCTAAAAGTTTGAGAACAAAGAACTGTAAGGACATTATGCTAATTACATACAAGAACAGGAGGACTGGGCGTAGGACCCGCCCAAAACAGGACCTGATTGGCTAAAATAGGAAAGGCGGAACAAACTGTTCAAAATCCAATACCGCGCGTTGTGTGTCGGCTTTTGCTTTCGATTGTGCTCCTTCGTCTTGGCCTTCGCTGAGTCGTCGTAGACCGACCATCGTCTTGATTGCACGGTAAACCTCTTCAAGAACTCACTCAAACCCCTGCAAGAACCTTCGTTGAACTTTGCAGACGAGGACTCGCTCAAAGTCCTTTGTTTCCAGCAACTCCTTGAGATGCAGAGAGAAACCCACGCAGCAACGAGTAAACCCTGCAACTAGAAGACTCCATTTTCTGCAAAGCCAACTATTTCCCCACTGGACGTCGTCCTTCAGAACTTTTGACCGAGCCACGCCGCTTCCTTCAACTCCGTCACGAAGGGAACACGCGCTTACAGGAGCAGCCAACGCAAGTAAACACAGGTCTCCTAATTTTGCTGAGCTGGTGCAATTTTATTAAGCAAATGAAACTATGGTTGAATTGCTAGTGTATTAATTCTCTCAGGTTACGGTCAAAGAAACTTGTTAAAAGCTAAACAATTGGGGAATCCATTCACCTCCAGATAATAATCTCACCATTTCCCTGTAACTGAATGAATGTGTGTGTGTATGTGTGTGTGTGTATGTTTTTCGTTAGATTAGTTTGTGCATAGTAGATTTAGTTCAATAAAGTCTTGTTTGATTTTTCACGCATACAAGTGTCTTGTGCTGTGGTTACCAAATTGCTGCCTTAAACTACGATTGCTACCTTGCTCATAATCATAATCAGTAATCATAACAAAATATTATTACTGTTGGCCACGGGATAATATTTTGTCCAGAATTGGTAAAATACTTTAAGCTCAATTTTTCGGTGGACGAATAATTGATAAAGTGTTAAATATTAATTCTGAATCATTTACAGTTAATTCGGTTCTTATTCACTGTAATTTAATTACACTTTTTGATTAATTGATCGAGTTAATTCTTACAACGGTCCAAGTCTTAGAATGTAGTGCAGAATGTGGACTGTTTTATGGTGCCTTTCTAGTGGTTATAGTGTTTGTCCTTTCAGGAGCTTGACAACTGTCTTTTTGTGGAATAGAGCTCCAATTGTGGAAAAGAGTGTAAAAATTCTATATTTATGAAAAATACAGCATATTAGAATGATTTCTGAAGGATCACATGACTGAGGACTGGAGTAATTATGCTAAAAAAAAATTCAGCTTTGATCACAGGAATAAATTACATTTTACAATAAATCCACATAGAAAACAGCTATTTGACTGTATTTTCGATCAAATAAATTCCGCCTTCCTCTTTCAAAAACATTAAAAAAAGTCTTATTTCAAACTTTTGATCGCCAGTCTGTAAAATAACTAATTAGAAAATTATATATTTTAGACACTTTCCTAACACAGGACATAGGCTACTTGAATATAAAAGTTGCCGGTTTTGCCATGTTTAATGTAGCTACGTTTTAGAATGATATTTCAAGTTTTATAAATAATTTTCAAATGATTGTGAAATTACTGAAGAAATCCTGACAACAGATACACAAACATTCACTCTTATCTGACATGCTGAAAACTATAGGCTATGTTAAATGTTTCTTTGTGCATTGTGTGACGAATAACGTAAACGTCATTAAAATATAAAAAATCCAAAAAGGTTAGAATTAGTTTGCATTAGAATTAGTTTGCAAAAAAAAAAAAAAAAAAAAAATTTCTTGCCCCCCTAACTCAAGTCTCAAATGTCGCCCATATAATGAGCACTTCCTGTGTGAAAGGCCTGAAAATAAAAAATCTTGCAAATGAATTGGTGAAATGCACTCATTTTCTATTTGTTTTCATGAAGACTGTGAACAAGGATCAAACCATTTCGTAACTGAGAGCAGGATAAAGGACCATTGATACCATTTTGGGGCAGCCCAAACCACCTGTTATTTTACTTCTTTGAAGTGTAGACCACTTGATGCGGGGACGCTTTCTATTCCAAATATATTTTCAGTAAAGAATCTAGCTTTTTCCAATAATTAACTGGTGGTGTATTTATCTGAAAATGTGCTAATACAGCATTATGAATCTCAACACTTTGTGGTATAAATTCAATATTGATTATACCTGAAAGTAGTGATGATGAAATTAAAATATAATCAATTCTTGAGAATGATTTGTGATTTGGGGAAAAATAGGCGTATTCCTTAGCTGTTGGATTATGTAGTCGCCAAGCATCACACACATCTAAATCTTTAGTGAATGATCTCAGCGCTGTAGAAGACTGAGATTGCCCTACTGAAACTGAAGGATTGGAACAATCCAAAATTGTGTCAAGCACAGCATTCATGTCGGATCCAGTGATAACTGATTAGCTTTGGAAAGATAGCAGTGTCACATAATGTGTTAGTGGAAGCTCACAAAGACAAGGATGAATAAGAAACAGGATCTTTTAATAACTAAACTCAGGAAACCCTTTACAAACACCATAACTTAGACACATACATTGATGAGAACGGACCAAGACTAAGCCAGAACTGAGGATATAAATACAATGACCAAAAATGACTCTCACAGTGCATTATGGGTATTCTCTAGCCGTTGAACGTGCATCGGTTGTACACTCGTTATTGCGGTGCATTGTGGGATTGAATGAGTGCACTCAACATCGTCCACTATGGTTTTGGACACCACTACAAATGGCTGTCCCCTCAAATAGTGCCCTATTTAAGGGTATAGGGGGCGATTTCGGACACAGCCTAGGACAAACTAAGAAACACAACACAGCAGACATGTGACAGTTTGCCCCCTCCCAGAAAGGCGCAGTCTCACGCCGTATAGAGTCCAACTGAGGAGGGAGGGCGGAGGTTCTGGAGGAGGGCGTGGAGCAAAAGAAAATAAACATGAAACTGTCCACGGAGTTGTGGAAGGTGGGAGGAGCCAGGAGCAGGAGAAGCCAGGTGGTAGTCCAGAGACCAGCCAGGACGAGGCCCCAGGGCGGAGTCAAAGGTGGGAGGAGTCTTGGTGTCTTCCACCAAGTCGACTCCCTGGGGAACAGATATGCAGCCAAAGATGGAGACCAAGATGGAGCTGATGAGCCCACGCATAGCCGATGGTCCAGGAGACCGTGGAGAAGCCATGGCGATGAGCGTCCGGGGTGGAAGCAGAAGTCCAGAGGCTGAGTCGGTGGGACTGAGGACGGAGGCGGAGCTGGGGGAAGGTGGAACCAGACGGAGCCGAAGGCACAGGCAGGTCAACAGCTGACCAAGGCGGAGCCGGAGGTATGAGGGAGCCCAGAGAAGCCGTATGACAGATGGATTCCGGTGGAGCCGAGGGAGGGAGGAGCCAAGGCAGATCCGACGTGTCTACGGGCCGTGGCGGAGCAGGGGGCACAGAGGCTGGAGGCGAAGACGGGATCCTCTATGCTGGACAGAGATGATGGCCTGAAGACACTAGGCAGCTCTACATGGCATGTAGGAGATGTAGAGGGGCTAAAGGACTTCAGCGGAGATGGGGCTGAGGAACTGACTGACTGAGGAGGTGGGAGAGGGAGGCTGGGAGGGAATTCTGGAGATACTAGGGATGCTGGAGAATCAGAAGACGCTGGAGATACTGGGGGACTAGGAAAAACCTCTCCACAAAAATCAATAAGGTCCTCATCAAAAATGTCCTTTAGTTCCTCATAATAGTTGCCAGAGAACAAACAAATCTCATCCACCGTGGTGGAGTTGTGGGTGGGGATTTCCTCCCAGCCCTCAAGCTCCATGTGCACTCCCTCATCGACGAATGATGTTACCGGCTCCCGCACCTGGTCAGACTCTTGCGATGAAGCGGGCTCTGGGGCGATGTTACCATCCGACCTTGTCCTCGGTCCTGGCTCATCCATCGCGGCGGGCATGCCTCCTCGGTCTGCGGTGGGCTCATGAAACATCTCTGTCGGTTCTGCCCCTTCTCGCCAGATAGAGAATGCACAGGTGTGGGCCTCAAGGCTTTTCTGCTCCTGCTCCAGGCATAGCAGTAATTACAGCAGGTGAGTTCATGTTGTCTTTGGTTTTGGTCCATTCTTCTGTCACGTAACGTGTTAGCGGAAGCTCACAAAGATGAGGATGAATAGGAAACAGGATCTTTTAATAACTAAACTCAGGAAACCCTTTACAAACACCATAACTTAGACACATACATTGATGAGGACAGACCAAGACTAAGCCAGAACTGAGGATATAAATACACTGACTAAAAAAAAGGAACTAATGAGGGAGTAAATGAACATAAATGCAAACCTATTTCCTTCTATTAATGTACAGCAATATGCAACTCTAACTTTATTATTGAACACATAGGTTCTGATGATGATGGTAGAGTTGCATTTGAAAAGAATTGTCACCCACTTCTTTTTAGATTTACAACTTTATGATACCATGGGAATGTAGTGCCTGTTTTGCATTCTTTGGGAGTCCCTGGCGGTAAGGTGGGTTTCTTGAAGAAACGCTACATCAATCTTTTTTCTGTGTAAAAGACCTAAAACCCGTGTATGTTTGATAGGAGAGTTTAACCCCCTAACGTTAAACGACAACGTATTTATTCTAACCATAGTCTGAAGTTACAGGGCTCACACAGAATAACATGTAATGTTTAGAGTAGGTTATTAAGCGTACCATTAAAGTTTCCATCGGTATATGCAAAAACAAAAACAAAGATAGTCCTGAATGCTGTATGTGCCTAAGCGCCCCCTCCCTTTCCCATATCATTCCTTTAGCAAAAGTCTGTGGCGGTCGCAAGGCAATGTCTAAACACTATTCACCTTATTAGCCCCCTATGAATTTAAAAATCGAGGAAATTAAAATTATAGAATGAATATTTCCAAAGTCAGAACAGTATAAAATGCAACAATTTTCAGAACTGGATTTTTTTTTTTACAGCAACCAGATTTAAACTAAGAACTGTAGCCCGTCTGAAGCAAACATACAATAATTAAACAGGATCTTTACATATAACAGTCTAACAACCTGCACATGAAAATTGTTTAAAAGAGATTTTGAAACAAAATGCAGTTATATAGAAATAAAAGTGTAGTTACCATTTCCCTTTTGGTGAACTGAAACAAGTTTACGCTGAAAAAGTCTTGGTAACACTTTACAATAAGGTTCATTAGTTAACATTAGTTAACTACATTAGTTAACATGTACTAATAATGAACTGCACTTATACAGCATTTATTAATAATTTATTAATTTTGTTAATTTCAACATTTACTAATACATTATTAAAATCCTGTTAACATTAGTTAATGCATTGTGAACTAACATGAACAAACAATGAACAACTGTATTTTCATTAACATTAATGAAAATTAGTAAATGCAGTAACAAATGTATTGCTCATGGTTAGTTCATGTTAGTTAATACATTAACTAATGTTTAACTAATGAACCTTATTGTAAAGTGTTACCAAAGTCTTTGATCCATGTATTGCGTAGGTTTATCAGCAAAGACATTACACGACTCTTTAGTCGGCCTCATCCATTTCCTCCTGAAGCAGGAAGTTTAAAGATCTTCAAGCAGTAGGTAACGTTGCAGCATCAAGACCCTCAAGATATGTTTCAGCGTCCTCCGGAGATTCAAATGAGTATTTCTGACCCTTATGGGTGACTCGCAGCGATGCTGTGTAAATCAGGAAAGTTTTCTCATGACTGTAATCAGCATAGAATTCCAGGCGCACTCCTCCGGGCAGAGTGGGTTTTGCTTTCCGGGCTCCTTGAAGGATGGCTTGCCTGTCAGGATAGCGAAGGAGCCGGAATATCAATGATTATGGTTTAGATGAGTTGAAGTTTGAGTATATTCGATGAGCTCTATCGATCTCGATCAGGCTTGGGTGTGCCATAAGGTGAGGAATCCATTTAGGCAGCATTTTCTGTAGAAAGCCGACACAATCATCTCCTTCCATTCCTGTTGGTAGATTAACCAGGCAGACATTGTTGCGTCGTGACTGGTCTTTGAGGTCGTTGCATTTTTGCTGCATCTGTTCAAGCTGAGACAAGCAGAGCTTTGTATCTGTATATATATATATTTTTTACTGAACAACAAAACAATAGAGATGCCTCTGAGGATTACAAGATCTTTTGCAGTCCCAAACTGTGGAAAAAACAGTCTTTGCATTGCCTTCCTTGTGATCCTTGTGATCAGGAAGTGTGGATGAACTTTATTTTAATCGAAGTTACAGATTGTGTCAGTAAGACTGCGGATTCATTTTACTGCTGATTTGTTTTGAAACATGACACAGCTTGATGCAGGCTTTTCAGAGAGACTGAAAATAAAAGATAATGCAGTGCCGACTATATTGAAACTGACAATAATGTTGCAACACACAAGTGTACATGTACTCACTTAACTTTACTGAAAATAATGAACGATGAATATAAGAACGACAAACGATGGTACCGTGGATACCGATGGTATCGTGAATAAGTCACAGCTGAAGGGCGTTGTTAGGCACAACGCAAATTGGAGTGCCTGCAACCCTTTCAGCCATGACTTATTCACGATACAGAACTAGCCTCGAGTACCTTATTGCTTTTATAAAACAAATATTAAAGCCAGAAATATTTATCAATGCAACTTTCACAAAGTAAACTTTTTCTATAAGCCTTCTTTCCGCCGGAAAAAATAGTCCCTTAACGTGAACAGCAACAGAAGTTACATTATTACACCATTAGATGGCGGCAAAGACTGTCTTTATGAGTGTGTCAGTCAGTAGCGAAGACTTTTATATTGAAAAGACTGAATTGTTGTGAACACGGAACAAGACGCAACTGACAAATGCTTTAACTAGCGCTGTCTGTCATGGGAAAACCCCTTAACTGTTAAAAGGACAAGATAATACATCGGACATTTAAACAGATGTTTTATTATGAACATAGGACTGACCTGAAGGAAAATGCTAAATCTGAATGCCGGTAATACACTCGCTTACTCGATCTCTTTCTCACAATACTCTTCTACATAATACAGTAAGCTTCAATGAACAATATCAATTGAGAACATACAGTTTACGTTGCTAAGAGTGGTTGCTAAGGGTGGTTGCTAAGGGTGGTGTGTAGTGATACACAGAACAGTTGGGTGAACAGCCGTGTTTTATCGTGAATAAAACAGCTATTGATCACAATAGAACACAGCTATCAATCAGGATCAAGGACAGGAACTAACCATTTTATAAGCATAAATGTTTCACGGTTGGCAGATGTTTCAACTATGTAACGAGATAAACACCTTTTTGTAGTGATCGCTGCTGGCATGCAAGGAGAAGGCACTGTCAATGACGCTAAACACCGCGTTCTCTAGCAGTCGTCAGTGTGCAGTAGTGCAAAACTCTCACTATCAAGGAAGCACAAAAAATTAACGCACAGTACACAAGAATAAATACAAATAAGTGTTTGTTGTTAGTCGCCAACAGCACAGCAGCTCCAGACAATCAAAGCCCAGTGTTACTCGCATGAGATGCGGAATCAAAGCAGCCTCCACGTCTGTTTCCACGTCAGGCCTTCCCACGTAGCTCTCTCTAACACTAGAAAGCTTTTTCTAATATAAACGCGGTCCTAAAGCGCTAGCCCAGTCATAAGCCCTAGCCCAGCCTTCATTCCAGTGATATTCTTTTGAGCTTTTATTGTGTCCCATCTCTCGTTCTGCAGTTTTTTTTTCTTTTTTCAAATCTCCCTCTTGCTCATTCTCTCTCCTCGACAGTCATACGCTGATTGGTTACACGTTTGTTGTTGGTGTCGGCCCAACTAACTTCCAAACATTGTTTTTGAAATTCTACTGACTCCACCTTTAATGCATGTATTATTTGATTATTCAGCATCACATATGTACCATGTTTGGTATCTACGAATATGTATTTTGATGACCTATATGATTGATGACCTACATGATACCTATTCAACATAATCTTTAATAGTTTCTTCATCAGCACCCAATCCAGTTAGATATGCAAATGATCATGCTTGATACAAAGGATCTTAAAACCTTCCCTCAGAAAGCTTAAGCTACCACTCACTCACTGACCCGTGGAGGTGGGACCTCCACACAGAGTTAAAGGGCAACTTCACAGTGACCTCCCCTTTCCTCTTCCTTCTTCTCCTGGTTGCTGCGTGTGGGTCCAGAAACCTGGTCCGACCGTGAGGTTGCGGGCAGGTAGGCCCCAAAACCTCTAGCCATGTGGAACTTCCCCGACCATAACGGAGTCAAACTAACCGCGCAAGTTCGTCATCATTTCCTCAATTAACGCAGAAAAAATTGATTGCAACTTCAACACCATCGACTCAAGGAAGCATCAAAACCAGACTGCTTCAACTGAAAAGTCAAATGCAGGTATTGTTCATTTAATGAGGTGTTTTGAAATAAGAAGCTGGTGGTTCTTTTCTGCGGTTAAATGACTCTTTTCCATAGCTTCATTTCCTGTTACTGTTTCCAGTTTAATTCACTTTCATTTTCCATTTTACCCATGTATGGATGATTGTGTGTGTATGTGTTTATTTGGATTAGTTGTGTTCATGATAGGGTTGGGCCGATAGACAATGCCATTGTCCATCGCTGATGCTGACAGACAGCCAGCATTGTGATCCCCCCCCCCCACGCAAAAAAAACAAAAAAAAACAAAACAAAAAAACAAAACATCTTAAGTAATCACACTATATTGCCCAGTGCAATGCATGCATTTTTTCTGATTAAGTAATAATAACGTAATGTTGTTCCCGATCACAATACAAATTATATTCAAAACAGTTCAATGAACACAATTTAAACAGTAAAGTTTTTATTGCGCAAAAAACGCCAAACAAATTATAGGCTACTAGATGTTTTACACAAACCAAACCCCTGATATTCATATGGCGGACAGCGGTCCGCATCCAGACCCCAGCATGTTTCCATCCGGACCCCACGAGACAGAACGGTAGCACCATTTTACTGTTTCTAGTTGAACTGAGCAGCATGTCAAAACAGCGGTGCGGATCACACCACAAGCACTCAGGATCGTTTGTGGAAATGATATTTCAGCGCTATATCCTCTAGTAGTTTTATCTAAAGCCAAACGCACTTCATTCAAGCCCTTCCAGCTCTGTGCGCTTTCTCTCTTTCTCCAGACGCGTGCCACATTAACGGTGCATGTCCACTGGCGCGGAGCAGAGCTGGCATTTTTCATTAATTCCAATTAATTAAATCCCCCCACCCCGATGTCATCCTCTGATGCCAATTTGATAGACACAGCCCATAGTCCTAATTTTGCTACATGCTCATAGTAGTACTGTACAGTAAGAAAGTTATTTACATTACCCTGGAAATTAACATTTCTTAGAATTAATAAATAATAAATAATCAATAATCAATACTGAGTGTTTGCTGGACGAACTGATAAATTGATTGTAATATTAGTTCAACTACATCAAGTTAATCTGATTAACTGATCCAAATATTCATAATTAATTATGACAAGTTATGATTAATTATTCATATTTCCCCTTTGAGCTGATTTGCTACATTATGGGGGAAAAAAACAGCTCATGACCCCTTTAAAAACCTCTGGCCATTGCTTTTACATGCCTTTTCATGACTCTTATGGTCGAATAATGGGGCAAATGACACCAATGTATTATGTAAAACATATTTTACATATTTTTACTATTCCAAGGAAAAGCTGTGAAAACAAATAGTTGAATAAGTCATACATACATTACAGTAGATTCGTTTCTGCACTCCGTAGCGAAGCACAAGCACATCAAAGGACTGGTCTAGAACCCCCATGACCATAGCCTCTGAATCCAGAGGACCACAATCCTACCAAAAACATCACACTCATAAATAAATGGTTTGTTTACCAACATCATTTCTGCCTTTGCAGATCAATAGCAACTAAGCTTACATTATGTCAAGGGCAAAATGTATTTGTTCAAATTTGTTCAAAGTTTGCTTGTTTATGATTTATATACAGAAGATTTTTACTTTTTTTATGTGCAAGCTTTGCAAATGATAAATAAAACCTGACCTCTTGAGCATCTTTCCTATAATACGTACCTTCACAAAGACAGCAAAGAAAAGTTCAGAGCTCAACTCTTGAACTCTCTTTGAAGCAGTCTTCCTGTCATTGCAGTGGGATGCCTGTTTGTGTACTTCCTCTCCTGAGAGACTCAAACATGGCCCACAGTCTGTAACGACACAGATAGAATAAATATGAGGCTTCAGATAAAACAGCACTGAACATAAAGTCTGATTTTAGTGCATATCCTTGCCATCTCTAGCTTAGAGCAGACTGACAATTGGAGAGTGGTTAAGGATGTTCTGCTCAAGCAGTCATGCTGATGCCATCAGAGAGGAACGCTATTCCAATGAAAAGCAAATTTTGAGATTTTGATTAAAGATTACAAAGATTTTTTTCTGTGGATTAACTTGCACAGATTAATTGTAATACTAGTAAAGGTCACTAAGTAAATAGGGTCAATTTAGTTTTACTGAGACTTTAATAAAACACTACAGCTACAACTGAAGCATCCAGGTCAAAATATATGACAACTGAATGATAATTTTCCACTTTCAAATGAGTTTTAGTAAATTTTGACTAGAACTTGGCATGTTCATGTAACCTATTTTGTCTCTCAATTACAGTGGGCATAAAAAGTCTACACACCTCTATTAAAATGGCAGCTTTCTGAGATCATGTCAGATCTTTGTCCACCTTTAATGTAAAACTGAAAGTAAAAAAATCATGTAAAAAAACAAAAAAAAAAAAACAAACAACAAAAAACAGTGAAAGGATAAAAATAGAAAAGAAAAAAATAGAATAGAGGGAAAAAAGTAATAAAATTACCTGGTTGCATAAATGTGCAAACCCTTTTATGATGGAGCATGGTAATTTGTTTGAAATTAACAAATCACATTCAAACTCTTACTAACTCTAACTGCGGTGTGGAAGAAGATGTGCCGCACTCTGATTGTATCCTTGGTGAAAGAACAAACAAATGTTCAACATAATCAGATAAGATGCCAAGACAACTGCCAGACACCTCTTCCAGGGCAGGAAGGGGGACCTTCTGCACCCACCACAACCAAGGAGAGGACTTCTCATTGGACGACACATTGACTCTAACCACCAAACTCATTCCTAAGGTTTAGGCAAGAACTGCCATAAAAATTCCTACAGGACCTCCTGGATGCGGCAGCAGTGACTGAAATAAAGAAAGGCCACAGAGATCGATCTAAATCCATTCATACCTACTGTATGTTTGAAGGCCTTAATTTGATTTAAACTGCAACACATCCACTCCATCTTCATGCAAAGCCCAGATTATATGGTTACAGACTGTTAACACAACAGGTCATGGGACAGACCTATTAACAGATGAACGAATGTATGGACGATGACTTAACCGTTTCTGATCATGTTTGGTCTCTATCTGTTCCATACGATGCCTTTAATAATTTGAAAGAGGTTTGGTAAAGAAATGATGCATGGGTAAAATGTTAAGACACTATTTTAACACTGTACTTTATGCTATGCAAATGAGTTCCACACTAGGGTGGGCAACAGTGTGGCTACTTCAGATACCAGTGGCCAATCACACTCCAGGATCGGAAAGGTGCCAGATTTCAATCTCCTCTTCATCAGAAAGGGATAAATATGCGTTTCCAGCTCGACGGGAAAGGAGACATTAACAGACACTCCACGTCCTGAGTGTCTGACCTGACGAGGAAAGAGACTACAAGACAGTCAAGGTTAAGCTTTTGCGAGCAAAACCATTCACATTGCTTCCAGCTGCACTCTAGTTGCAAAAATGGCTCAAGCATTGAGGGATTCATCTGACCCTTACGGCTCCTACAGCAGCACAGCCCAGTCCGCAAAAGGGCCTCTGCATTGGCAGACATTGCCTGTACCACATGGCTCCTCAGTGACGCAGCCAACCTGCAAAGGAACCTGTGAAGATTCATCTGACCCAGCTGCCCAGTCCATCCCTAAAGGACCCTCTTGGCGCAACCGAAGTTCAGCATCCTCCAGCCCAGCGTGGCACGACTACTGGATTGCAACTCCGCGCCTTCCACTGCATGCAGCCTGCATCATCAGTGGAAGACGTGTTTGCCACCGGATTGATCACCGACTGTGTGGAACGTAAATATAAACTTATCAAACCTCCTTCTAGAGACCTTGGCATTAGTTTATATGTGCAGCATATGTTTTTCTAACTTGCTTAGATAACAGTTACTTGAGGTCGGCTTGTTACAAATAATAGGGATATTTTTTGTTCAATGATAAATGAGCAATTATTTATCACCATTTTACCAGAGCCATTAGGTGGTTTCCATAAGAAGCATTCCCATACAATTCTCTTCCATTCTACATTCAGTTCAACAGCATTGCATTTATCCATTCTGTGTTCACTTCATTTATTTTTTTCTTTGATTTAATTCAGTATTTTCCTTTGGTTATTAGTTTACTATCTTTAATCAGTGCATAACCATTATTAACATTATTAATCATTGTGGTGTTTACTTTTGCATATCTATTGTTAGTAAATTTCTTTGATTTTATTACAACTGTGTCTTCCTTGTGTTGATGATCAGAGACTCTACTAATTGGCCAGACTCTCACAAATCCTTCAGATAAATCAGCTGACCGACTCCCTCCAGTTTATATTAACTCAACAATTTAAGAACACTCCAAAAATAGCTGTTCAATAATTTAAAGACAGTATTGTTGACTGGTGCACCGTATAACAAAAGGGGGGGATGGGTCATCTGATACACTCATAACCAGACCTTAAGTGACACGTGATCAAAAATCACTACGTCACCGGTCAATTGAGTAAAAATCACCACATTCTGGTGCCCCGTGTGAGGCCAGCTAAGATTGAAACAATTCTTTTGTTCATCAACACAACAAATTCACCTAAAAGGTTGCAAGTGTAATTACTTTATCAGGAAGCTAAAATTCTCAGTTTGGTCAGTTACCGTTTGCTTAGCAAGTTGTTGCAGTAGAATTGTTTGTAGTAAATAGAACTGTTGTTTGAGCTTTGGACCATTTTACAGTGGCACAGTTCTGGTAAGTGTTTCCTCATTCAGGAAACTATAGTGTTAGCAGAGGTTGTAATTATTAATTATAACTAATTGCTACTACTAAGTATAGCAAAGGGCTCATATACCTTGTAAGTCTATCAAAAAGTTCTGTGTAAACTTAGATAAGTGTCAGACAAGGGCAGTTCCCTCTGACCACTCGTAGCCAAGGGCTAAAATCCTCATCACTAGTCAGTGTGAGACTTACAGTGCCCCAGTGACATCAAACTATCAACACTTTTGTGTTAGGTACTGAGATTAGCTAGTTGCAGTAAAGTATCTGTCAAAAATGGCAGAGTTAACCCTACCTAAACAGCTGGTTGTAGACCTGACCAGTGCTGTGAATCCAGGTTATATAGAGATGATTAAAGGCTTAAAGGGCTTATGATGAAATCAGCCTCAAAACAACACAGCTAACAGCTAAAGCAGCAGGCCAGGCCTTAAAAGGTGCCTCGCTAATAAAACTCCTCTCCAGCTTAGCACTAAATTGGGCTGCTCATTTAACCCAAGCAATAGACAGAGTATCCCTTGCTAATGAACAGATAAAAGATAGGGATATGATGATCCAAGAGCTAAAGAGTGAGCTGGCTGATCTGCGTCATGCAAATGACCATTCGAAGGTTGAAGCCAATAGGTTGTCTGCAGAGAAAGAAGACTTGTAGTATATTACAGACAGCCAAGGAGCAAAAATTAAAAGGTTAAAAGAACAAAATCTAGACCTAAAAACTGAGCTTAAGCAAGGATGAGCGCTTAAGCTCAGTCACTGTACCCAGGAGCCAGGATACACAGTCACTCTGCAAACAGAGCTGACTCAGGCTCAAAATGATTTGTCAGCACAGGCAGACAAATTAAGGATAGCGAGTATGAGTGAGAAACAGGCCAAAGATGAGTTAAAATCAGCCTTGTCTGAAATTTCTAGTTTGAAAATGGACTTAGAAATGGAACACAAACTGAGTATTGATGCCCGTGAGCAGTCAGAGTTGTTTAACACCATCGAGTTGGCTGTCACGCCGGCGATACCACCTCGTTTTTTTTCTTACCAGTGCGAAAGAGACTCAAAATACTTTTAATAAATTGTAAAGCTCCGAAGCTTCATGAAGCAGTGTTTTGAAATAGATATTGTTAAAAAAAATATCGTTATTTTGTTTTTTCGGCGCAAAAAAAATATTCTCGTGGCTTTATAGTATTAAAGTTGAACCACTGTACTCACACGTTCCGAAGATGAACGAAGGTCTTACGGGTGCAGAACGACATGTGGGTGAGTAATAAATTACATTATTTTCATTTTTGGGTGAACTAACCCTTTAAGACCTATACCACATTATAAGAACAGTTATAGATACATTTATATTATTTATATAATTAATTATAAGTCATGCATTAGCTTTTTCAATGCTCATGCTCATAATCCATTATACACTGATTTATAAGTATTAACAGTCGTATGGTTCCATGAATGTATTTATAAAGATGCAACCTGCATTGCTATAATGTTATTATATTATAGTTACAATGACTTTTTATTCACATTTATTTTTCTCAAATTAGTGAATATATTGTTAATAGCTGTGTTGTGTTCTTATAAATACTTATTGTGAGTAATAATACAGTTACTAATCTCTATAAATGCATCATTGACGGCTTTAAGTAAAGTGAAAAAACAGGATGCAATTTTCCTAAATCAAATGTTAAGAAATTATGAAGATGTGCTCATTATACATTTTAAGTTGCTTACTTGTAAATGTAACTAATGAACAATAATTCCTGTAATAAAATAATGAAAAAAAAACAAACAAACAAACAAAAAAAAAACCACAGAAATCATTAATACAAACAGTTGGAAAAATGTATCTTTTTTTAATGTTACATACTTGCAAAACACTGCAACAATATTTTTAAAGTATAATTCCAAACTTCTATAAGCAATACCATGCATATAGCTGAGGAGATAGATTTTAACAAATCAAACCAAAATATAGCTGCAAGCAGCGATGGCGGGCCCAAGCCTGGTGACACCGCCGCCCCGGTGGCTTCAGGGCAACTGTGCACGGCGGGCAATATGTATTTAAACTGGGTGAATGTAAAAGGAATATGTCAAAGTCATTTGAATATGCCGCATATACTGGAGTCAGCTGGTGCACCTATAACTGTGAACCACAACAGCTAGATCCATGAGATCATTTAAATTTAGATGAATTTCATGTCATAGGTCACTTTGAAATGAGTGCAGTTATCTTTTGCAGCTCAAATTTTTTAAAGTCTAAATCCAGTGTAAATCTCAGTCCAGTATTTATTTTAAGTTTATATATATATATATATATATATATATATATTTCTAAACCATTACACCTCCCCCCCAAACACACACACAGAGAGAGAGAGAGAGAGAGAGAGAGAGGCAAAATGAGATTTAAGAACCAGTTGGAGATGATTCAATATCATTTTAAACAATAAGAATAAAATTTATACTGTGACAGAAATTAGTCTTTGATAATCTCTTAATATATACATTCAATAATACTAACTAAAAGTTAACATTAGCAGTTAAAAATATACGTCCGGATGAATTTATCTTAAGGTCTTTTACGTTACTATTAACAAAATTATTAAACTAATTATATAAAACTATATAGTCAGTGCACTACAAATGAACTAGTTCTATGCCTTTATTTTGTTATACAAATTTACAGAAGAGAAGGCCTAAGAGATTTCCTATCCTATAATGCAGTCAAAAGGACACAGCAATGAAAGGGTTAAACCTGCAAGACTCTAAAACACACACACACACACACACACACACACACACACACACACACACACACACACACACAGAGGCAGAACAGTTGGAGCCTGACCAGTTAGTTGAGTCAGATGATTCAATATTTTAAACAATAAGAATAAAATATATACTGTAACAGAAATTAGTCTTTGATCATCTCTAAATATATACATTCAAATATAATACTAACTAAAGCATTTTAAAAATAAAAAAAAAGTGTACTTGTCTTCTCAACCCCGTTTAAAAATAAATATTTGCTGCCCTCTAGTGCTTATTCTATATATGACATTTGAATATTATTTTAATTATTTTAACCAAAGAGCAGTTATCTGCCTAATTTAAACTTGCACATACTTCTTGTAATTAAAAAATGATTTAAACTGAAATAAAGAGTGTATATTTATAAAATAAGGGTGAATATTCCCTTCTTTGGCCTTAATTTAATCCTTCACCATGGCAACAGTGTTCGAGATATCCAACATCCGTTTGCAATTTAACAACTTCAATGTCTTAGCAACAAGTTAAAAAAGTTTGGTGTAAATTGTATAAACCCTGTAGGAGTAGTAATATAAAATTGATAGCCTGTTTTTTCAAAAAATCCACATTAAAACCAAAATAGCTGACTTCCTGTTGGTCGGAGCTAATGAGTGTAAATTAGAAAATTGTCCGGCTTGATGAGAACAATACATGTACCAAGTTTGGTGACTGTAGGTAAAACTAACCCCCCCACTTTTGTCAAAAGGTGGCGCTATAGAGGCCCTTCTCCCTGCCCGTTTATACGATTGTGCCCATGTCTACTGGACGACACCGCTGGTGTGTGTGTTGAGTTTCATGCAATTTGAAGCATGCTAAGTCTCAAAAGCATCCAAAATGAATATTAAATTTCGATGCGTTGCCATGGCAACAGTGTTTAAAATATCAAAAATCCTGTCACAGGTCTACATCTGCTGTGTATTGACATTACACTGATGAAGTTTGAAGCAAATCAGGTAAAAATAACAGCATGAACTCCACTGCATTTTGAAAGTGACACACTTCTTGCTGCCAGTTGGTGGCACTATAACTTTGACTTACAATAGTCACATCCATGTGATCGGACTCCTACAATGAACACACAGCTGAAGTTTCATGAAAATCATTTCCTGTTTCCCTTTTCTCGCCATGAATTCTTTGCCTCGCAACGGCCAAACCGTCTGAGTTATCAAAAATCCGCTGGCAATTTTACATCCTCAGTGTCTTGACTTCATGCTGATCGAGTTTGGTGGTGATCGGACAACCCGTAATAGTCGACTTCCTGTTGGGGTGGCGTATAACTTAGACCATGAAAGTTGTTAGGCCCGATGAGATCTATATGTGTACCGAGTTTCATACAAATACGTGCAAGCGTGTTTGATATATGGACCAAGTTTTTGGACTTTGTTCAAGAGGGCGCTGTCGAGCCCCCCTGCCACGCCCGGGTACCAGCCTCTGCGGCGTCCTAATGGCCGCAGATTCCAATGTGTGTGCCAATTTTCAAGAATTTTTGAGCATGTTAAGGCCCCCAAAAAGCCCTGGAGTGCAGAATATCATCCTAATCTGCCATGTATTATCCTAACACTTCTCTTCATGTGTTTTTTGACCTCCCTGAGCCATCGTTTGTGCACCAATCTTATGCACCAAAAGCATGCTTTCATTTAATATGTGTGGTATAAGATGAAAAAAATTAAATTAAAAAATGAATAAATAGAGCCAAATCACAGAACCTGCAAAGACAATTTTAATGTCAGTCTCAGGTAATAGTAAGGTACATGTCTAGATTTCTCTGCTCACTTATGCAAGTTCATTTTAAACAGCCACTTTTATAGTTGTGTGAAATTTACTGAAACAGAGGTTTTTAATAAATTTGAATTATATTAATAAATAATTAATTTAAAAAAATTATAACTGTAATTGTAAAAAATAATAATTGTAACTCAAACAACATTTAGAAAACTAGTCCTGTCCAAATAGTGATATAGTGTCGGTTCAATTTCAAATGAGTGTGAAGTTATCATTTGCAGTTCAAAATTTTTTATAAGTTCATCAATAAATGGGTAATCAGTAAAAGGGTTAAAGACCACTAATCAAGATTGTAATACACACACAGGGAGGGGAGAGAGAGAGAGAGAGAGAGAGAGACAGTGACACAGACAGAGACCCACACCACACACACCCACACCCACACACCCACCACACACCCACACACACACAGAATGAGTGAGACTGAGGGAGTGACAGAGAGAGAGTGTGTTTGGCTTCAGGGCAACTGTGCACGGCGGGCAATGGACATTTAAAACAGTTAAACATAAAAGGACTATGTCAAATTCACACCACATTTACTGCAGCAGCTGATGCTCCCATGATCACATAACAGCCACATCCATGAGATCGTTTAAAGTGAGATGACTTTCATGTCATAGATTGTCATAAGTCAATTTCAAATGAGTGCAGAATATCATCCTAATCTGCCATGTCTGTGTTTTTTCTCAGACAACCTCTATAAAAATTCTAGAGCAAATTATATACTATTATTTGTGCAAACTTCACAGTGCTCTGAGAAATCTAATCCAGTCTTAATGCGAATGTCTGTGATTGCTGATGTTGTATAATCCCAACACTTATCTTTGTGTTTTTTGACCTCCCTGAGCTGTTGTTTGTGTACCAATCTTATGCACCAAAAGCATGCTTTCATTTAATTTCAGTATGTGTGGTATAAGATGAAAAAATAAAATTAAAAAATTAATAAATAGAGCCAAATCACAGATCCTGCAAAGACAATTTTAATGTCAGTCTCAGGTAATAGTAAGGTACATGTCTAGATTTTTCTGCTCACTTATGCAAGTTTATTTTAAACAGCCACTTTTATAATCTTGTGAAATTCACTTAAAGATTTTATTTTAATAAATTTGAATTATATCAATAAATAATTAATTTAAAAATAATTGTAAAAATAATTGTAACTCAAACGACATTTAGAAAACTAGTCCTGTACTAATAGTGATATAGTGTCATAGTTCAATTTCAAATGAGTGTGAAGTTATCATTTGCGTGTATTTTTATATTTTAATTAACCTAATTATCAAACTAATAATGTAATACTATGTTGTCATTGGCCTACAAATACACTGGCTTGATTAGCTGCTTCAGGTGTGTTTGATTAGGGTTGGCACTAAACTTTGAAGCACAGTGAGTCTGCAATAAAAGGGTTAAATAACTGATCAGGGGTGTAAAACTCTCTCTCTCTCTCTCACTCTCTCTCTCTCACTCACACACACACACACACACACACACACACACACACACACACACACTGGTGTGAGGAGTGAGGGGGAGAGGAGGAGGGAGGGGGAGTTGGACAGAGAGAGAGAGAGTCTACGTCTGTGTGTGTGTGTGTGTGTGTGTGTGAAAAATTCACATTCAAACCAAAATATCTGACTTCCTGTTGGTCGGAGCTAATGACTGTAAATTAGAAAGTTGTCCGGCTTAATGAGAGCAATAAGTGTACTGAGTTTGGTGACTGTAGCTTAAACTAACCCCCCCACTTTTGTCAAAAGGTGGTGCTGTAGAGCCCCTACTCCCCGCCCGTTTCTAAGGCTTTGCCCATGTCTACTGGATGACAATATTGATGTGTGTGTCGAGTTTCATGCAATTTGAAGCATGGTAAGAGCCTCAAAAATGCCCAAGAATATTATAAAAGTTCGACGTGTTGCCATGGCAACAATATTTAGGATATCACAAATACATTTACAGGTCTACATCTGCCATGTTTTGACATTATTGTGATGAAGTTTGAAGCAAATCGGGTAAAAATAAGTGTGATCTCAAAGCATTTTAAAAGTGATACACTTCCTGCTGCCAGTTGGTGGCGCTATAATTTTGACTCACAATAGTCACATCCATGTGATCGGACTACTACAAGCAACACACTCGTGAAGTTTCATAAAAATCAATCAATGTATGCAGAAGTTATAACACACTTCCTGATTCCCTTTTCTCGCCATAAATTCATTGCCTCGCCACAGCCAAACCGTTCAAGATATAAAAAATACGCTGGCAATTTTTCGTCATCAATGTCTTGACTTAATGCTGACCGAGTTTGGTGGTGATCGGATTAATCGCCTAGGAGGAGTATATCAAATTCCAGAGCATGCGTTTTTCAAACAACCCATAATAGCTGACTTCCTGTTGAGGTGACGTATAACTTAGAGCATGAAAGTTGTTAGGCCCAATGAGGTCTATATGTGTACCAAGTTTTATACTTATATGTGCAAGCGTGTATGATATATAGACCACGTTTTCGGACCCCATTCAAGGGGGCGCTGTCGAGCCCCCCGCCACGCCCGGGTACCAGCTTCTGCCTGGCCCTGATGGCCGCGGATTCTGACCCGTGTGCAAATTTTCAAGAGTTTTTGAGCACGTTACGGGCCCCAAAAACCCCAAAAAGTTAGAAAAAAAATAAATAAATAATAATCCTAAAGAAAACAATAGGGCCTTCAGCCTTTGGCTTTGGCCCTAAATATAGCTGCAAGCAGCGATGGCGGGCCCAAGCCTGGTGGCACCGCAACCCCGGTGGCTTCAGGGCAAATGTGCACAGCGGGCAATATGCATTTAAAACGGTTAAACATCAAAGGACTATGTCAAATTCACTCCACATTTACTGCACTTTAAGTTTGCACTATAGAGCCCCTACTCCCCACCCGTTTCTAAGGCTTTGCCCATGTCTACTGGATAACAATCCTGACGTGTGTCGAGTTTCATGCAATTTGAAGCATGCTAAGAGTTTCAAAAGCATCCAAAACGAATATTAAAGTTTGATGCGTTGCCAAGGCAACAGTGTTTGAGATATCACGATTCTATTCAAAGGTCTACATCTGCCATGTTTTGACATTATTCTGATGAAGTTTGAAGCAAATTGGGTAAAAATAAGAGAGTGATCTCAAAGCATTTTGAAAGTGACACACTTCCTGCTGCCAGTTGGTGGCGCTATAACTTTGACTCACAATAGTCACATCTATGTGATCAGCCTTGTACAACGAACACACAGCCGAAGTTTCATCAAAATCAATTAATGTATGCAGAAGTTATAACTCTTTCTGTTTCCCTTTTCTCGCCGTAAATTCGTTGCCTCGCCATGGCCAAACCGTTGGAGATATCCAACATCCGTTTGCAATTAAACAACTGCAGTGTCTTAGCACCAAGTTAAAAAAAGTTTGGTGTAGATTGTTTAAACCCTGTAGGAGAAGTAGTATAAAATTCATAGCCTGTTTTTTCAAAAAAATCCACATTCAAACCAAAATAGCTGACTTCCTGTTGGTCGGAGCTAATGACTGTAAAATAGAAAATTGTCCGGCTTGATGAGAACAATATGTGTACCGAGTTTGGTGACTGTAGGAAAAACTAACCCCCCCACTTTTGTCAAAAGGTGGCGCTGTAGAGCCCCTGCTCCCTGCCCGTTTATACGGTTTTGCCTATGTCTACTGGTCGACAATATTGATGTGTGTGTCGAGTTTCATGCAATTTGAAGCATGTTAAGCACCGCAAAAACACTCAAGATTATTAAAGTTTGACGTGTTGCCATGGCAACAACATTTAGGATATCACAAATTCAATCACAGGTCTACATCTGCCATGTTTTGACATTATTGTGATGAAGTTTGAAGGAAATCGGATAAAAAAAAAAAGGGTGATCTAAAAGCATTTTAAAAGTGACACATGTCCTGCTGCCAGTTGGTGGCGCTATAACTTTGACTCACAATAGTCACATCCATGTGATCGGACTCCTACAACAAACACACAGATGAAGTTTCATAAAAATCAATCAATGTATGCATAAGTTATAACACATTTCCTTTTTCTCTTTTCTCGCCATAAATTCGTTGGGTCGCCACGGCCAAACCGTTTGAGATATCAAAAATCCGCTGGAAATTTAGCATCATCAATGTCTTGACTTCATGCTGACCGAGTTTGGTGGTGATCGGATTAATCGCCTAGGAGGAGTATATCAAATTCCAGAGCATGCGATTTTCAAACAACCCGTAATAGCCGACTTCCTGTTGAGCCGGCGTATAACTTAGAGCATGAAAGTTGTTTGGCCCGATGAGGTCTATATGTGTACCGAGTTTCATACTAATGCGTGCAAGCGTGTTTGATATATGGACCAAGATTTCGTACTCCATTCAAGGGGGCGCTGTCGAGCCCCCCTGCCACACCCGGGTACCAGCCTCTGCAGCGTCCTAATGGCCGCAGATTCCAATGTGTGTGCCAATTTTCAAGAGTTTTTGAGCATGTTAAGGGCCCCAAAAAGCCCTGGATAACGGAAAAAAAATAAAAAAAAAATAATTAAAGCTGCAAGCAGCAATGAAAGGGCCCTCACACCCGGGCTCACCGCCACCCGTTGGCCTTTAGAAAACAGTGAACAGTGGGCGACATGCATGTAAGCGAGTAAATACAGGAGAATTATGGCAAAGTCATTTGAAAGTGCCAGACTTCCTGCTGCCAACAGGTGGCGCTTTGAGCGTAACTGAATATTGCCATGTTGATGTCTCCAGGCCAGGACTATTTTCGAACATGTGAAGTTTGGAGCATATCGGACATCGTATGCCTGAGTTACAACAACTTCCTGTTTCGTGACGTTAATTGCAAACATTAGCACTTAGCCAAGTGTTGCATGTTTTAACATGTTTCTAGTATGTTTGCTACTTAGTGGCATATCGAAATGTGTTTCAGGGAGTGAATTACAGTGTAAAGCATGCCATTTCCTGTTGCCAGCAGGTGGCGCTATGACTAAGTGAATATTGGCAAATAGATGACTTTAGGCCAGGACTCTTATCACACATGTGAAGTTTGGGGCTGATCAGACACTGTATGCTTGAGTTACAACAACTTCCTGTTTCATGACGATAATAGCATGCTTTAGCAGTCAGCTAGGTGTTGCTAACATGATTTAGAATGTTTCTAGCATGTTTAGTACTCAATTGCATGTTTTAGTATGTTGCTAGTAGTGCATCACATTGTTAAAAATGTCACTTCCTGTTGCCAGTAGGTGGTGCTATTACTATAAATGAATATCATCATGTAGATGTGTTCAGGGAAGGACTCTTATCAAATGTGTGAAGTTTGGGGTAGATTGGACATTGCATGCCTGAGTTACAGCAACTTCCTCTTTCACTGTATTAATAGCGTGCTTTAGCACTTAGCTAAGTGTTTTGCTAACATTTTTCTAGCATGTTGCTAGCCTGTTTAGCACTTGCTGGCACATTTTAATATGCTGTTAGGAGTCCAAACAGTGTTAAACATGTCACTTCCTGTTGCCAGCAGGTGGCGCTTTGACTATAACTGAATATGGGCATGGACATGTGTTCAGGACAGGACATTTATCTAGTGTGTGAAGTTTGGGGCAGATCGGACATTATTTGCCTTAGTTACAAAACTTCCTGTTTCATGGCGAAACATCAAATTTTGTCAGGCCGCCAGGGACACGCCCTTTTACGAAAACTCAAGATCTTCGCAATTTAGCGTCGCACAAGCCTTATGATTACACAAACCAAATTTGAAGATGATCGGATTAAAACTGTAGGAGGAGTTCGTTAAAGTACGAGGCCTGAAAATGGCAAAAACTGCACAAAAATTGCACAGGAAATTCAAAATAGCTGACTTCCTGTTGCATTTAGGACTTCGCTCCAAGAGACTTTTTTGTAGGTAATGGGACGGTTCATGTATGTACCGAATTTCGTACATGTACGTCGAATGTAGCCCGAGGCACACACTGTTGAAGTTTTATAGGTGCCGCTATCGAGCCATTTTGCCCCACCCATTTTTGAAACCTATATCAGATGTCAATTTTCGCCAGTCCTGACGTGTGTGCAAAGTTTCGTGAGTTTTCGAACATGTTTACGCCCTGTTCATGTTGAAATGCAAAGTTACCATTAAAAGTGTCACTGACCCCCCCCCCCCAAACATACTTAAAGTGACATCTATAAATTTATAGAAAAGAAGGCCTAAGAGATTTCCTATCCTATAATGCAGACAAAAGGACACAGCAATGAAAGTGTTAAACCTGCAAGACTATAAAACTCACTCACTCACTCACACACACACACACACACACACACACACACACACACACACAGAGAGAGAGAGAGAGGCAGTGAGATTTAAAGATGGAGTCAGATGAAGGCTGACCAGTTAGTTGAGTCAGATAATTCAATAACATTTTAAACAATAAGAATAAAATATATACTGTAACAGAAATTAGTCTTTGATCATCTCTAAATATATACATTCAAATATAGTACTAACTACAATCTTTTATAACTACAGTTTACTTGTCTTCTTAACCCTGTTTAAAAATAGATATTTGCTGCCCTCTAGTGCTTATTCTATATATGACATTTGAATATTATTTTAATCATTTAACCAAAGAGCAGTTATCTGCCTAATTTAAACTTACACATACTTCTTATAATTAAAAAATGATTTAAAATGTGTTTATTTATAATATTTGTATTATTATATATTGAAATAAAGGATGTATATTTATAAAATAAGGGTGTATATTCCCTTCTTTATCCTTATTTTAATCCATAACCATGGCAACACAGTTCGAGATATCCAACATCCCTTTGCAATTTAACAACTTCAGTGTCTTGTCACCAAGTTAAAAAAGTTTGGTGTAAATTGTATAAACCCTGTAGGAGTAGTAGTATAAAAATGATAGCCTGTTTTTTTTTCTTTTTTTTTTTTCAAAAAATCCACATTCAAACAAAATAGCTGACTTCCTGTTGGTCGGAGCTAATGAGTGTAAATTATAAAATTGTCCGGCTTGATGAGATCAATACATGTACCGAGTTTGGTGACTGTAGGTAAAACTAACCCCCCCACTTTTGCCAAAAGGTGGCGCTATAGAGGCCCTCCTCCCTGCCTGTTTATACGGTTTTGCCCATGTCTACTGGACGACACCGCTGGTGTATGTGTCCAGTTTCATGCAATTTGAAGAATGCTAAGAGTCTCAAAAGCCTCCAAAACGAATATTAAAGTTTGATGCGTTGCCATGACAACAGTGTTTAAAATATCAAAAATACATTCACAGGTCTACATCTGCTGTGTATTGACATTACACTGATGATGTCTGAAGCACATCAGATAAAAATAACAGAGTGATCTCAAAGCATTTTGAAAGTGACACATTTCCTGCTGCCAGTTGGTGGCGCTACAATTTTGACTCACAATAGTCACATCCATGCGATCGGACTCCTACAACCAACAAACTGCTGAAGTTTCATAAAAATCAATGCATGCAGACGTTATAACACACTTCTGGTTTCCCTTTTCTCGACAAATTCATTGCCTCGCCACAGCCAAACCGTTTGAGATATCAAAAATCCGCTGGCAATTTTTCATAGTCAATGTCTTGACTTCATGCTGACCGAGTTTGGTGGTGATCGGATTAATTGCCTAGGAGGAGTATATCAAATTCCAGAGCAAGCGTTTTTCAAACAACCCATAATAGCTGACTTACTGTTGAGCTGGCGTATAACTTAGAGCACGGAAGTTGTTAGGCCCGATGAGGTCTATATGTGTACCGAGTTTCATACTAATACGTGCAAGCGTGTTTGATATATGGACCAAGTTTTCGGACCCCGTTCAAGGGGGCGCTGCTGGTACCAGCTTCTGCCCGGCCCTGATGGCTGCGGATTCCGATGTGTGTGCAAAGTTTCAAGAGTTTTCGAACATGTTAAGGGCCCCAAAAGTGCCAAAAACATAGAAAATAATAATAATAATAATAATAATAATAATAATAATAATACTAATAAGAAGAAGAAGAATCCTAATGAAAACAATAGGGCCTTTAGCCCTTTACAGGGCTTTGGCCCTAATAATAATTAAAGCTGCAAGCAGCGATGAAAGGGCCCTCGCACCTGGGCTCACCGCCACCCATTGGCCTTAGGAAAACAGTGCAAAGTAGGCGACATGCATGTAAGCGAGTAAATACAGGAGAATTATGGTAAAATCATTTAAAAGTGCCACACTTCCTACTGCCAACAGGTGGCGCTTTGACCATAACTGAATATTGCAATGTAGATGTCATCAGACCAGGACTATTATCAAACGTGAAGTTTGGAGCAGATCGGACATTGTATGCCTGAGTTACAACAACTTCCTGTTTCGTGGCGTTAATCGCATACATTAGCAATTAGCTAAGTGTTGCATGATTTAACGTGTTTCTAGCATGTTTGGTACTTCGTGGCATATTGAAATGAGTTCCTGGGATTGAATTACAGTGTGAAGCATGCCATTTCCTGTTGCCAGCAGGTGGCGCTACGACTTACTGAATATTGTCATATAGATGTCTTTAGGCCAGGACTCTTATCACACATGTGAAGTTTGAGGCACATCAGACATAGTATGCCTGAGTTACAACAGCTTCCTCTTTCATGGCGAAACATCAGACTTTGTCAGGCTGCCACGGACACACCCTCCAACGAAAACTCAAGATCTTTGATATTTATCATCACTAAGGTCTTAAGATTAGACTGACAACATATGATGTTGATCTGATTAAATCTCTATGCGGAGTTAATCACAGTGTAAAACATGTCATTTCCTGTTGCCCACAGGTGGCGCTATGACTGTAACTGTATATTGTCATGAAGACGTCTTCAGGTCACTACTCTAATAAAACATGTGAAGTTTGGGGCAGATCCGACATTGTATACCCGAGTTACAAGAACTTCCTGTTTCATGGCGAAACATCGAACTTTGTCAGGCCACCACGGACACGCCCTTCAGTGAAAAATCTAGATCTTCGTAATTTAACGTCACAAAGGCCTTTAGATTAGACTGACCAAATATGACATTGATCTGATTAAAGCTCTAGGAGGAGTTCGTTAAAGTACAACGTCTGGAAATGGCAAAAAATGGCAAGTTAATTCAAAATATCCGACTTCCTGTTCAGTTTCAGATTTTGCTCCAAGAGACTTTTTTGTAGGTATTGGGCTGTTAAACGTGTGTACCGAATTTCAAAATCTACGTGAAATGTAGCTATCGAGCCATTTTGCCCCGCCCAATTCTGAAACCCATAACAGACGTAAATTTTCACCACTTCTGATGCGTGTGCAAAGTTTCATGAGTTTGAGCATGTTCAGGCCCTCAAAAATGCGATTCACTTTGGAGAAGAATAATAAATATAGCTGCAAGCAGCGATGGCGGGCCCAAGCCCGGTGACACTGCCACCCCGGTGGCTTCAGCGCAACTGTGCACGGCGGGCAATAGGCATTTAAAACGGTTAAACATAAAAGGACCATTTCACAGTCATTTGAATACACCACATTTACTGCAGCAGTTGGTGCCCATATGATCACACACACACACAGACCCACACACACACACACACACATACACAGAGGGAGAGAGAGAGAGAGAGAGAGAAAGAGAGAGAGAGAGAGAGAGAGAGAAAGAGTGAGACTGTGGGGGGAGAGGGGTAGGACAGAGAGAGAGAGAGACAGTGTGAAAAATCCACATTCAAACCAAAATATCTGACTTCCTGTTGGTCGGAGCTAATGACTGTAAATTAGAAAGTTGTCTGGCTTAATGAGAACAATATGTGTACCGAATTTGGTGACTGTAGGTAAAAATAACCCCCCCACTTTTGTCAAAAGGTGGCGCTACTGAGCCCCTCCACCACATCCGTTTCTAAGGCTTTGTCCATGTCTACTGGTCAACAATATTGATGTGTGTGTTGAGTTTCATGCAATTTGAAGCATGTTAAGAGCCTCAAAAACACTCAAGAATATTATTAAAGTTTGACATGTTGCCATGACAACAATATTGAAGATATCACAAATACATTCACAGGTCTACATCTGCCATGTTTTGACGTTACTGTGATGAAGTTTGAAGGAAATCGGGTAAAAAAAAAAGGGTGATCTCAAAGCATTTTGAAAGTGACACACTTCCTGCTGCCAGTTGGTGGCACTATAACTTTGACTCACAATAGTCACATCCATGTGATCAGCCTCCTACAACAAACACACAGCTGAAGTTTTATAAAAATCAATCAATGTATGCAGAAGTTATAACACACTTCCTGATTCCCTTTTCTCGCCATAAATTCGTTGCCTCGCCATGGCCAAACCGTTCGAGATATCAAAAATCCGCTGGCAATTTTACATCCTCAATGTCTTGACTTCATGCTGACCGAATTTGGTGGTGATCGGATTAATCGCCTAGGAGGAGTATATCAAATTCCAGAGCATGCATTCTTCAAACAACCCGTAATAGCCGACTTCCTGTTGGGGTGGCGTATAACTTAGAGCACGAAATTTGTTAGGCCCGATGAGTTCTATATGTGTACCGAGTTTCATACTAATACGTGCAAGCGTGTTTGATATATGGACCAAGTTTTTGGACTTCATTCAAGGGGGCGCTGTCGAGCCCCCCTGCCAACGCCCGGGTACCAGCCTCTGCAGCGTCCTAATGGCCGCAGATTCCAATGTGTGTGCCAATTTTCAAGAGTTTTTGAGCATGTTAAGGCCCCCAAAAAGCCCCGGATGACAGAAAAAAAAAAAAATAATAATAATAATAATAATAATAATCCTTAGGGGATCAAGAGGGCCCTGCGCCATTAGTGGCTTGGGCCCTAATAATCCTTAGGGGATCAAGAGGGCCCTGCACCATTAGTGGCTTGGGCCCTAATAAACAGAGCAATTCCAATAGGGTCCTCACACCATCGGTGCTCGGGCCCTAATAATAATCCTTAGGGGATCAAGAGTATAATAATAATAATAATAATAATAATAATAATAATAATAAATATAGCTGCAAGCAGCGATGACGGGCCCAAGCCCAGTGGCACCGCCATCCCGGTTGCTTCAGAGCAACTGTGCACAGCAGGCAATGGGCATTTATAATGGTTAAACATAAAAGGTCTATGTCAAATTCAGACCACATTTACTGCAGCAGCTGCTGCCAATATGATCACAAACCACAACAGCCACATCCATAAGATTGTTTAAATTTAGATTAATTTCATGTCATAGATTATCATAGGTCAGTTTCAAATGAGTGCAGAATATCATCCTAATCTTCCATGTCCGTGTTTTTCTCAGACAACCTCAATAAAATTCCAGAGCAAATTACATAGTTATTTGCGTAAATTCAAGAGTACTCTGAGAAATGTAATCCAGTCTTAAAGCGAATGTCTGTGATTGCTGATGTTGTATTATCCTAACACTTCTCTTCATGTGTTTTGACCTCCTTGAGCTATCGTTTGTGCACCAATCTTATGCACCAAAAGCATACTTTTGTTTAATCTCAATATGTGTGGTATAAAAAATAAAATGATAAAATTAATAAATAGAGCCAAATCACAGAACCTGCAAAGACGATTTTAATATCAGTCTCAGGTAGTAGTAAGGTACATGTCTAGATCTTTCTGCTCACTTATGTAAGTTTATTTTAAACAGCCACTTTTATAATCATGTGAAATTTACTTAAAGAGGGTTTTTTAATAAATTTGAATTATATCAAATAATTAATTTAAAAATAATTTTAATTGTAAGTCAAACGACATTTAAAAAATTAGTCCTGTCCAAATAGTGATATAGTATCATGGCTCAATTTCAAATGATTGTCAAGTTATCATTTGCACTTCATAATTGTTATAAGTTCATCAATGAATGGGTAATCAGTAAAAGGGTTAAAGACCACTAATCAAAATTGTAATACACACACACACACGCACGCCTATATTACTAACAGGGGACTATCACTCTACACTGGCCAAGAGGGGACCAGTGTTTCTAGTCATTTTAAAGAAACAAAAATGACATACAAAATTTTCTTTTAAGGTCTTTTTTCATAATATAACTTCAAATAAGCGTTTTTTTATTTTTTAAAAAACTCCGATGTCTAACAGGGGACCTCCATAGCCTGCAATGGAGCTGTGTGTGTGAACAGTGAACTGGCAGTGAAGTCATTATGTAACTTTATATAATTATATAATGTTCACACAGGCATCAGGGATCACAATAGGCATAAACATACACAAAAAAAAAAGAAAAAAAAAGAAAAAAAAGAATGACCATCAGTTATTAAAAATTTTAAACTTTGAATTGCTTGAGGAAAAACCGTTTGAATCTGTTTTAAATACAACGGGGGAAAAAATACAGTCGGCCAGACGGCAACAGTTCAAAAGCTAATGTTGTGGACATTACAGGAGAGTAATTTCTTTAAGAAATTTATTCTCTGTTGTGGCTTCATACTTACAGTATATGATCAGTCCACATATCCCATTTAAGCTTATTGTCAGGTACACCAAGATATTTATAATTTTGGACTCATTGTACTGACTGCCTATTAATTAAAAAATAATTTCTGCTCTATAAAATCAATAGACATTTCCTTTGTTTTGGAGATGTTTAGAATGAGATTTGATTTCTTGCACCAATTTAAAAAGATTTTAAGGACTGGACTGTGTTCCTCCTGCCCATCATATAAGAGACTCACTAGCCGTGTTTCCACTATTGGGCCAAAAATTTTAAAACTTGCTGCATTAAAAAATGCTCAGCTGGCTCAATTAAATTATGTGAACTGAACACTGGCACTTTATTTGTTAAACCAACCAAAGATTTTCAACCAAATGAAACAATCAACATAAAAATTAATTTTGACCTAAAAAAAAGTCTTATTACAGTGTATTTTTTATGGCAAGAACTAAGTGTAACGGGTTAAATCTAGCAGAAACAGGTATAAGGTAACAATTGCAGGTCACCATTTTATCAGGTGAATAGTGATTATATTAAACAAATGGACACTGGTCCCCTGTTAGATGGTAAAGTGCGAAACCTGTTTGGTTGCTTTGCCAGTTCTTCATTTTCATTCATTTTGACCTCTAAAATCTTTTTACAGTGTATTTTAATAACAAGAACAGGTGTTTAATGTTATTATGAACATTGCCACTACATTCAGAGATATACAGAATACAAAATATTGCTAAATATAAAGGCAACCTATGAGTATCCTTTTGTGTAGTGAAATAACTATAACATGCACATGCTGCTGCTGCTTAACTTTAGCATGTACACTTTAACTGTGGAATTGGGCATGGAATGGTGACATCTAACACAGCAAAAATGGTAACATTTAAATTAACTAATTTTGTTCAAGTCAAAAATATTAACATCACTGAACCAGCCTACATACATCAATTTATATCAACAAAACTAAGTTTTATGGGTTAAATCAAGCAGAAATAGCTCTTTAAGGTAACAATTGCAGGTCATCACTTAATACAGTGAATATTGATTTGATCAAACAAAATGCCTTTGGTCCCCTGTTTGATGGTAAATTGCGACATCTGTTTGGTTGCTTTGCCATTTCTTACCATCACAAACACACTGTAAATATTTTGGAGGTCAGATCTCAAAATTTTATGCTGACTTGCTGCATTGCTGCAAAATTGTCAGTTATCTCAATTAAATTATGTGATCTAAATGTCTTTTAACACTGACACTTTATCTGAAGATTTTCAATGCAAGAATCAACATAAAACTGAGTTGTGTCCTTTAAAATCTTTCTACAGTGTATTTTTTATGGCAAGAACTGGTGTTTTAGTTTTATTATGAACATTGCTATTACATTCAGAGCTAATCAGAATACAAAATATTGCTAAATATAAAGGCAACCAAACAGGTGTCACAGTTTACCATCTAACAGGGGACCAGTGTCCTTTTGTGTAATGAAATCACTATAACATGCACATTTTGCTGCTGCTTAACTTTACCATGTACACTTTAACTTGTGTGAAAATGGGTATGGAATGGTGAATAAAAAATGGTAACCTATTATGGTAACCTGTTATTGTAATGGCGAATTAACTAATTTTGTTCAAGTCAATTATTAAACCTTACTGAACCAACCTAAATACATTAATTTATAACAACAAAACCCAGTTTTATGGGTTAAATCAAGCAGAAATAGCTCTTTAAGGTAACAATTGCAGGTCATCACTTTATACAGTGAATATTGATTTGATTAAACAAAGTGCCTTTGGTCCCCTGTTTGATGGTAAATTGTGACATCTGTTATTTTCATTTTATTGAAAATGTATGTGATGAGAAAATAGGAGTGGGCTCTATTATTGGGCGAGCTCGGCAAAATGCGGATTCGACCCCACAGCGATCGCGGTAAAAGCCAAAAACGCAAGCCCTACGCGTTACTATTGTGCCACTGAAGACATTGAATTACACCCATCCCTTTTTATACTTGAGTGGCCCAACCAGACATTGGAGCTAGTGTAAAGAGTGTTTGTCAACAAGGGACGCTTTGCACTTATTGTAAATAGACACTCCGTTATAGGCTTATGAAAAGTTAACAGATAAACTATGAAGCTGGCTGAAAGAGCAATACTGGCAATTAGCACAAAACTCTATAGCTATGTAATTGCTAAATAAATTAATTATTAGGCCACGTATTAGAAGTATGGATTAGTAGAAAAGTATGAATTAGTAGAATATCCAGTGTTATGAAAACTACATAGAATAAACGCCTATAGGGTATTTATGAGAATTTATGGGCTACATAAATTTAACCTCAATAAAGGTTAGCCTGGAATGAATGCAAATTCCCATGATAAACCTCTGGGATTTTGGAGCACCAACTTGTAACAGTAGGTCAACATAACTATTGCGTTCTTTAATTGATTCCCTGTCTTATTCTGCCCTCTAGTGGCTAATATCGAAAGAGAACATGCTGCTAACCCTACCCAATAAATACTTTTAATGTTATTAAACACTCATTAGGCAGGTTATTTCCACTTTTAGAACATTATTTTCATTTTTATTGAAAATAAATGCCTTTCTGATATGTGATGGGAAAAGCTCGGCAAAAGGCGGATTCGAAACCACAGTGATCGCAGTAAAAGCTGGTATTGCGAGCCGACATGTTACTGTTGCGCCACTGAAGATGTTGAAAAGTGTGCGTCTTTTATTAAACTTGATATTCAATAACGAGTTATTATGTAGAAATAATGAGATATTATGTTGAAATAACGACTTATGTCCAAATAACGACTTAATATCTCGAAATAACGATTTATGTCGTAATAACGACTTAATATCTTGAAATAACGAGATATGTCGTAATAACGACTTATGTCGAAATAACGACTTAATATCTTGAAATAACGAGATATTATGTCGTAATAACAACTTA
Organism: Mylopharyngodon piceus; assembly: GCA_039654765.1. Taxonomy (NCBI): domain Eukaryota; kingdom Metazoa; phylum Chordata; class Actinopteri; order Cypriniformes; family Xenocyprididae; genus Mylopharyngodon; species Mylopharyngodon piceus. Next base: position 1,788,601 of record CM077451.1, read on the forward strand.
ATATCTCGAAATAACGACTTAATATGTTGAAATAACGAGATAAGTTTTCGTTTTTTTTTCCCTCCCCACCAAGTTTTTTTTTTTTCACCATGCGGTTCAGGGCTTCCGTAGTTATCAGCATGCTCACAGAGGTTTTTTTTTTTCCTTTTATCTCACAGATTTGAGAATCATAGTGACCAGATATTGGCCCACATTGGACTGCATGCATATGATACTAAGATCACTGACTGGAAGCAGGAAAGGTTTTTTTTTTTTTTTCCTTCTTTTTTTTTCTTTTTTTTTTTTCTCCAATCACCAAACACCAAATGCCAGGTATGTGACGTTCACTTATATCTTTGAACAGGATTTATTTCCAGGTATAACTGTGTACTCAAAATGTGTCTTTGACTCTCATTTATATAGTTAACTATATTCTAAATAAACTACAAACAAAGAATTATATATTTGTTTTGTCATTGCATTCTTTCTTAGTTCACTCAGTCACATTCCTCACTGAATGGCTCATTATGTGGCTCATTAGGGGCAGGGTCTTAATCTCCTCAGGTGTGAATCACAGCATTATTCATGAAGATTCACGCCTCCTCGCATATGGCCATCCTAAACAAAAAGTGTCTTAGAAATTTAAAATCAATACATTGTTTTATGTGTCCGAGTAGGCAGAATGATTTTAACATCACTTTGAAGCAAAAACTCTAGACTAAAATATACAATTCCCAAAAGTCTTGTGAAAAAATGTTTCGTATGTGTTTTGAGGCCTTATTTCAGTGACTTTTTTTTTTTAAAAAAAACCATGCATATACGTAATATACGCATATACCTAACCCAAACATGTACATAATTGTTGCTCACATATTATTGTAGCCTAGTTTGTGCTGAATACAGTGTAATGAGACTTTTGTCATTAATATGTTTATAAGCCTATGAAAAAAAGCACAGATGTCAGGGCATGTCAAAACTACTCCGGGACCCCAAATTAGCTTCACTGTTCACTTTTGGGCACTGACAATATAGTTTTATATAATAATTAGTTTAATAATTAGGTTACTAAAAATATAAAAAGACCTTAAGATAAATACTGGACTTAAATTTTGAGCTGCAATTGATAAATTTGCACATTTCAAAGTGACATATGACATCCTACGACTTGAAGTTCATCTAAATTTAAATTATCTCATGGATGTGGCTGTTGTGGGTCACAGTCATAGTGGCACCAGGTGGCTGCAGTAAGTGTGGCGTATTCAAACAACTTTGATATAGTTCTTTTACATGTACCCGCTATAAATGCATATTGCCCACCGTGCACTGTTGCCCTGAAGCCACCAGGGTGGCGGTGGCGCCGGGGCTTGGGCCCGTCATTGCTGCTCGCAGCTGTATTTAAATTTGGAGTTTCTGAAGAATTTTTAAAACTTGCACGGGTACAACAACAGTTTGTTTCGTATGGGTTAAAGGATTAGTTCACTTCTGAATTAAAATTTCCTGATAACTTACTCACCCCATGTCATCCAAGATGTTCATGTCTTTCTTTCATTTAACCACAAATGCTCATCTTGCACTGCTCTGCGACCCGCCACGCATGACATAATCACGTTAGAAAGGTCACACGTGATGTAGGTGAAAGTACCAATCCAGTGTCTACAAAGCGACCGTGCAAAGACTAAGCCAAACACCCTTTACAAAAAAAAAAAGGTAAAACAACTATGTCGGATGATTTCGAAGTTGGAGGAGAAAATGAGATGGTGGTGGATCGCAGAGCAGTGCAAGATGAGCATTTGTTAAAAAAGTACATACATTTTTATTTTTTTGTTAGAAAATGACCGATCGTTTCGCTAGATAAGACCCTTATTCCTCATCTGGGAGAGGATGTAGAGCCCTTTGAAGCTGCACTAAAACTGCAATTTGGACCTTCCACCCGTTGTACCCCACTAAAGTCCACTATTATGGAGAAAAATCCTGGAATGTTTTCCTCAAAAACCTTAATTTCTTTTCGACTGAAGAAAGAAAGACATTAACATCTTGGATGACATGGGGGTGAGTAAATTATCAGGAAATTTTAATTCTGAAGTGAAACAATCCTTTAATATCTGCCAAAAAAGTTCCAACTCTTAAATTATGGCCGACAGAATTGTCAGGTACACTACATCTGGAGAGAATTAGGTATACCCTAATAGACAAGACTTTGTTATTTGAAAAAAATGGTCCCCTTTCATTTCCTTTCTGCAAACTTGTGATATGTTTATTATGCTTACATTACCTACATTTACCACTGGATAGCACTTGTGGGTTGAGTTTTAGAGTGGGGGAAAATTTATTTATATTTTCCGTTCAACTATTACATCCATGACTATTTTTTTTAAAAAATTTTAATCTTTTTATTTAATGCATATTTGTTAGAATGTAAGTTTTGTTTGCGTTTTTAAAAAAGTGTAATTACAATTGACTGTCTGCTAAAATTCCTAATAAAAATATTTAAACACATGAGAAATTAGGTGGCTACAGTGATCTGTTACACCACAATAAAGAGTGCCAAAACAGTATTTATTGTTAAACTATGAATTATGTAATAACATTGTTACTTTTGAAGTCTCAGCTTTCAAATTCTGTCAAAGCACAAAGCTTCTTGTAATTATTGGATTAGAAAAATACTACAAATAATGTTCAGTAAAGTTTTGTTTATGCATTAACAGCATAGACTAAAAGAATGATTTATGAATCGAAATTGATTCAACAAATGAGATGATTTTTTTTAACAGTGTTCATACATATAATAAAAGTTGCAGTGCATAGTGGAGGCATAGTAGGGACCACTCACAAAGACTCATCTAATGAACAGGCAGTAGGACGTTGAAAACCTCTAGTGGAGCTGGAGCAGATTACATTACATTCAGTCAACCAATAGTCATATGCACCCTGACTCAACAAAAGTAACTCACCAATGGAGGCGGCCAGTAGACGGTGCACTATGACATCAGCATAGCGTCGTATAGGTGAAGTGAAGTGTGTGTAGAGAGGCACATTCAGAGCATAATGACAGAAGAACTTCTCATTCTTCAGAGCTCCAGTACAGAAATACACCGCCATCTAAACAGGACAACATTACATAATTCTAATTAGATCATAAGATCTAAGTTCAACAGTCACCATTGCTTCAGTTCTAATAATCTGACACATTAGCTGTGTTACAATTCAGAGTAAGCTGCCCAACCTGGATAGAATTTTAACGCATCTTATATACACACAGGCTGTTCCAAACAGCAGGTAGAAAATTTTGCTGCTTTGTAAGAAAAATCTGGCAACACTTTATTTTAGCGTCTTTTAACTAGTTGCTTATTATCATGCATATTACAAGAATATTGGCTATTTATTAGTACTTATAAAGCACATATTAATGCCTTATTCTGCATGACCATATTCTACATTCTTAATCCTACCCAATACCTAAACTTAACAACTAACTTACTAACTATTAATAAGCAGTAAATTAGGAGTTTATTAAGGGAAAAGTCATAGTTAATAGTTTATATGTGTTCCCTATACTAAAGTGTTACCAAAAATCTATTATTAAAAATGCTCCCAATATGGTGTACTACATAAACGACTTAGTTGTGAATAGTTTTTATTGATACTGGATAAAATGCATATTAGTCCTGAATAAAATGCAATTATATAATATTCAGTAATATTATTGATTTGACTGCCCTGACACTATTGGATGAGAACAAAACTTGAAATAAATTGAGCCGGATGACACCACTGTAGTGCTGCATTATAGCCAATTCGACTTCAATATTGAACTGTCTCAAAGTGGATAACAATAACTATTGTCTTTTTTAGAGCTGCTTTACAGCAGAATTCTTTTTGTATCTTTGATCATTTTCCTGGTTATTACTGCACAACTGCTTTGAAACAATCTGTAACATATAAAGCACTATGCAAATAAAGGTGACTTGACTTGAATTTAAAAAAAAAAAAAGAATGATATTACCCTTTATTTGTGTGTCCAATGTATTTTTATGCTTAGAGTATCAAGCTAGTATCCATCTTTAGGATAAGCAGCTGCCAATGTAAATAGTGAAGCAGCTCACTAGGGTGTGAAAGTGACAACATATTCTTCCTGCTCTACATGGTGTGGACATACACAGCAGAATAGATTAGCAGAAAGTGGATTTAAACTGTTAATAACAGGAGCACATCTTCACCTGCATTGGCCTGGAGCACATGTGAGTGAGAACTTCTTTCCTGGCAGCCGTATACTTGTCATCACCAAAGTTTTCATTCAGACTCCTCTGTCATAAAAATAGACACAGACTAGTATAAACACACACGTGCAAAAACACACACACAATCTAACCTTTTCAAAAACACTCTGCATTTTTATATTTTCAAAAAACATCTGTGTTACACATATAAGCCCTGTTTCTTTAGAGGGGAATGAGACAATGTGTCAGTACCTGATGCTAGGGGAATACCTTTGTGCCAATTGTCTAAAGCCCATATAAAATTACTGCAAGCTAAGGGAATGATATGCCACACACACCAAGCTCCGAGAGCTGCCATTTAGCTTTCCCATGTTTTCACAACATACCAAAGCCTATAGTTAACAAGGAAACTGCAATGATTTAAACAAAAAAACCTGGAAAAAACAGAAACCAAGACCAAGTCCAAATTATAAAATTTTACAAAAGCATGCAGAGAGGACCAATTGGCCACAACATAAATGTCCTCCAGAGAAACATCTCTGAACAGCACCTGGGAAGATGCAACACTCCTAATAGAGTGAGCCCTGACACCTAGAGGCGAATTGATTCCACACACCTCATAGGTTAATGTGACATCCGTTGTTTTGTGGCAGCTAGCCCCTCAAGGTAGCCAAAAAAAACAAACAAATAACTGATTAGATTTATGCCACTGGCAAGTGTGGTCAGTCGTCAAGACACAGATGCTATTGAGTCTCAAGGGAGCCAGAACAGCATCCATGCACTGTGCAAATATGAGGCGCTAAAGCCAGACTGAAAGGAGGAACACGATATCTGTATCCTTTGCCCCTGAACACGAACCTGAGGAACTTCCTGTGTCTCTGGATGATCCGAAAATGGAAACAAACATCCTTCAGATCCACCATGACAAATCAGTCTCCTGGTTGAATCTGCATCAGAATATACTTCAACATTTTGAGTTTGCTTTTGACCAAAGAGTAGTTCAAGCATCTCAGGTCCAAAAAAGGATGCAGACATCCATCTTTTTTCTGTACAAGAAAATAGCGACTGTAGAAACCACTCATCTCCACTGAGGGAGGAACCTCCTCTATTGCTTCTTTCAGCAAGAGCGAGAGGAATTTCTGCTCCAAAACTACTGCTTTCGCCTCTTTCACAAACCGTTGAAGCGAGGAGGACTGCACTGAAATTGGATGGCATACCCCTGATATACGATTCGAAAAACCCAAGCTACCAAGTGAGCAGAAAGAGGCATTAAACTAGAGATGCACTGATTGCAATTTTCTTGGCCGATTCAGATTTTTTTCAAAGAACTATAATTGACAGCATGTACAAAAAAATCTACTTTTCCTCAATGCAAAATTATATTTTAATAAAAAAGTAAAAAAGTAATAAAATAAGAACAAATAAACAAATTTCAAACAACAGCACAAATAAATGCAATAGAATAAAGAGAGATATGAAATAAACATGGCTAAGTTTTTCAGGTGGGTATACAGTATATTCAGGTAAGAAATACTAAAGAAATTAAAGTAATCAAAATGTAAAATAACACTGGCTAGTCTTCATTGTAAAAATTAAATACAGATTAATGCTTACAATTAGTTACAAAAGTTATTCAGCCAAGAGCAGAGATTGATATTCTTTGTCTTTTGTTCTTTTATTAGCATAACAGACAGGAGCAGGAATATTAGACTGCTGTCACTTTAAGAGTTTATGCACTGATCCAAAATACTGTTACACAACTTGCGTTATTTTTCTCAACTAATTATGTTCCAAAACTGACTGAGTTTAACTAGATACTCGCCAAGATGGGCATTTTGACATAATTTTGTGTCTATTTGACCGTTCAAGCTCAGTAAGCCACTCATTTTGGTACTTGCGACTCACAAGCAGCTTGAGACTGAGAGGCGGCTTATGCGCGCGCCACTATAGATCAGTGGTGCGCGTACTTTTGGTGTGAGCGCGAAACCTGCGGGAATTAGTAGAGTTATGCACAATACAATCACTATTTAACTGGAGCGAATTAGACAAGTGAGTAAGAGGAGGCGGGTGTGTGTCACTTTGCCGTCTGAGAGAAGAGAGTGAGGATGTGCAGCTGACGTTATTGCCTGTGCCACTGGCAACAAAACCGACCAGCTTGGCAAAACCTGAGACTGACAAGCCGGTTACCAGTCTGAGCCGATCAAATGGAAAATCGACTGATTCCGATCCCTGGCTGGTCAATCGGTGCATCTCTACATTAAATGCCTAAAGTGTAAAGTGCCTGTGCAGCAGGGTATATACACCCTTCAGGAGGAAAAACAGCCTTTTGGAGGGGTGAGAACCACTCAGGAAGCATTTATTCAAGACTGAACCTCTTCCGGCCAGTCAATGCCCAGCTTCTCCGTAGTGTGAGCACATCCGTGTGCTCAGTACTGACCGCTGACAGTCATCGAGACGACAGTCACCTGCTCACTCACCATGGCCTCTAACTCAACGTCAGATCCCCAAGGCTTGGACTCATAATGTGCCTTGGCAGCCTCAGAGATGTCAGTGACGGGGGAGAGCTGATGTGTCTTGCTTTTCAAAGATAGCGAGATGTGAACACAGCACTTTCATCTTAAAGTTGTCGCAATGCTTAAAGAGTGAAGTGCCTTGCAGCATGGCTCAAGCATGAGAGACGCTGAGGCACTTCAGGCACGGTGAGTGTCATTGCTCAATATAAAGCGAGGACAAAGTGGCACACACTTGTGTTTACTCTCCATAGCACTTTCACTGCGAGGAGAAACTAGTTCTGAAAAGTGAAGCCAAAGCATCTCGATTGCACCCAGGTGGCTGGATGCAGTGTAGGTCATAAACCCCGCCCTCTCCATGTAATGCAATGGGACGTGAGACAAACTAAACAGTCAAATTACACGTCAAATATTTTTTTTCCAAAGATGGTTTCTGTCATTTTAGGCAGTTATCATCACGCTGATGTTAGTTAAAGTGTTCGTTCTTTAAATAGTTTGTTTTTAGTTAGTTATTTGATGCTATAAAAATGCGGGTTTTGACGTAATGATTGACAGCTGAGATTGACAGCTTCTCTGAGCAAAGTAGTCACTGAAGCACAAACTGACTTTTTCTAGATCTCTGGGAGGAGATTGGAGCTTTAACTTTAATTTCTACATTTCCAGAACTGTTTATTTCACACCGACATAATGAGTTGTTCTGCAGTATTAATTGATTCTGCAGGAGCGTGGGCAGGATCTTGAAATCACGGCTCCACTTCGCAATCACTACCGTGCAGACTCGGGCTCCACTATGCACAGACTCGAGACTCAAGATGTCAGCGCCATATTGGCACACTGGCGGCTTCACTTATTACAATGAAAGAGAGCAAAGGTGCGTCGTCCATCTTTTGTTACAGTCTATGTTATATACAGACAATCGGCACCACCCAAAGGTCTTCCCATAGCATCAGCTAAAGATGCAGCATCGAGTTAACCTATGAAAAGGAACATCATTTAGTATGATTTATAAGCTGCTTTCCTCAAGGGCACCATAAATTTAGTTTGTTATAGTAAAAAATTTCAGGTTTTGCTATCCTTGTGGGGTCACAACATTGGGAATACCTGGACCACACATATACGCACTCACAAAAAAAAATATACATAGTGACTCCACAATGAAAACAATGGGATTCCTTTGTTTAGTGGCCAGAAAATGCCAAACTTTCTAACGTTATAAATCTCATCTCTTCTATGTTTTTATCCTAACCCACAACAAATATGTTTCTGGAAGTAAAAATCCCAATTTTTCTATTAACAATTTAACAATTGGGCATCCACTTTTAAGTAGGCTTTTTGATTGTGAAGTGGAGATTGAATGTCAAGGTTACTTTTAACCGCATCTTGACATATCCCAATGGTTACACTTTGTTATTTGTGGTAACCTTTAAAACATTCCTGTTAACTGGCAATAAATCACTGCTTTAATTATTAGCAAGGATTCAGAAAGGCCACATAACCATATAGCATTAGAAAGGCCATATAACAGTAGCCTAAAATAACACCTAAATAGCTATTTGGCTATTGGTTAACATTTTCCAATGGTCCATGCAGCCTAGGTGACATCAACAAAAAGCACTGTTGTTTCAAAGGTTGTGCAAGTCATGACATATGATGAAAGATTATACTTTCACTTTCAGTGAGGACAAAACGATTACTTGACATTGAACATCTGTCTCACTGTTAACATAGTTTGTGATACCCACATGGAGTGCGCCAGATGAGGAGAAGTCAATGTCAAGGCCCATCTGTTCACAAAACTCCTGCAGGTCATCCACCATCTTGCTCTGGGGTGGCGGATGTCTCCGCAGTAGGGCTAATTCTGGGTATGTGCGGTAGATCTGATGGGCAACCGCCATGTTTGCCAGCAACATGAACTCCTCCACCAGTCTGTATGACACAGGGCATGTGATTCATTGTTCAGAAGCTCAATATGAAGGTGTTTAGGGCCACATGTTGTGCAATACCAGAACAGGAGGTGACCAGTTTAACAACACTAAGAAATTACAACCAGCAAAAGGACAGAACAGAAACAAAGCTGGCTTTAGATGACAAAGCATGCATGCCCACTTACACTGTTTATTGGTGAGCATTTTATCACAAAAACCACAGTCAGAGTCATATCAACTGCTTTTGTGTACATTCTTACTTGTTGCTGTCCCGATACTGATAGATATAACAGCCCTGAGGCATGCTGGACTCCTTATCGAGGGTGAAAGATAGCTTAAGCTGTAACCAGGAAATGTCAACAAATTAATTAGACAAACAACTGTAATTCAAACATATCATAAAAACATCCAGATGCAAATTACATCCTGTAGGCTTTTCAATCCTGTCCTGGGGACCCCTCACCATTGCACATTTTGGTTAACTGAGAGCCCAATTTTTGTGTTTTAATGTAAATTCTTGTGTATATATATATATTAGGGCTGGGACAATACATCGATGCATTGCGAATTGAGAAATGATTCTGGATCGATTCTAATATTTTCCATATGTATCGCGATTCTCTCTCGAATCGATTCTGAGCTTAGTTTTTTTTTTAACAGCAGATGGCACTGCGTGCTTTAGAAACAGACATACTCTGCTTCCTTCCAATTCCTTACACACACCACTTGAATCTTCTATAAAATAATCAATTTATAAAGTTCAAAAAGGTTGAAGCGAATTACGCATCATAAAAGCATTCTGAGGTGCAAATACATTCGTCTCATTTCAAAGGCTGCGTCCTCCGTGTCAGACTCAGCCGAACGCACGAGCGGTCTTCTTTGTAAGCATTTGAGTATGCGGTTAAAAAATAGCCTAGAGTGCCATCTGCTGTTAAAATCTAAGCTCAGAATCGATTTGCGATGCATCTATAGTATTGTCCCAGCCCTAATATATATACTTCAGTCTATTCAATTAAATATCTGTTGATCAAAAAGCCCCGAAATGTTTGTTTCATTTATATTTTAGTGCTTTTTTATTTGTTTTATTTGTTGTGCCTATTATATATATATATATATATATATATATATATATATATATATATATATATATATATAAAAAATACATATATAAAATATATATATATACACACACACACACACACACACACTCCACAAATAAAAAATTCTAAAATGTTTTTTGGTCACACTTTATATTAGGTGTCTTTATCATGTAATGTACTTATTTACACTTAATATGTAATGTACTTATTGTGTTCATGCTTACCTGGAAAACAATTTTGTTACTAATAGTACAATGTAAAAACATGTATGTACACAATAAGTGCATTGTATCAAATGATTAATTTAAATGTTAATACATAGTAGTTAAGGACACATAATATAAAGTGGGACCAGATATTTAAAGTTTATCTTTGATTATTTATTTATTTATTTTAAATAACAATTATAAAAACGAAAAATCTAAAACTAAATCTGGCCTTACTTCTAAAAACCTTTTCATAAGAAAAAAACTAAAATAGTTAAAACCACCAGAAGTCCATCAAAATATGCTTCATAGATATAAGACTCTTATCTATTAGCAAAAACTTGTGAGTCAGTCTGGAGTGGCCTATTCAACAGGAAGTATAGATAATATGGTTCATTGATTTTTGAATCAAAAAAAGTTCTCTACCAACTACAAGATTAATTTTGTAAGATTAATTTGTGCTACACTGACTGGCATTCAGCTTGCCATTTTTTGAGGATAAAAGCCCAGATAAGAATTATAGTTTTAATGTTTTTTTCAGCATAATTTCAATAATAATTTATGCAAACAATATTGGTCAAACATTCTCTTCTTGCGGATGGCTCTTGGCCAAAATTACTGGTAAAGCTGATTAATAAGTGAGATGATCAATGAGAACGATATATTGTGGATGAAACACAAAGCTTTGCCTCTAGTACTGGTGATTGTGCCAATCATGTAGTTCATGTGTTACGAGAGAAGAGAAACAGCATGTGAACCACTTTATCCCTTAATCACTTGAACGAACTCTATACCCTGAGGGAATCACCACTAGACATGTGCTGATATTCTGTAATACAATATATCACGATAATGAATAAGCACAATATTGTTAACGCAGACACTTCAACATACTGTGAACAATTATTTATTATGAATTATTCAAATTTTAATACATTTTAAGAATACTTTCCCCATCAACCGTATAAAATGCACAAAACCGCTGTATTCTGCGTCAAAAGGACACGCACACTCAGATGTAAACAAGCCCAACGTGCATGAGAAGCACATGGCGGAACTAGTGAGGAGACACGCTGAATGAAAGTGCACGTTCACTCTCTGACAGCAGAGAGCGCTGATGGAACAGCAGAAATGCAGCGGTTACCCTGGAAACCCCATAAACAAAGCAGTATTTAAAATGCTTCAAGCAGCCATTCAGTTTTTTGTATTCGCAGTGTTGTTCATCACAGCACTAAATACTTAATAGGCTAGCTATTAACTTAAACATTTTTATATTTTAATCTGGACTACAACATGCCCTAGAAATTTTTCTGATTATTTGTTATTGTTCAGTAAAACTTAGTGACATAAGGCTTCATTAGTTAGCATGTTAATTCATTATTACCAAACTGACAATGAAAAATACTTACAAAGCATTTATTAATCTTAGTTAATGTTAATTTCTTAGTTAATGTTTAATAACATTACTAACATCAAAAGTTCTATAATTTAACTGACCTGATCAGTTTTATCTTTTATCTAACATTAACAAAAAATAATACCTTCTGTAACAAGTGTAGCTATTGCTCATTCTTAATCTTAGTTATAATGCATTAACTAACGTTAAATAATGAGACCTTATTGTAAAGTGTTACCTGCTGTCCTTTATAATTCTTTTGCACTTTAATCTGTTTGAAACTATATTTTTTTTTGTGTATTGTGTTGTTTTATTTAAATGTTCAGAGTTCTTTTTGTTATAAGAAAAGGAGTTAAACTTAAACGTGTCATACTATGACCACTTTTTTGCAACTTATTTCAATATCGTGATAATACCGTATACAGTGATAAAAGCTTTAGCAATTATCGCAACATGAAAATTTGATACTGTCACATGCCTAATCACCACCCAAAGAGATCCACCATAAAAAGGTTTATGTAATGGAAAGATTTTTGGTGAGCCCAATGAAAAACAACTATGATACAACACATTACAAGTGTGTTCATGAAGTCTGCAAGTGAGTATGTGAGGTTGAAAGACACTCCTTACATAAACTAACTGCTTGTTACTGTAAACCTGTCCATGTTTATCAAATATTCATCCGTTTATCCAACTTTCATCCATCTTGCTACAACCAATCATGTTGAGGACAACCCCCATAATCCATCATGAACTCATCATGTCAATTCAGGTCACACTTCCACCCATAAGTAAAATTAAAAAAAATACATGTTCAACAAATGCATCTACTTGAAATTGACTTGCATCTGCCTGACCTGGTCAAGCCGGAGAGCTCCACACTCAAAGCGCTGGGCTCGGAGTTGTTTGGCAATGTTGTGCAAGTTGAGGACAGCCTCTTGTATCTCTTGGATGCTGTGGTCTGGGGAGCAGGATGGCAGTTCTTCAGCACTAAAGTGCTTGTCAGGAGCTTCAATCATACTCTGAGCATGATCATAACTCAACTGAATGCAGGAACAGATGACAGTTCGGCCAAACCACTCACTCAAGATCTGCAGAGTACAGATAAAACAATACTATCGAAAAAAACCTTACTCAAAAAAAGTGATTATTCTGAGACAGGGCTGTCTCAGGCCTGAAAAGAGAGGTAACACCCACAAAAAGGCACAGGGTCTGAATTTTAGTGGTTTGTTCTCAATGACAGCATAAGAGGTATATAACAAAAAGTACCTTTCCCTCTGGAGAAAGCTTCCAAATGACAGAGAATGTCAGTCTATCGGTCAGAGAATTCAAGCTGCATAGCTCCTCACACAGAAGACGAGGCAACATGGGGATCACCTGCATTTATAAAAAAAAAAAAATAAATAAAAAATTGATGTGGATAATACAAATCCTCTGCTATTCTATCAAACAATGAAAAATGAGATACGAGATATAACAATAATAAATATAGCTGCAAGCAGCAATGCGGGGCCAAGCCCCGAAGGCACTGCAAGCAGAGCAACACAGCAAGCAGAGCAGCACATCAAGCAGAGAAGCACATCAAGCAGAACAGCACAGCAAGCAGAACAGCACAGCGAACAGAGCAGCACAGTAAACAGAGCAGCATTGCAAGCAGAGCAACACATCAAGCTGAGCAGCACATCAAGCAGAGAAACACAAGCAGAGCAGCACATCAAGCAGAGAAGCACATCAAGCAGAGAAGCACATCAAGCAGAACAGCACAGCGAACAGAGCAGCATTGCAAGCAGAGCAACACTATAAGCAGAACAGCACAGCAAGCAGAGCAGCTTTTAAAGCAGAACAACACTGCAAATTGAACAGCACAGCAAGCAGAGCAGCATTTCAAGCAGAGGAACATTGCAAACAGAAGAGCACAGCAAGCAGAGCAGCACAGCAAGCTGAGCCACACTGCAAGCAGAACAGCACAGCAAACAGAGCAGCTTTTAAAGCAGAGCAGCACAGCAATCAGAGAAACACAAGCAGAACAGCACAGCAAGCAGAGCAACACAGCAAGCATTTCAAGCACTCAAATGTCTGAGTTGTAGCGCAATGCGGAGCAAGAAGAGCAAAAACAGCAGAAATTGAATGTACATGAAAAACAACTGGTTCAGAAGTAGATGTAAGAATGAGCTCAAAATGACCAGAAGCTGAGATGAAAATGAACACAGAATTAACAAAAATAGATTTATTTCTAATTAGAAGAAGAAAGACTAGTACAATACTTGGGATAATAAAGGAATTGAAATGACAACATTACAAACAATTTTATAAAGTTGCCCCACACGGGACTCGAACCCACAGTCTCTGAATCACGTGTCTGTCACTGAACTCTTTGCACCACTGGGCAGACAGTTATGCAGCTGTCGAAGTTCAGTAGTTCATGAGAATGAACTCACAATGAAGAATTTTTATAAAAATGCACCACGTTATATTTATTAATTTTAGTTTAGATCATTCTCAGAAACACTCAATATCTGGAACAGAAGCAATTTGTAAAAAATAGCCAATAACCCATAACACAACAAACACAAGCAAGGTAACATTCAGAGACAAATATCTCAGGAACGGTAGCGAATATCAAAAATCCGTTCAGTCATTTCTGTGCGGTTCGGTCCAAAGATCACCTGAGCGTTTTGGACAAAATTGGGCAAAAATTGTAGGAGGAGTAGCGAAAAAATGGAATACTGTACTTTTCAAAATGGCCACTACTGTACTGGGTGGAGTCTTAATGTAAGATGTTGAATGTGATCAGCATGAAGAGAGGAATCAGTTGTACTAAGATTCATTTTTCTGGAACAAATGGTTCAAAAGTTATAACCTTTACAAAAGTGAATTTTTGAACTGGTGGTGGCGCTATAGAGTTGGTCCTAGATACTCCAAAGTTGGTCAAATTACTTTTAATTACCATCACTACAAGTGTGCCAAATTTGATAATTTTCCTACTTATGGTTCATTGACTACCATTCGGGGGGGAAGAAGAAGAACTAGGAATTTGTACATAAATGAAATGCATGTGATAGCTTCAGATTAGACCAGTTTTAGGCACAATGCCTAGAACAGACACAAGTTCTGCATCTTTTTCTGCCACAGTACCTCATGCGGTCTGGGCATTTGTCACACTGAGTTTCGAACCCATGACGCAAAGCATTCGGGATCCATGGTGTAACACATTGAGCTAATCAGCCATGCATGTTCATCAGTCTGCTAAGCAGAGGTTTCAGTGTGAGAAAGAGATCACAAAAAAAGCTTCATAGCATGTTAACCATATTAGTATGCAAAGTTATATAATGCCAACTAAGTTTTGGTTAACCTGATGACTGAAGACCACATTAGAAAGAATGGCAATTGTTTAACATGCTAAGCAATTACTGTGCTAAGCTAACTAACATAAGACAAGCAAGGTCACATTCGGAGATGAATATCTTGGGAGCGGTAGCGAATATCAAAAATCCGTTCAGTCATTTCTGTGCGGCTCGGTCCAAAGATCATCTGAGCCGATTTTGGACAAATTTGGACAAAATTTGTGAGAGGAGTAGCGAAAAAACTTTTTTTCATTTATTTCAATATGGCGGACAGGTACATTTAAGGAAAATGACAAATGATACATCGTTGGAATAGGCATAAGCCAGGGAATAACATGACATTTTGGAAAATGTTTTCAAAAGTTATAAGCGTTTTAGCAAAAATCAATATATCTGTGGAACAGAGGTGGCACTGTGTTGAAACTTCTCAGGTACCTTCAGGACCTTCTGATGATGATACGTACCAATTTTTGTGAAGATATGTCAAATTGTTTAAAAGATATTGCAATTTATGGCAAAATTCAAAATGGCAGACATGTGTTTCCTCCGATGTTGACAAAATCAATATCCACGGATTCGGCATGGCCCAATGAATCCATAGACACCAAGATCTTGATATTCTGAAACTGTTCAAAAGTTATTGGCCAAAATAGTCACTTTTCAGATCTCATGACCTGTAGGTGGCGCTGTTCCCAAATTTGGCATGGACCCTCAGACCATGGTCCTGATCAAGCGTACCAATTTTTTTTTTTCGATTGCTCAAAGTTTGGCCGAGATACAGCCTCTGAACCAATTTTGGGTCGACCTCGTTAAGTTTGTGACATCATAACTTTTGAACAAAGATGAATAAAAAAAATCTGTTGAGTCATTTCTGTGCGGCTTGGTCTAAAGATCATGTGATAAAAGATTGGACAAAAATGGAGAAAATTTGAAGAAGGAGTAGTGAAAAAATGGACTACTGTACTTTTCAAAAATGGCGGTTACTGTAATGGGCGGAGTCTTAATGTAAGATGTTGATTGGCATCAGCATGAAGAGAAGAATCAAATGTACTAAATTAGATTTTTCTAGAGCAAATGGTTCAAGTGTTATAACCTTTAGAAAAGTAAATTTTTGAACTGGTGGTGGCGCTATAGAGTTGGTCATAGAGACTCCAAATTTGGTTCAATAACTTTTCATGACCATCTTTATAATTGTGCCAAATTTGATCATTTTGTCATATTTCGTTGATAGGGCTGCCATAGACTCCCAGAGGGGAGGAAGAATAATAATAATAATAATAAATATAGCTGCAAGCAGCAATTACGGGGCCAAGCACAAAAGAGGCACAAGAAGCCAGCCAACATGGCTGTGAGCATCAGACCAACTGTAACAGTGAGCAATTAAAGACCTATTAAGATCATTTTAGGCAAAAGAGCTGAAAAAAAAAAAAAAATCACAAATACAGTCAATAATAAAGATTCACTGGTTTATCACTTTCGACCAATAGGTGGCACTGTGATTAAATTAATGAGGTATGGTCAGAGTGAGGTGACAATGACACTCGCAAAGTTTGGTGTCAATATGTGAAAGCATTGCAGAGATACAGCCTCAAGAGTCATTTTGGCATCAAGCCTCTAATTTGTTGCTGTGGTAAATGAATAAGGTTTCGTCTATCAACACGCAATCCATAACATTTTATCAGCATGGTCTGAAGATGATGCGATTTGATTTCTGTGAAAATTGGACCAACGGTCTAAGAGCAGTTCAAAAAAGTATTTTGTTTAAAGAAAATCAAAATGACTGACAGGAAGTTTGGCTGACTGTGGCAAAATTGGCATCAATGTTCTCAGCATGACCCACGGAATCTAATAAGACCAGTCTCATTACAATAGGCCACATTTATATAAAGCTATTAGCATTTTTTAAAAATTTCATTATAAAATTTGACCACAAGGAGGCGCTATCTCAAAAACTATTGTGTACCTTCAGAGCATGGTGCCGATGGCACATCCTGAGTTTCGTAATGGTACATCAATGCATTTATATAATATAGCGTTTTATATCATAATACTGCATTGTAGTTAATGGAAATTTCATGTTTTGTTCAATTATAGCGCCACCAAGAGGCACAATGCCACCAATTCTTTTATGTGTCCTCAGGGTGACGCCGTACATGTGTGTGTCAAATTTGGTGCAAATATCTCATTTCATTTTGGAGTTATAGACATCTATATGTATGAGATCATAAAAAATGACCAATGGAAGACTTTGTTTTGATTTTTTTGCCACTTCCTATAAAAATTTTGACATTTGGGCCAAGTAATGTAGTTAACCAGCTTAGGTTCCGTGTTTCCTACGCTGGTTTTGTCTCGATCGGACTAACGGTTTCGAAGATATTCGCAATTGTTTTTTAAGCGCTAAATCACCAAGCCGCACAAACCATAAGTCGAAACCTAGCATGTTTGGTATCGTTGGACTCAGCAAGGATTCAGGAGTCTAAGGATATGACTCCTGTGAAAATAAGTCAACCAGATCAAAAGTTATTAGCATATGAAAGAAAAAAACATTCTCCACTAGGTGGCGCTGGTCCAAAACTTCTCAGGCTCCTTCAGGGCATTGTGTTGATGACCCATACCGAGTTTCGTAACGATACGCTAATGCGTTCATAAAATACAGCATTTTTGCACAAAATTCAAAATGGCCGACAGCTAAAATGGCCGATATGGGAAAATTGGATATCAATCGACTCGGCATGATGCCCCGAATCTAAGAAGACCAAATTTAGGATTTTTGGACAAAGCCATCAGAAGTTACAAGCAAAAATAGCCATTTTTCGTATCTCCGGACCAGTAGGTGGTGCTGCACCGAAACGCTGCATGTCACCTCAGGTCATGGTTGTGATGACATTTACCATGTTTGGTCTGAATATGATAAAGTGTTGCCGACATACAGCCTTGAGTCCAATTTGGGTGCTCTACGTTAAATTAATTTGCGTGTTATTTGAGAATTTCTGATAAACTCAACCAGCTTTTGATAACTTTTTGTCAGCATGGACTGAAGATGATCTGATTTGATTTTCATGAAAATCAAATGAATTGTCTAGGATGAGTTCGAAAAAGTAGGTTTTTCGCAAAATTCAACATGGCGGACAAACCATAAGTTGAAACCTAACATGTTTGGTATCGTTGGATTCAGTAGGGACACAGGAGTGTAAGAAGATGACTCTTGTGAAAATAAGTCGACCACACCCAAAGTTATAAGCTTTTGAATATTTGACTTTACCACTAGGTGGTGCTGGTTCGAAACTTCTCAGGCTCCTTCAGGGGATCGTGCTGATCACCCATACCGAGTTTTGCGATGCGTTCAGAAAATACAGCATTTTAGCACAAAATTCAAAATGGCCGACGGCCAAAATGGCTGATATGGTAATAATGGATATCATTCGACTCAGCATGATACCCTGAATCTGACGTGACCACATTTATGATTTCTGGACAAACCATTCAGAAGTTATTAGCAAAAATAGGCATTTTTCGTATCTCCGGACCAGTAGGTGGCACTGCACCGAAACACTGCATGTTGCCTCAGGTCATGCTTGTGATGACATGTACCAAGATTGGTCTGAATACGATAAAGCGTTGCAGAGATACAGCATTATTTCATTTTTTCGAAAGCGCTACGTAATATTCGTTCGCGTGTTTTTCGAAAACGGTTTGAGAAATCAACTTGAATTCCATAACTTTTTGTCGACAGTGGCCAGTTCTCCTCTGGCCAACAGTGCTTTGTTACGATTCAGGTTGCTATCGTAAGTCCAATAGAATCGCAACGTTCAAAGTATTTATTCCAGTTCCATCCAATTGAGGATCGTATTCATCACGCCGGTATGGACGGTTGTTGAGGAACTGTGTCGTGGCTGTCGTGTCGATGAGGCCCTCACAGTGGATGATCTAGTTGACTCAATCTCTGCTGATACTTCAGGGCTGCGTTGTGGTCGCAGGTCCTTGGTCTCACCTGGATACGGCCCGGATCCGGTTGACTACGGTGAACCTCGGGATAACCAGAAAGACTAATATTAGCGTAGATGCCATTCTTCTTCTGATGTAACGAGTACATCAGGTGTTATAGGAAGTGTTCCCGGTTCCGGCTGACCTAATTTATGCAGCCTAATAATCCTTTAACGGATTTGAAAATATAAATTGGTAATGTGTTATGTGTATGCCAGGTTAAAGAAATGCGTTTTTAGTCTAGATTTAAACTGACAGAGTGTGTCTGCTTCCCGAACAATGCTAGGAAGATTGTTCCAGAGTTTAGGTGCCAAATAGGAGAAGGATCTACCGCCTGCGGTTGATTTTGATATTCTAGGTATTATCAGCTGGCCTGAATTCTGAGATCGCAATAGACGTGAAGGACTATAATGAATTAGGAGCTCGCTCAGGTACTGGGGAGCTAAACCATTTAGTGCTTTGTAAGTAATTAGCAAGATTTTAAAATCTATACGATGTTTAACAGGAAGCCAATGCAGTGTTGACAGAACTGGGCTAATATGGTCATACTTCCTAGTTCTAGTAAGAACTCTAGCTGCTGCATTTTGTACGAGCTGTAGTTTATTTATCAGGCGAGCAGAACAACCACCCAGTAAAGCGTTACAGTAATCTAGCCTTGAGGTCATGAACGCATGAACTAACTGTTCTGCATTTTTCATTGAGAGCATATGTCGTAGTTTAGATATATTTTTAAGATGGAAGAATGCGGTTTTACAGATGCTAGTAACATGGCCTTCAAATGAAAGATTGGTATCAAAGAGCACACCCAGGTTCCTAACTGACGACGAAGACTTAACAGAGCAGCCATCAAGTGTTAGACAGTATTCTAGGTTATTACGTGAAGAAGTTTTTGGTCCAAAAATTAGAATCTCTGTTTTTTCTGAATTTAGTAGTAGGAAATTACTGGTCATCCAATTTTTTATATCAGCTATGCATTCCGTTAATTTTGTGAATTGGTAAGTTTCGTCAGGGCGCGAAGAAATATAGAGCTGAGTATCATCAGCGTAACAGTGAAAACTAACGCCATGCTTCCTAATGATATCTCCCAAGGGTAGCATGTACAGAGTGAACAGCAACGGTCCTAGTACTGAGCCTTGCGGTACTCCACATTGAACTTGTGATCGATATGACATCTCTTCGTTTACTACTACAAACTGATAACGGTCAGATAAGTATGATTTGAACCATGACAATGCAATTCCACTAATGCCAACATAATTTTCGAGTCTATTTAAAAGAATATTGTGATCAATAGTGTCAAATGCAGCACTAAGATCCAGTAACACTAATAGAGAGATACAACCACGATCTGATGATAAGAGCAAATCATTAGTAACTCTAATTAGTAAGAGTGAGGTGACAATGACAATCACAAGGTTGGTGTCAATATGTCAAAGCATTGCAGAGATATAGACTCAACAGTCATTCTGCCATAGACTTCATAGGAAGAAGAAGAAGAAGAAGAAAAAGAAGAAAAAAAAACGCCAACGGACACAATAGGTGCCTACGCACCTTCGGTGCTTAGCCCCTAAAAAGAACGCCAACAGATACAATAGGTGCCTACGAACCTTCGGTGCTTGGCTCCTAATAATAATTAAAGCTGCAAGCAGCATTTACGGGGCCAAGCACAAATAAGGCACAACCAGCCAGCTAACACAGCTGTGAGCATCAGACCAAGTGCATCAGTGAGCAATTAAATACCTATTAAGATCATTTTAGGCAAAAGATCTGAAAAATCACAAATACAGTCAATAATAAAGATTTACTGGTTCATCACTTTCGACCAATAGGTGGCGCTGTGACCAAATTAATGTGGTATGGTCATAGTGAGGTGACAATGACAATCGCAAGGTTGGTGTCAATATGTCAAAGCATTGCAGAGATATAGACTCAACAGTTATTTTGGCATCAAGCCTCAAATTCATTGCTTTGATATGTGAATACGGTTTCATCTATCAACACGAAAATATATACATTAAAATATAATACTAACTAAAGCCTTTTATAACTAAAAACAGTGTGCTTGTCTTCTCAACCCTGTTTAAAAATAGATATTTGCTGCCCTCTAGTGCTTATTCTATTTATGACATTTGAATATTATTTTAATTATTTTAACCAAAGAGCAGTTATCTGCCTAATTTAAACTTACAAATACTTCTTGTAATTAAAAAATAAATTTAAAATGTGTTTATTTATAATATTTGTATTATTATATACTGAAATAAAGTATTATTTATAAATAAGGGTGTATATTCCCTTCTTTGTCCTTAATTTAATCCCACACCATTGCAACACCGTTCGAGATATCCAACATCCCTTTGCAATTTAACAACTTCAATGTCTTAGCAACAAGTTAAAAAAGTTTGGTGTAAATTGTTTAAACCCTGTAGGAGTAGTAGTATAAAATTGATAGCCTGTTTTTTAAAAAAAAATCCACATTCAAACCAAAATATCTGACTTCCTGTTGGTCGGAGCTAATGAATGTAAATTAGAAAGTTGTCCGGCTTAACCCTCTGGGGTCTGAGGATTTTTGGGGCCCTGAAGAAGTTTTGACATGCCCTGACATTTGTGCTTTTTTCAGTTGTTCATAAACATGTTAATGACAAAAGTGTCATTACA
Source organism: Mylopharyngodon piceus (assembly GCA_039654765.1). Taxonomy (NCBI): domain Eukaryota; kingdom Metazoa; phylum Chordata; class Actinopteri; order Cypriniformes; family Xenocyprididae; genus Mylopharyngodon; species Mylopharyngodon piceus. The sequence goes on from CM077451.1 coordinate 1,809,920, forward strand.
CTGTATTCAGCACGAACTAGGCTACAATAATATGTGAGGAACATGTATGTACATGTTTGTGTTTTTGAAGGAATAACGTTTATGCGTGGTTATTGAAAAAACAAAAAACTTAAGTCACTGAAATAAGGCCAAAAAAAATATATATTAAATCTGTGTTCACAAGACTTCTGGGTATTGGAGGTTGTAGACTAGAGTTTTTGTTTCAAAATGATGTAAAAATTATCCTGCCTACTCGTTCATATAAAACAATAGAGAGATTTAAATTTTCTAAGACATTTTTTGTCAAGAAACACAGTATGCATGGAGGCGTGAATCTTCATGAATAATACCATGATTCACACCTGAGAAGACAAAAGATTTGCATAATGAGCCGCATAATGAGCTCTTTCAGTCAGGTAGGCTGTGAAAAAACCCTCTGTGATCATGCTGATAAGAGGATTAATGTCCACTCTTGACAAAAAAAAAAACATGATTTTTGTGATCTCATGCATGCACGTATTATTGCACATCATGTGAAGAACATTTTGTATAGGCCTATGTTAAATTACAGTACCAGTCAAAAGATTGGACACATTTAAAATAAGTCTTAAGTCTCTAACCAAATAATGGTTTTCTATTTTAATATACTTTAAAATATAATGTATTTCTGTGATGCAAAGCGTCTGAACATTCCTACCTCTATGGCATTTCATATAGGCTAATAATATTTGTTATATTATATAGCCTAAATGTTAATGTGGAGTTGACAAACTATACATCATTAAAAAGATCTAAGACTCAAGCTTCACATTTTGACTCTTAAAATCTTATACTGACCATAATTTCTTAATATGCTTAAAAGCATGCACATTTGGAGAAATATTGATGGATTCTCATATGTTTATGTCAATTTTCTATACAGAGGAGTAATATTTATTCAATATTTATTGTCATCACTGTGAGCGCTGGATACTGTGTTTTCAATTCATACTTGCAGCCGGAGGGCACTCTGTGCACCTTTAGTCCACAAATATCTCAGTAAAAGAAGAGGCATATCATGTGACATTCCAGGAACTAACAGAGGCTTCCAGAGATCGCTATAACATGCAGATAAACACTTTTCAAGATAATAAATACACAATTGCGATGATATATACATGTATTGCCTCAGAATTTGCGTCTGAATAGCGCTCGCTCCGTGGGCGTGGCCGCATTAGCAGATAATGAGCTGAATCACGGGCGTCTGACATGTCTCTTTTCATTCAGATTACATAAACAGAGAATATTTGTTTTCGATTTGACTTACACGATTTAAAACCTGACATTTCAACATTTCTTTAGACATAAGTCTAATTTTTTTGTGATTAGTATTTACTAAGTTACAGTTCATTTTCTGAGAACTATCAGATTGGACTTCGTTCAGAGGGAGACGACAGATCACGCATCATGTTAGTTTTCTTTATTTTACAAAAAGCACAACATTTTGTTTTTACTCTGAGTGTACACAAATAAAAGAAGATATTTCACAGATTAAAATGGTGTATAACTCTTAATTGTATGTGCAACATTGACGGAGTATTTTGAGTCTCTTTCATACTGATAAGAAAAAAGCACGGTGGTATCGCCGGCGCAACCAGCCGACCCCTGAGTGTTAATGAGAACAATATGTGTACCGAGTTTGGTGACTGTTTGGTGACTTTTTAAAGTTTGACGTGTTACCATGGCAATAATATTTAAGGTATCACAAATACATTCACAAGTCTACATCTGCCATGTTTTGACATTACTGTGATGAAGTTTAAAGCACATCAAGTAAAAATAACAGAGTGATCTCAAAGCATTTTGAAAGTGACACACTTCCTGCTGCCAGTTGGTGGCGCTATAATTTTGACTCACAATAGTCTCATTCATGTGATCGGACTCCTACAACCAAGACACTGCTGAAGTTTCATAAAAATCAATCAATGTATGCAGACGTTATAACACACTTCCTGTTTCCCTTTTCTCGCCATAAATTCGTTGCCTCGCCACGGCCAAACCGTTCGAGATATCAAAAATCCGCTGGGAATTTTACATCCTCAATGTCTTGACTTCATGCTGACCGAGTTTGGTGGTGATCGGATTAATCGCCTAGGAGGAGTATATCAAATTCCAGAGCATGCGTTTTTCAAACAACCCATAATAGCAGACTTCCTGTTGAGCCGGCGTATAACTTAGAGCACGAAAGTTGTTAGGCCCGATGAGGTCTATATGTGTACCGAGTTTTATACTTTTATGTGCAAGCGTGTTTGATATATGGACCAAGTTTTCGGACCCTGTTCAAGGGGGCGCTGTAGAGCCCCCCTGCCATGCCCGGGTACCAGCTTCTGCCCAGCCCTGATGGCCGCGGATTCCGATGTGTGTGCAAATTTTCAAGAGTTTTTGAGCACGTTAAGGGCCCCAAAAACCCCAAAAACATAGAAAAAAATAATAATAATAATCCTAAAGAAAACAATAGGGCCTTCGCCTTGGGCCCTAATAAGAATAATCCTAAAGAAAACAATAGGGCCTTCGCCTTCGGCTTGGGCCCTAATAATCCTAAAGAAAACAATAGGGCCTTCAGCCCTTTACAGGGCTTTGGCCCTAATAAATATAGCTGCAAGCAGCGATGACGGGCCCAAGCCCGGTGGCACCGCCAACCCGGTGGCTTCAGGGCAACTGTGCATGACGGGCAATAGGCATTTATAATGGGTAAACATAAAAGGACTATGTCAAAGTCATTTGAATACACCACATTTACTGCAGCAGTTGGTGCTTATATGATCACAAACCACAAAAGCCACACCCATGAGATCGTTTAAATTGAGATAAATTTCATGTCATAGAATGTTATAGGTCAATTTCAAATGAGTGCAGAATATCATCTTAATCTGCCATGTCTGTGTTTTATGCTCAGACAACCTCTATAAAAATTTTAGAGCAAATTAAATACTGTTATTTGTGCAAACTTCACAGTGCTCTGAGAAATCTAATCCAGTCTTAATGCGAATGTCTGTGATTGCTGATGTTGTATAATCCTAACACTTCTCTTCATGTGTTTTTTGACCTCCCTGAACCATCGTCTGTGCACCAATCTTATGCACCAAAAGCATGCTTTCATTTAATTTCAATATGTGTGGTATAAGATGAAAAAAAAAATTAAAAACTTAATAAATAGAGCCAAATCACAGAACCTGCAAAGACCATTTTAATATCAGTCTCAGGTAATAGTAAGGTACATGTCTAGATTTTTCTGCTCACTTATGTAAGTTTATTTTAAACAGCCACTTTTATAATCATGTGAAATTTACTTAAAGAGTTTTTTTTTTTTTTAATAAATTTGAATTATATCAATAAATAATTAATTTTAAAATAATTGTAAAAATAATTGTAACTCAAACGACATTTAGAAAACTAGTCCTGTCCTAATAGTGATATAGTGTCATGGTTCAATTTCTAATGATTGTGAAGTTATTATTTGCAGTTCATTAATAAATGGCTAATCAGTAAAAGGGTTAAAGACCACTAATCAAGATTGTAACACACACACACACAAACACACACAGAGACAGAGACCCACACACAGAGACAAAAAGCATCCAAAATGAATATTAAAGTTTGATGCGTTGCCAAGGCAACAGTGTTTGAGATATCACCATTCTTTTCAAAGGTCTACATCTGCCATGTTTTTACATTATTCTGATGAAGTTTGAAGCAAATCGGGTAAAAATAAGAGGGTGATCTCAAAGCATGCTGAAAATGACACTTCCTGCTGCCAGTTGGTGGCGCTATAACTTTGACTCACAATAGTCACATCCATGTGATCAGCCTTGTACAACGAACACACAGCCGAAGTTTCATCAAAATCAATTAATGTATGGAGAAGTTATAACACTTTCTGTTTCCCTTTTCTCGCCATAAATTCGTTGTCTCGCCACGGCCAAACCGTTTGAGATATCCAACATCCGTTTGCAATTTAACAACTTCAATGTCTTAGCACCAAGTTAAAAAAGTTTGGTGTAAATTGTATAAACCCTGTAGGAGTAGTAGTATAAAATTGATAGCCTTAAAAAAAAAAAAAAAAAAAAAAAAAAAAAACACATTCAAACCAAAATAGCTGTCTTCCTGTTGGTCTTAGCTAATGAATGTAAATTAGAAAATTGTCCGGCTTAATGAGAACAATATGTGTACCAAGTTTGGTGACTGTAGGCAAAACTAACCCCCCCACTTTTGTCAAAAGGTGGCGCTATAGAGGCCCTTCTCCCTGCCCATTTATACGGTTTTGCCCATGTCTACTGGTCGACAATATTGATGTGTGTGTCGAGTTTCATGCAATTTGAAGCATGTTAAGCGCCTCAAAAACACTCAAGAATATTATTAAAGTTTGACGTGTTGCAATGGCAACAATATTTAGGATATCACAAATACAATCACAGGTCTACATCTGCCATGTTTTGACATTATTGTGGTGAAGTTTGAAGCGAATCAGGTAAAAAAAAAAATAAATAAAAAGGGTGATCTAAAAGCATTTTAAAAGTGATGCTTCCTGCTACCAGTTGGTGGCGCTATAACTTTGACTCACAATAGTCACATCCATGTGATCAGAGTCCTACAACGAACACACAGCTGAAGTTTCATAAAAATCAATGTATGCATAAGTTATAACACATTTCCTGTTTCCCTTTTCTCGCCATAAATTCGTTGCCTCGCCACGGCCAAACCGTTCGAGATATCAAAAATCCGCTGGCAATTTAGCATCATCAATGGCTTGACTTCATGCTGAGCGAATTTGGTGGTGATCAGATTAATCGCCTAGGAGAAGTATATCAAATTCCAGAGCATGCGTTTTTCAAACAACCCGTAATAGCCGACTTCCTGTTGAGCCGGCGTATAACTTAGAGCACGAAAGTTGTTAGGCCCGATGAGGTCTATATGTGTACCGAGTTTCATACTAATGCGTGCAAGCGTGTTTGATATATAGACCAAGATTTTGGACTCCGTTCAAGGGGGCGCTGTCGATCAAGAGGGCCCTGCGCCACCAGTGGCTTGGGCCCTAAATAATAATAATAATAATAATAATCCTTAGAAAAACAATAGGGCCCTGCGCCTTAGTGGCTTGGGCCCTAATAAACGGAGCAATTCCAATAGGGTCCTCACACCATCGGTGCTCAGGCCCTAACAAACGGAGGAAATCCAAGAGGGTCCTCGCACCTTGGTGCTCGGGCCCTAATAATAATCCTTAGGGGAACAATAGGGCCTTCGCCCTTTACAGGGCTTGGGCCCTAATAATAATAATCCTAAAAAAAACAATAGGGCCTTCGGCTTGGGCCGTAATAATAATAATCCTAAAGAAAACAATAGGGCCTTCGCCCTTTACAGGGCTTGGGCCCTAATTAAAGCTGCAAGCAGCGATGAAATGGCCTCCGCAGCCGGGCTCACCGCCACCCATTGGCATCAGGAAAACGGTGAACAGTGGGCGAGATGCATGTAAGCGAGTAAATACAGGAGAATTATGGCCAAGTCATTTCAAATTGCCACACTTCCTGCTGCCAACAGGTGGCACTTTGACTGTAACTGAATATTGCAATGTAGATGTCTTCAGGCCAGGACTATTATCAAACATGTGAAGTTTGGAGCAGATCAGACATTGTATGCCTGAGTTACTACAACTTCCTGTTTCGTGGCGTTAATCGCATACATTAGCACTTAGCCAAGTGTTGCATGATTTAACGTGTTTCTAGTATGTTTGGTACTTCGTGGCATATTGAAATGTGTTTCTGGGAGTGAATTACAGTGTAAAGCATGCCATTTCCTGTTGCCAGAAGGTGGTGGTATGAGTAACTGAATATTGGCATATAGATGTCTTTAAGCCAGGACTCTTATCACACGTGAAGTTTGGGGCAGATCAGACATTGTATGCCTGAGTTACAACAGCTTCCTCTTTCATGGCGAAACATCAGACTTTGTCAGGCTGCCACGGACACGCCCTCCAATGAAAACTCAAGATCTTTGCAATTTAACATGGCTAAAGCCTTGAGATTAGACTGGTTCTGTTTGAATCTCTATGAGGACTTAATCACAGTGTAAAACATGTAATTTCCTGTTGCCGGCAGGTGGCGCTATGACTGTAACTGAATATTACCATGTAGATGTCTTCAGGCCAGGACTCTAATAAAACATGTGAAGTTTGGGGCAGATCCAACACTGTATACTCGAGTAACAACAACTTCCTGTTTCATGGCAAAACATCAAACTTTGTCAGGCTGCCACAGACACGCCATTCGGTGAAAAGTCTAGATCTTCGCAATTTAGCGTCACAAAGGCCTTTAGATTAGACCTACCAAATATGATGTTGATCTGATTAAAGCTCTAGGAGGAGTTCGTTAAAGTAGAAAAGAAAAAGAAAGGTATTGGGCTGTTAGATGTGTGTACCGAATTTCATACCTGTACGTGAAACGTATGGTCAGGGGCACTTCGTTGAAGTTTTATAGGTGGCGCTATCGAGCCATTTTGCCACACCTAATTCTGAAACCCATATCAGATGTAAATTTTCACCACTTCTGATGCATCTGCAAAGTTTAATGAGTTTTCAAGCATGTTTAGGCCCTCAAAAATGTGATTCCCCTTTCATGGCGAAACATCAGACTCTGTCAGTCGCCACAGACACGCCCTTCAAAGAAAACTCAAGATCTTTGCAATTTAACATCGCAAAGGCCTTAAGATTAGACTGACCATATATGATGTTCTTCTGGTTAAATCTCTATGAGGAGTTAATCACAGTGTAAAACATGTAATTTCCTGTTACCCACAGGTGGCGCTTTGACTGTAACTGAATATTGCCATGTAGATGTCTTCAGACCAGGACTCTAATAAAACATGTTAAGTTTGGGGCAGATCAGACATTGTATGCCTGAGTTACAACAGCTTCCTCTTTCATGGCGAAACATCAGACTTTGTCAGGCTGCCACGGACACGCCCTCCAATGAAAACTCAAGATCTTTGCAATTTTGGGGCCCTTCAGCGAAAACTCTAGATCTTCGCAATTTAACGTCTCAAAGGCCTTTAGATTAGACTTTGTCAGGCCGCCTGACAAAAATATCAAAGAAAAACACTTTCCTTAAAGCAAAATGTCTTAGTTTTTATTTATTCATTTATTTTTTAATTTAGGGTAAAATATGACCAAGATGGTAAAATATGACCAAGAGATTTTGTGATGCACCCATATATCATCTTAAAATATTACATAGTTCCAGTTACATAAACTAGATGCTTGTTAGTATAACCCTGTTATATGATTGGAAACGTTGTAAATATTTTGCTTATTTGCAGAACAAGTTGAAACAAAGGGCATGAAAACAATTTAAGGAACTACTAGAAAAATGACTGAAATTATAGGTTGGCAGCTATACATTCGGTTCATTTGTAAAACTAGAGAAAACCCATAATGGAATATATCTTGTGAAATAGACTTCTGAAATGAATGCTTTACACCTCTTAATAATGATCACACATGTACAAAATACATGTCACATGTACACAAAATAAAATTAAAGGGACATTTCACCTCGTAGGGTGAATCTACCTAATGTCCCAACCTAAACTGTGATAATTACAGTGGCATGAACACCATAATTAAACCGCCTTTCACATTAAACAAAAGCACATTTTAATTGAGATCACTTAAACCAACTTGCCCTAAGCTTTGTTTTCGGTGTGGAATCACCTTTGTAAACTTCTAATATTTAACTTGTCTGAAGAATTATTGCTGTCATGATCTCATTCAGGAATCCCTTTATTTTGTAAACAAAACTAGCTTAAAATAGTCAACAATAAATCAAAGTGTAGCCATCATTTGTAGACTGGAAGAAAAGATTTATGTACTCCTGGAGATGAGGCAGCAGACCAACGAGGTTGCAAAACACAAGGTGGAATGTGTTTACATATCAAGAAGCAGAAAAAATGAACCCAATTATGAACCAAAATTTACATGCAGAGACAAAAAATTTAATCGAACATTGAGAACAATGTGTCATGCAGACAGAGCAAAAAATGTGAAAGTGCTGTGGCCTAGTGGTAAAAGGGTGTGGATTTGAGCCCCGCAAGATCATCACTGAATTCCTCAGTAAGATGTAGCCTCAGGTTGTTAACTATATGTCGCTTTGAATAAAAGCATCTGAGCAAATCTCACAAAGCCTATCAGTATGTCTGCGTGGATGTTTCACCCCAAATAAAAAAAGAATGAATTTATATTACGCATTAATAAACTGACAGGCAGTCACGACCCTACATAAGGACAAAAGGTTTTGGAAAATAAATGGATGGATAAATAAAATCAGTCCTATATTTAGGACAATTAAGATTTTATTGCACTGTGAAATTATTTATAACAATTTAGCACATTTTCCCATCAAAAAAAAAAAAAAAAAAATACCATAATGTATATTTTTTTTAATTGTAATTAATTTGTGAAGTGTTTATTCATTATAGCACTAACAGTATTAATATTTGTTGTATGTTTTCCTCCAAACATGGTGATAACTGGACACATCACAGCTCTCCAAAGGTCCATTTCCAAAAAAAATGTAATTCCATCAAATATTTAAATGCTGGTGCCTACAGCAAAGTTTAATATCTGAAATTACTAGGGCTGTGAATCTTTGGGTAGATAGCAAATCCATTCACAATTCATAGGTTTTTTTATTCGAAATTCGGAACGATTTGATTATCAATGAGATTGGATGTGATTCGATTAACGATTTGATTTTGTATTTTTTAAGTGCATTCATAGTAGGGCTGCACGATTAATCGAAATCGAACTGCGATTATGAAATTGCAAAGGCTGCAATTTTTTATGCGCAGCTTGTCAGTGAAGCACATTTTTGTGATCAGTAGTAAATGCTGCTCCATCTGAAAGCACTGCAAGTTTGAGTTGCTTATAACGTGCATTTGAAAAAGCAACACACATCAAACATCTTTCCAAACATGAGAACCATTTATGAACCTCTTGTCCAACAAAAGACAACATTTAATAACATGTTTTTACTCCAAACTCACTTCATAATGTCAGTTGAGTATTTGAAATAACATCCTTCTGTGATATGATGTGGCTTCTTACACAGAATAAGGCACACAACATATTTTATAGTATTCTAAGGCCATGTCGATTAGCTTTCCATTATAAATATACTTTGTCATGAAAATGCCCGAGAAGGCTTGAAGAACTAAGATAAACCATATATTGTTATAGCTGTGTGTTTATTAGTCATGTTTAATCAATCAAAGAGTTTCAATCTTCTGTTTATTCAGCTACAGCTATAGTATGATGTCCACAGAAATTTCCTGGAACGACTTGCGTTATCTTACTTCTGCAGGGCATATTTGGAGTTTCTGCGCAAAAGCGCCCTCTGGCTTTCAGAAGGAGCAGCATTTCCTACTGTTTACAGAGCCATGCTTCACTGACAAGCTGAGCATAGGGCTGGGCGATTTTTCTGATTAATTTAAATATAATGTTTTGCCTCGATTTTATTATTTTTAAATTGAGAAATCACGTTTTTGAATAAAAATGTTAGCAAACCTTTTTAGACATGATCCGACCACATGATGGCATGCCTGATTAACTGCTCTCGTGTGACGCTCTATGAGTGTAGAACACATTGCTAGTCTCAAGCGGCTGTTTACTCAGAATGAGTTATAAAAAAAAACGAGATGCGGGAAGTGGAATGGGGGAACAAAAACAGTTATTAAACGAGAGTTGAACTTTTTTTTAACTTGACCACCGCTTTTTTAGAATCCCGTTTCATGGGTGAGATGCTGCAAAAGACGCGAGACACGAGTGCAACAGCTAAACACGTCCGCCAAACATAAAAACAATAGGAAAAATAGCGCAATGGAATGCAAAAACTGTAAAGAACTACTACTGTATGTTTGATATTACATGTTTGCATGATGGTGAGAGGCTGAAAGGTGCTGTTATTTTCTGTTTTTACAAAGCATTTGCTGTTAATAATAGCCTATTACTGGTGTATTTATTGCTAATACTTTTTGGCTAAGAAATATTTAGCATTTTTCTTATTTTATATTATTTCTGAGTAAATAGGATATGTTGAAGATAAGTTTGTACAACATTTGCCTTCATATTTAATGCATATTTTCTGCAAAGATATTTAACAAATAAGTTATTTGTTTTACATTTACACCATGTTTATCACTTCAGGTGTGGTGCAATTGGAGTAGAACTTTTTTTTAACCAGATGGTTAATAAAGAGAAAGTTATTTGAATCATATTGTAGTTACCTTTTTAAGTTGACTAGTTAAACATAAAAAAACAAAAAAAACTAAATCAAATATCATGAATCGGTCAATCGTTCTGGGTAAAAAAAAAAAAAAAAAAAAGATTTTTTTTTTTGCCATATCGCCTAGCCCTAGCTAGCATTAAAAAAAAAAAAAAAAAAAAAAATTATATATATAAAAATTATATATATACAGTGGGGATCGAAAGTTTGGGAACCCCTTTCAGAATCTGTGAAAATGTGAAAATTTTTAACAAAACAAGAGAGATCATACAAAATGCATGTTATTTTTTGTTTAGTACTGTCCTGAGTAAGATATTTTACATAAAAGATGTTTACATATAGTCCACAAGACAAAAAAATAGCTGAATTTATTAAAATAACCCCGTTCAAAAGTTTGGGAACCCTTGGATCTTAATACTGTGTGTGGTTACCTGGATGATCCATGACTGTTTTTTTGTTTTGTGATGGTTGTTCATGAGTCCCTTGTTTGTCCTGAGCAGTTAAACTGAGCTCTGTTCTTCAGAAAAATCCTCCAGATCCTGCAAATTCTTCAGTTTTCCAGCATCTTTTGCATATTTGAACCCTTTCCAGCAGTGAATGTATGATTTTGAGATCCATCTTTTCACACTGAGGACAACTGAGGGACTCAAACACAACTGTTAAAAAAGGTTTAAACGTTCACTGATGCTCCAGAAGGAAACACATAAAAACAGTCATGGATCATCCAGGTAACCACACACAGTATTAAGATCCAAGGGTTCTCAAACTTTTGAACGGGGTTATTTTAATAAATTCAGCTATTTTTTTGTCTTGTGGACTATATGTAAACATCTTTTATGTAAAATATCTTACTTAGGACAGTACTAAACAAAAAATAACAAGCATTTTGTATGATCTCTCTTGTTTTGTTAAAAATTTTCACATTTTCACAGATTCTGAAAGGGGTTCCCAAACTTTCGATCCCCACTGTATATATTGTATATATTATATATATTTATATATATATATATATATATATATATATATATATATATATATATATATATATGCAGCCTTTGCCAAATCCAGATATCGGTTTAATTTCGATTAATCGTGCAGCCCTAATTCATATGATTATTTAAATGATTCCCCTAATGTGTCTTATTTACTTAAAAAAAGAATCCATGCTACGTGCACTTTGCTGGAATAACTGGGACTTGACACAACAATTGCATACTGTTGCACTCATGTTGATTTGATTGCTTATATTGTTCTCATTTGTAAGGTGCTTTGAAAAAAACCATCTGCTAAATGATTAAATGTAAATGTTAGTCAGGGTGAGAATTGCACCGCGACTTTCATGGGGTCAGGGAGCGGGGGCAAAAAAAAAAAATCTTCTGTTTATTCAGCTACAGCTATAGTATGATGTCCACAGAAATTTCCTGGAACGACTTGCGTTATCTTACTTCTGCAGGGCATATTTGGAGTTTCTTTTTTTGAATTACAAGACCTATAATTGAGCTTTCAATTACCAGTTTATACCAATCATTTTTATAACACTCCCCCGCATGATGTGAGGTCCTTTTAACTTTTCCTTTTTACTGGCCAATGATGATTCTAAAAAAGAAAACGCATCAGGTGTCTACTGTTGCTATAGTAACGAAAGCAACTTTCATGCGCATCTGATTGACACAAACCACCTGCTCTTATTTCAGTGTTGTTGTTAATATTGTGGTTATTTCAGCAAACAGTTTGCTTTGTACATTCAGTTAAACGGCATCAAGTTAAATTTCATTAATCATTCAATGGAACTGTGCGCATGCGTTTTTTAGACACATTATATTTTTGCTCTGTCGCAATAAATGCGCATCCTTGAATAAGTGGGGTTTTACTTCAACTGCTCAGTTAATGTAAATGGTATGGCCATGCTGAGGAGAGATCAAACATGGGCTGCTCAAAAACTGTCAACGAGAGAAAGACAGAGGGCAAGCGCAATCCAGTGAAAGGCAGTAAACAGTGCAGCGCGTATCTGTGAGGGAGAGCTGTGAGGACATGAACGACATCACACGTAGTCTCCATTAATTCCCGCATTAAAAAATGTAAGGGTTACTGTATATATTTTAAAGCACTGAATCGCTATTGAAAAGCGATTAATTCAATTCTTAGCATTTTAAATTGATTATTGACTCAAACAATTTTCAGTTTCAAGATCAATGAATATGTATTATCTGTATTTGTAATCGATGCATAGAGAAAACGAGTGAATAGTTACACCCCTAAAAATTACCATTGCTTCTACACTGCAACATTGCTGCAAGAATTTTAAGAGACTTCAAATTGTTTGGAAAATCAAACTTAGACTTGTACCTTTTGGACTAGATAAACACTCGTGGCTCTTTGGCCAGCAATTTGATCCAAGGCATTTCCTTCCTCCACGAAGTAACTCACATCAGCTATATGAACACCAACTTCAAAATTGCCTACATGAGGAGCGGAAAGAAAACTTGTATTTGTATTTGTATCTATCATAAATAGTTTAATTTTTATAAGTGTAATAAACTTTTTAAATGAGATTCAATGTCAAAGGCAGCATACATACCATCCGAGAGTTGTTTGCAGGACAGTGCATCATCCAGATCTCTGGCTGTAGCTGGGTCAATGGTAAATATGCATTCTTTTCTTAAAGATAAATTAAAATTAAACCAAAAATCAGAACCAAATAATTAAAATTTTAATTAAAATTAAATTTCATATGGACTTGCCTACAAATAACAGATGATACATGATAAATGAATAGATCAAATATGGAGCCTTGCAGAGCAGGGACAAGGTAGGAGGTTACCTGAGGTCTCTTCTTTTAGAGAGCTCATGATCAGGAATGCTCCAGGGCAGATTTTGGGGAAGACAATTAAATACATCCTCTGAAAATTCTGAGAAGTCAACATCATATTCAGTCAGGATGCCTTCTGTTTCCACCTCTATTTCACCTGCTTGCCCTAATGTTTTTGCAAGCCGCCTTAAAACAGAAAAACAACATTGAGAAACACTGTTATAAAGCACAATTGCAAATGTAAAACTCATTTGGAGGATATACAGGTTACCCAAATCTCACCCTTCAGCAAAGTTGTTGTCTGCTGGCCACTGTGTTATTCGGCAGATGAAGAGTGTGTCTTCATAGTCTCCAGGTCTGGAGGTAAAGTCTGCAGGACAGTCTGCTAGAGGCACATTAACCCTCGGGACCCGATGGTCCACAGGAGAGAACATAGCAAAATTCTTGTTGGGGAGAAATTTGAGGAAGCCTGATGCTGCTCTTGAGTGCTTCTTTTCAACAATGAATACAACCTGAAATTACAACATCCACGTATAATTATTCACAAAAGAATAAAGAAAGGCATGTTAATTTTGGATGATTTCAAAGTTGTATTATCGACAATGAAGTTAAAAAATTAGCCCATTTACTTTCTTAATAAATGTTTCTGATGTTTTTGTGCATGATTCATCAGTGATGCACATTAATCCAAAAAGGAAAAAAAAAAAAAAAGACAAAGACATAACATTGTGAGAATTTAGTTAAACCAGAAAAAATTGTGCAAAAATGTTTTAATCTATTTCAAAAGCTAGGTTTACTAACTGAAAATATTGATCATCTTTGAAATTATCTGAACTTCTGAATCTTGTCTGAATGCATTTTTATTTATAACTGTCATGAATAATGAATAATGCTAAGAACTCATGATTGTATTGTCTTAAAAGTAAGCAAATTGCATATCCTTTCGAACAAATGGCTTACCTTTCCAGTCCTTTGCATAGCTCTCTCTGAACTTGATCCAGAAATGTAGCATGCATTAGCATGTTTGACAGAATGTGTTGTGATAGGGGCTAAATCAGAAAAAAACAAAACAAAAAAAAAAAAAACATTAAAACAAGATAAATTTGATAGCAAATTTCTCTTTTATTTTCTTACACTTCCTTTAACTGAATATAATTTAATGCATTTTTTTATAAAATGTAGAAGTTCTCTACAGATTGTTGTTTTAATAATTAAAGAAAAAAACATTTAGTTTAAGCCTCTGTCAAAAACATTAAGGTAATGGACATACACAGTTTTTTAAAAAACAATACATCTAATTATTTAACATTTTGGGGAGATTAAACAGTTAATCTCTCATCTTGATTAAACTAGATTCTCCTGCCTAACCTCTCTACACTGGCCTTTGCAAGAACTGCACTTCACTGTCTAAGACATATTAGGTAACCATCAGTGTGCCTCAGTGTTCAGTATTTGGTCCCCTCTTCTTCTAAATATTCACAACATCACCAGGACAAATCATTCTGGAACAAAGCTTTCCTACTATTGCAACACCAATGACATGAAGCTCTGCCTGCTAACAACCACAAAGTGGCTGAACAAATCTAAGTTTGCCTTTTGGGTCTGGGGTCTGGATAACAGATTCAATTTAAAAGTAAACAAAGCCACGCTCATTGTTACCCCAGCTAGCACACCAAATCAACATTTTAGGTGGCTACCAGTGGCTGTATGTCTTAGGTTAAAAAAAATAATTAGTTTGCATCATTCCTCATTTGCTAAATCAGTGAATTACATTTAAAGCCTTGGAACGATTAAGCAAAATTTAAAAACTTTAACATCAATTGTAAACAAAATACAATTGTTACACCACAACACAAGGGTCATTTAAGGACTTAACAATGAGTCATGAAGACCTTGGTTTTTGGAAAGAGGTGAATAGCTCATTCATTCTGCAAACACAATCATGTCTTTCATTGCTTGTTCACTTCAGTCACCACATGCCCTGTATCAAACTTGACACTCTGGAATCTGTTGCCATGTTTTGAGCAATGAATGCTTAATGATTTAATATGTAGACGTCTTTGGGAGGCATGTGCAAACAAAGATATCTGGGCTTGATAACGAGAAAAAAAAATGATCACAGCTCTTGGCTGTTCAATCATCAATGAGTGACTCAACTTTTTTCTGCCCTATAAGAGAAAGCACATGTGTCAAGAGAGATATACATGTTAAAGATTCCCTACATCAGAGAATCCTTTACATTTATAAAGAAGCAATTCCAGGGGCAATGTGTCTAAACTGCAGTGGTGTGAGTTTAATTAACAACTAAAAGGAAACTGGCACAGAACTGACCAAACCAATGAAATGCTAACAAGGTAAATTTTGATTATACAGTGACAAATTTGTCTAGTTTCCATTTCAAAATGCAACATAATAGAATATTTTAATAAATAAATAATAAACTACTTCAATTATAATTAATTAAAACTAGATATAAAATTATGGTGAAGACTTAGTGTAAATCACTTACACTTAAATACAACTAAATTAATGCTTGTTTATCAGCAAAATCTTGAGTAAGAGGTGAACAGAACATTGTGCCTGCAGGAAAAGCTCATTACCTTTATCATGGAGACTGGCACTCTTCATTTTACTGATCACCTCATCAACTTCATTGTAATGGGCCTCCACTATGACATCAGCCTTTGGCGCATTCTGACTGGCTAGAGTTCTCTCATTTATATCTCCATTGAGTGCCTGTGTACACAATATGATATATATTATGCATTGATATGTATTGATGTTAGACTGTCATTATCACTGCCTCTCACTTTTCATTATGATTCTACACAATCACATACAATACAAAACTACTAGTAATACATTCTACATGCATTCATATACATCAATTTTAATACAAAAAGTTTTACACTACTTGTATTGAAGTACTGTATGTCTTAGTATAAAAACATGACTGCGATCGATAGGCTCGATTGTGCACTCTTTTCCACATTGTGTAGTGCTAATTGTAAGGGGAAATTTGTAATTTTGCTGAATGGACTTAAATATGCTACAATATGTGAAATGGAGATGAGAATAATAAACTACTGGAAGCAGAAAACATTGGCTAATTTGACAAAAAGGATTAACAAACACAAAAGGGGCAGGGGATCTAAAGAATTTAATTAATACGCAGAAATCTGTGGAGGATTTCTGCAAGCTCAGATTTTATGCAGGTATGGGTGCCATTTCAGAAGAGGAAAATGAGGGACATTCTAGCAAAGGTCTTCAACCCTGCTCCTGGGGACCCACTGTCCTGCAAAGTTTATTTCAAACCTGCTTCAGCAAACCTGCCTGTCATATCAAGCAATCCTAAAGAGTTTGATTAGCTGGTTCAGGTATGTGTTCAGTTAAGGTTGGAGATAAACTTCAATAGCCAGTGGCACAGATCCTCTACAAACCCGTCTTCATACCAGAGTGATGAATCCGATCTTCAACCAGATGGAACTGGATTAAATATTTTGATGTTCCGATCCCAATCTGACTTCTGACCTGTAATGCTGCCTGAATCATAATCACACCGTGTTCATTTGTTGGCAGCAGAGAACTGACATAGATTTTCTGTTTCCCATTCATTTTCTATAACTGTATTTGTTTTCATTTAAAAAGTGGACAGTTGCCATGATGCCCCCCAAATTACTGAACAAACTGTGCTCCTTATGGCTTTAATAACACAACTTTGATCCTTCAAATATTGGACATTAAATATCAGCCATTATGATGACCTAAGATTTTGTTTTAATTCTTCTTTTTGTTTACAATATCCTCAGGCCCACTTTTGGTTTTGATGCCTTCTCTTTGGATTTTAGATGATAATGGCTAACCTTACATGACTGCAAATCTAAAAGAAATATATTTGTGCCTTCAGGGTGTACATTTTCTCATGTTTAATTGCTTTCCTATGCTGCTGATTATTTACAAAGCTGATTATTTTCATCTTGACAAAACTTGCCTGGCAGCAGTTTAGATTTCCTGACACACAACTGCCCACACATGCACATATCTACCCTCATTAAAGCTTTAGCTTTGTTGCCAATTCCGATATACAGAATGTTTATATAACTGAAGAATTCAAAAATCAAACATCTACTTGCTCTGCTGTGCTAAAAATACTAAAGTCATAGAGCATAGACATATAAATAACATAAGCAGACAGAAGTTGACATGCAGCATGACATGCATTATGCCACCTAATACCTTTTTAAAAAACCTTTGCTATATCTTTTATATTTATCATGCATGCAGCTTATTGAACCTCATATTATTTTAGACTACACTGAATATTTGTACTTTTCAAAATTAATTTTATAAGATTAACTAGTGAAAGCAATAAAAAAAAAAAAAAAACAGTGGGTGACTACAGTTGTGGTCAGAATTATTGGCACCCTGGATAAATATTATCAAAGATGACTGTAAAAATAAATCTGCATTGTTTATCCTTTTGATCTTTAATTCCTAAAATTAGCAAAAATCTAACCTTTCATTGAAGGAAAAGAATTGAAAGTGGGGAAAAAAAAAAAAAAAAAAAAAAAATCACATTATGAAATAAATGTTTTTCTCCAAAACACGTTGGCCACAATTATTGGCACCCTTTTATTCAATACTTTTTGCAACCTCCTTTTGCCAAGATAACAGCTCTGAGTCTTCACCTACAATGCCTGATGAGTTTGGAGAACACCTGACAAGAGATCAGAGACCGTTCCTTCATGCAGAATCTCTACAGATCTTTCAGATTCCCAGCTCCATGTTGGTGCTTCTTCTCTTCAGTTCACTCAAATCATTTCCTTTAGGGTTCAGTCAGGGAACTGGGATGGCCATGGCGAAAGCTTCATTTTGTGCTCAGTGACACATTTTTGTGTTGGTTTTGATGTTTGTTTTGGATCATTGTCCTGATGGAAGATCCAACCACGGCCCATTATTGGATTTCTAGCAGAAGCGGTTAGGTTTTGATTTTTTATCTGTTGGTATTTGATAGAATCCATGATACCATGTATCTGAACAAGATGTCCAGGACCTCCAGGAGAAAAATAGGCCCACAACATTAAAGATCCAGCAGTATATTTAACCGTGGACATGGGATACTTTTTATCCATGTGTGCACCAAATCCATCTGGTGAGTTTGCTGCCAAAAAGCTCTTTTTTTAGATTCATCTGACCATAGAAGCCGGTCCCGTTTGAAGTTCCAGTCTTGTCTGACAGCTGAATATGCTGGAAATTGTTTCTGGATGAGAGCAGAGGATTTTTCTTGAAACCCTCCTGAACAACTTGTGGGGATGTAGGTGCTGTTTGATAATTTTTTTAGGCTTTCTGAGACTCAAGACTCAACTAATCTCTGCAATTCTCCAGCTGTGATCCTTGGAGAGTCTTTGGCCACTCAAACTTTCCTCCTCACCGCGCATTAGGACGATTTAGACACACGTCCTCTTCCAGGCAGATTTGTAACATCTTTAGTTGATTGGAACTTCTTAATTATTGCCCTGATAGTGGAAATGGGAATTTTCAATGCTTTAGCTATTTTCTTACGGCCACTTTCTATTTTGTGAAGCTCAACAATCTTTTGCTGCATATCAGAACTATATTCTTTGGTTTTACTCATTGTGATGAATGATTAAGGGAATTTGGCCTTTGTGTTTACACATATTTGTATTCCTGTGGAACAGGAAGTCATGGCTGGACAATTTCATGCTCCTAGTCACCCTGGTGTGCTAAAAAATGTAAATATGAATGGGAATATACTTCAGAGATATTTTACTCATAAAAAATTCTAGGGGTGCCAATAATTGTGGCCAACGTGTTTTGGAGAAAAACATTTATTTCATAATGTGATTTTCCCCCCACTTTCAATTCTTTTCCTTGAATGAAAGGTTAGATTTTTGCTAATTTTATGAATTAAAGATCAAAAGGATAAACAATGCAGATTTATTTTTATAGTCATCTTTGATCATATTTACCAATGGTGCCAATAATTCTGACCACAACTGTACAATGGCTACAAACAGAGAGAGTGTGTGTGAGTGTGTGTGTGTGTTAGTGATGTCAAACGATTAATAGCATCCAAAATAAAAGTTTGTGTTTACATAATAAATATACACTGTACACACACATATATCACGTATATATATATATAAATAATTACACACACATGCATATATACAGTTGTGGTCAGAATTATTGGCACCCTTGATAAATATGATCAAAGATGACTGTAAAAAAAATCTGTATTGTTTAACCTTTGGATCTTTAATTCATAAAATTAGGAAAAATCTAACCTTTCATTGAAGGAAAAGATTTGAAAGTGGGGGGGGGGGGGAAAATCACATTATGACATAAATGTTTTTCTCCAAAACACGTTGGCCAGAATTATTGGCATTATTTGCTAATTTTATGAATTAAAGATCAAAAGGATTAACAATGCAGATTTATTTTTAAAGTCATCTTTGATCATATTTACCAAGGGTGTCAATAATTGTGACTACAACTGTATACACACACATAAATATAATGTGTGTGTATTTATATATACATAAATATACACAGTATACACACATTATGTACACACAAAATTTTATTTTGGATGCAATTAAGTAAGTATTGGGACAGTAAAGACAAAATTGCTCTGTTAGCCTTCCACCAGCTGAAGAGGAGACTAAAGGCAGAAACTCCCCAAAACAAGCAACCGTTGAAAATGGCTGTATTAAAGGCCTGGAAAAGCATTTCAAAGTGTGAAACCAAATGTCTGGTTATGTCTATGGGTCACAGACTCGCTCCTGTGATTTACAGCTAAATATTAGCCTTTACACTTTAACATTTGCTTTAAGTTAAACCGTCCCAATACTTATGCTCACATTAGGCAGAGGGATGAATCTCTAAAAATGCTGTTCTTCTTAGTTCGTAAAACATTTTGTGTTGAAACAGCTAATAATAAAATGGGACATTCTGTACTTCTGCCTCATATTAATCTTTTAATCATATTTATAGATGTCTTGACACGACAGCTAACAGAGCAATTTTGTCTTTACTTACGGAGGGCACTGTGTGTATATATATATATATATATATATATATATATATAAATATATAAACCTTATTTTGCTTTAAAGAAGGGTTGAAAAAATGAGTACACCCTTGATTGAAGTTCAACAAATGTGTAATATAATCTAGTAAGTATGTCCTCCAAAACTTTAAGTATACTGCTCTGACCCTTCTTGGCATTGAATATACAAGTTTATGACAAATTTTCACATCTTCTGTATAACTCTTGGAGGATGACCTCCTTAAGTGCCCTTATGTTTAATGGGGAGTGTTGCTCAACTTATCTCTACGAAATCCCCCAAAGGTGCCCAATAGCATTGGTTGGGTGAAGGAACTTTACTACCACCAAATTTCACTGTGGGGGACAGGCATTTAATATTGACATGGTAATTGATCAAGCAGACTTGTTATAACATTATATCTTCAAGGAAAACTAATATGTCTTCTACGTAAAGAGTAATTGCTGAATTTGCTAACTTTCAGAGGGGGTTCAGTTTTTTTTTCTATGCTGAGTCCTGCATATATATGGGATAATCTACGGCTAGGCTAGCTCTGCATTAAACGATTTTAATGCATGATATGGAGGCAACAAATCACTCAATGCGAAGACTTTTAGAACAATGTCCATTTATGTTGAAATTGTAACATTCCAATAAGTTTAACATGCTCAAAGGTGAAATGATCACTTCCTGTAGGGGCAAGAAGGTAAACTCGGCCCAGCTGTTATCTGATTGTTTTTTTTTGTTTTTGTTTTTTTTTTAAATATAAAATACAGATATCACTATACCTGTATTTGTATAACTTCATTTAATATAAAATAATAAAATGTTCGCATTGTGCATTTAAGTTGAATAATGACATACACGCATAATAACAAACCACAAATCATTAAGTGTATTTTAAAGCCTATTAAAAGATATTTAGATGCCATTATTATTTTATTTCAAATATTATATTGATTATATTGATGTTCTAAATTTAAAAAAATAAATATAGTTGCAAGCAGCAATTACACGGCCAAGCACAAAAAGAAGGAACAACAAGTCATGCCAACATGGCTGTGACCATCAGTACAACTGCAACGGGGAGCAATTAAAGACCTATTAAGATCATTTTAGGCAAAATAGCTGAAAAATCATAAATACAGTCAATAATAAAGATTTAGTGGTTTATTACTTTCGACCAATAGGTGGCGCTGTGACCAAATCAATGTGGTAAGGTCAAAGTGAGGTGACAATGACACTCACAAAGTTTGGTGTCAATATGTCAAAGCATTGCAGAGATACAGCCTCAAGAGTCATTTTGGCATCGAGCCTCTACTTCGTTGCTGTGGTATACGAAAACGGTTTGACGAATCAACTTTGAAAAAGTAGGTTTTTAAGGAAAAACAAAATGGCGGACAAGAAGTTCAGCTGACTATGGCAAATTTGGTATCTATGTTCTCTGCATGACCCATGGAATCTATTAAGACCAGTCTCATTACAATAGGACCATACTGAGTTTCGTAATGGTACAACAATGCATTCATAAAATATAGCATTTTTATCATAATACTGTATTGTAGTTAATGGCAATTTCATATTTTGTTCAATTATAGCGCCACCAAGAGGCACAATCCCACCGATTTTTTTATGTGTCCTCAGAGTGAGCCCATACATGTTTATCAATTTTGATGAAAATATCTCATTTCGTTTGGAGTTTTAGATATTTATATGTATGAGATCATAAAAAATGACCCATGGACAACTTTGTTTTGATTTTTTTGCCACTTCCTATCAAAATTTTGACATTTAGGCCATGACATGTAGTTAACCAACCTGGGTTCCGTGTTTCCTACGCTGGTTTCGTCTCGATCGGACTAACAGTTTCGAAGATATTCGCAATAATTTTTTTAAGCGCTAAATCACCACGTCATACAAACCATAAGGCGAAACCTAGCATGTTTGGTATCGTTGGACTCGGCAAGGATTCAGGAGGATATGACTCCCGTGAAAATAAGTCAACCACATCAAAAGTTATAAGCATATTAAAAAAAAAAAATCTCCACTATTTGGCGCTGGTCCAAAACTTCTCAGGCTCCTTCAGGGCATCGTGCTGATGACCCATACAAAGTTTCGTAACGATACGCTAATGCGTTTATAAAATACAGCATTTTCCTACAAAATTCAAAATGGCTGACATGGGAAAATTGGATATCCTTTGACTCAGCATGACGCCCCGAATCTAACGTGATCACATTTATGATTTTTGGACAAACCGTTCAGAAGTTATACGCAAAAATATCCATTTTTCGTATCTCCGGACCAGTAGGTGGCGCTGCGCCGAAACTCTGCATGTTGCCTCGGGTCATGCTTGTGATGAAACATACCAAGCTTGTTCTGAATATGATAAAGCGTTGCGGAGATACAGCCTTATGTCTATTTTTGCATGCGCTACGTAAAATACGTTTGTGCATTTTTTAAAAACGGTTTGAGGAACTGACTTGAATTCCATAACTTTTTGTCAGCATGGTCTGAAGATGATCTGGTTCAATTTTCATGAAAATCGGAGTAACGGCCGAGGAGTTCGAAAAAGTAGGTTTTACGCAAAACTCAAAATGGCGGGAAAATTTTAATGACGGAAAATGACGTCATAGGGTGCAATCAAATTGTCTTGCCAAGGAATCAGAGGAAAAAAGAATTTTGTTTCTAGCCCTTATGATTGAAATTTCGCAACTTTCCCACATACGGTTCTATGGGCTGCCATAGACTTCAATGGCGGAAGAATAATAATAAGAACACTAAGGATTACAATAGGTGCCTCGGCTGATCGCTCTGATTTTCAGGAACGGAATTTTGAGAAAAACAGGTTTAAATAACTGTCACCCCCTTTTTTCGCATAGACATGAAAATGCACTATCCAAACATAAATGGTTGTAATTCAAGAATGCTTTGGAATATAGACCTAAGGTTGGACTTGTTTTAAAGAAGACACAATTCAGATTATTGTAGAAGTGAAATAAATTATGAAAGTGAAATAAAAAAAAAAGTTATAGAAGTTTAAGTTTATGAAAATGTAAAAATATAATTGTTTATATTTTATAATAATATATTACAAAGCATGTTTTACTCTTAAACTGCAAGAAAATAAAAGCCAAAAATGTCAACATTTCAAATTTTAGGTTGAAATATTTCAAAAATGAGCTTTCAGTAAGATTTTGTTTGGGCGCAGTACCAAACTTTTTCACTAGATGACACCCAAGCTTCATATCTGACCATTTAAAGGCGGCTCCATTTATTTGAGTGATCTGAACCATATATTTCCATATTTTCATATATTTTATGAAGTAGACATCCTATTCAGAAGTAGTATGGGCAGTTTGGCAGTATTTGATTTGAATTCAACCTCTAAACACAATTAGAACATGCGTGTTCATTTTAGCTCCGTTGTTCTCTTGTGCTCCGCCTTCTCATGATAACGTTGTATTAGAAAAAAAAATCTTTGCATGCCGTAGTTTATACAGGACTGGTGGGAAATTTGTATTAATACACCTTCATTATAGATGTTATGTGGTTTGTTTTGATAGGTGAACTGTCTTTGTAGTGTTAAGAGAGGGAAAGCTATGGCCATTTTTTTTTTTTTTTTTTTACCTCCACCGGGTGTGTTCTTAAACAGTAACGTTAGAGAAAGACAGCCTTGCCACTATAAATCGCTATTTTTCTGCACTTAACAGGCGAATTTTGCTAAGATATTTTCAGAGATGATAGACAAGATGTTATAGAATGATAATTTAATGAAAACCCAATTTTGACAAAAAAAAAAAAAAAAAAAAAAAAATACATTCGACCTATTTTTTGACTTTACTGAAAACGTTCCATTGCGACATCCGATGGGTTTTCCCAGATCGCATCACAAATGCTTAGCATTGTTTTCAGTATACCATAGAAACGTGAAAAAATAATCTACAAATAATGAAGCAACAAACTTTACGAAACAAAATTTATCTCACTGCCAATACTTTTGGTCACAGTCAAGTCAAGTCATCTTCATCTATATAGCGGTTTTTATAATACGGATTGTTTCAAAGCAGTTTCACAGTGATAATAGGAAAATTAATGGACAGATTATTTTGGCTTCACAGCAGCTCTAGGAAAAAGTTATTATCGAGCTTAAGTAAGTTTTTGATTGAATCACTTCCGTTGTAAATATCGTTAATTATTAACTTAGGGGCCGCTTAAATGACACCTTTTTAACTGAAAACAGCAGACTTTTAATGCGTTCTTGCCATTCATTTACATGTTTAGTCTATAGGTATGCGCGTTTGAATGTGTATGTGCGCAGACGCTTAGTCTTTTTTACAAAGTGACATTGCCAAATTACTTGTCTGGCTCGCATAATATAGAATTATTAGACATTTCCACGGATCCATGAGAAATGGAATCACAGCTGTATATATGATATGTACATTATGATAAAGTACCTTCCACTGTTCAGGGGGGAGAACTTTCACCACAACAACATCTCCATTGAGAGCCCTGTTACGAGCTGCAATCCCATCCAGAAAAATATCGGCTGACCCATCCTGCAAAAAAAAAAAGAAAAGAAAAAAAAAACAACTTTAAAACTGCAACTAACCTCACAAAAGAGTTACACGTAATCAGAAACAACACCTACTACTATTCAATAAGATGTGGTCAGTTACTTTTGAATGAGAATCATTTTTATTCCAGCATCCATTTATGTTTAATATATGTTCAACTTCAGGGTATACTGTATATGTAATACGTGTAAAGGTTATATATATATAAAAAAAAAAAAAAAAAAAAAAAAAATACTCACAGGAGATGGGACAAAAGCTTCCTTGTACTTCTTAGGGTTTATTCTCAGTAATCCCTTAAAGAGAATGACATTTAAATATTTGAAATATGATGACTGTTTAAATAGTTTTCCATTTTGAGATTTTACTCTTTAGGAATGCGTAATAAGTGCATGTACGATATAAGTCCACTTGTTATTTTAATTTTGAATTATTTAAAAGACGGAAAGCATGAAAGCATGCTTTTCTAGTGAAAATCAATATTTTTTATTTGATAAGACAGATTTCATGTGTATCTGACACTGCATGAGTAATGCTCACAAAGATTGATGAAGACAAAAGACAAAATTGATAATCAAATTTAAAAAAAGTCTGAAGCATTAATGAAAAGATATTTAATCTGTTTATAATTTAAAAAAAAAATTTAGTTTTTTTTTTTTTGGTCATGCGGGATAGTAAGGAAAGATCATATTGTTCCCTATTGTTGCTTGTAAGCCCACTAAGGATGAACTTCATGAAAAAATAGCATTAACTGAACCAATTTGTGTTTTTAATTCATGAATTTATTTTCATTGTAGGAACAATTTGGGCACACTTAAAGGGTTAGTTCACCCAAAAATGAAAATAATGTCATTTATTACTCACCCTCATGTCGTTCTACGCCCGTAAGACCTTCGTTCATCTTCGGAACACAAATTAAGATATTTTTGATGAAATCTGATGGCTCACTGAGGCTTCTATTGCCAGCAAGTTAATTTACACTTTCAGTGCCCAGAAAGGTACTAAAAACATATTTAAAACAGTTCATGGGAGTACAGTGGTTCTACTTTTCAACAATATCTAGTGATAGCCGATTTCAAAACACTGCTTCGAAGCTTTTGTTTTGAATCAGTGGTTTGGATTGCGTCAAACTACCAAACTGCTGAAATCACGTGACTTTGGCGCTTCGAACCACTGATTTGAAACAAAAGACTTGAAGCAGTGTTTTGAAATCAGCCATCACTAGATATTGTTGAAAAGTCGTCATTTTTATTTTTTTTGCCGCACAAAAAGTATTCTCGTCACTTTATAATATTAAGGTAGAACCACTGTACTCACATGAACTGTTTTAAATATGTTTTTAGTACCTTTCTGGGCACTGAATTAATTTGCTGGCAATAGAGGCCTCACTGAGCCATCGGATTTCATCAAAAATATTTTAATTTGTGTTCCGAAGATGAACGAAGGTCTTACAGGTGTAGAATGACATGAGGGTGAGTAATAAATGACATAATTTTCATTTTTGGATGAACTAACCCTTTAAAATTATAGGGACTATAAGGGAATAGGGTCTATAGGGCCTTGAAATAAAGAAAACCTACTGTTATCATTTAAAAAAAAAATTGCAGGCAGTATACAGTATATGTATACTGCACAGTATTCAGTAAGTAGTAAAGGTTAGTTGACAAACAACATTAACTTTTTTGAAGATTTTTTGAAGGTTAAAATTTCTAAGAGACATTGTATATATACAGTATCTCACAGAAGTGAGTACACCCCTCACATTTTTGTAAATATTTTATTATATCTTTTCATGTGACAACACTGAAGAAATTACACTTTGCTACAATGTAAAGTAGTGAGTGTACAGCTTGTATAACAGTGTAAATTTGCTGTCCTCTCAAAATAACTCAACACACAGCCATTAATGTCTAAACCGCTGGCCACAAAAGTGAGTCCACCCCTAAGTGAAAATGTCCAAATTGGGCCCAAAGTGTCAATATTTTGTGTGGCCACCATTATTTTCCAGCACTGCCTTAACCCTCTTGGGCATGGAGTTCACCAGAGCTTCACAGGTTGCCACTGGAGTCCTCTTCCACTCCTCCATGACGATATCACGCACGGAGCTGGTGGATGTTAGAGACCTTGCGCTCCTCCACCTTCCGTTTGAGGATGCCCCACAGATGCTCAATAGGGTTTAGGTCTGGAGACATGCTTGGCCAGTCCATCACCTTTACCCTCAGCTTCTTTAGCAAGGCAGTGGTCGTCTTGGAGGTGTGTTTGGGGTCGTTATCATGTTGGAATACTGCCCTGCGGCCCAGTCTCTGAAGGGAGGGGATCATGCTCTGTTGGCATTCATGGTTCCCTCAATGAACTGTAGCTCCCCAGTGCCGGCAGCACTCATGCAGCCCCAGACCATGACACTCCCACCACCATGCTTGGCTGTAGGCAAGACACACTTGTCTTTGTACTCCTCACCTGGTTGCCGCCACACACGCTTGACACCATCTAAACCAAATAAGTTTATCTTGGTCTCATCAGACCACAGGACATGGTTCCTTAGTCTGCTTGTCTTCAGCAAACTGTTTGCTGGCCTTCTTGTGCATCATCTTTAGAAGAGGCTTCCTTCTGGGACGACAGCCATGCAGACCAATTTGATGCAGTGAGCGGCGTATGGTCTGAGCACTGACAGGCTGACCCCCCACCGCTTCAACCTCTGCAGCAATGCTGGCAGCACTCATATGTCTATTTCCCAAACACAACCTCTGGATATGACGCTGAGCAAGTGCACTCAACTTCTTTGGTCGACCATGGCGAGGCCTGTTCTGAGTGGAACCTGTCCTGTTAAACCGCTGTATGGTCTTGGCCACCGTGCTGCAGCTCAAGCCGGGTACACACCGTGCGATTTATAATAGTCCTTTAGGATTGTTGCTTGTCAGACTGTACGAACATTATCCTCATGTCACACTGTGGGATCTCAGCTGTCATTTATGTCAGACTGTACGACAGTCAAGACACGTTAAAAACGGACGCGTGCATGAAAACTTGCCCGGAGTTTTACATCATCAACCCATACACGTTCGGTGACTGTGAGCTGCATTACACGTGGGACTGAAATGGTGGCTAACAAAGACATCTCTAGCATTAATTTTGATCACGGCGTGTCTTGAAAAACGAAGACAATTTGACGTTTGTCGTAGGAGAAGTCACACTGCAGGATTGTGCACCAAATCTTCTGACACTGCCAGAATTTCGTCGGAGGTCAAATTTGATCGCAACGGTCATTAATCAGCTGTCGGTGAACATGTCAAACTAATGATGAAAGACTACAGATTTTAACCTAGGATTATAGGAATCTTTTAGGATTCTCAAAATTTCTCTCAGACAACCAAATCATGGCCAAAATCGCACAGTGTGAACCCGGCTTCAGTTTCAGGGTCTTGGCAATCTTCTTATAGCCTACGCCATCTTTATGTAGAGCAACAATTCTTTTTTTCAGATCCTCAGAGAGTTCTTTGCCATGAGGTGCCATGTTGAACTTCCAGTGACCAGTATGAGAGAGTGAGAGCGATAACACCAAATTTAACACACCTGCTCCCCATTCACACCTGAGACCTTGTAACACTAACGAGTCACATGACACTGGGGAGAGAAAATGGCTAATTGGGCCTAATTTGGACATTTTCACTTAGGGGTGTACTCACTTTTGTGGCCAGCGGTTTAGACATTAATGGCTGTGTGTTGAGTTATTTTGAGGGGACAGCAAATTTACACTGTTATACAAGCTGTACACTCACTACTTTACATTGTAGCAAAGTGTCATTTTTTCAGTGTTGTCACATGAAAAGATATAATAAAATATTTACAAAAATGTGAGGGGTGTACTCACTTCTGTGAGATACTGTATATATTTTTTTTTTTCACCATTTTTTATTCACAACAAAATGTTGTTTCACAAATTCATTTTAAAAGTAGAAATATTCCACATATTCTCTCAATTAGTGTTAGTGAGTAATTAATAAAAAATACATTTTATTATAATATACATTTTTTATATTATACAAATTATGTATGAAATAAAAAAAAAGGAAAAAATATATAATTTAGATTAAGTTAGGCACGCAGGACTGCACACTGCAGGACTTGTCAAGTGAACTACCCAGACGTATAAGTTTGCATGTACTAAATTCACCTGAATGAGTTCTCCTCTCTTTAGGCCTGCAGAAACATCCTCAGTGGACATGTACTGCTCGAACAGTTGCTTCCGGGAGCCTCTACAATCTTTAGTGTTTTTATCTTTGTCATTTTGACGTAAACTTTCTTTTGACACTGTGAAAACAAAGATGAAATTGTATCTCACATGCAAAAAATGACTGTGATGTTCATTTAGATTTGGAATAAAACTAAATCTGTTCATGTATGTCACATGATGGTTTTTTTAGGACACCATGGATTGTGTGACTTTTTCCACATCTATTAGCTTTGAAGCCATGTGTTCATGTGTAGATTCAAAAGATGTAATTTTCAAATGCGTATCCTATATCTGTAAAGTAAACTAATCTGTAAAGTAAAACAGATTAGTTTACTTTACAGATATAGGATATGCATTTGAAATTTACAGTCTCTTTTTTCAGGAAAACATTAAAAATACTGATGACTAACAACATAAGTAAGCAGAGGAAGAAGAGTCAGTTCGTTGAATCTATGTTTTGAAGCGACACATGAATACATACTTTTTACAACAAATCCAGAAAAGACAAAGACACAATCACATACATTGACAGGGTAAAGTTACTCCATGATTTGCATTTCGAATTCAGACTATTACAATTGTTTATGATCATATGCTCAGTGACCTTACATGGCAAATAATCAGAGAGAAATTTCAGAAACGGTAGTTTAATTTGACACCCCTCTTCCATTTTCAATGGACAGATCTCCAACAAGAGAGGGCAGCAGATGGGTATGATACTCCTGAACAAAATAGTTTTTCCAACATCAACACTAAAGTCTTAGTCAAGTGATTTCACGCGTCTTTAAAACCCAAAAATGAAATTTCTTTTATTTACTAACCCTCATGTTACTCCAAACCTGTATGCATTTCTTTTTTTCTACATGAAGGTGAGTAAATGATGAATTTTCATTTTTGGATTATCCCTTTAATCCAAATAAAAAAATGATTCTTCGATT
Organism: Mylopharyngodon piceus; assembly: GCA_039654765.1. Classification (NCBI taxonomy): domain Eukaryota; kingdom Metazoa; phylum Chordata; class Actinopteri; order Cypriniformes; family Xenocyprididae; genus Mylopharyngodon; species Mylopharyngodon piceus. The sequence continues at coordinate 1,839,834 of CM077451.1, forward strand.
TTGGACTTACTATAAAGTCAACGTGAAACGCCATTGACAAACTAAATCAAATAAATTAAATGTATATATGACATAAATAAGGCTTGGTTTTAAGAGACTGGCTCTTCATTTCACTAAATACCTTGAGCTTGAGGAGCTTTGACGTTTTTATTTGGTGACTTCCCAGCAGCAATGGTGTCAACTTCAGGACCACATGCCCCCTTGTCTTTTTTCTCCAAATTTTTTTTTGATCTCCTCTTCTTTGATTTTTTCTTTGCTTTTTCCTCCCCACATGAACCGCTCAACTGTTGAGCGTCACCTTCCTCAGATCCCACTAGACTTGTGCTCCCTTTGATGTCTTTTTCACTTCTCTCCTGTTTTGAGGGTACCTTTTTGGGTGCAGCAGCATTATGTAACTCCGTTTTGGCATGCTTTTCCAGCATGCCATGCTTCATGCCCTGGACTTCAGTGCAAGTTGCCTGATGGATTTTTTTGTCCGTGTGCAGATAGTTAAAAGTGTCAGCCATTTGTCTACTCTGCTGAGAGGATAAGCTATCACCAGAATAAGATGATTCTGAATTGCCTTTTTTTCTCCTGTTTATATCATTCACAGACCTGCTAACTGAGGTCCTCATGTTCTCCTCCACCTGCTGCTTTGCAAACTCTTGCAAGAAAGAACGAAACTTGCCATTCTGATGCTGATTCAGAAGTCTGGCATATGCATCCTTCTGGGATCTGGGAAGATTTTGTGCAACTTTCTCATCTCTAGGTTTAGTGGTTCTCTTTACTTTAGGAGAAGACGCCATAACCTCTGCAAAGAATTAACACATCAGTGGTTACATCAGGTTAACAGAATAGAGCAGCTTTTGTCTTTACATATCAATAAGTACCAAATATAATCAACATTTGACTTACTATATCTTATAAAAAAAAATTATTTAACGACTGACATGATGTTTCAGGAAAAAAAGGCAAAGACTGTTTATAGGCGTTTCTACAACTATGAGCACTTTTGGCCCTGTGGACTTAAATTAATACAGTCCCTTAAAACCTTTAAGCTCTCAACAATTTTAGTTCAGTGTCCAACAGGGAAAATGCATGTATCACAGCAAAATTCTGTCATTTTTGCAACCAACAATTTTTGTTAATGATAACCTTCTGTAATGAAAATGACATAAAAATGAAATTAAGCAATATCCCATGAGCAAAAGTGGGTAACACTTTATTTTAGTGTCCTTGTTAGACATGTTACATGTAGTTACTATAGTAACAACTATAAATTATGCATAATTACATGCAACAAACCTAAACCAAACCTAACCCTACAGTAAGTACATGTACTTAATATTACTGTATATAACTTAATATTAATATGTACTTAAATGTATAATTACACTGTAACAAGGACACCTTAAAATAAAATGTAACCCAAAATTGCACTAAAATGGCGACAAATTGGAATCAAAGTGTTTGATGAAGTGTCTGATGAAGGCTTTGAAGATGGACAAAACAACTGTTTTTTAAAGAACTGTCTTTATAGTTTAAAACAACTTCTGTATAAACTTTTTTTTAATGAAATGGAACTCCATTTTGCTACAGCTGATTTAATTTACATCATTTATGCATCTTAAATTCACACAACTATATTATTATATATTTGGAAAATTTTCTGAAAATTACATCTTGAAATTATGAATTGTTTGTGTCTCATATTTTATCTCAAGAATGCTCTTTCTTTACTGATGCTGTGGTCCATTGAGTAAACAGGTTCACAAATTTTTGGAAAAACAATTGCAAAAAATGCAAAAAATGCAAAAAAAAAAAAAAATGCAAAAAAAGTACATTGTGTCAAATTGGACAACATTTACACAATATTGAAATTGTTTTTGTGATTATTCAGTTTGTTTAGATCATCACAGCTTTAAAAATGTAGATTAATAATTCATATTTAAGATTTAAACTCTGGGCTCGGGATAACTGTAATAAAATCTCTACAAAGCAGCAAAAGTTTTAAATAAAAATCAACACCAGGACATAAGTGCTCGTAGTTGAAGAAACACCCTCACATAGCTCATATTTCTCATGTCTTCTTGACAGAAAACGGATCTTAGTTCTGCGTTGACTATGTGATATTATAATTTTTAGTAACTTTCACAGGCTCTTTGCACATGCTTATAAGCCTGAATCATGCCATGAACTCAATCGTAATGTCATACATTTAAAACCTTCCATTGGGGAAAAAATCCAGAGAAAATAACTCATAACTTAATGTGTTTTAAATACTAAAAGAATTTAGTTTAAACCATAGGTTATTAAAGAGGAGATTTACTCATATAACAGTGTGCGAAGCACACGATTTCTTTACAACGAGCTAATCAGCTACTTGATCCTCGTATCCTCAGTATCTTTCAATAAAATACACCTGTGTCCCAATGGACAACTACATAAATAAACATAAACATACATAAACAACAACTCACCGTCTATATCTGTTCTGTCTATATAGGTCGTTAAATTTCACTGAACAAAACAACACCAACTGCACACCTCTTCCGGGTCCTATAAATAAAGCGCTGTCGTTGCATCATGGGAACTGTAGTTTTGTTGCACTCACAGGCTCGAAGTGTCCAATTTAGTCGTAAATCAGAAGCATTCTTTGTTATTTGTAAATACTGATGCAAATATAATCTAACTAGTTAAAGATTTTTTTAATTTTTTTTAATGTAAGTCACTGTATGGTAATTTTATTTTAATTAAATAATACAACATAAATGAAAAAAATATCAGTGAAAGGTTACAGAAAACAAGTCCAATATAAGATGAAAAAAAAAATCCCTCACACTTCTCAAACTTCCTCAGGCTGACTCAGGTTAAGTGACAAAAACATCGGCAATAAATATTTTTTATGACGATGCAAGTTTGAGTAGAGTGCGGGATATATTTGTTTGCTTATTTGTATGTATTTGTTTGTTTGGTGAGAATTAAAATAAAAAATAAGTTAAAGATAGAAAAGGAGCTATTGGCATCAAAGCATTAAAAGGAAATGACACTATTATTTAAATCATCATGACGTCATTGCTGGATTATAAAACACTGAGAGGAGCGCCGGCAAGTGTGGTCCAGACCGTTTGCATTAAGTTGCTGGGATGGATATGATTTACACACTCATCTGCGGACTGTTCATGGTCAGACTTTCACTTTACGCAAAACCAGTCACCACAGTCCAGTACAAGGTTTGTGTATTTTTATGCACATTACGTTGGTAAAGAAAGTTGCTGCAAATTTAGGCAAAGGTAACTAAAGTGGCAGGTTTGTTATTATCCTTCATTGTATAGCCTACGCAATACAAAGAGCTATAGCCTAAATATTTGCTTTTTTGATTGCATGACAGCTTTGGTTACATTTAAAGCAAATGAATGAACTGTTTCTTCGGTTAAATGTTAATGTTTATTTCTCTCTGACGAAATCTTTAACTTATTTTTTTAATTGCAGTCCACAAAAACTCTCCCGGTAGAGAACAGAAGCACGAGACCAGTGAGGAATGGAACAGAAGACGCGCGAGTGCTGAACAAGTCGCGCGCAGCGAAAGAGCCGCGAGAGCTGGACACGAGCGCCAAAGGCTCAAGACAGCGGCCGTCATCAGGCGATCATTCTAATGCACGTAAAAAGCAACCCCCCAAAAATAGAGAAAAACGGAAAAACTGCTTCGGTTTCAAGATGGATAGAATAAGTGATGTAAGTGGAATGGGTTGTAAAAGTGACTGAGGGGCACAAGAGCACTAATGGTGCAGAAATGAACAAAATGCCTCATGCTGAATGAACATGACCCAACGAATGAGTCGTCAGTGATGCCATATATTGCAACAATGGGATACTTGGATAGAAGTTGGATCATCCCTAAAGAATTAGGCCTACTGTAATATAAGCTAGGCTATTATATGTCATATTGCCATGCAATTTGTAAATGTTCCAATCATATTGCATTTGAATTTCCAGAAAACAACCAAAACAACCATACACTCAAACAGCATTTTTTTTTGTCACATCACTGTGGATTAAACTGCTACAGAAATAACTCATAAGTGATTTCTGCAGTGTTGAATTTTGGGATGTTTAGAGACTGCATGTATAAAGCTGGGTGAACACTGTGTGATTTATAATAATCCTTTACGATTGTTGCTTGTCAGACTGTACGAACATGATCCTCATGTCACACTGTGGGATCTCAGCTGTCCTATATGTCAGACTGTACGACAGTCAAGACACGTTAAAAACGGATGCATGCTTGAAAACTGGTCCGGAGTTTTACATCATCAACCCACACACATTCGGTGACAGTGAGCTGCATTACACGCGGGACTGAAATGATGGCTAACAAAGAAATCTCTGGCATTAATTTTGATCACGGCTTATCTTGAAAAACGAAGACAATTTGACGTTTGTCGTAGGAGAAGTCACACTGCAGGATTGTGCGCCAAATCTTCTGACACTGCCAGAATTTCGTCGTAGGTAAAATTTGATCGCAATGGTCATTAATCGGTTTTCGGTGAACATGTCAAACTAGCGATCAAAGACTACAGATTTTTGCCTAGGATTATAGGAATCTTTTAGGATTCTCAAAATTTGTCTCAGACGACCAAATCGTGGCCAAAATTGCACACTGTGCACCCGCCTTAAGGGGCCGTTCACATGTCTCGTCTTTTGCGTGCTCGCTTTTTCCAAGCGCAGTGAGATGAAAAATGAAAAACTTTTCAGAATGCCGCAAGCGTACCGCAGGTCATGTGACAAGAACCAAACGATAGTTGGTGCGTAACAACATTGAAACAACATCAAAAGCTCATGCCAAGTTTACACTACAGGATTTTAAGCCCGATTTAAGCCCAATTTGCAAGTTAACGAGCTCGCCAACAGGTCGGGCTGTGATCAGGGGGAAATCAGCGGGTGATCGGTGCTCGCCAATCTTTAAGGCAGGAACACACCAAGCCGACGCCGATGAACTAGTGGCGACGAAAGCAGACTGCGGGGTTGGCTCACGTCGGCAGCGCCTGGGTCCAAAGTTGCCCTGACACACCAAACCGACGCTCGACAGCCGATAGCCAAGTAGCATGTCATTCTGCGCCTGCGCAAGATGAAATGCCTTTCCGTACCAGCAGGTGGCAGTAGCTGAACGGCCAATCAGAATGATCAGATGGCTCAACGGACCGACGAGCTCCGACGCCGATTCAACATGTCGAATCGGCCGAAAAAAAGCCGACGAGGACCAACTTCAGCCGATGGTGCGGAACACACTGAGAAAACTTAGTCGGCCGACGAACAAAAACTGCCCGACGGCCGACCGTCGTCTTGGTGTGTTCCTGCCTTTATGTGTGAACTACTCAACGACGCATCAAAGAGGCTCGCTGACGTGTCGCCAACACCTCACTGACGTCAGACAAATATCTAGCATGCTAAATATCTGGAGCTGTCGGCCGTCTTGATATCCCGTGGTGTCACGTGTCGCGACGCAACAGCCAATGAAATATACACTGATGTCTATGGAAGCAGCAATAACAATCCATTCAAATATCCTATAATTTGCCGATGTTTATTCATATCAGAAACACATTGTGTAAGTAACTATAAAGCTCACTCTATTCTTCTCCCAGTTCACCGGCCACATGTATTTCAGTACAAATGGATGAATTCATGTGCTGTAGCCTATAAATCCGACTGACAGGACTCTCTGAACTAAAGCGCAAACAAACAAGGCGGCGCCCATTTTGCGTTATAGATTAAGATCAAGATCATGATGTAGGTTTTTAAATGACAAAACACTCACTTGCAAATATATGAGAATCAGAATATCAGTTGATGACATGGTGAGAAAAGCGATACATCTGTCATACAGTGTGGTAATTTTAATTCAAAATTTAATCTAATTTCTTCCCAATGTCCATTTTTAAATAAAGTCATTGGGTGACAGAGTTGTTGTCAGCTCGTGTAGTGTGTAACCACCTGTTGCCGATCATTTACGTAGTGTCACGTAGTGTGAACACCACAACGACTTAAAGACTCCACAGCAAATCATGTAGTCTGAACAGCACAGCGATCTGCCATTGTTTAAAGTCCTGTAGTGTAAACTTGGCCTCAGTCAAACAGCTGATCATAGCTGTACAGGGCAGGTTTTTATTTCTCATCTCCATAAATATCTAGTAGTAGAGCTAATGCAAGGGCTAGAAATCAATTTATCCTTTGCTAAAACTTCCTCATCATCATGGAGAGCGCAGTTCATGGTTACATAGCAACTACAGACGCCATGGGAGCGCTTTGGAAAGAAGGAGAAAGGAGCTTTCCACGCGTTTTTAGACACGACATGTGAACGGCCCCTAAAGTTTGTCTTGAAAAGTTTAGATTTTTCATCTAGCTGCGCCTAGAAAAAAATGCACGTTGTGACCGCGTCGCTTCTATGAGCGCGCTTTTCTACATTTCTAAGAAACTAATATTTTAATACACTGCTCACAATGTTTTTATTTGGAGAATACTTTTTTCTTAGAAAAAATGCTGACAGTTTTTAGTCATATTTGTTGAAAAATAAACTACTGATTTCTCTCCACTTTGCTGTAGAGCATACCATGAGGTCTGTGATGGAAATGATCCTTTTTATTAAGATATGGAATTGATTATAAGGTAAACATAAAAGATGAGTTAGGCCCTATATCTAACATGAGGATGTAAAGACTTCAAAATTGAGAATCACTAGTGTCCACTGGCAGCCTTTGATAACCCTATACTTGCTGTCTTTGCACATGGCCACTTTTCTACATAATAATGATAATTCCTTACATTTATATAGCGCTTTTCTGGGTACTCAAAGCGCTTTACAGACGGAAGGGGGAATCTCCTCAACCACCACCAATGTGCAGCATCCACCTGGATGATGCGACGGCAGCCATATAGTGCCAGAACGCCCACCACACACCAGCTTATTGGTGGAGAGGAGACAGAGTGATGAAGCCAATCAGTATATGGGGATGATTAGGAGGCCATGATGGACAGAGGCCAATGGGCAAATTTGGCCAGGATGTTACACCCCTACTCTTTTTGAAGGACATCCTGGGATTTTTAACGACCACAGAGAGTCAGGACCTCTGTTTAACGTCTCATCCGAAGGACGGTGCTTTTTGACAGTATAGTGTCTCCATCACTATACTGGGGTGTTAGGACCCACACAGACCACAGGGTGAGCACCCCCTGCTGGCCTCACTAACACCTCTTCCAGCAGCAACCTAGTTTTCCCAGGAGGTCTCCCATCCAGGTATTAACCAGGCTCAGCCCTGCTTATCTTCAGTGGGGAACCAGTCTTGGGCTACAGGGTGATATGGCTGCTGGCCAAATTACATATTTCTGGAGATTGGCGAAAATATTCCAGTGTTTTGAGAATTTTGTTTACTTAATGGGACACACTTAACCAGTGCATGATTGTGGTGCTTCATTTGCAAGATTAGGGGGTATGCTAATTTCTGTAGTCTCTGTAACAATAAAATGTGCAACATTTTACGTTTTACATCCAAATTATGTGTAAAATCTAATTCATTGAATTTACACTGGAAAGTTCCTAAACATGACACAAACTCGGTGTACTTCATTTCCTGGACATGATGGGATATGCTTAGCATCAAATACAAAAAACACACTACATTCTCATTTCACATTTATTTGTATAGCACTTTGTTAAGGAATTATATATTACATAATCAAAACTTTCAAAACTTTTCCAGTGTTGAAGTTAAGATTTTAAGAACAAAATATCTTACAGTTTTTTTCAATTGCTTACACACTAAAATTAAAACTTTCCCACAATTAGCAAAAGCTTACACTCAAGGAGCAAAACACCGGCCTAGATTTGCACAACTGTAAGCACATTGTCAGCTTCACACTTTTTGCAAAACACTAAACACACTTGTATGCATTTGACACAGAAATTTATCATGATGTCATTTCCTTGCAATTTCTGTCAGGACACAGACGGAGACAGAGGGGTGAGTGAACACAGATGTTTATTTAACTGAGGCACGAACACAGGTAAACGGTGGTTTCAGGTGAGTAGATAAGCACTTTCTGAACAGTCACTTAGCTGAAGATAATGGAGGTTTGTATTTGCAGGTGGAGGAATCAACATGGAGCGGAGAGCTGGAGACGGAAGACGACTGGAGGAAGACACTGGGAGATGCAGGTAAGTAGCGGGTAAGGAGTCCATGTACGTGAGACGAGACCAGACAATGATGTGAAGGGAGTGAGTGTCTTTATAGTGTCCTAGATGATGATGTGCAGGTGCAGGTGATTAGTACTCGGGAGATTGTGAACGAGTGGGGGTAGCGTGAAGATCTGGTGACGATGCGTTGGTGGGTGTTGGCTGTGACTCCGTGACAGTACCCCCACCTCCACGGGCGGCTTCTGACGACCGGATGGGGCGACAACAACGGGGTCTACCTCGACCCCGGGGAGCAGGGCGCTCCGGATGTTCAGTGTGGAATTGAGTGAGGAGTGAGGGGTCGAGGATATTGTGACGGTTGACCCAGGAACGTTCCTCTGGGCCGTAGGCCTCCCAGTCAATGAGGTATTCAATCTGGGGACCCCGTCATTGGGAGTTGAGGATCGCCCGCACCCGGTAGATGGCCTCTTCCTCTGCGATGTCGGGAGGAGGAGGTACCGCATTGTCACGAGGATCTGTGGAAGGAGAAGACATGGGTTCAATGTGGGGCTTCAATAAGGAGACATGAAATGAAGGTGAGATACGATACTGTGCTGGGAGATTGAGACGGTAGGTGACTTCGTTGAGCTGCCTCTGTATGGTGAAAGGACCTATGTACCGGGGACTCAGCTTGCAGCAGCTTCGCGTCGAGAGCCACACCGTCTGGCAAGGTTGGTAACGAGGAGTGGGGCCTCTTCTGGCGTCGGCATGCCTTTTGTGTTTCCAAACTGCCTGCTGGAGATGGACATGAGCTGAGTCCCACACTCTCTCGCTCTGCTGGAACCAGTGGTTGACAGCTGGAACCTCTGAGGGCTCACCCAACCAGGGGAAGAGTGGTGGTTGGTAGCCCAGGATACACTGGAATGGGGTGAGCCCTGTGGTGGTCTGCCGAAGGGAGTTCTGAGCGTACTCCGCCCAAGGTAGGAACTGGCTCCAGCTGTCCTGGTTCCGGTGGCAGTATAACCTCAGGTATCTCCCGATCTCCTGGATCTTGCGCTCAGTCTGGCTGTTGGTCTGTGGATGGTAACCAGATGACAGGCTGACGGACACTCCTAGGGGCTTAAAGAAGGCTTGCCACACTCTGGAAATGAACTGTGGTCCACGGTCGGAAACGATGTCTTCAGGAATGCCGAAATGACGGAATACATTGTTGAATAAGGCTACGGCGGCTTCGAATGCAGTGGGAAGGCCCTTGAGGGGTATGAGTTCACAAGCTTTGGAGAATCGGTCCACAATTACCAGTACACAGGTGAAGCCGTTTGATGTTGGTAAGTCAATCATGAAGTCTATTCCCAGATGTGTCCACGGTCTGCGAGGTATAGGTAAGGGAACCATTTTTCCTTCAGGAAGCCTCCTAGGAGTGTTGGCAATGGCACAGACTGAGCTTCCTCTGATGTAGCGGGAGATATCCTGAGTCATGGAGGGCCACCAGTAGTGTTGCCGCAGGAGCGAGAGGGTATGCGAACTGCCTGGGTGTCCAGAGCCCGGAGAGGTGTGAGCTAACTCCATGAGGGGCTGACGGTGAGCCAGTGGAACATAGAGAAGCCCCTCAGGACCTCCCGGTGGAGCTGGTTCGGAGTGGTTAACTTGGAAAAATGCGTTGGTTGATGGACCACCGGATAGGGCTGACGATCATGGCTGGAGGGAGGACAGGTTCGGGATCGGAGTTCTCAGGATCGGGTTGATACAGTCGGGATAAGGCGTCTCCCTTGCAATTCTTGGTTCCAGGATGGTAGGAGACCGTGAAATTGAATCTAGTGAAGAAGAGGGCCCAGCGGGCCTGACGAGGGTTCAATCGTTTGGCTTCACGGAGGTACTCCAGGTTGCGGTGGTCCGTAATCACCTCGAACTGATGGTTCGCTTCCTCCAGCCAGTGTCTCCATTCCTCCAATGCTAACTTGATGGCAAGAAGCTCTCTGTTCCCAATGTCATAGTTTTGCTCCGCCGGGGATAGCTTTTTGGAGAAGAAGGCACATGGATGGAGTCGTGGTGGATCATCCTGCCACTGTGACAACACCGCCCCGACCCCGGTGGACGAGGCGTCGACTTCGACGATGAACGGGAGATCGGATGGACCAGGATCGGAGCGGTGAGGAAGGCTTCTTGGAGCTGGTGGAAAGCTTCTCAGGCAGATGGAGTCCAGGACAGAGACTTGGGCCGGCCTTTGAGGAGCGAGGTGAGGGGTGCACTGAGAAGACTGTAGTTGTGGATGAAGCGACGATAGAAATTTGCAAACCCCAGAAAATGTTGTAACTCCTTCACGGTGGTAGGTAATGGCCAGTTGTGGATGGTTTCCACCTTCCTCTGGTCCATCTGGATGCCGTGTTGGTCTATGATGTAGCCCAGGAAATGCACGGAGGTGGTATGGAACTCGCACTCCTCCAGCTTGAGGTATAGATGGTGTTGGCGGAGCTTCTCGAGGACCTGGGAGACGTGTTGGCGATGTTCTGGGAGTTCAAGTGACGGTAGTCTATGCACGGCCTCAAGCCTCCGTCCTTCTTGGCCACGAAGAAGAAGCTTGAAGCGGCAGGAGATGTCGATGGTCGGATGAATCGTTGCTTTAGTGCCTCCTGAACGTACTTCTCCATGGCCTTCTGTTCCGGGATGGACAGTGGGTAAACCCTACCCTTGGGTAAAGTAGCCCCAGGCAGCAGGTCAATTGCGCAGTCCCATGGCCGATGAGGTGGTAGTTGCGTTGCCAACCGCTTGCTGAACACATCCTGGAACACCCAGTATTCAGGAGGAATTTCCACTTTGAGGTCAGTTTCAGGACTTTCAATGGAGGCAGAGAGAATAGGAAGGACGTTGGAGTCGGAAGAAGAAGATTGGAGATTCGAGGAAGACTTTCTAATTGGAGATAAACAGTTCTTAAAACATTCGTCACTCCACTTGAGGATCTCACCCATGTTCCACTGGATGTCCGACTGGTGTTGTGTGAGCCAGGGGCGTCCCAGGATGATGTCCGTGGTGGACCCTTCCAGCACCATAAATGTGATCTCCTCTGTGTGAAGACATCCAATGCGGAACGTCAGTGTGGGGAGAAATGCTGAATGTGACCACGGCCCAGCGGTTTTCCTTGGATAGTTTGGATACGGAGATCCTGTTGGCAGCGTTTGCGACGTACATTCAGTTTCTGGAGAATCTGGTTGCTGATGAAGTTCCCTTCGGAGCTGGAATCGATGAGGGCTTGCGCTGAAACACAGATGTAAGAGTTAAGGATATGTACAGTAGTTCTAGTGAGAGGTGCAATACAAGCAGGCAGTTGGATTGTACTCACCGCTGGGCGTGGTGGTCGGATGGGACAGGCAGCGATGACATGGTCCTCTCCCCCACAGTACAGGCAGAGATGTTGTTGAATTCTTCTCTGACGCTCCACACGAGTCAGGCGATAGGAATCAACCTGCATTGATTCAGGTGCTGGAAGGGCGCCAGATGGTGTGAAATCGGAGGGCATACATACTCACAGATTCATCACCTTGGCGTAGATTGAAGATTTGGTCGTGTACAGAGAGCTTGGCGGTGCTTTGTCCGAACACCTCCCGGAAGTGAGTGAAGAAGGAGGTGATGGTGGCTGTAACTGGGGCGATGGATTCCCAGAGGGGTTGAGCCCATTGCAGCGCTCGTCCTGAAAGCAGGGAAATAACAAACGCCACCCGGGATTGCTCGGTTAAGAAGAGTTGAGACTAGGCTTCCAGATAGAGCGAGCACTGTAGGAGAAACCCACTGCAATCCTCCACCGCGCCGGAGAATGTCGCTGGTCGGGCCATGGGACTGACAGAAGCAGCTGGAGAAGAAGCAGCGGGTGCTGGGTGAAGGAGTGCATAGCGGACGGCGTGCAGGAGATCAGCTGGGACTGTGGGTGACGTGCTTATGGCAGGCTGTTAGAGTGAGGATCGTACTGCGTCGACCAGGGTGGTAAACGGGTCCGGAGTACGATCCCCGCCTGTGTCCGAGGTGACAAGGTATGACCCCGATTGGCCAATAGGGGGCGCTACAGCGATCAACAACGCAAAACTGCTCATAACTTCTAGACCATTTGTTGTAGATTCAAGTGTCTTATATCATTGGAAAGCTGAGTCCATGATGAACAAAACGTATATCTCCGATTTCATTTCCGGTAAGCAAATTTTTTCACCATTTTGAATTTTCTGAAAAATCTAATTTTTCCAACTCCTCGTAGGCCGTTTGTCCGATTCACTCGAAACTTGATATACATCATCTAGAGACCTTCCTGGCAAAATGTTATCAAAAGAATTTCGATTGGTGCTTCACTCTCGTGATGGGACGCCAAAACGTTCGAAGTAGGCAGGGCCACTTTCACTTAAATGGTTATAACTCTTGAACGAAATGAGATACTTTCACCAAACTTGTCAGACTCATGTACGAGTTCATTCTGTGGTCATACAAAAAAAATTGCAGAGTATTACCACTTGGTGGCGCTATAATACGAAAAGCATGACATTCGTGTATTTCGAAAAACATGGTTGCCATCAGCCTATAAACTTTGAGCACCTCTTAGACCAGGTTAACGGAGGCCGATCGGGACAAAACTCGGTGGGCCTGTCTGACTCGTGGCCCTAGAAGTCTGTGCGAAGTTTGAAAGAAAACGGCCATTGGGTGGCGCAATTTTTGACCCCTATATATCACACAACGTATCACACATTCACACAATATTCATATGATATGTTGAATCTCCTCATTCTGAACAACTTTGCCTCAAGAACCACTGCTGTCAATCAAATTGTTCGTTAAACATTTGCGATTATTTGAAAAATCTACTTTTTCAAACTCCTCATAGGCCATTTGTGCAATCTGTTCAAAACTTGACATGCATCTTCTAGAAACAGTCATGGCAAAAAGTTATTAAAAGAATTTCGATTGGTGATTCAAGTTCGCAACTGAACGGCAAAACGTTTGAAGTAGCAGTTGCCTTTTACTAAAATGGTTATATCTCTTGATTGCAACAAGATATTTTCAACAAACATGGTACACGTGTGTACAAGCTCAGCCTGGGGTCACAATAAAAAAATTTTAGTGTTTGGCCACTTGGTGGTACTGTAATAGAGAAAAAACATGAAAACCACTACATCTACACAAGAGTTAGTCTGATTAACTCAAAAATTGGCATGCACTGTCCTTACCAAGTTGCCATGATGGAAAAGCGATTGTCCACTTGGTGGCGCTATAATAGGAAAAAAACATGAAAATGGCTAATAACTACGCAATCGTTAATCCGATTGACTTGAAAATTGGCATGCAGTGTCTTGGCCGAAGGTGCCATGAATGTCTATGAGGACCTTCGAGTCTCTCAAAAAACATGGCTGCCCTTGGCCTATGAAGTTTGAAAACCTGTTACACCAAGTTAACGGAGGCCGATCAAAACGAAACTTGGTGGACCTATTTGACTCTTGACTCTAGTGGTCTGTGTGAAGTATGAAGGAAATCAGCCACCAGGTGGCGCTACGTATCACAGATAAACGATATTCATAGCATATGTTGAATCTCCTCATTCTCTAAAAGTTTGCTTTAAGGTCCTAGGTATTTCACTCCACCTCAAAACCACTGCAGAAAAATTCTCTAGATTTTTTAGGTCAATAATTATCAAAAACTGTTGAACTTTACCATTTGGATAGCCATAACAGCATCATTCAGAAATGTATCTCCATCTCCAAAAGCCTATAAATCTTAAATGTTTTCGTGTCGGCCTAGAACCTAACATCATAAATGGCATAAAGGTCTTAAAAGCTTGAACCCCGATAAATGCTGCTTGCAACTTTAATTAGGGGCCAAGCAAATTTGGAGTCTCTAACTCAATCCCTCTAGCGCCACCAGCTGTCCAAAGTTGCACTCATGTTTATGTTAATAACTTTTGAACCGTAAGGTTTAGAATCAAAATTCTTTTTTTCCTCTGATTTCTTGGGTCATGACGAATCGATTGCACCCTATGTCGTCATTTTCCGTCATGAAAATTTTTCCGCCATTTTGAATTTTCTGAAAAACAGGAAAATAGACGTAAGGCTGTATCTCCACAACGCTTTATCGTATTCTGACCAAAGTTGGTACATGTCATCACAAGCATGACCTGAGGCAACATGCAGCGTTTCGGCGCAGCGCCACCTACTGGTCCGGAGATATGAAAAATGAGTATTTTTGCTTATAACTTCTGATGGGTTTGTCCAAAAATCATGAATTTGGTCTCGCTGGATTCGGGGCATCATGCCGAGTCGAATGATATCCAATTTTGTCATATCGGCCATTTTGACTGTCGGCCATTTTGAATTTTGTGCTAAAATGCTGTATTTTATGAAGGCACCTATTGTATCCGTTGGCGTTCTTTTTTTTTTCTTCTTCTTCTTCTTCTTCTTCTTGTGCTCTTGAGTCTATGGCAGCCCATAGAACCGGTTGTGGGATAGTTGTGAAATTTGGCACTCTGTTAGAGAACAGTCTGACCTTTGTCCATTGCAAATTTGGAGTCTCTAACTCAATCCCTCTAGCGCCACCAGCTGTCCAAAGTTGCACTTATGTTTATGTTAATAACTTTTGAACTCTAAGGGTTCGAAACAAAATCTTTTTTCCTCTGATTCCTTAGGTCAAGACAAATCGTTTGCACCCTATGACGTCATTTTCCGTCATGAAAATTTTTCCGCCATTTTGAATTTTCTGAAAAACCTACTTTTTCGAACTCCTCCTAGGCCGTTACTCCGATTTTCACGAAAATTGAAGCAGATCATCTTCAGACCATTCCAACAAAAATTTATTAAAAGCTTTTTGATTAACCCAACCGTTCTTGAATAACACGCAAATAAAATCAATGTGGAGCACCCCAAATTGGACTGAAGGTTATATCTCCGCAATGCTTTATCATATTCAGACCAAACTTGGTACATGTCATCACAAGCATGACTTGAGGCATCATGCAGGGTTTCGGCACAGCGCCACCTACTGGTGCGGAGATATGAAAAATGGCTATTTTTGCTCATAACTTCTGATGGGTTTGTCTAAAAATCATAACTTTGGTCTCCTAGGATTTGGGGCATCATGCTGAGTCGAATAATATCCAGTTTTCCCATATCGGCCATTTTGGCTGTCGGCCATTTTGAATTTTGTGCTATAACCCTATATTTTACGAACGTATTAGCGTATCGTTACAAAACTCGGTATGGGTCATCAGCCCTGAAGGAGCCTGAGAAATTTCGGACCAGTGCCACCCAGTGGAGAATTTCTTTTTTCATATGCTTATAACTTTTGATCTGGTTAGCTCATTTTCACGGGAGTCACGTCTTTAGACTCCTGAATCCTTGCCGAGTCCAACGATACCAAACATGTTAGGTTTCGACTTACGGTTTGTGCGGCGTGGTGATTTAGCGCTTAAAAAACGATTGCGAATATCTTCGAAACCGTTAGTCTGATCGAGACGAAACCACCGTAGGAAACACGTAACCTAAGCTGGTTAACTAAATGTCACAGCCCAAATGTCAAAATTTTGATAGGAAGAGGCAAAAAAATCAAAACAAAGTCGTTCATGGGTCATTTTTTATGATCTCATACATATAAATGTCTATAACTCCAAAACGAAATGAGATATTTGCACCAAATTTGACACACACATGTATGGGGTCACCCTGAGGACACATAAAAAAATTGGTGGGATTGTGCCTCTTGGTGGCGCTATAACTGAACAAAACACGAAATTGCCATTAACTGCAATACAGTATTATGATATAAAATATTCTATTATATGAATGCATTGGTATACCATTACGAAACTTGGTATGTGTCATCGGCACCATGCTTTGAAGGTTCTCAAATGGTTTCGAGACAGTGCCACCTTGTGGTCAAATGTTGCAATAACATTTATTAAAAATGCTAATAGCTTTATGTAAATGTGGCCTATTGTATTGAGACTTGTCTTAATAGATTCTGTGGGTCATGCTGAGAACATTGATGTCAATTTTACAATAGTCAGCCAAACTTCCTGTCTGCAATTTTGATTTTCTTTAAAACCTAATTTTTCAAACTGCTCTTAGACCATTTGTCCAATTTTCACCAAAATTGAATCGTATCATCTTCAGACCATGTCGAATAAATGTTATAGATTTCGTGTTGATAGACAAAACCGTATTCATATACCACAGCGAAGAATTAGAGGCTTGATGCCAAAATGACTCTTGAGGCTGTATTTCTGTAATGCTTTGACATATTCACACCAAACTTTGCGATTGTCATTGTCACCTCACTCTGACCATACCGCATGAATTTGGTCACAGCGCCACCTATTGGTGGAAAGTGATAAACCAGTAAATCTATATTATTGACTGTATTTGTGATATTTCAGCTCTTTTGCCTAAAATGATCTTAATGGGTCTTTAATTGCTCACTGTTGCAGTTGGTTTGAAGCTCACGGCCGTGTTGGCTGGCTTGTTGTGCCGCTTTTGTGCTTGGCCCCGTAAATGCTGCTTGCAGCTTTAATTATTATTATTATTCTTCCGCTCTTGAACTCTATGGCAGCCCATAGAACCGTAAGCTAAAAAGTTGTGAAATTTGGAACACTGATAGAGGACAGTCTGAACTGTGTCCATAGCCAATTTGGAATCTCTAACTCAATCCCTCTAGCGCCACCAGCTGTCCAAAGTTGCACTTCTGTTTATGCTAATAACTTTTGAACCATAAGGGTTAGAAACAAAATTCTTTTTTCCTCTGATCCCTTGGCTCAAGACGATTCGAATGCCAAGTCGAATGATAACCATTATTACCATATCAGCCATTTTGGCCGTCGGCCATTTTGAATTTTGTGCTAAAATGCTGTATTTTATGAACGCATTAGCATATTGTCACAAAACTTGGTATGGGTCATCAGCACGATGCCCTGAGGGAGCCTGAGACGTTTCGGACCAGCGCCACCTAGTGGTAAAATCACATATTCAAATGCTTATCACTTTGGGTGTGGTCAACTTATTTTCAAAAGAGTCATGTCCTTAGACTCCTGAGTCCCTGCTGAGTCCAATGATACCAAACATTCTAGGTTTTGACTTATGGTTCGTCCGCCATGTTGAATTTTGCGAAAAACATGCTTTTTCGAACTCATCCTAGACGCTTCATTTGATTTTCATGAAAATCAAATCAGATCATCTTCAGTCCATTCTGGCAAAATGTTATCAAAAGCTTTTTGGTAAATCAAACCATTCTCAAATAACACGCAAATTAATTTAACGTAGAGCACCCAATTTGGACTCATGGCTGCATCTGTGCAATGCTTTATTATATTCAGACCAAACTTCGTACATAACATCCCAACAAAGACCAGAGCCTACATGCTGAATTTCGGCGCAGCGCCACCTACTGGTCTGGAGATACAAAAAATGGCTATTTTTGCTTATAGCTTCAGATAGGTTTGTCCAAAAATCATAAAGTTGGTCTTTTTAGATTGGGGGCATCATACTGAGTCGAATGATATCCAATTTTCCCATGTTGGCCATTTTGAATTTTGTGTTAAAATGCTGTATTTTTTGAACGCATTTTTGTACCGTTACGAAACTCAGTATGGGTCATCAGCACAAGGCCCTGAAGGAGCCTGAGAAGTTTCGCACCAGCGCCACCTAGTGGAGAATTATTTATTTTTTTCATATGCTTATAACTTTTGATCTGGTTGACTTGTTTTCATTGAGTCATATCCTTAGCGAGTGTCATTGTCACCTCACTCTGACCATAGCACATTAATTTGTTCACAGCGCCACCGATTGGTCGAAAGTGATGAACCAGTAAATCTTTATTATTGACTGTATATATCATTTTTCAGCTCTTTTGCCTAAAATGATCTTAATAGGTCTTTAATTGCTCACTGTTGCAGTTGGTCTGATGCTCCCAGCTATGTTGGCTGGCTTGTTGTGCCTTTTTTGCTTGGCCCCGTAATTGCTGCTTGCAGCTATATTTATTATTATTATTATTATTATTTTCTAAGTTTTTGGGGTTTTTGGGGCCCTTAATGTGCTCAAAAACTCTTGAAATTTTGCACACAGGTCAGAATCCGCGGCCATCAGGGCCGGGCAGAAGCTGGTACCCGGGTGTGGCAGGGGGGCTCGACAGCGCCCCCTTGAACGGGGTCCAAAAACGTTGTCCATATATCAAACACGCTTGCACATATAAGTATAAAACTCGGTACACATATAGACCTCATCGGGCCTAACAACTTTCGTGCTCTAAGTTATACGCCGGCTCAACAGGAAGTCGGCTATTATGGGTTGTTTGAAAAACGCATGCTCTGGAATTTGATATACTCCTCCTAGGCGATTAATCTGATCACCACCAAACTCGGTCAGCATGAAGTCAAGACTTTGAGGATGTAAAATTGCCAGCAGATTTTTGATATCTCGAACGGTTTGGCCGTGGCGAGGCAACGAATTTATGGCGAGAAAAGGGAATCAGGAAGTGTGTTATAAGGTCTGCATACATTGATTGATTTTTATGAAACTTCACGAGTGTGTTGGTTGTAGGAGCCCGATCACATGGATGTGACTATTGTGAGTCAAAGTTATAGCGCCACCTGCTGGCAGCAGGAAGTGTGTCACTTTCAAAATGCTTTGAGATCTCACTCTTATTTTTACCAGATTTGCTTCAAACTTCATCACAATAATGTCAAAACATGGCAGATGTAGACCTGTGAATGTATTTGTGATATCTTAAATATTGTTGCCATGGTAACATGTCAAACTTTAATAAGATTCTTGGATATTTTTGAGGCTCTTAACATGCTTAAAATTGCATGAAACTCGACACACACATCAATATTGTCATCCAGTAGACATGGGCAAAGCCTTAGAAACGGAAGTAGGGGCTCTACAGTGCCACATTTGACAAAAGTGTGAGGGGGTTAGTTTAACCGGCAGTCACCAAACTTGGTACACTTATTGTTCTCATTAAGCCAGACAACTTTCTAATTGCCAGTCATTAGCTCCGACCAACAGGAAGTCAGATATTTTGGTTTGAATGTGGATTTTTCACACACACACACACACACACACACACAGATGTAGACTCTCTCTCTCTGTCTAACCCCCCCTCCCTTCTCCTCTCCCCCTCACTCCTCACACCAGTCTGTGTGTGTGTTTGTGTGTGTGTGTGTGTGTGAGAGAGAGAGAGAGAGAGAGAGAGTGTGTTTTACACCCCTGATCAGTTATTTAACCCTTTTATTGCAGACTCACTGTGCTTCAAAGTTTAGTGCCAACCCTAATCAAACACACCTGAAGCAGCTAATCAAGCCAGTGTATTTGTAGGCCAATAACAACATAGTATTACATTATTAGTTTGATAATTAGGTTAATTAAAATATAAAAACACCCTGCAAATGATAACTTCACACTCATTTGAAACTGAACTATGACACTATATCACTATTAGTACAGGACTAGTTTTCTAAATGTCGTTCGAGTTACAATTATTATTTTTACAATTAAAATTATTTTTAAATTAATTATTTATTGATATAAATCAAATTTATTAAAATAAAATCTTTAAGTGAATTTCATAAGATTATAAAAGTGGCTGTTTAAAATAAACTTGCATGAGTGAGCAGAAAAATCTAGACCTTGTACCTTACTATTACCTGAGACTGACATTTAATTTGTCTTTGCAGGATGTGTGATTTGGCTCTATTTATTAATTTTTTAATTTTTTTTTATCTTATACCACACATACTGAAATTAAATGAAAGCATGCTTTTGGTGCATAAGATTGGTACACAAACAACAGCTCAGGGAGGTCAAAAAACACATGAAAAGAAGTGTTAGGATTATACAACACCAGCAATCACAGACATTCGCATTAAGGCTGGATTAGATTTCTCAGAGCACTGTGAAGTTTGCACAAATAATAGTATATAATTTGCTCTAGAATTTTTATAGAGGTTGTCTCAGAAAAAACACAGACATGGCAGATTAGGATGATATTCTGCACTCATTTGAAATTGACTTATGACATTCTATGACATTACAGTCATCTCACTTTAAACGATCTCATGGATGTGGCTGTTGTGGTTTGTGATCATAGGAGCATCAGCTGCTGCATTAAATGTGGTGTGAATTTGATATAGTCCTTTTATGTTTAACTGTTTTAAATGCCCATTGCCTGCCGTGCACAGCTGCCCTGAAGCCACCGGGGTGGCGGTGCCTCCGGGCTTTGGCCCGTCATTGCTGCTTGCAGCTATATTTATTATTCTTCTTCTCCAAATTGAATCGCATTTTTGAGGGCCTGAACATGCTCAAAAACTCATGAAACTTTGCACACGCATCAGCAGTGGTGAAGATTTACGTCTGTTATGGGTTTCAGAATTGTCGGGGCAAAATGGCTCGATAGTGCCACCTAATGAAGTGCCCCTCGCGCTACATTTCACGTAGATTTTAAAATTCGGTACACACGTTTAACAGCCCAATACCTACAAAAAAGTCTCTTGGAGCAAAATCTGAAATTGAACAGGAAGTCAGATATTTTGAATTAACTTGCCATTATTTGCTATTTCCAGACATTGTACTTTAACGAACTCCTCCTAGAGCTTTAATCAGATCAATGTCATATTTGGTCAGTCTAATCCAAAGGCCTTTGCGACGTTAAATTGCGAAGATCTAGATTTTTCACTGAAGGGTGTGTCCGTGGCGGCCTGACAAAGTTCGATGTTTCGCCATGAAACAGGAAGTTCTTGTAGCTCGGGTATACAATGTCGGATCTGCCCCAAACTTCACATGTTTTATTAGAGTAGTGACCTGAAGACATCTTCATGACAATATACAGTTACAGTCATAGCGCCACCTGTGGGCAACAGGAAATGACATGTTTTACACTGTGATTAACTCCTCATAGAGATTTAACCAGATCAACATCATATGTTGTCAGTCTAATCTTAAGACCTTAGTGATGATAAATATCAAAGATCTTGAGTTTTCGTTGGAGGGCGTGTCCGTGGCAGCCTGACAAAGTCTGATGTTTCGCCATGAAAGAGGAAGCTGTTGTAACTCAGGCATACTATGTCTGATGTGCCTCAAACTTCACATGTGTGATAAGAGTCCTGGCCTAAAGACATCTATATGCCAATATTCAGTTAGTCGTAGCGCCACCTGCTGGCAACAGGAAATGGCATCCCTCTCACTGTAATTCAATCCCAGGAACTCATTTCAATATGCCACGAAGTACCAAACATGCTAGAAACACGTTAAATCAGGCAACACTTGGCTAAATGCTAATGTAAGCGATTAACGCCACAAAACAGGAAGTTGTTTTAACTCAGGCATACAATGTCCGATCTGCTCTAAACTTCACATGTTTGATAATAGTCCTGGCCTGAAGACATCAACATGGCAATATTCACTGACAGTCAAAGTGCCACCTGTTGGCAGCAGGAAGTGTTGCACTTTGAAATGACTTTGCCATAATGCTACTGTAATTACTCGCTTATATGCATGTCGCCCACTGTTCACTGTTTTCCTGAGGCCAACGGGTGGTGGTGAGCCCGGGTGCGAGGGCCCTTTCATCGCTGCTTGCAGCTTTAATTATCAGGGCCCAAGCCGAAGGCGAAGGCCCTATTGTTTTCTTTAGGATTATTCTTATTATTAGGGCCAAAGCCCTGTAAAGGGCTGAAGGCCCTATTGTTTTCTTTAGGATTATTATTATTTTTTTTTTTCTAAGTTTTTGGGGCCCTTAACGTGCTCAAAAACTCTTGAAAATTTGCACACAGGTCAGAATCCGCGGCCATCAGGGCCAGGCAGAAGCTGGTACCCGGGCGTGGCAGGGGGGCTCGACAGCGCCCCCTTGAACGGGGTCCGAAAACGTGGTCTATTTATCATACACGCTTGCACATATAAGTATAAAATTCGGTACACATATAGACCTCATCGGGCCTAACAACTTTCATGCTCTAAGTTATACGTCACCTCAACAGGAAGTCAGCTATTATGGGTTGTTTGAAAAACGCATGCTCTGGAATTTGATATACTCCTCCTAGGCGATTAATCCGATCACCACCAAACTCGGTCAGCATTAAGTCAAGACATTGATGATGAAAAATTGCCAGCGGATTTTTGATATCTCGAACGGTTTGGCTGTGGCGAGGCAACGAATTTATGGTGAGAAAAGGGAATCAGGAAGTGTGTTATAACTTCTGAATACATTGATTGATTTTTATGAAACTTCACGAGTGTGTTGCTTGTAGTAGTCCGATCACATGGATTTGACTATTGTGAGTCAAAATTATAGCGCCACCAACTGGCAGCAGGAAGTGTATCACTTTTAAAATGCTTTGATCTCAATCAAAGCATAAATAAAAATCTCTTATTTTTACCCGATTTGCTTCAAACTTCATCACAATAATGTCAAAACATGGCAGATGTATACCTGTAAATGTATTTGTGATATCTTAAATATTGTTGCCATGGCAACATGTCAAACTTTTATAATATTCTTGGGCATTTTTGAGGCTCTTACCATGCTTCAAATTGCATGAAACTCGACACAGACATCAATATTGTCATCCAGTAGACATGGGCAAAGCCTTAGAAACGGGCGGGGAGTAGGGGCTCTACAGCGCCACCTTTTGACAAAAGTGTGGGGGGGTTAGTTTAACCTGCAGTCACCAAACTTGGTACACTTATTGTTCTCATTAAGCCGGACAACTTGCTAATTTACAGTCATTAGCTCCGACCAACAGGAAGTCAGATATTTTGGTTTGAATGTGGATTTTTCACACACACACACACACACACGCACACACACACACACACAGACGTAGACTCTCTCTCTCTGTCCAACCCCACCCCCCCCTCCTCCTCTCCCCCTCACTCCTCACACCAGTCTGTGTGTGTGTGTGTGTGAGTGAGTGAGAGAGAGAGAGAGAGAGAGTTTTACACCCCTGATCAGTTATTTAACCCTTTTATTGCAGACTCACTGTGCTTCAAAGTTTAGTGCCAACCCTAATCAAACACACCTGAAGCAGCTAATCAAGCTAGTGTATTTGTAGGCCAATGACAACATAGTATTACATTATTAGTTTGATAATTAGGTTAATTAAAATATAAAAACACACTGCAAATGATAACTTCATACTCATTTGAAGTTGAACTATGACACTATATCACTATTAGTACAGGACTAGTTTTCTAAATGTTGTTCGAGTTACAATTTTTATTTTTACAATTAAAATTAGTGTTAGGATCATACAACATCAGCAATCACAGACATTCGCATTAAGGCTGGATTAGATTTCTCAGAGCACTGTGAAGTTTGCACAAATAATAGTATATAATTTGCTTAGAATTTTTATAGAAGTTGTCTGAGGAAAAACAGACATGGCAGATTAGGATGATATTCTGCACTCATTTGAAATTGACTTATGACATTCTATGACATGAAAGTCATCTCACTTTAAACGATCTCATGGATGTGGCTGTTGTGGTTTGTGATCATAGGAGCATCAGCTGCTGCAGTAAATGTGGTGTGAATTTGACATAGTCCTTTTATGTTTAACTGTTTTAAATGCCCATTGCCCGCCGTGCACAGTTGCCCTGAAGCCACCGGGGTGGCGGTGCCTCCGGGCTTTGGCCCGTCATCGCTGCTTGCAGCTATATTTATTATTATTATTATTTTTCCGACTATTCGGGCACTTTTGGGGCCCTTACCATGCTCGAAAACTCATGAAACTTTGCACATACATCGGAACCCGCGGCCATCAGGGCCGGGCAGAAGCTGGTACCCGGGCGTGGCAGGGGGGCTCGACAGCGCCCCCTTGAATGGAGTACGAAATCTTGGTCCATATATCAAACACACTTCCACACATTAGTATGAAACTTGGTACACATATAGACCTCATCGGGCCTAACAACTTTTGTGCTCTAAGTTATACGCTGGCTCAACAGGAAGTCGGCTAGTAGTAAATGTGGCTGCAGTAAATGTGGTGTGAATTTGACATAGTCCTTTTATGATTAACTGTTTTAAATCCCCATTGCCCGCCGTGCACAGCTGCCCTGAAGCCACCGGGGTGGCGGTGCCACCGGGCTTGGGCCCGCCATCGCTGCTTGCAGCTATATTTAGGGCCCAAGTCACTAATGGTGCAGGGCCCTCTTGATCCCCTAAGGATTATTATTATTATTATTTTTTTTTTTTTTTAATTTTTTTTTTTTTCCATCATCCAGGGCTTTTTGGGGGCCTTAACATGCTCAAAAACTCTTGAAAATTGGCACACACATTGGAATCTGTGGCCATTAGGACGCTGCAGAGGCTGGTACCCGGGCCTGGCAGGGGGGCTCGACAGCACCCCCTTGAACGAAGTCCAAAAACTTGGTCCATATATCAAACATGCTTGCACGTATTAATATGAAACTCGGTACACATATAGAACTCATCGGGCCTAACAACTTTCGTGATGGGAGGGTAACCAGTAATATCATGGAGATGAGGCTTCATGCAGTGACTTTTTATTCCAGCTTGTATACTACTGATCATTGTGATACTGATTGTGCTGAACAGCTAATTCAAGACTTGCCTCAAATAGACTCAGACTCTAAGACTTCCTTGGACACTGAGCTGTCTTTTCAAGAACTCACTGCTGCAATTGGTCAGCTTGGTATTGGATGATCTCCTGGTATTGACGGGTTGCCGTCTGAATTTTATAAGCGTTTCTGGAACTGTATTGGTGAAGATTTATATGAGGTTTTCTGTGAATGCAGCAAAGATGGTTTTTTGCCTATATCCTGTCAACGTGCCGTTTTATCTTTATTACCAAAAAAGGGGGATTTATCTCTTTTAAAAAATTGGAGACCTGTTGCATTACTGTCACAGACACGCCAGGCTCCAGCACCATCCTATCACAACGCACTCCCTCACCAGAGTACTGATCACACACACCTGCACCTCATCAGCACTCCAATCAACTGGCAAATAAAAGACACTCACACACACACAGTCACCGTCCGGTCTCGTTCGCATTAAGGACTTACCTCCATGCTTACCTCAAGGACTTCCAGTGTTATACTTACCTGTCTCCAGCGTCTCCAAGATACCTCCTGTGTTCTCCGTGTGTGTGTGTGTGTGTGTGTGTGTGTGTGTGTGTGTGTCGTCATCCTCCAACGTCTCAACTCTACGGCTGCCACTTGAATCTTCACTCTGCAAAACACAAAGGACAGTATCACCATTTCTTCATTCATCATTCACCTTAACAACTTCTGTTTAACTCACCTGTGTCCCCGTATCACTCTGCTTGTGTCAATAAACAACCTTACCTGTGATCTTCCGTCTCCGACCTGTCTGTATTGTAACAGAAGACCGGACCTAGACTGCTTGATACAAGTATGAGCCAGCCAGACCCATTCCAGGAACTCGTCGACACTTTGCGTCGAACGCTCACCACCAATCCACCACCATTACCACTAGCGAGCACTTCCGTCGACAACACCACCACTTCTTCACCTCCAGTTCACGCCAGTCCCATGGCCAAACCGGCGCCCTTCTCTGGTTCGGCGGAGGAATGCAGCGGATTTCTCCTGCAATGCTCGCTGGTCCTGGAGATGCAACCGCACTCATACCTCAAGAACAATCCAAGGTAGCGTTTATCATTTCCCAGTTGCACGGTAAAGCACTTCAGTGGGCTGATTCCATTTGGACCCAAAATAATCCTGTTGTCCAGTCATATTCCAGCTTTGTCAACCACTTCAGAGAAGTCTTCGGAAAACCCGCCTGGGATTCGTCTATCGGTGAGAAACTTTACAATTTAAAGCAAGACAAAATGACTGTGACTGAATATGCTCTTAAGTTCAGAACCCTTGCTGCCACGAGTGGATGGAACGAACAAGCTTTACTGACTACGTATCGTCAAGGGTTGGATCCTCGAGTGCGGTTGCATCTCGCTGCATACGAGGACACCATCGGGCTTGAACGCTTCATACAACTCTCCATACGCTTCGCCACTCGTATGCAGTCGTGTCTCGAAGAGTACCAGGGCCAGCCTCAGCACAACACCTCCCGCTGCTGACCAGAATCCGTCAGCCCTCCAGAACCAGTCCACGAACCCATGCAACTTGATTCAACTCGTCTAACTATAACTGAACGGCAGAGGAGGCTGACCCAGAATCTGTGCCTGTATTGTGGATCTCCGGGGCATGTAATCTCCATATGCCCAATACGTCCTCCTCGTCCCATGGTGAGTGCCATCTTTCCTTCCATAAATAAGATGAAGCCACTCACCATTGTTGTAAAACTTACTGCTGCTGATATTTCCATTCCAGTCAACGCACTCCTCGATTCTGGGTCAGCAGGCAACTTCATCTCTGGCGCCCTCTGCCGTCAGCTCAACCTCAAGACCACGGCAACGCCATCTACCTACCAGATCCACTCAATAACTGGAAAGCCCCTCAGTAAGAGACAAGTTCGCCATAGTGTCGGTCCACTTCAACTACAAACTGGTATACTTCACGTGGAGAAGATCCATCTGCTGGTTCTGGAGGAATCCACTGCTGACGTGATCCTAGGGCGTCCGTGGTTGGAGCAGCACAATCCTGTCATCTCCTGGAGAACTGGCGAAATCCTGAAGTGGGGCGACACTTGTTTCATGGACTGTTTTTCCGAGTTTCCAGTTCCTCCATCTCCGCATCCTGAACACCTCTCTGTCTGTGCAACATCCATCGAGAGTCCGATTGAAAAACGTTCAGTGGATGTACCATCGTGTTACGCCCCCTTCAGTGATGTTTTCTGCCCTAAAAGAGCCTCCAAGCTGCCTCCACACTGGCCATGGGACTGCGCCATAGATCTGCTTCCGGGTCGCTGCTCAGATTGGTTTGCGTCTGTAACTCCGTATAGCTTTGTTTTGAATCTCTTACTTTTATTCACTGTTGCTTATTTTACTTTATTATACTTTATTATTATTTTTTATTACCTTATATGTAATATTGCCTACCACACTAATCTGACGTCGCTAGCTTGTAATCTTTGAATCTAAATCGCTGTTACAACGCGTTTGCATTTGCAGCGCTAGCTTGTTAACTTGTTAACAGTCTCTCGCGCGCTCCTTTTTCAACGCGTTCTTCAAACAGCTGTGGTAAGTCGGATCAGTCTACAAACACGGTGAGTCATGTCATCCTCTCCCAGCATTGCTACCTGTTGCATTTGCCACATGTTCACCATAGCTCTCTCTGTCAGCGACGAGGGATTTACATGTCATAAATGTAGGGAAATAGTCAGGCTGACAGAGAGAATCTCAGAATTAGAGACACGCATCCAAACTTTAATCGAGGATAGTAAGAATGCAAGGGCTTCAGATACTGTTTTGGATGCGACTAGCTTAGTGAACTCTGTACATTGTTCGGTTCCGGCTGTAGAGCCCGCGCAGCAGGGCACTTGGGTAACTGTGAGGCGGCATAGCCGCGGAAAACACCACTCTTCCGTTCCAATAAGAACATCAAACAGGTTCTCCCCACTCAGTGACGCACCCACTGAGAATCCTGTTGAAAGTGCCCTAGTTATTGGCGATTCTATTACACGGAACGTGAAAATAGAGACACCAGCCACCTTAGTCACATGTTTGCCGGGAGCCAGAGCACCTGACATCAAAGCAAATTTAAAAGTGCTGGCTAATGCTAATCGTAAATACTCTAAGATTATTATTCACGTCGGCACTAATGATGTTCGACTTCGCCAGTCGGAGATCACTAAAATTAACATTAAAGAGGTGTGTGAACTCGCAAGTACAATGTCAGGAGAAGTAATTTGCTCTGGCCCCCTTCCTGTTCGTCGGAGTGATGAGATAGTTAGCAGATTATCATCACTCAATGGCTGGCTGTCTAAGTGGTGTCCGCAAAATAATATAGGTTTCATAGACAATTGGAAAAGTTTTTGGGGCAGACCTGACCTGTTGAAAAGAGATGGTATTCATCCCTCCCGGGATGGTGCTGCTCTTCTCTCTAGTAATATGGCACATAGTCTTAGAGCTGAAACATGACAAACTGGGGCCCAGGTCAGGAAGCAGACATACTGGCTAAACCGACCGTCTGCTAGCTGCCTCACGTTACAGAAGTCAGATAATTCAGATAACTCCCAACACATAGAAACTCTTACACCTAGATATTTTCAAATAGAGACTGTGTCTGTACCCCGAATTAGTAAAAACAAAAAACTTCCAAACCCATTTAATGGTAAAAATTTAATTGATGTTCAACAAATAAAAAATAGAGATAATAATGCTAAACAAATGATAAAACTCGGGTTGTTAAATATTAGATCCCTTTCTTCAAAATCACTTATTGTTAATGATATTATCAAAGATAATAATCTAGATGTGCTGTGTTTGACAGAAACTTGGCTAAAACCGGATGATTACATTACTTTAAATGAGTCTAGTCCTCAAGGTTATGATTATCGACACAATGCCCGTGAGAAAGGCAAAGGGGGTGGTGTTGCTGTAATCTATAGTAATACTTACAGTATTAGTCAGAAGTCTTTCAAATATAATTCCTTCGAAGTGATGGTACTTTACGTAACATTATGTAAGTTGACATTTGTGCTGGCTACTGTATACAGGCCACCAGGACACCATACAGACTTTATCAAAGAATTTGCTGACTTTCTATCGGAGTTAGTACTAGCTGCAGATAAAGTCCTTGTTGTTGGTGATTTTAATATCCATGTAGATAATAAAAAAGACGCATTAGGATTGGCATTTGCAGATATTCTAAACTCTATTGGTGTTAGACAACACGTGTCAGGACCCACTCATTGTCGTAATCATACTTTAGATCTAATATTGTCACATGGAATTGATATTGATGCTGTTGAAATTCTGCAGCAGAGCGATGACATCTCTGATCATTATCTAGTCTCGTGCATACTACATTTAGTCAAGGTGGCTAAACTGCCTCCATGCCATAAATATGGTAGAACCATCACTTCTACCACTAAAGATCGCTTTATAAATAATCTTCCTGATCAGTTTCATCGCCTTAGCATACCAGAAAGCTTAGAAGACCTCGATGTTGCAACAGAAACTATTGCCTCTGTCTTTTCCAGCACATTAGACTCAGTTGCTCCTTTGCGCTTAAAAAAGATTAAGGAAATTAATCCAATGCCATGGTACAATGAGTACACTCGGGCCCTAAAGTTAGCAGCCAGGAAAATGGAGCGCAGCTGGAAGAAAACAAAACTAGAAGTATTTCGCATTTCGTGGAGAGAGAGAATGATTGAGTACAGAAAGGCCCTAAAATCTGCTAGATCTGCCTATTTTTCAAAACTTTTAGAAGAAAATAAACACAACCCTAGGTATTTATTTGATACAGTGGCTAAATTAACAAGAAATAAAGCTTCAACTTCTGATGTTTCCAAAGAGCACAGCAGTAATGACTTTATGAACTTCTTTACTTGCAAGATTGATAATATTAGAGAAAAAATTATAACCATGCAACCGTCTACTACAGTATCGCGTCAGATAGTGCATTGTAGTGTCCCTGAGGAAAAATTCAATTCATTTACTGCTTTAGGAGAGGAAGAATTGTCTAAACTTGTTAAATCATCAAAATCAACAACATGTATGTTAGACCCTATACCGACTAAGCTATTGAAAGAAATGCTTCCAGAGGTTATAGATCCTCTTCTTAATATCGTCAATTCATCTTTATCACTAGGACACGTACCAAAAACTTTTAAGCTGGCTATTATTAAACCTCTTATTAAAAAACCACAACTTGATCCTAGAGAATTAGTCAATTACAGGCCGATCTCAAATCTCACTTTTCTGTCAAAAATACTAGAAAAGGCAGTATCATCACAACTATGTTCCTTTTTAGAAAGAAATAGTATCTGTGAGGATTTCCAGTCAGGATTTAGACCGTACCATAGTACTGAGACTGCTCTCATTAGAGTTACTAATGATTTGCTCTTATCATCAGATCGTGGTTGTATCTCTCTATTAGTGTTACTGGATCTTAGTGCTGCATTTGACACTATTGATCACAATATTCTTTTAAATAGACTCGAAAATTATGTTGGCATTAGTGGAATTGCATTGTCATGGTTCAAATCATACTTATCTGACCGTTATCAGTTTGTAGTAGTAAACGAAGAGATGTCATATTGATCACAAGTTCAATATGGAGTACCGCAAGGCTCAGTACTAGGACCGTTGCTTTTCACTCTGTACATGCTACCCTTGGGAGATATCATTAGGAAGCATGGCGTTAGTTTTCACTGTTACGCTGATGATACTCAGCTCTATATTTCTTCGCGCCCTGACGAAACTTACCAATTCACAAAATTAACGGAATGCATAGCTGATATAAAAAATTGGATGACCAGTAATTTCCTACTACTAAATTCAGAAAAAACAGAGATTCTAATTTTTGGGCCAAAAACTTCATGTAATAACCTAGAATACTGTCTAACACTTGATGGCTGCTCTGTTAAGTCTTCGTCGTCAGTTAGGAACCTGGGTGTGCTCTTTGATACCAATCTTTCATTTGAAGGCCATGCTACTAGCATCTGTAAAACCGCATTCTTCCATCTTAAAAATATATCTAAACTACGACATATGCTCTCAATGAAAAATGCAGAACAGTTAGTTCATGCGTTCATGACCTCAAGGCTAGATTACTGTAACGCTTTACTGGGTGGTTGTTCTGCTCGCCTGATAAATAAACTACAGCTCGTACAAAATGCAGCAGCTAGAGTTCTTACTAGAACTAGGAAGTATGATCATATTAGCCCGGTTCTGTCAACACTGCATTGGCTTCCTGTTAAACATCGTATAGATTTTAAAATCTTGCTAATTACTTACAAAGCACTAAATGGTTTAGCTCCCCAGTACCTGAGCGAGCTCTTAATTCATTATAGTCCTTCACGTCTATTGCGATCTCAGAATTCAGGCCAGCTGATAATACCTAGAATATCAAAATCAACCGCAGGCGGTAGATCCTTCTCCTATTTGGCACCTAAACTCTGGAACAATCTTCCTAGCATTGTTCGGGAAGCAGACACACTCTGTCAGTTTAAATCTAGACTAAAAACGCATTTCTTTAACCTGGCATACACATAACACATTACCAATTTATATTTTCAAATCCGTTAAAGGATTATTAGGCTGCATAAATTAGGTCAGCCGGAACCGGGAACACTTCCTATAACACATGATGTACTCGTTACATCAGAAGAAGAATGGCATCTACGCTAACATTAGTCTTTCTGGTTATCCCAAGGTTCACCGTAGTCAACCGGATCCGGGCCGTATCCAGGTGAGACCGAGGACCTGCGCCTTGACACGACCACAACGCAGCCCTGAAGTATCAGCAGAGATTGAGTCAACTAGATCATCCACTGTGAGGGCCTCATCGACACGACAGCCACGACACAGTTCCTCAACAACCGTCCATACCGGCGTGATGAATACGATCCTCAATTGGATGGAACTGGAATAAATACTTTGAATGCTGCGATCCTATTGGACTTACGATGGCAACCTGAATCGTAACAAAGCACTGTTGGCCAGAGGAGAACTGGCCCCCCGACTAAGCCTGGTTTCTCCCAAGGTTTTTTTCTCCATTTAAACACCTATTTGCCACTTGTCTGCCACCTGATGTCACCTGATGGAGTTTGGGTTCCTTGCCGCTGTCGCCTTTGGCTTGCTTAGTTGGGGACACTTGACATTTGACTTGACATTTGATATTCAACAGTGCTTTGATCTACCTGCATTGACACTATTCTTTAAGAGCTGCTGTGCAGCCAAATAATGTACCAGTTATCAATGTAAAGCTGCTTTGACACAATCTACATTGTAAAAAGCGCTATATAAATAAAGGTGACTTGACTTGACTTGAGTCAGTGCCAAGGGGAAAGATCTACCCCCTTTCCATCCCGGAGCAGAAGGCCATGGAAGAGTACATCGAGGAGGCTCTGGCTCAAGGCTACATCCATCCATCAACTTCCCCTGCTGCTTCTAGCTTCTTCTTCGTGGCGAAAAAGGACGGAGGCTTGCGGCCATGTATAGACTACCGGTCTCTCAACAACATCACTGTCAAGTTCAGGTATCCTCTTCCTCTCATCCCAGCGGCCCTGGAACATCTCCGTGGTGCCACTGTCTTCACCAAGTTGGACCTCCGCAGCGCGTATAATCTCATCCGGATACGTGAGGGGGACGAGTGGAAGACCGCCTTCGTGACACCCACTGGACACTACAAGTACCTCGTGATGCCGTATGGCCTGGTCAACGCCCCCTCCATATTCCAGGACTTCATACATGAGGTGCTCCGGGAATTTCTCCACAAGTTCGTCTTGGTCTACATCGATGACATTCTGATTTACTCCCGGAGCATGGCCGAACATCGCCACCACGTTGTGGAGGTCCTGAAACGCCTGAGGGAGTTCCAGCTCTACCTGAAAGCCGAAAAGTGCTCCTTCCATCAGCCCTCAGTGCAGTTCCTTGGCTATAACATCGACAGCAGTGGCATCCGGATGGACGAGGGGAAGGTGGATGCCATCAGGAACTGGCCAACACCCACTACCATAAAGGAACTCCAACGCTTCCTCGGCTTCGCCAACTTCTACCATCGCTTCATCCGGGATTACAGCTCCATTGCCAGTCCACTTACAAGCCTCCTCCGACATAAGCCCAAGTCTCTGTCCTGGACACCAGCTGCCACGGAAGCCTTCAACACTCTCATGGAAGCCTTCACTACCGCTCCTCTCCTGGTCCATCCCGATCCCGACAAGCCATTCGTCGTGGAGGTCGACGCCTCCACCACAGGAGTATGAGCGGTACTTTCACAGCAGCAGGGGAATCCCAGCAGACTCCATCCATGTGCCTTCTTCTCCCGCAAGCTCAACCCGGCGGAGGTGAATTATGACATCGGCAACAGAGAACTTCTGGCCATCAAGTTGGCACTTGAAGAGTGGAGGCATTGGCTGGAGGGAGCAAGACACCCGTTTCTGGTTCTGGAATGGCTAAGAGACTTAACCCCAGACAAGCCCGCTGGGCTTTATTCTTCACCCGCTTCAATTTCACGATCTCCTATCGTCCTGGATCCAGAAATGTCAAGGCGGATGCCTTGTCACGTTTGCATACACCGGAGGAAAGCTCTGAAGAGCCTGAAGCCATTCTCCCAGAAAAGCTCATCGTCAGCCCTATCACCTGGTCAGCGGAGACCATACCCTCCTCCAATGCCTCCGCCAACACTCCGCCGGGTTGCCCGCCAGGCTTGCAGTACATCACCAGGACACGGCGCACTCCACTCATCCACTCTGCTCACACCTCACTAGGCACTGGCCACCCGGGGGTCAATGAAACCCTCTCGTTGCTGAAAGAACGCTTCTGGTGGCCCAACATGGCATCCGATGTCAGAAGGTACGTGCAGGGATGTAAGGAATGCGCCATCTTGAAGAGTCCACGTCATCTACCATCTTGCAAGCTCCTTCCTCTGCCTGTTCAAAACCGTCCATGGTCACACCTAGGGGTGGATTTCATCACTGACCTGCCAGCTTCTAAGGACTGTACCTGTATCTTTGTGGTAGTTGATAGATTCTCTAAATCCTGCTTTTTAATTCCTTTAAAGGGACTGCCTACTGCCATGGAGACTGCGGAGCTCATGTTTAACCACATATTCCGATACTTTGGCATTCCAGAAGACATCGTGTCGGACAGAGGACCTCAATTCATCTCTCGGGTCTGGAAAGCATTCTTCTCACTCCTAGGTGTGACCGTCAGCCTATCATCGGGATACCATCCGCAGTCGAAGGGGCAGACGGAGAGGAAGATTCAAGAGATTGGTCGCTTCCTTCGTACCTTCTGTCACGGCCACCAGGACTCTTGGAACCAGTACCTGGGTTGGGCCGAGTACGCACAGAACTCCCTACGACAACCATCTACCGGACTCACACCTTTCCAGTGCGTGCTCGGTTACCAACCCCCACTGTTCCCCTGGTCAGGGGAACCCTCGGACGTACCATCTATCGACCACTGGTTCCGAGAGAGCGAGAGGGTCTGGGACTCAGCCCATCATCAACTACAACGTGCTCTACGTAGACGCCGGATGACAGCAGACCTTCACCGCTCCGAAGCTCCAGCCTGTCAACCTGGACAGAAGGTCTGGCTGTCAACCAGAGACATCCGACTGCGTCTACCATGCCGTAAGCTGAGTCCCAGGTTCATTGGCCCATTCACCATCACGGAGCAGATCAACCCGGTCACTTACAAGCTTCAACTCCCTCCTGAGTATCGCATTCACCCCACATTCCATGTGTCACTCCTGAAACCTCACCACCCTTCTGTTCCTCTCTCCACAGAGCCTGGCGTAGCCGCAGCTGAACCCCCCCTTTCACTCATCCTGGACGACAGTGCTGCCTACGAGGTTCATGAAATCTTGGACTCCCGGCGCCGTGGTGGTCAGCTCGAGTACCTTGTGGACTGGGAAGGTATGGTCCCGAGGAACACTCATGGGTTCCACGCAATGACATACTTGACCCGAACCTGCTGGACACCTTCCACACTGCTCATCCCAACAGACCTGCCCCTCATGGAAGAGGACGACCACCACGACGTCGGGGTCCTCGGCCCTCAGGAGCGGGCCGTGGAGGGGGGGGGTAGTGTCACAGACACGCCAGGCTC
Source organism: Mylopharyngodon piceus (assembly GCA_039654765.1). Lineage (NCBI taxonomy): Eukaryota > Metazoa > Chordata > Actinopteri > Cypriniformes > Xenocyprididae > Mylopharyngodon > Mylopharyngodon piceus. Next base: position 1,874,651 of record CM077451.1, read on the forward strand.
CAGCACCATCCTATCACTCCCTCACCAGAGTACTGATCACACACACCTGCACCTCATCAGCACTCCAATCAACTGGCACATAAAAGACACTCACACACACACACAGTCACCGTCCGGTCTCGTTCGCATTAAGGACTTACCTCCATGCTTACCTCAAGGACTTCCAGTGTTATACTTACCTGTCTCCAGCATCTCCAAGATACCTCCTGTGTTCTCTGTGTGTGTGTGTGTCGTCATCCTCCAACGTCTCAACTCTACGGCTGCCACTTGGATCTTCACTCTGCAAAACACAAAGGACAGTATCACCATTCCTTCATTCATCATTCACCTTAACAACTTCTGTTTGACTCACCTGTGTCCCCGTATCACTCTGCTTGTGTCAATAAACAACCTTACCTGTGATCTTCCGTCTCCGACCTGTCTGTATTGTAACAATTGCTGACTACTGATTATAAATTTTTGTCTAAGTGTCTTGCTAACAGACTTAAAAAATATCTAAACTTAATTGTACAAAAAGATCAAACTTATTGTATTCCAGAGAGAACTATCATGGATAACTTGTTTTAAATTGGGACATTTGTAAAGGTTTTGAAATGAAAGTTGGTATAATTTCTTTAGACCAAGAAAAAGCCTTCGATCGGGTTGATCATTGTTATCTTTTTAATGTTTTAAAAGCTTTTGGTATTGGTGAAAATTTTTTAAACTTGGTCAAATTACTGTATACGGGTGCTGCTTGTATTGTGAAGGTAGGAGGTGGGTCAAGCCGGCCAATCCCAGTTTCAAGAGGCATTAGACAAGGTTGTCCTTTATCAGGGCATTTATATAGCATTGCTATTGAGCCTCTTCTTTTTAATTTACGTAAAACTTTGTCAGGTTTTATTGTTCCTGGGTTATCTCAGAGTTCAAGTATCACTGTAAGTGCTTATGCTGATGATGTGACTGTTTTTGTTAATCATGAAAAAGACATTAAGGCTCTGGTTAATGCATTTAATGTGTATGAAAAAGCTTCATCGGCTAAAGTTAACTGGGACAAAAGTGAGGCTTTTTGGGCAGGACAGTATTCTTTTGAAAATCTTCCACGGTTGCCAGGAGATCTTATATGGGAAAAAAGAGGGATTGAAAATTTTAGGTATTTATTTTGCCTCAAGTGAGTTTCAAAAGTTAAATTGGGAGGGTTTAGAGGAAAGAGTGTGTACCCGATTGTCTCGCTGGAAATGGTTGCTACCCCAGTTGTCCTACAGGGGAAGAGTTTTGGTCGCTAATAATTTAGTGGCTTCTACTCTTTGGCATAAACTGAGTGTACTGCAGCCACCTACAGGATTAATTCAAAGTATTCAAAAGTATTCTTTTTTTTGTATCAAGACCATCTAATACACCTGCTGGGTTTTGGTTATTAGAGGAGCCATTATTTTTGAACCCCTTTTTACCTTCAAGACTGTTGTCTTCTGAAAATGTGCAAGCACGACTGTCAGCGGCTGGGTATAATAAGCTGGGACATATCCTGAGAAGCAATGTGCAAGATTTGAGCCAAAGAAGCGGTGTGAAATCGATCCGTTTTTTACCAAGCTGTCCTAAATGAATGGGTGGAGGGGCATGGTTATATCTTTCCCTCAGTCATTGTAAGTGCAGCTGTGGAAGACTGGGTGGAAGATGAAAGCTGTTTATTGTCTCTGAGGACGCCAGTTCTGGAAAGTTTTGAATCTGCTGGAAAGAAATCTCTTTACTTGATATGTGTTAAAATTTCCAACATGCAATTTTTGAATGGATTTTTGTCAACAAGATGGACACAGTTTTTTGGAACTGACTCTTCCCCTAAAGGCTGCTGGCGTACCCTGTACAAACGTCCGATTGACAAGAGGACAGGTGACCTCCAGTGGAGGATTGTACACGGGATAATAGCTACAAACAGACATGTGGTACACCTCAATCCTAGTGTTGGGGTGGGATGTCCCTTTTGCTCTGAGGCAGAGTCAGTTTTTCATCTTTTTGTGCAGTGTTCAAGATTGGGTAATCTTTTTAATTTATTAAGTAATTGGTTCTTGTCCCTGGGTGAAGAATTTTCTTTTCAATTGTTCATTTTTGGGCCAAAGTATTCAGTTAAAAAGAAAAATGTGTCGGTTTTAATGAATTTTTTATCTGGCACTGCAAAACTGGTCATTTGGAAGACAAGAAAAAACAGAATGTTGGGGCAAGGGGCAACAAGTGTTGTGCCTATGTTTTTAGGTTTTGTAGCTTCTCAATTGAGGGTGGAGTATGCATACTACAAGTTGGTGGAATCTCTGCCAAAGTTCATAGAATTATGGGGATTAAATGAAGTATTATGCACACTGTATGAAAATGAATTGGTTTTGATGTTTAAAAAAAAAAAAAGAATTTTGTTTTTTGTTTTAGTTTTCTTTGTTGGTTTTATGTAAATCATTTGTGATTTTTTTGTAATAGTAAATTTTTTGTAAAAAATAAAGGTGAACTTAAAATTCAAATTCTCTCTCTCTCTCTCTCTCTCTCTGTGTGTGTGTGTTTGTGTTTTAGAGTCTTGCAGGTTTAACCCTTTCATTGCTGTGTCCTTTTGACTGCATTATAGGATAGGAAATCTCTTAGGCCTTCTCTTCTATAAATTTACAAAACAAACTAAATGCATAGAACCAGTTCATTTGTAGTGCACTGACTATATAGTTTTATATAATTAGTTTAATAATCTGGTTAATAATAACGTAAAAAGACCTTAAGATAAATTCATCTGGATGTATAACATTTTTAACTGCTAATGATGACTTTCCTATCAATGCCTTTAGTTAGTATAACATTTGAATATATATATTAGGAGATTATCGAAGACTAATTTCTGTCACAGTATAGATTTTATTTTTATTGTTTAAAATGTTATTGAATCATGTTCAACTGGTTCTTAAATCTCACTCTGCCTCTCTTTCTCTCTCTGTGTGTGTGTGTGTTTCTGTGATGTCACGTTAAGTGTGTGTGTGTGTGTGGGGGGGGGGGGGGGGGTGTCAGTTACACTTTTAATGGTTTAGAAAAAAATATATAAAAAATTTAAGATAAGCACTGGACCTAGATTTACACTGGATTTAGACTTACAAAATTTTGAGCTGCAAAAGATAACTTTGCACTCATTTCAAAGTGACTTATGACATCCTATGACATGATATTAATCTAAATTTAAATGGATGTGGCTGTTGTGGTTTGTGATCATAGGAGCATCAGCTGCTGCAGTAAATGTGGTGTGAATTTGACATAGTCCTTTTATATTTAACCGTTTTAAATGCCCATTGCCCGCCATGCACAGTTGCCCTGACGCCGCCGGGGTGGCGGTGCCACCGGGCTGGGGCCCGTCATCGCTGCTTGCAGCTATATTTATTATTATTTTTTTAATTTTTTTCCCCGTCATTCGGGGCTTTTTGAGGGCCTTAACATGCTCAAAAACTCTTGAAAATTGGCACACACATTGGAATCTGCGGCCATTAGGATGCCGCAGAGGCTGGTACCCGGGCGTGGCAGGGGGGCTCGACAGCGCCCCCTTTGAACGGAGTCTGAAATCTTGGTCCATATATCAAACACGCTTGCACGCATTAGTTTGAAACTTGGTACACATATAGACCTCATCGGGCCTAACAACTTTTGTGCTCTAAGTTATACGCTGGCTCAACAGGAAGTCGGCTATTACGGGTTGTTTGAAAAACGCATGCTCTGGAATTACTCCTTCCTAGGCGATTAATCTGATTACCACCAAACTCGGTCAGCATAAAGTCAAGACATTGATGATGCTAAATTGCCAGTGGATTTTTGATATCTCAAACGGTTTGGCCGTGGCGAGGCAACAAATTTATGGCGAGAAAAGGGAAACAGGAAGTGTTATAACATCTGCATACATTAATTGATTTTGATGAAACTTTGGCTGTGTGTTCATTGTACAAGGCTGATCACGTGGATATGACTATTGTGAGTCAAAGTTATAGCACCACCTACTGGCAGCAGGAAGTGTGTCACTTTCAACATGCTTTGAGATCACCCTCTTATTTTTACCCGATTTGCTTTAAACTTCATCAGAATAATATCAAAACATGGCAGACGTAGACCTTTGAATAGAATCGTGATATCTCAATCACTGTTGCCATGGCAACGCATCAAACTTTAATATTCGTTTTGGATGCTTTTGAGACTCTTAGCAAATTTCAAATTGTATGAAACTCCACACACACATCAGGATTGTTATCCAGTAGGCATGGGCAAAGCCTTAGAAATGGGCGCGGAGAAGGGGCTCTATAGCGCCACCTTATAGTGCAGTAAATGTAGAGTGAATTTGACATAGTCCTTTGATGTTTAACTGTTTTAAATGCCTATTGCCCGCTGTGCACAGTTGCCCTCAAGCCACCGGGGTGGCGGTGCCACCGGGCTTGGGCCCGCCATCGCTGCTTGCAGCTATATTTATTATTATTTTTATTTTTTTTCCGTCATTTGGGGCTTTTTGGGGACCTTAACATGCTCAAAAACTCTTGAAAATTGGCACACACATTAGAATCTGCGGCCATTAGGACGCCGCAGAGACTGGTACCCGGGCGTGGCAGGGGGGCTCGACAGCGCCCCCTTGAAGAAAGTCCGAAAACTTGGTCCATATATCAAACACGCTTGCACGTATTAGTATGAAACTAAGTATACATATAGACCTCATCGGGCCTAACAACTTTCGTGCTCTAAGTTATACGCCACCCCAACAGGAAGTTGGCTATTATGGGTTGTTTGAAAAACGCATGTTCTGGAATTTGATATACTCCTCCTAGGCGATTAATCCAATCACCACCTAACTCGGTCAGCATGAAGTCAAGACATTGAGGATGTAAAACTGCAAGCGGATTTTTGATATCTCGAACCATTTGGCCATGGCGAGGCAACGAATTTATGGCGAGAAAAGGTTCACAGGAAGTGTGTTATAACTTACGCAAACATTCATTAATTTTTATGAAACTTCAGCTGTGTGTTCGTTGTAGGAGTCCAATCACATGGATGTGACTATTGTGAGTCAAAGTTATAGCGCCACCAACTGGCAGCAGGAAGTGTGTCACTTTCAAAGTGCTTTGAAATCACCCTGTTTTTTTAACCCGATGTGCTTCGAACTTCATCACAACAATGTCAAAACATGGCCGATGTAGACCTGTGAATGTATTTGTGACATCTTAAATATTGGCTCAGTAGCGCCACCTTTTGACAAAAGTGGGGGGGTTATTTTTACCTACAGTCACCAGACTTGGTACACATATTATTCTCATTAAGCCGGACAACTTTCTAATTTACAGACATTAGCTCCGACCAATAGGAAGTCAGATATTTTGGTTTGAATGTGGATTTTTCACACACACACACACACACACACACACACACACACACACACAATGCATTGCATTGTGTATTATTGTGCATTACCAGTCAAAAGTTTGGATACACTTATGTTACCTTGAATACAAGTAGGCCTATGTTAATTAAATATTGACAACAAACTGTTCAAAAATGAAAACTCTTATCTTTGAGCTTCTTTGTCTATAAGAATTTAATGTGTAGGTCTTTAAGATCACAAGACACATAAATTCAGCTGAGAGAGAGATTCTAATGAATTGAGTATGACTTTTATTGAACACATTTTTCTAATTGCTTTGAGAGTGTATCCTAATGGTATATTTTAATGGTAAATTAAAGCTGTTTTCTTTATTCATCAAGTAAAATGATCATCTTTTTATAGAAGAAATGTACTATACATTTTAGATGTGGTGGACGAAGTACACAAATCAAGCACTTGAGTAAAAGTACAGATACGTATAATAAAATATTACTCAAGTGAAAGTATTTAGCACTCCTTTTCAATTTTACTTGAGTGAAAGTACAAAAGTACTTGATTTTTAATGTACTCAGGTAAAAAGTACTGATTGATGAATATTTATTTTGTAATTTTATATAGGCCACTTATATAATTTAATTTTATATTACATTATTATTATTTTATATAATCCCATTGCTCAAAATAATTATGAATGATTATGAATTGTCACATAGCCAGCACTAGTCAGTATGGAAGATTAGTGGATGTAAATAGGCCTATGTAATTTGTATTGACAAACAATATAAAACAGACGTCACATAGGGCTATGCATAACATTTTAAGAAATTGCTACAGCAGCGGGGAAGATGAATGTGCATGCGTTATTTTAATTTGTGTTAGAGCTGCATGATTCTGGATAAAATGAGAATCACAGTCATGATTCTTCCACAATTCTGAACAGACAACTAAACAAAATAACATTATATATATCATATACATATAATTATTTACTAGAGGACAAAATCTTAATTGCTGCAGTCTATTTAAAAATATTGAATTGAATTGTATAACAAATGGTTTTGAATGAATGATTCAATGACTCACTCATAACTACTTCACTTGTTTCATTACTGGATGAATCAATGTTTTTGAACGAATCTTTTAAATGAATCATTCAATGTCAAATACATTTGTCGCCTCCTAGTGCTGTAACAATGCAATCGATACAACCGTTATTTGAAGCGCCAAGTTAGTTTTAAAAGGTGATTTGCTCTGTTTTGATCACTAACGTAGACTTCCGTGTTTAACGTTATATCCAAACTATAAACTTTTATCTCAGTACTTCTGTTATAATTTGGATATTTGTAACACAGAAATAACAATACTGTGTGGTTCACTTGCTTCCTCTGGCTCAGACACAGACACAGGAAAATCAATGTTATGTGTTTGAATCGAGATTGCGATTTGTAGACACATTGATCTGGACATGTCTGCATTAAAGCATTTAAGTGGGCTTAAACAGATCACTCTTTACAGCAGATTTAGTCCACAATCAACTGACAGTTGTGACCTAAATATGATTTAGGTTTTTAAATTTTCAGTTACAATAATTAATCCTAAAATTTAACATTAGTAACTTTTCGCCATCATTCGCACGCACTCAGAGGATCCCCCCAGTTCTTGGCTAATTTTCAGTCAGACATGTAAATTCAGTTCACTGGAGACTCACTCTGAACGGATCATTGAATCATTGAAGTGAGTTGTTGACTCGAACAGCTGCAATATGATCAGTCCAATTCGCGAATGAATTGTTTGATTTGCGTCTCTGAGCATCTGACGATTTCTTCATTTTAAAATAATTAGTAACGATATGTTTTATGAAATGTAGTGGAGTAAAAAGTACGATCTTATGTTTTAGAATGTAGTGAAGTAAAAGTAAAAGTTGCTCAAAATAAAAATACTTGAGTAAAGTACAGATACTTGAAAAATGTACTTAAGTACAATAATGGAGTAAAAATACTTCGTTACTGTCCACCCGTTACTGTCCACCTCTGTTTAGATCTTGGATGTAAAGACATGGGGCCCTATCATACACCTGGTGCAATGTGGCGCAAGGCGTGACGCAAGTGTTTTTTTGCTAGTTTCAGCCCGACAAAGTTATCATTTTCACGTCCTGCGCCACATTGTTTAAATAGCAAATGCACTCACGCCCATCTGTTCACCCATGGGCGTGCTGGTCTGAAAACGAGGTGTGTTCAGGCGCATTGTTGGCGCGTTACTATTTTGAGGCAACTGAAATAGACTGTGCCATTGACCAACTGAAACCTGGTCTAAAGTCAATGGCGCAATATTTGTTTTGTTATTTAAAGAGCACGTTAGTAATATGTGCCTATATGCGGGTGCACAACGCACGTACACTCTGCTTGTTACACACACAGGTATGTGCAGCAGCACAAAAACATGCCAAATATTAAAAATAAAAGGATTACAATGTAAAAGATTATTATTGTGTGCATAAAGATAAAAATGCTTTGGTGGAATCCGGCTTTTCCCGTAGAGATTTGTAGTGATGGCCGATTTCGAAACACTGCTTCATGAAGCGCCGAAGCTTCATGAATCTTTTGTTTCGAATCAGTGATTCGGAGCATGTATCAAACTGTCAAAGTCACGTGATTTTAGTAAACGATGCTTCATTACGTCATCACTGTTTTGAAACGTTTCGAAACAGTTCGAAATATCAGAGGGCAATGATAAAGTGAACCCATGAATCATGTAGATTCACTGAGAACTATTGAACAAGTGTCTAGGGCTTTACCCTATGGTTTTACCTGATCTCTGATCAGTTTTATACGTTTGTAGATGTTTAATTAGACATTAGAATAATTAAAATGAATAATGGTAGTTATTAAGAGCTCTTATTGGCCTGTTTAGCTTGAGCCATGGAACAGAGAAACAAGCCTTGAAAATTGATAAAATAACACATATTATACAGACACTCTATATTTAATCTTATTAGATGATTTGTTAATTGCATTTGATTGATTTTACTTTCAAGAAAACTTTTGCAATACGTTTGTTAAAGGGTATTTTTAATGCATGTTTGGCCTGAGTTTTGTTGCATTTACACTGTTCTGACCACTAGGGGTCACCGTGGAGACAGGTGTCAGATTGTTTCGAAGCCTCGACACATTACGACACATTTGCTTCAACTGCTTCAGTGTTTCACGAAGCCTCGATCTGCCCATCACTAGAGATTTGTTTCCTCGCTAGAGAAGTGTTCAGTTTTTCCGCTTGCAAATTCCGCCATGTAAATAGCGAATCCGTCATGGCGTGAGCGCAACTGGCTTTTAAAGGGAATGGGAGATGAGACTCTGATTGGTTTATTGCACGTTACGCCCAAAACACACCCATTACTCATTAAGAGACTAGGTACAACCCTTTTAGACCGCCAACCATTTTTCCCCTCCTTAAACTAGCAAAAGTGGATTCGGTTTAAGTGCACTTGCGCCGTGCGTAGACCATGCGCTTAGATCATTAAAATAGGGCCCCTGATGTTATGATGCATTTATATATATATATATATATATATAATGGCAGTTTTCACTTCCCCCATGGTCTCTGAATTTCTGCCCTGCAGAGTGAGACGAGGAAAACAATAGTTAGAAGAAGTGAGAGCAGTGGAAAACGCTCATCACTCTCTCTCTCGCTCTCTCGTCTTGTTTTTTGTTTTGTTTTTTCCCTCTATTGATGGCAGTTGTATTTAATTTTATACTGGATGAGTATATATTTTGAAATACTTACTGTTTAAATCAATTTTAAATAAAATTTCATATTAATGTAATACAAAGTTTGAAACTAATAAGTTTTAGGCTTTTTTCCCCCCTTTTCTTTTACAAGCTCCCAGTTTGCATATGTGTTAGTGGCTAAATTGGTCAGATATTATCCAGATGTAAAACAATGCATAAATAATTCCTGGTGTGTATATATATATATATATATATATATATAACAAAACAAACAAACAAACAAAAAAAAAACATTTGAATATTTTGTTAATTTATATGGTAATTGTCTTGGAATGTATTAGCATTACAGTGAAATAATAATTAAGATAATTCGAAAAAAATCTATAATTGGCCTAGTAGTATAAAAAGTAAAATAAAAGGTTCCTTAAGTAAGCAGCCTGTTAAACAGCAGCTCGCAGTCTCAGTGCCTTTTCTAGGACAGCAAGCCATTCAAACAATAGAGGAGTGTGAACGACGTGTGTTAATGGACCATTACAGTTCCTGCTCCAGCCTACAGGGGTGCTGCTGAGTATGGGCTTAAACACACACACACACACCTGTAGGTCCCCACTTGGCCAAAAATGAAAGAAATTCACCAGAGCGATTTTTACTTGATTTTAACATGATTTAAAGCATGACCAACAGGGGACTTGAAAAATGTCCCCTCTTTGCTCGGTGGTCCCCTGTTGGTGAATGTGTAACGACACCATGGTCCCCTGTTAGATAGGTAGACAAGTACACACACACACACAGACATAGACTCTCTCTCTGTCCAAACCTCCCTACCCCCTCCCTCCTCCTCTAATTATTTATTGATATAATTCAAATTTATTAAAATAAAACCCTCTTTAAGTAAGTTTCACACGATTATAAAAGTGGCTGTTTAAAATAAACTTGCATAAGTGAGCAGAAAAATCTAGACATGTACCTTACTATTACCTGAGACTGACATTAAAATTGTGTTTGCAGGTTCTGTGATTTGGCTCTATTTATTAATTTTTTAATTTTATTTTTTCATCTTATACCACACATACTGAAATTAAATGAAAGCATGCTTTTGGTGCATAAGATTGGTGCACAAACAACAGTTCAGGGAGGTCAAAAAACACATGAAGAAAAGTGTTAGGATTATACAACATCAGCAATCACAGACATTCGCATTAAGGCTGGATTAGATTTCTCAGAGCACTGTGGAGTTTGCACAAATAATAGTATATAATGTGCTCTAGTATTTTTATAGAGGTTGTCTGAGAAAAAACACAGACATGGCAGATTAGGATGATATTCTGCACTCATTTGAAATTGACTTATGACATTCTATGACATGAAAGTCATCTCAATTTAAACGATCTCATGGATGTGGCTATTGTGGTTTGTGATCATAAGATCATCAGCTGCTGCAGTTAAATGTGGTGTGAATTTGACATAGTCCTTTTATGTTTAACTGTTTTAAATGCCCATTGCCCACCGTGCACAGTTGCCCTGAAGCCACCGGGGTGGCGGTGCCTCCGGGCTTATGTATATATATATATATATTTTTTGACTATTCGGGCACTTTTGGGGCCCTTACCATGCTCGAAAACTCATGAAACTTTGCACATACATCGGAACCCGCGGCCATCAGGGCTGGGCAGAAGCTGGTACCCATGCATGGCAGGGGGGCTCGACAGCGCCCCCTTGAATGGGCTTCGAAAACTTGGTCCATATATCAAACACGCTTGCACGCATTAGTATGAAACTCGCTACACATATAGACCTCATCGGGCCTAACAACTTTCGTGCTCTAAGTTATACGCCGGCTCAACAGGAAGTCAGCTATTATGGGTTGTTTGAAAAACGCATGCTCTGGAATTTGATATACTTTTCCTAGGCGATTAGTCCGATCACCACCAAACTCGGTCAGCATGAAGTCAAGACACTGAAAAATTGCCAGCGGATTTTTGATATCTTGAACGGTTTGGCTGTGGCGAGGCAACGAATTTATGGCGAGAAAAGGGAAACACAAAATGTGTTATAACGTCTGCATACATTGATTGATTTTTATGAATCTTCAGCTGTGTGTTCGTTGTAGGAGCCCGATCACATGGAGGTGACTATTGTGAGTCAAAGTTATAGCGCCACCAACTGGCAGCAGGAAGTGTGTCACTTTCAAAATGCTTTGAGATCACCCTCTTACTTTTACCCGATTTGCTTCAAACTTCATCAGAATTATGTCAAAACATGGCAGATGTAGACCAGTGAATGTATGTGTGATATCTTAAATATTGTTGACATGGCAACAAGTCAAACTTTAATAATATTCTTGGGTATTTTTGAGGCTATTAACATGCTTCAAATTGCATGAAACTCGACACACACATCAATATTGCCATCCAGTAGACATGGGCAAAGCCTTAGAAATGGGCCGGGAGCAGGGGCTCTACAGCGCTACCTTTTGACAAAAGTGAGGGGGTTAGTTTAACCTACCACTGTAGTCACATGGATTATTTTAACAATGTATAGCGCCACCTGCGGGCAACAGAAAATTACATGTTTTACACTGTGATTAACTCCTCATAGAGATTTAACCAGATCAACATCATATCTTATCAGTCTAATCTTAAGACCTTAGCGATGATAAATATCAAAGATCTTGTGTTTTCGTTGAAGGGCGTGTCTGTGGTGGCCTGACAAAGTCTGATGTTTTGCAAAGAGGAAGCTGCTGTAACTCAGGCATACTATGTCCGATGTGCCTCAAACTTCACGTCTGATAAGAATCCTGGCCTAAAGACATCTACATGCCAATATTCAGTTAGTCATAGCGCCATCTGCTGGTAACAGGAAATGGCATGCTTTACACTGTAATTCAATCCCAGAAACACATTTCAATATGCCACAAAGTACCAAACATGCTAGAAACATATTAAATCATGCAACACTTGGCTAAGTGCTAATGTATGCGATTAACCCCATGATAGAGGAAGTTGTTGTAACTCAGGCATATGATCTACTCCAAACTTCACGTTTGATAATAGTCCTGGCCTGAACACATTTACATGGCTATTTTTTAGTTACAGTCAAAGCGCCACCTGTTGGCAGCAGGAAGTGTTCCACTTTGAAATGACTTTGCCATAATTCTACTGTATTTACTCGCTTACATGCATGTCGCCCACTGTTCACTGTTTTCCTTAGGCCAACGGGTGGCGGTGAGCCCGGGTGTGAGGGACTTTTCATCGCTGCTTGCAGCTTTAATTTTCTGTTGTAATTGACATTAAGCCACAAAAACTGTAGAGCTTGCATTAAACCTGGAATGAAAGGTTATAACCTTATTATAATAACCCCAGGAACTTTGCCTACATGCAAAATAACTGTTTTGTATGAATTGACATTCACACTCATGTTTGATATCATTTGAAATGTCTCAGTGCGACTGGTACAATAGTTTCATCCACACAATAATAGTAAACTGAATTGTAATTTATATACACCGATCAGGCATAACATTATGACCACTGACATGTGAAGTGAATAACACTGATTATCTCTTCATCACCTGTTAGTGCAGGGGTTCTCAACTCTGGTCCTCGAGGGCCACTTTCCTGCAGAGGGCAAATTCCAAATGGCATTTTTGCACCCTTGAAGGGCACTTCGAGAAGGGGGTGTTCCAAACGAATGTGAACAACTAAATCCTTCCACAAGGCCGTTAGCGAAGGGTACATGCAATGGCCACTTCAAGGAAGTCATTTTATAATTTATGGTCATGTGACCCAGCGAATACTCGTGATTCATTCATTTTAAAGCTAGATGGCGGGAGAGTTCGAGTTAACTTACAAACATAGCAATTCAAGTTTTTTTCTTTTCGTGATATATTTCACACATTTTTGTCATGTTATGTTTAAGTTTCATAGGTTAGAAATGTGTTGAGTAATGCAGTGTCCAAAGATGAGATGGCAAGTTTTAAAGTTGAGAACAGAGAAATACACTCACACACACATATAACATATTTTAAAATATATATATAAATGCATCTTTATTTGCAACAGCTATGTTAACAGCAATAATAAGAAATTTCAGCTGATGGACACTCTAAGGCCTGCCCAACTGGCCCAATGAAGGTTTCCCACAGGGCGGGGAAGGTCTCTTGCGTGTTGTCTTTTCAGTGTGGCAAAGTAGGTTACTTCCAAATAAACTTATCTCGAATTTATGTTAGAATGCCAAATTATTATTGATCATTTATATGATTTATCTAGACATTTGATTATTCTATTTAACTCTTTACTCTTATTGTACTCGTTCATTAGTAATCTATGTCACATAGAGAGCCTCGCGATGGCTGTTTAACACGAGTCTCAGGGTCACAAAATCACCAGTCCGATCATTAGTCAGAGGTTATGGCTAAAGCTATTTAACAATGCCATCCATTGTTAAAAGGTACCCATGTAGCCCCCTACAGTTGCCTATATAACAACTTAGTTAAAGCTCAAACAGTAATCAGAGGTTATGGCTAAAGCAATTTAACAATGCCGCCCATGCTTGCTATTGTTAAAAGGTACCCATGTAGCCCCCTATAAGAGACTGCATAACAACTTATCTAAAGTCAAGCAGTTAGTCAGAAATCTAGAATCTCATTTTTTGTGCTCTATGCTCCATCTAATGTGAGATCTAGTATATACTTAACCCTGGATGCAGATTTGCAGAAACATAAGTCTTCCCTTAATCTACTTGAGAAAATAAGTAAGTCAGAATAAAGTCAAATGTAAAAATTTATTAGTCAGGTAAATGTATCATGCCAATTACATAATCAATTCAAAGATAATCGATACAAAACATCAAATGCTCAGAAATAAAGAGTAAAAGATGAATACCTGACATCAGAAAGATACATAATGCTGAGTGTCCGAAGGACACACAGCATTAAGGGCTGACCTGGCTACAGAATCATGCATCACCTCCTGCAACATCTCTTTAAATACTCAGACCAAGCTAGAAATCTTTTTCAAATGGAAACATGTGCTAACAATGGGAATTTGCATTACTCAAGTCCAGACATGGGTAGTTTACACCTTTTTGGGGACAGAAAGCCATTTACATGAAGGACCCTGTGAAAGGGGTCACACCTACCACAGAAAGCAAAATATCTCTAAACTCTTAAAACCTTATTACCTTCTGGTTTACTTCTGTGGGAATGAGACCTTTGTGCCAGTCGCACTTAGACATTTCAAATGATACAAAACATGTATAGTTTTATATGATAATTGTTCACATTAAACCATATAGATTCTTGGGTGAATTTCAAATGGTTTTAGCTTGTGGAGAGAAGAGATGGGGGAAGAAGGGGGTAAAGGGACAGAAATGTAAATTAAAGGTGATTTACTCAGTGTGATTGCATCTTGGGTGGGGATGCTAATTTCGCAATAGAGAGTCCAGATGTTAATTTCCAGAAACGTCCTTTGTCTGCTTGAGGAGTATTCGTTCCTCAACCAGACGGCCCTGCATTTTACAGTTTCTCCAGTTTTACAGACACTGTGCTGCGTTTTCATGGGAACATCCCAGCTGAAGATAATGAAGAAATTACCTTGTCTTTCATTGCTCCCTTCGCCAAGTGCATTCCAAATGGTTACATAATGGCACGCAAGCTTAATTAGCTGGTTCAGGTGTGTTTGATTAGGGTTGGAGCTAAACTCTGCAGGACAGTGGCCCTCGAGGACCAGGGTTGAGAAAGCCTGTGTTAGTGGGTAGGATATATTAGGCAGCAAGTGAACATTTTGTCCTCAAAGTTGATGTGTTAGAAGCAGGAAAAATAGGCAAGCGGTGTTGTCGGGTGTTCCCGTTCTGCAGTGGTCAGTATCTATCAAAAGTGGTCCAAGGAAGGAACAGTGGTGAACCGGTGACAGGGTCATGGGCGGCAAAGGCTCATTGATGCACGTGGGGAGCAAAGGCTGGCCCGTGTGGTCCGATCCAACAGACAAGCTACTGTAGCTCAAATTGCTCAAGAAGTTAATGCTGGTTCTGACAGAAAGGTGTCAGAATACACAGTTTGTTGTGTATGGGGCTGCATAGCAGCAGACTAGTCAGGGTGCCCATGCTGACCCCTGTCCACCGCTGAAAGCGCCAACAGTGGGCACGTGAGCATCAGAACTGGACCACGGAGCAATGGAAAAAGGTGGCCTGGTCTGAATCATAACATTATCTTTTACATCACGTGGATGGCCGGGTGCATGTGCGTTGCTTACCTGGGTAACACATGGCACCAGGATGCACTATGGGAAGAAGGCAAGCCGGCGGAGGCAGTGTGATGCTTTGGGCAATGTTATGCTGGGAAACCTTGGGTCCTGCCATCCATGTGGATGTTACTTTGACATGTACCACCTACCTAAGCATTGTTGCACACCATGTACAAATGTACAGACCTGCAATTACTTTTATAATTACACTGTTGTCCCATCCCTTACACCTTAGCCCATCCTTAAACCTATCCATACCACCAAACCTGTCCCTAACCTTACCCGTATCCCACCTCAATAGCAGCAAAAGTATTTTGCAATACAAAATGAGCACAAGTACATTGAACTTATTTTTTGACACAAGTACATAGTAGTTAAGGCCACTTAATATAAATTGGGACCAGGAAAACTTCTGTAACCCTACTACAATCGTCATTACATTCTGATGTAGTATTTCCATTGCTAATTAAATTCACAATACCATTTATTAGATATATCGCAACTTAAGTCTATTCATGAATTTAAATAATGTTCTTCACCAATGAACCAGTGTGGATTCAAAATCATTGCTATTTAAGATGTGTTTAATGTATTCTGATCAGAATGAGTGCATACATCCCACCCTAGACCATTTAAAACAAGATTAATGCTACAGTCACATACATGAAGCTAAGAGAACTCTTAAATGGTGACAAACAACACAAATGACACTAAAAAAGGGAAAGAAGATGACCAGAGGAAATATAGCACCATGATTTCTTAAGTGTAAATGCACGACTGATCTGCAGGACGAGGTGAAAAGTGAACTTGTTTCTATAAGCCGAGTGGAGTACTGGAGCTGTATTACAGTGAATTCCTAATCAACAAAATATTCAAATATTATTCTTAAAACGTGGTTATGGACATATCTGTGGCCATAAGATCATTTCCATCTTTCATTATATTAAACATATTTCAATAAACATGGTTCTAGGGAAGTACAACTTATTAAATCCAGCTGACCCACATAAATTAAAGATTTAAAAAACAAAACAAAAAAAAAAACAACAACTTGTTTTTGGTCAAAGACATTCCATAACTTCCTCTTTGAATTCTATAACTATTATTTCTGCCTGCTTTTAAAACTGTATGCTTAGTGGTGATTATATTATAGTTTGTTGGCTACAAACCTTATAATCATCCAGTTTCATTATTTGCAAGAATCTGAGTTCTCACAAACAGCTTCTGAATTGCATGTACAAAACACTCAAAAAGGAAAAACTAAAGATGGATTTACAGTGTGAATATCAAAACAACCTGTGCAAAAATCTATGCAAACCTACACATCATATGTCTCTTTTACGATCATAAACAATGAGAAAAGCCCACAGGAACTGTCAATAGCATGACCTCTAATCATTTTTAATTTTCATAAGAAATAAATTATATTTTGCTTAATAAAAATGAAGCCCATTTTAGAGCTATAATGTTTTTGTGCCACTAAGCACATTTTACCTCAATATTCTTTTAATTCTGTATTATTGCGAAAATATGTAAAAAGAAAAGTGTTTCCATATCACAGTAGTATTTTTATTTATTTATTTTTTTTACTTCTTTATTTCAGTTGTAGTTTTAAATCAATCACTGTGTCCAGACTGGGTGATAATTTTCATAAATGTATTACAGTAATCTATGAGAAATGAATGAGAATGACTAATGACTATAATGCTAAATTATGGTCCCAAAAATGGGCTTCATTTTCCTTACACTATAAAAAAAAAAAAAGAAAAAAAAAAAAGGAAGAAAAGTAAACAGATTTCACTTACTAGAAAATACAATTAATGAACCAATTTTCTGGACACTTGACTAAAACAAAGCTTAGAAGGAGTGATTCCATTGGATTATTTATTTTTACTACATCTGTCGGCAGTACGCCTCCACAAACAAACAAGCTGAGCAGTGAACCATTAGTATATAATGTAAACCAAAACACAGCTTGATTTGCCTGGAGACATACTGGCCCCGCCCTAAACACAAGAGACCACGCACACCAGCATTCATCCTCATGTATTACGTATAATGGCTTATACAGCATATTTACCCATTGTCAAAATGTTTCAATAAAAAATATAAATATCTCGTTGGTAAAAAAATATCAGACAAATTACGTTACATATAGAATATACATTTCTCTGTAAAATGGTTTCATGAAAAAGGCGCATTAATCAGCTGTAGTTGGGTTTGGAGGGTGGTGTTTTTGGAGCAGCTCAGCTTTGGGTTTAGGGTGGATGGGGTGAGAGGTGTCACAACGCTGTCCCATCTCCCCAGTTTAAGATTTTGGCCTGACCTTTGGTCTTGTTCAGTCTTCTTTTACCCTGGAAGGGTCCATCTCAACCTGGGCCAGAGACTCTGATTCTGTCCAGCACTTTTTTGTTGGCCTGTCTAGACTCTGGCAGTCATGTTGGTGCTTCACTGAGCCATTTCTGTCTGAGTTGTGTGTGTCTGTAAGTTTACAGCCAATGGAGTCCAGATGATCTGCGAGTAGACTGTGTTTAGATGCTCCATTTGACTGGACAGATTCACTCTTCGTCTCATTCACACTACTCAGCATCTGTGTGGCAACTGCACTGGAGCTGTGACTGGTGAGTCCTGAATTGGGAACCACAGAGATTTATTATAATGCATAGCTGTAACAAACAATTCGAACACACCACATACAACTTTAATCCAACATGATTTCTACAAAATATCCTGAAATATGCACCAAAGCATTTCAATCTAGTGTGAAAAAAAATGACACTATGTACTGTACCATTGTGGCCACTTGTGTCCTCTCGCTCTGATTGGCTGGTGCTGCTGCTGGAGGCAGCAGGAAGAGGTGTGGCTGCTCGACTGGAGGCAGTGCTTTCTGTTTCATCTAGAAGTCTGTCCATGTAATCCCTACACAATTTAAACGTGAATACACACCTTATTTTGAGAAACAGCAGACACAAAAAACACTCTTACTTTCAAGAGTGTTCACTCTTTACAAAAACAAATAACAATACAAGTTACAACATACATATTTATGTCTTGAATTCTTCACTTTCAAATCCCCAAGCATTTAACATGTAAAATCATCAAGGTTTTATTTTGGTGGAATATTGGTGTGATATGCTGTAAACTTCTGTTCACAAAAATGTTGGCAATTATGCTATTGTGAATGTAAATAAAGTGAACCTAGTGCACACATTGTGTTCCCAAATGCACATTAATCTCACAGTGCATGCAGAGATGGAGCTTGTGAGAAGCAGCATTTATTGTGAACCAAGCCTCTCTGAAATACGGTATTATAAGCTGCACGTGTAAATGAACAGTGCCACTCTTCACTCTGAAACACTGTGCAACAGACTATATACTTCTTTATCCATATAAGGTCTACTGTATCATATTTGATACGTAAATTTAAGACATCTTAATCAACAAAATTTTTGTCAGTCACCAGTGAGAGTGCCTGTAATTGCCACCAGAGGGCACTCCACCCCGGACTTTTGCCACACCATCAAGGACTTAATTTCCCATAATCCACTGCCCAGACTAATCAGCCATGATAACATTCAGCTGTGTCTCAATAGCCTCACTAGCTCAGCCTATATAAGCTTGCTCCACTCTGTCTATCAAAGTTTTACATGACTGTTTGTACTGCACTTCTGAGCCATTGTATCTTCTTATTCCCGTGTCTTGGTTTTTCTGCCCCGTGTTCTGGATTACTCTTTTTCCATGTACCCTGTCTTGTTTTGTGTTTGTTTGGACTGCCTGTGTTTTGACCTATTGCCTGTGTTTGGATTATGATTGTGGATTACCCCCTGAATAAATACTGCATTTGGATCCTCAACCATTCATGTCTCAGAACAATTCATTACAATTTTGTTGAAAAACCTGTTGCACACAATTTACTACATGCCTTCTGTCGTCTGATTGATAGTTTGTACTTTTTTAACAGGAAAAAGGCCTTTTACTATAAAAACAAAAGCCTTCAGGTTGTGGTACATATCTTTCTGAGATGTAATCTTTACTGATTTTTTTATAAAATAGATGTAAGAATAGCTTTTATATTGTTATTAGTATTTCATGATGAAAACTTACTGCACTAAAGCAACTTGGGTTTAACTGATTATCCATACATAATTTTTTAGACAAATCAAGTTAAATGTGAGTATATATAATAAAACATACAGGCTTTAGAGGAATGTTTATTTGTACATCTCTCAATCATCATTGTATTGCACTGCATTCAGCAATCAATTGCAATCAGAATCTTATTTTTTGGCATATAAATACCAATACTGAGCCGGCGTTATGAGGTAGAACCTGGAAGTGCTGCAGCATAAATAGCATAGGAGAATGACAGTGGAGAGACGGATTTGTTGAATAAAGTCGTTATTTTTGTCTTGTTTTTGCACACAAAAAGTATTCTCGTTGCTTCATAACATTAAGGTTGAACCACTGTAGTCACGTTGACTATTTTAACGATGTTTTTACTACTTTTCTGGACCTTGAATGTGGTAATTTTGTTGCGTTCTATTGAGGATAAAAAAACTCTCAGATTTCATCAAAATATCTTAATTTGTGTTCCGAAGATGAACAAAGATCTTACGGGTGTGGAACGACATGAGGGTGAGTAATGACATAAATTTCATTTTTGGTGAACTAACCCTTTAATGGGGTCATGACATTTTTTGACTTTTTCATTATTTAAATATTTTCCTTGAAGTTCACTTATAATGTTATTCAAGTTTTCTAATTCTAATTCTTTGTTCATAAAGCACATTTAAAACAGCCCCAACACTGACCAAAGTGCTATACAGGAGCATGACAATCATAAAACATTACAAAGAACAACATTAGCATGTGTTAAAAGCTAAAGAGAACAAATGAGTTTATTTGATGTTAGTTTTGAGCAAAATAATCATATCAGTTTAACCATTATCGTGCAGCCCTATTGTATAAATCCAGCCTACTAAAATGTTCATAAACAATGATGTAACTTTTGTTAGTCCATCAAGACTGGCAAAATGTATACTTACGTTACTCCTGGGTGAAGGTTGTATTTCCTTTTTCCAAGCCTAGTTTGTTGCGCAAAGAAATCATACCGCTCCGATTTCTTCCACATGTAATAAAAAGCCACACAATCTCCGACGGACCGAGTTCTGACCTGAAATTTGATAAGGTTTGCTAAACACTAAATAAGGTTTGAATTGCCACATCTAGTAGTCCATATACTTATTTAGCAGAGATAACTGCTAGACACATAATTACATTTATAAGCAATAATAAAATGTCAATATGGGAATGTGAGGTGGCCGATATGGATTGACATTCATCAAGTGCAAATTAAGTGATATACTGATTGGATTAAACTTATTATGAATGCCATAAAATGAGCACTACCTTGTTGGCCTGGATAAAATGAAAGTCTTTTCCGTAAGCCTTTAATCCTTGTTCAAAATTCCTGCATTCTTCCTCTGTCCAGACAGATAGTTCCTCTGTAAGAAAGATAAAAAAGCAATACATGTAAGATTAGGGCTGGCAATGGATTAAACCTTTTAATTGTGATTGATTTTTGTATTGAACATATTCAGTGTCTTTTAAAAGAAAATATATACTAGGCCTTTGTGTAATTAATACGTTCAGCAATTTGTGTGCATGTTAATATCAGCTATGAAGGTTCTGATCAGTTTTTTTTAGAAGTCAGTCATTACAGAATTAAACAGTTAAAATAAAATTGAACAAATGTGTTACCAACATTTTAAAAAATACAGCTTATACGTTTAATTTTTTGCATGACAGTCCTAACTGCACAGTCCTCTTACGCCTTCATTCTATCACACACTATACAGTGATTATCAACAGATACCCACATAAATCAAGGTTATACAACTAATCGAAGACAAAAGTGGGAAAAAGTCTTAGTTTACTCCAGCATTTTCACCAAGCTTGGTGATAACACCAGTTACAATGTCATTTATAAATGAACCAGAGAAAATCGCATTTAAAATCCAATAACAATATTCAACCAAAAAAAATAGCATTTTAGTATTATTACATGACATCGCCTTGAGCAAAAAAAAAAAAAAAAAAAAAAAAAAGCAGTATGGGCCATGTGCTTAACATTTTGGCGGGGAGACATTTAGACAAGTGAAGGAGACATTTAGCATGTTAGGTCACATGCTGTCAAGGCTCCATTGTGAGTTCATTTTAGACTAGGAAATACAAATAAAACTCAAAAAAAAAAAAAAAAAAAAAAAAAAATATATATATATATATATAAAAATTCGTTGTACATCCAAATGTCTTCTCTAAAGTTTTTGGTAATTTTTAATGCACATTTTGTCAATAACTCAAAGACCAAAAAAATCTGTGTGTGAGACAAAGTCCTTTTAGGGGATACATATTTTCTGTGTAGCTGGCACTATTGTTCATTACTGGCAGGCAGTATAATAGCATTTATGCCTGTGTTTTAGGTTGATGTTACCAAGTTTTATATGTAGCATCTGGACCAATCAGACACACAATTATTCATTATATTTAATGAATAATCCAGAAAACTCACTCTTCCAACAAAGTTCTGTGAACCCATCCCCCCAAAACTGCAACTAACATCCCAAATGAAGCTAACACAAAGGCAGAACCAGGTGTCTGGTTACAGGATACATGAAGACAGATAAGACTGTTTACGACTTTAAGGAATTTGCAGAGACTCTCACTTAATTCTCGTTGAGAAGGACAAATAAACCCTTTTAATCATATACAGTATCTTTTATATGTATAACAACTTAAGAAATGTATAAACCTGTAACCAATTTTCACATTTTATGATTTTCTTATCATAGGGATATAGATATTCCTTTTCTATGTATCTTTTGGATTAATGTTTCAGTATTGCATACTATGGTTAACCAAGATCACATGGGTCGCATGTTTGGTATCTATGGACTTCAACTTTTGTTTCCTATTTGTTAATTTATGTTACATGTTGCTAACTCTGTGACACCTTAGTATTATAAGAATCTTAAAGGTTGTTCTCTTGAACACCCAATCCAATGTCTTAAGCTAATATTCTGCTAGAGGACAAAGAGTCGTAAAAAAAGTTCCCTCCGAAGGAACAACTCCTTATTGGCTCAGTCACCTCCAAAGGGTGTGACATCTTTACACTTTAAAAATCACTCATCACAAGATCACAGCGTCTTTTTTACTGAGAAACTCTTTTGTGAAGATGATGCTGAACTAGAGGTTTTCTGAAGACCCCAAAGCATGTGCCAGGCTGCGGCCTTGTCTTTCCATTCACGAAAGATCCTCTGAATCCAACTGGTTCTCTCTCATCAAGACAACATCCGCAAAGATCATTGGGAGCCTCCACAAATTGCATCAGGATAGTTTAACTCAAATAGGTGAGACATGCAAATATCAAACTTAGTCTCATTATTTTACACATTAACCCCCTTGAGTCGGCGGTTGTGCCGGCGATACCACCTTGCTTTTTTTTTTATCAGTGTGAAAGAGACTCAAAATACTGTCAATTTTGGACATACAATTAAGAGTTATACACCATTCTAATCTGTGAAATGTCTTCTTTTATTTGTGTACCCTCAGAGTAAAAACAATATGTTTTGCTTTTTGCAAAATAAAGGAAACTAACATGATGTGGACCCGCAGTCTCTCTCTGAATGAAGTCTATTCTGATAGTCCTCAGAAAATGAACTGTAACATAGTGAATACTAATGACACAAAAATGAGACATATGTCTAAAGAAACGCTGAAATGTCAGGTTTTAAATCATGTAAGTCAAATCGAAAACAAGTATTCTCTGTTTATGTAATCTGTATGAAAAGAGAGACATGTCAGACGTTGGTGAGTCAGCTCATTATCCACTAATTTGGCCACGCCCACGAAGCGCGAGCGCTATCCAGACGCAAATTCTGAGGCGATACATGCTACAGAGAGTGAACGCCAGTGACGCATCAGCTCGGAAAAACGCATCAAGTTTAGTTAGTTTCATGTACTTTTCATCTTTTTGAGATGCGGTGAGGAATAATTTTAAAAGGATTTGCCTCAGAGGATGAGCATGACTGGTTTCACTTTCATTTCGAGGATCAACTAGATCAAGCCGATGATTGTGAATGGTAAGTTTTTCGCGATATGGTGTCTGTAAATATTAAACCGCAAAAAGATTGTTTAAATATGAATCCTGCAAGTTTTGTGTGTCTCAGTGTGAATTAATGGGGCAGATCGACGTGCAGTTTCGTTTACTACACAACTTACATTAGTAAATTGCCATATTGGCTACTCACAAACTATAGTGCTATACTGAGATGAGTGAAATTGACTGAAATACGTAATAAATCCTGAAATAAAATGTGTTAGCAATGTATTAAACTGCACATTAACATTTAGGCTCTATATATAATATATAAAATACCACAGGTAATATGATAGTTTAGACGCTTTGCATCACAGAAATAAATTTTTTTTTTAAAAGTATATTAAAATAGAAAAACATTATTTTAAATTGTAATAATATTTCACAGTATTGCTGTTTTTTTCTATATTTTTGATCAAATAAATGCAGACTTGATGATCAAGAGACTTCTTTCAAAAACATTATAAATAGTAATGTGTCCAATCTTTTGACCGGTACTGTAATTTAAAATATAGGCCTATACAAAATTTTCTTCACATGATGTACAAAAATACATGCATGCATAAGATCACAAAAATCATGTTTTCTGTTAAGAGTGGACATTATATTAACATTAATACAATAGCTGATATGACCTGTTAAAAAACTACTTTGTACTTTGATTTTTTTAGTTTCCTCTCACATAGCCTACCTAGGGCTCATTATGCAGGTCATTATGTGGTTCTGTGTCTCCTCAGGTGTGAATCACAGCATTATTCATGAAGATTCACACCTCCCTCTGTGTCTTACAAAATTTAAATCAATATATTGTTTTATATGAACGAGTAGGCAGGATAATTTTTACATCAATTTGAAGCAAAAATTCTAGTCTACAACCTCCAATACCCAGAAGTCTTGTGAACACATATTTAGTATTTGTTTTGTGGCCGTATTTCAGTGACTTAAAGGGATAGTTCACCCAAAAATGAAAATTACCCCATGATTTACTCACCCTCAAGCCATCCTAAGTGTATATGACATTTTTCTTTCAGACGAATACAATCGAGTTATATTAAATAATGTCCAGGCTAATCCATGCTTTATAATGGGAGTGGATGGTGGCCCAAATTCTAAAGACAGAAAAAAATGCACCCATCCATTATAAAAGAAGTCCACACAGCTCCAGGAGGTTAATAAAGGCCTTCTGAAGTGAAGCTTTTTTGTTTTTTCAATAACCACGCACAAACATTATTCTCTCAAAAATACAAACATGTACATACATGTTGCTCACATTTTATGGTAGCCTAGTTCATGCTGAATACAGTGTAATGACACTTTTGCCATTAATATGTTTATAAGCAACTGAAAAAAGCACAAATGTCAGGGCATGTCAAAATTTCTCCAGGGCCCCAAAAATCCTCAGACTCCAGAGGGTTAAGTATCCTTTCCCCCCTTTTAAAGAAGGGCGTGTTAGAACTAAACTGATGGTTTTCTCAAGGCTGTTGATCTGCTGAATTTCAAACAATGCTATAACTTCTTGCTTTCCTGTATTCTGCTTCAGCTCTCTTTTTCCCTTGGTAAACTGTATGCATGTATGTGTGTGAAGGTTATAGTAGTTTAAGTGTTTAGTTAATAAAGTCTTGTTCATGTCACACGTAAAGTTGTCTGTGTTTCATGCTCATATACTGAAGTCCCTAATCATGCAGATTTTCACTACATACTCTGAATAGTACTGTACAGTAAGAATGTTATTTCCCATAACCCAGAAATGAACATTTCTTAGAATTAATAAACAATTAACACTGAACTGGACAAAACAGGCTAATTGATTGTAATATTAATTTTACTACATTAAGTTAATTCTATTAACTGATTCAAATATTTATAATTAATTATTCATATTTCTTTTGAACTAATTTGCTACATATGGAAGACAGAGAGGAAAAGCTGCACCTCTTCTAGAAAATGTTGATGATAGTGATGGCAGTGCATCAGAAAATAAGGTAATAGCAAGAAAGGAAGAAGCTGAAGATCAAGGAGGATAGAAGCAGTGAGGGTGATGGCAGATATGAAGAATAGAAGTCATATATTGTTGTGGAAGTCAGGCATTTTGGTATATTGTCCTATGCCAGTTTGGAAGATGTGTTCCATACTACAACCAGAGGTCAGGAAAAATGCCAATGCCTATTGGTCTCACTACACTGACAGGCAAATGCTCCAAAAATGATGACTAAACAGGTCAAAATCAAGTTACGTATGGAAAGTGTGGGATACACTGAAAAAGAAGAGTTTTGTTGATTTTCACTTGTGCTACAATCATTGATTAGGAATTCCAAGAAAGAAACAATGTTAAAGATGTTTTTTTTTTTTTTGAAACACTAAGACATGGTTTCTCTATTTTCCAGGCAGCGTACAGAATCCCAAACCTGCCAATATTAAAAATAAATAAATACATAAATAAATATACAAAGAAATGTAAAAAAGCAAAAATAAATAAATATATAAATAAATATACATAGAAAAGCAAAAAAAAAAAAAAAAAAAAATAATAATAATAATAATTTATACATTTATGTCCTTATGTATATATTCATTTTTTTCCACATTTATATATTTATTTTTTCTTTTATTTATTTATACATTTATTCATTTCGATTTTTATTTCCATATTTGCTAATTTTCACATTTATTCATTTCTACATTTCTTTATTTTTACATATGTATTTCTACATTTCTTTGTCCGTAGGGTAATGAGGAGGGCGTGGTTTACCTCAGACATAGCAATCGAGCTCAGAGTAGAGCGAAGCGTTGAGGTCACAGTGACACCTTGTGGTGTGGCCGAAATATAAGAAGTGTAGCCTACTGATGAGCCTGTGATACTGGGATGAATGACTTGGATGGGCAATATGGCCAAAATCTTATATCACAGGTTAAGTCATATAATATCACCCTAACTGTACTGTGTGACATGGATAGGCTACTCTTTTTTTCGGACATGGCCGTAGAACATCGTCTGGTCTGGATTTGTAAAATGTCCTGGGCTGGCAAACATGAACAGCAACATCTTCAACAGATCTGATAACAGGGATTCTGAAATGGAAGCGCTTGTTATTTTCCATTATTAATCATTTGAATGAATGGGCTTGCATTTGATTGAAATTCAGACACCGTCAGAACAGAAATAAATAAATAAATAAATAAATAAATGTGGAAATAAATAAATATACATAAATAAGGAAATTAATGTATAAATAATTATTTATTTTTGTTTTTTGCTTTTCTATGTATATTTATTTATATATATATATTTATTTATTTTTGCTTTTTTTTCTTTTTTTTACATTTTTTTGTATATTTATTTATGTATTTATTTATTTATTTATTTTTAATATTGGTAGGTTTGGGATTCCATAGCAGCGAAGACGCATCTGAATTTGTGTCAAGTTTTTGACATTTTCACATGTGAGTTCCAAATTATATATGAAGATGAAACATTCCACAAGATGAAATGGAATGTTAATAAAGCTTTTTAATGTTTTTTGAAACATTAAGACCTTTTCACTACATTTCAGATGAAAGTGAAAATGCATGCGAATGTGTGTGAAGTTTCAGACAATTTGCAAAAAATAATATGGCAGTTATAAATAAGTTATAAATGATGAAACCCTAAAAAAAAAAAGTCAATTTTTTTCTACCTGTGATTTCATAATTAGTCCCATAGAGTTAAATTAAATCAAGAAAGATTTACAAATTTTCTAACATAACATTTAGGCCTTTTGTGGTGAACGAGCAGTACATATTCATTGCAGCGTCCTAAGGTTCGTACAGACACTGTAAAATGAAATTTTACTTTCAAGGACTTTTCAAGCACTACTTTTTTGGTTTTCAAGGACTACCATCAGAGATCTCACTTATCAAATAATATCTTCATTATCTTTCAAATTCTAAAAAAGTTGTTTGCAATAAATTTATTTTTAATAATTTTTAAAACTCAAATTACAGATAAAAAGGCATCCAAAATACAACTTAAAACTTATTTATATTAAATACAAAGTTTAGAATGGCTGTTATTTTTAAATAAATAATATTTTATATTATACGTACACACTGCAACTAAATTTGGTTGTCAGTTCACCTTTTAGTGCTTAACCCTCTGGAGTCTGAGGCTGATTTGACATGCCCTGACATTTGTGCTTTTTTCAGTTGTTCATAAACATATTAATGGAAAAGGTATCATTACACTGTATTCGGCACAAACTAGGCTACCATAATATGTGAGGAACATGTATGTACATGTTTGTATTTTTGAAGGAATAACGTTTATGCGTGGTTATTGAAAAAACAAAAAACTTAAGTCACTGAAATAAGGCCAAAAAACAAATATTAAATATGTGTTCACAAGACTTCTGGGTATTGGAAGTTGTAGACTAGAATTTTTGCTTCAAAATTATGTAAAAATTATCCTGCCTACTCGTTCATATAAAACAATATATTGATTTAAATTTTGTAAGACACTTTTTGTCAGGACACAAAGTATGCATGGAGGTGTGAATCTTCATGGTGATTCACACCTAAGAAGACAAAGACCCGCATAATGGCCTGCATAATGACCCGCATAATGAGCCCTTTCAGTCAGGTAGGCTATGTGAAAAAACCCTCTGATAACAGGATCATATCAGCTGTATTAATGTTTATATAATGTCCACTCTTGACAGAAAAACATGATTTTTGTGATCTCATGCATGTACGTATTATTGCACATCATGTGACGAAAATTTTGTATAGGCCTATTATAGTTTAAATTACAGTACCAGTCAAAAGATTGGATGCATTACTATTATAATGTTTTTAAAAGAAGTCTCATGTTCATCATGCTTTATATCGAAAATACAGAAAAAACAGCAATACTATGAAATATTATTATAATTTAAAATAATGGTTTTCTATTTTAATATACTTTAAAATATAATGTATTTCTGTGATGCAAAGCGTCTGAACATTCATGTTACCTCTATGGCATTTCATATAGGCTTTTAGCTTAAAAGCATGCACATTTGGAGAAATATTGATGGATTTTCATATGATTAT
This sequence comes from Mylopharyngodon piceus, assembly GCA_039654765.1. Lineage (NCBI taxonomy): Eukaryota > Metazoa > Chordata > Actinopteri > Cypriniformes > Xenocyprididae > Mylopharyngodon > Mylopharyngodon piceus. The sequence continues at coordinate 1,903,187 of CM077451.1, forward strand.
GTCAATTTTCTATACAGAGGAGTAATATTTATTCAATATTTATTGTCATCACTATGAGCGCTGGATGCTGTGTTTTCAATTCATACTTGCAGCCGGAGGGCGCTCTGTGCACAATAGTCCTCAAATGTCTCGTGATGAAGAACAGGCATACCATGTGACATTCCAGGAACTAACAGAGGCTTCCAGAGATCACTATAACCATGGCTATAACATGCAGATAGACACTTTTGAAGATAATAAATACACAATTGCGACGATGTATACATGTATTGCCTCAGAATTTGCGTCTGAATAGCGCTCGCTCCGTGGGCGTGGCCGAATTAGTGGATAATGAGCTGACTCATGGACGTCTGACATGTCTCCTTTTCATACAGATTACATAAACAGAGAATTTTTGTTTTCGATTTGACTTACACGATTTAAAACCTGACATTTCAACGTTTCTTTAGACATAAGTCTCATTTTTGTGTGATTAGTATTCACTAAGTTGCAACATCTTCAACAGATCTGATACAGAAATTGTATGCAGTGTGTACGGAACTGAACTGAACAACTAGTTGTTAATGACGTTTTTCACGTGCATCGGAGACGTGTCTCTCTTCTGTATGTATGTGTGGTGAATCACAGGGAAAGCAGTAGCCTACGAGCCTTGACTAATTCATGTTGCCAGATCTGCCAGATCTTTTGTGTTGCCAGAAAAACAGCGAACAAGAACAAGCCCATAATAAACTGAAATAAATCCAAATGCTTTATGCTGAAAATAAGACCAAATTAAAGCTGCAAGGAGCGATGAAAGGGCCCTTGGCACCCGGGCTCACCGCCACCCGGAAAACTGTGAACAGTGGGCGATATTCATTTAAGCGGATAAATAGAGGAGAAATATGTCAAAGTCATTTTGACGCACCACAGTTCCTGCTGCCAGCAGATGGCGCTTTGACTATAACTGAATGTTGCCATGTTATCAAACATGTGAAGTTTGGGGCAGATTGGATATTGTATGCCTTCCTGTTTCATTGCGTAAATCGCATACATTAGCACTTAGCCAAATGTTGCATGATTTAACGTGTTTCTAACATGTTAGGTACTTAATGGCACATACAAATGTGTTTCTGGGAGTGAATTACAGTGCAAAGCATGCAGTTTCCTGTTGCCAGCAGATGGCGCTATGACTAACTGAATATTGGCATATAGATGTCTTTAGGCCAGGACTCTTATCACACATGTGAAGTTTGGGGCAGATCGGACACTGTGCCTGAGTTACAACATCTTCCTCTTTCATGGCGAAACATCAGACTTTGTCAGGCCGCCAGGGACACGCCCTTCTGCGAAAACTCCAGATCTTCGGAATTTAACGTCACAAAGGCCTTCAGATTAGACTGACCAAATATGATGTTGATCTGTTTAAAGCTCTAGGAGGAGTTCGTTAACACTCAAAGGTCGGGAAACGCGCCAACTCGTTATGCTGGATTTTTTTTCACATAGCAGCAAAATCAACTCAAAATACTCTGTCATTTTTTGTCATAGAGACAGAAGTAATATATCAATTGAAACTATAGAATGTCTGCTTTTATTTGTGTACACTCACAGTAAAAAACTAAATGTTGTGCTTTTTGCAAAATAAAGAAAACTAACATGATGCGCGACTTGTCTCTCTCGGAATGAAGTCCAATCCGCGTCAGCTCGGAAAAATGCATCAAGCTTAGTCAGTTTCATGTACTTTTCATCGTTTTGAGATGCAGTGAGAAATCATTCTAAAAGGATTTACCTAAATGGAAGAGCATGAATGGATTCAATTCCATTTTGAGGATCAACTTGATCAAGAAGAGGATTGTAAAAAGGTTTTTTTTTTTTTTTTATCTGTAAATTCTTTATTCTAATCGCGATATAGACTCGTGTCTGTCAATATTAAGCTGCAAAAAGACTGTTTAAATATGAATCCTGCATGTTCTGTGTCTCTGTGTGAATGATTATTGGCTTTTCCCAAAAAATATTGCTATACTGAGATGAGTGAAATCGACTGAAATATGTAATAAATACTGAAATAAAATGTGTTAGCAACATATTAAAATGCACATTAACATTCATAGGCTCTATAATATAACAAATAAGATACATAAAATGTCATAGTAATATGAATGTTTTGACTATTTCTTTTGGCCTGTTTTGGACAGATTATGAAGAGTTTACTGTAAAATAGCCTATATAGTGCCACATCAATGAAGCTTTCGTTCGCAAGAAATGATGAAAGCTTTGCTTCACAGAAATAAATTATATTTTAAAGTATATTTAAATAGAAAACCATTATTTTAAATTGTAATAATATTTCACAGTATTGCTGTTTTTTTTCTGTATTTTTGATCAAATAAATGCAGGCTTGATGAGCATGAGACTTTTTTCAAAAACATTACAAATAGTAATGTGTCAAATCTTTTGACCGGTACTGTAATTTAAAATATAGGCCTATACAAAATTTTCTTCACATGATGTGCAATAATACGTGCATGCATGAGACCACAAAAATCATGTTTTCTGTTAAAAGTGGACATTATATTAACGTTAATACAATAGCTGATATGATCCTATTATCAGCATGCTCACAGAGGGTTTTTTTCTTTCTTTTATCTCACAGATTTGAGAATCATAGTGACCAGATATTGGCCCACATTGGACAACATGAATATGATACTGAGATCACTGACTGGAAAGTGTTCAGTCAGTGCATTCTTTTTTTAGTTCACTCAGTCACATTCCTCACTGAATGGCTCATTATGTGGCTCATTAGGTGGCTCATTAGGGGTAGGGTCTTAATCTCTTCAGGTGTGAATCACAGCATTATTCATGAAGATTCATGCCTCTTTGCATACGGCCTGTGTAAACAAAAAGTGTCTTAGAAATTTAAAATCAATACAATGTTTTATGTGTCCCAGTAGGCAAGATAATTTCCACATCATTTTGAAGCAAAAACTCTAGACTAAAATATACAGTTCCCAAAGGTCTTGTGAAAAAATATTTAGTGTGTATTTTGAGGCCTTATTTCAGTGACTTTTTTTTTTAGTTTTTTCAAAAACCATGCATATACGTAATTCTCTCAAAAATACAAACATGTACATACTTGTTTCTCACATATTATTGTAGCCTAGTTTCTGCTGAATACAGTGTAATAGACTTTTGTCATTGATATGTTTATAAACAATTGAAAAAAGCACAAATGTCAGGGCATGTCAAAACTACACCAGGACCCCAAATCAGCCTCAGACTCCAGAGAGTTAAAGTACAACGTCTGGAAATAGCAAAAAGTGCAAAAATTTTGCAGAGAAAATTCAAAATATCTCACATCCTGTTGGGTTTTCAGATTTTGCACCCAGGGACTTTTTTTGTAGGTACTGGGCTGATACGTGTCTACCGAATTTCATACTTGCACGTGAAAAGTAGCGCAAAGGGTGCTTAATTGAAAATTTTAGGTGACGCTATTGAGCCATTTTGCAACACCTAATTCTGAAACCCATATTAGACGTAAATTTTCACCATTTCTGACACGTGTGCAAAGTTTCATGAGTTTTCAAGTATGTTTAGACCTTCAAAAATGCGATTCATTTCAGAGAATAAGAAGAATTGACCGAGCAATTACAATGGAGTCCTCACACCATCGGTGCTCGAGCCCTAAATATAGCTGCAAGCAGCGATGATGGGCTCAAACCCTGGAGCCACCGCCACCCCGGTGGCTTCAGGGCAACTGTGCATGGCAGGCAATAGGCATTTAAAATGGGGAAAACATAAAAGAACTATGTCAAAGGCATTTGAATTCACCACATTTACTGCAGCAGTTGGTGCCGCTATGACTATGAACCACAACAGCCACATTTATGAGATCATTTACATTTAGATTTTATGTCATCGGATGTCATGCTGATGTTGTATTATCCTAACACTTCTCTGCATGTGTTTTTTGACCTACCTGAGCTACCGTTTGCGCACCAATCTTATGCCCCAAAATCATGCTTTCATTTAATTTCAATATGGATGGTATCCGATGAAAAAAATTCATTTTAAAATGAATAAATAGAGCCAAATCACAGAAACTGCAAAGATGATTTTAATATTTGTATCAGGTAAGAGTAAGATATGTGTCTAGATTTTTCTGCTCACTTATGGAAGTTTATTATAAACAGCCACTTTTATAAAATCATGTGAAATTTACTGTTTTTAATAAATTTGAATTATATCAATAAATAATTAATTTAAATACATATGCGTCATATGTGATGCTCGCAAACACAGCACATGACCTTGTGTAACGCCCATGTCTAGAAACCATACACTCCCTCCTCTGTAAAAAACACACAGATGTTAGTCCTGTTTGAATCAGTACATGAAATCACAGATGTTGGGTGGTAAGAATTGTAACTCAAATGTCGTTTAGAAAACTACTCCTGTCCGAATAGTGATATAGTGTCAGTTCAATTTCAAATAAGTGTGAAGTTATCATTTGCAGTTCAAAATTTTTGTAAGTACATCAGTATTTATTTTGTGTTTTTTATATTTTAACCTAATTATAAAACTAATTATATAATACTATGTTGTCAGTGGCCAACAAATAAACTTGCTTGATTAGCTACTTCAGGTGTGTTTGATTAGGGGTGGAGCTAAACTCTGAATGACAGTGGGTCTCCAAGAAAAGGATTAAAGAACTGATCAAGGTTGTAAAACTGACACACACAGAGAGAGAGAGAGAGAGAGAGAGAGAGAGAGAAACTGAGGGAGCGTCCGTCGGGCCATCTGATCATTCTGATTGGCTGTTCAGCTACTGCCACCTGCTGGTACGGAAAGGCATTTCATCTTAGGCAGGTGCAGGACGGACTTGCTACTTGGCTGTCGTCTGTCAAGCGTCGGTTTGGTGTGTCAGAGGGAGAAGACAATTCATCCTGCAGCTTGCTGGAGGGGACAGGCTGCATAATCATTTCTAAAACTTCGGTACAAGTCAAGCCCTTTCTCATGTTGCTTGCTGCTCTTCTCACCATCAAATGACCAGCAGGATGGCATGCAAGTGTTTAAATCCACTTACCTTGTTTTTGTTTAGTCTGTACTTCTCACCATCAAAAGGCAGCAGGTGCATAAATACACTTACTTTGTTTTTGTTTACTCCATGTAATTCTGAGAGCTGAGGTGCATATTTTCATTTTCTCAGATACATCACGGTAAGTTGGCGTAAGGTCTCTCTCTCTCTCTCTCTCTCTCTCTCTCTCACACACACTCTATAATATGCTGTTATACTCCATATAACTCCATATAAAAGCCAGAAACTAAGCTTTTTTTTTTTTTTTTTTTTTTGCACAGGCCTATCTAAAGGGTTAATGGTGCCACCTGGTGATCAACAGTAAAAATTACAAATTTTTACCTCTTCCCAACAGGGAAAACCACCAACAGGGAAAACCACCAACAATCAGAATGCATTATTATATGGTGTCATGGCTTTGCAATCAAAAAATGTCGTTATAATGGAAGTCAATGGGGCAAAAACAGCCACGAACAGTAAATGAGGGAGAAAAAATTAAAATCTGATGCTGCACAAAAACTAACAATGCATCAAAGCCAATGTTGATACTAATCTTTGACATGCCCAAGACTGTGATAAAAGGTAAAAAAAAATCCAGTCCACAATCACTTTTTATATTGAAAATAAGTCATTTTGTGTGTTTTTTTCCCCAAATCAGTGACATCATTTATGAACTTGGCAATTAAAGAGTTAAACATTTAGTAGTTTTGATCAGGACTGAGGTTGATTAATAGATTTATGCAAAAAAAATTGAAAAAAATATTTATCTGATACATTTTTACAGCAGTTTAATTTAGTGGATGTTTTCATCCCGAACATAATGAAAGGGTAGTGAATTTGCCCACAGTGTATTTTTGAGGTTTTGAAAATTTTCAAAGCATTTTCCCAAAATATGTATCAAAATAAGATGTATCACCAAAAATCATTCCATTTGCTGAAACAAAGAGAAAGTTGTGGCCAAATTAAGACTCAAAAACACCCCATAGTGGATGAAAACATCCCCAACAACACATAAGGGTTAAATAATAAGAATAAAATCTATACTGTGACAGAAGTTAGTCTTTGATAATCTGTAAATATATACATTCAAATGTAATACTAAAAGCATTTATTGCAAAGTTATCATTAGCAGTTAAAAATGTTATACGTCCAGATGAATTTATTAGGTCTTTTACGTCATTATTAACCAAATTATTAAACTAATTATATAAAACTATATAGTCAGTGCACTACAAATGAACTGGTTCTACGCCTTTATTTTATTATACAAATTGATAGAAGAGAAGGCCTAAGTGATTTCCTATCCTATAATGCAGACAAAAGGACACCGCAATGAAAGGGTTAAACCTGCAAGACTGTAACACACACACACACACACACACACACACACAGAGAGAGAGAGAGAGAGAGAGAGAGACAGAGAAAGAGAGACAGACATACACACAGAGGCAGAGAGAAAGACACACAGACAGAGAGAGAGAGAGAGAGAGAGAGAGAGAGAGAGAGAGAGAGAGGTTTAACAAGCACTTTATTACTCTATAAAACCTACATCACATTATATTACTGACAAAAAATCCTTAAAATAAAAAGAAATTAATAATAATTAAAAAAAAACCTGCTTTAAAAATTCACAACAAGCTGATCATCTTGAACTGTACATAGTACCCCATTAATACTCCATACATCACATTATTTGTAAGTCTATAATACACACCACATTATTTGTAAGTCTATAATAAGCAAATTCAATTTTCAGCCTTCCCTCTACCAATCGTCTAATCATCATTTCAGGATCTATTGTAGCAAGTTGTAGACCTTTGTTCTTTCTTGTTTTCCAAATTGCTAGTTTAGCTGTTCCAAAAAGATAATTCAATAAACAGATTTTCCTCCTTGTTGAGAAAATGTATTTCATTCCCCCAATAATTACTTTATCAGAAAATTCCTCATTAAATCTTCTAAACCAATCTTTAAGCAAACTAAAAAGGTCTTGCAATCTGTTACACCTCAAAAACATGTGCTACATGTCGGTCTGTAGCTATGGCCCCGTGAATAACCCTCTACTGTAGATCAGCAGTACGCTTCTCTACAAGTCAAGTCACCTTTATTTATATAGCGCTTTTTACAATGTAGATTGTGTCAAAGCAGCTTTACATTGATAACTGGTACATTATTTGGCTGCACAGCAGCTCTTAAAGAATAGTGTCAATGCAGGCAGATCAAAGCACTGTTGAATATCAAATGTCAAGTCAAATGTCAAGTGTCAAGTGTCTACAGGGGGTTTATACAGGGTCCGCCACCTGTCCCGCATGAGAAAGTCTGGCTGTAACAGTTCGGGCCATCGAGAAACTTTTTGTCTTTTCAATGTATCTCAGTGTGTGATTTTAACTGAAGAGCAATATATTGCTTTCTTAGACACGTCTTTAAAATTGCCTAACCGAGGGCAGAGTCCTGCACGCGGGCGGGTACCCCGCCAAATTTTATGTAACAGGTGGAATAATATTTAAGTGTCGGGTGTGGTGCGGGTGCGGGTGCGGTGCGGGTGCGGGTCGGACGCGCAGTAGGCATGGGTAGACTGCGGGTCCAATAGCCAAGACTATTCCAACTCAGTTCGGTGCATTTGACAGCTGCTTTCAAATGGTCCCGTGCTTATTTGTGTTCACACTCTGTCTGAAGACCGTTAAAGGCTTCTAATTACAGCAGGATTTGCAGCGCTGAGCATTGTAGGCAATCACGCTGCATCTGATTGAAAGCTATAGTGATTATTAAAGGGAGCGAGCTTTGCTCGCTTTATGTATTTAATATAGGCTATTTACAATTTGAATAAAAGTTTTAGAATATTTTTCACGCTGCTACAAAGAGGACCAGTGGCCAGGTAAACTCTGCTTAGTTTCAGAAGAGTCAACCGCGTTTAAATGCCGAGTGAATCTGATAAAATATTTACTAGCTTTAAGCTTACAGTTAAATAGCCCTACTAAAACATTCTTTGTTCTATTATTTTACTTGTGTTGTTTAATGCAATGTTTAATTAGATGCAGCGACATATAATGCCTAATGTTGGTTTTATTGCTTGTGTTAACCTACATGAGAAAAATATTTTGTCTACCTGATGTAGGAGATTAAATGCGGGTGCGGGTCGGGTCGCGGTTTTTATGTCAAACGGGTCGGGTTTCTGTCGGATATCGGGTCGGGTGTGCTGTTAATAACTGCGGGTGCGGGTTTATCAAACAGGACCCGTGCAGGTCTCTGACTGAGGGGTCTTAAAAGATAAAATCGAGTCCACAACTTCACCATCATCTTCCTCATCTATGACAGGTGAAATTTTTATTTCTGGAATGACTTGGCCATCTCTCATGTCCTGTGTTTGTCTCAGTCCTATCCAAGTTCTGCAACCACTTGGTAATGCATTACAAATTTCTTCCTTCAACTTTGAAACAAGGCGTAAGGACTTTAAACCCGCCATCACTTGAAGTGCCTCAATGGACTTCCAGCCCCTCTCATCCAAGAGATGTCCAAGTTTCGTAACACCATTCCTTAGTAAACATCTCCTCACACCCACAGAAGACAGCAGTCTTGTCTCGATCATTGGGTTGAAGAACAATGGTTCCTCTGGAGTCCAATGTCCATAATCATCCATGTCTCGCTCCACTCTTAAAAACAGTTCTCCATATCTGTAGCATAGACTTATAAAAAGGTGGAAGCTCTGACAGGCTTACTTCCTGTAATTTCATTAAAAACAGGTGTTTATCAAGTCCAAGTCCTCCTGCCTGCTTCAAAATTGCACTTGCTGTTTTGGCCCATGTCACATCCTTGTTGTAAAAAAATCTCTGTACAGCATGCATCCAAAAGGCCCGAATCCTACTCCTCACATCCACCAAGCCTTGACCACCCTCTTGAACTTGTAAATAAGGTGCAGCTGCACGGATCCAGTGCTGTCCACTCCAAAAAAAATTAACAAAAGTCCTTTGTATGTTAGAAACAAGTTCCTCAGGTGGCTCCATTGCTATAGTCCTATGCCACAACATTGAAGCCACAAGATTATTTACAACCAGAGCTCTCCCCCTATAGGACAATTGTGGCAATAGCCATTTCCATTTTGACAATTTAGCAGACACCTTCTCTAGCAGACCCTCCCAATTTTTCTTTTGAAATTGATCATTCCCCCTAAAAAACTCCTAATGTTTTCAATCTGTCCTGTCTCCACCGTAACCCACCCAGGAGTTGAGGAAACCCAGTACCTTCCCACCTACCAATAATAAACCCTTCGCTTTTAGACCAATTAACTCGAGCAGAAGAGGCTTTTTCATATACTCCAATAGTTTGATTTAAAGTTGTAATATCCTCTTGTAATAAAAACGGTTATATCGTCAGCATACGCTGATAAAATCAATTTAAAATTATCATTTGAATTTGGAATTAGAACTCCTTTAAGATTCTTCCTCAATCTGCACAATAAAGGTTCAATAACCAAACTAATAATTGCCCAGAAAGTGGACATCCTTGCCTAATGCCTCTCGACACAGGTATTGGTTCACTTAATACACCACCTGCTTTAAAGTGCCCTATTATGCCTTTTTTAAGGTTCCTAATATTGTTTTGGGAGTCTCCTACAACAGGTTTAAATGCATGCAAGGTCAAAAAACACTTTCGTTTTCTAATAATATACATTTAATTTCACCTGAGTTTTCAATCTTTTGTAAACGACTCGTTTGAAGCAGTTCAGAGAATCAGTCTCTCTAAACCCCTCCTTTCCATGAGCCTACACTGCTCTGATTGGTCAGATGGCCCAATCCTTTGTGATTGGTCTACTGCGTGCACCGCTCGCCCATTGCTATAACTGAATGACAGCCATCAATTCGCAAGACATTTTGTATACAATGTATGGACAGAAAAGATAGCATCGATTTTACTGTATCAATTTGAGCCCGAGTCCGACGATGAAATGTCTGAAGTAGTCAATCAACCAGAAACAGATTCGCAATTATGACTGGAGTACGACGTTTCTATATGGTAAGTATCAACTGTATCAGAATGCCAAGCGAAGCTGAAAACCTCTAACATAAGAGGCCAGATGTGTACAGACTTTTTCGTCATAACTATTAACAAAGAAAAATGGCTATATCATTGTTTGACATTAAGTCAAGTCAAGTCACCTTTATTTATATAGCGCTTTTTACAATGTAGATTGTGTCAAAGCAGCTTTACATTGATAACTGGTACATTATTTGGCTGCACAGCAGCTCTTAAAGAATAGTGTCAATGCAGGTAGATCAAAGCACTGTTGAATATCAAATGTCAAGTCAAATGTCAAGTGTCCCCAACTAAGCAAGCCAAAAGGCGACAGCGGCAAGGAACCCAAACTCCATCAGGTGACATCAAGGGATCACATTACAAGGGATGTTTACTGTTTACAGAGAGAATACTTCAACTAGTTAGCGCGGACTAGCATCTTAACATCCTATTACAATACAGATAGAGCTCCACTCTATTGTAATAATAAAAACGCAGATGAAAAAAAACTGTTTGTTTTGTATGTTGTAGACTCCCACGTTAGCCGAGCACAAACGTGAATAGCTGATAATGCATTACACTTTAAAAAAAAAAAAAGAAAAAAGTCGTGCTACATCCTTGATCATTACTCCAAGTAATGAGACCGACAAGCTGCATTAATCGACACATTTGTAGACAATATTGGACCCACATCTGAATAGCAGAACTACAGAAACGTGAGTTAGCTGGTTAGCAGGAGACATACAGACTAGGGTGTACGTTACACAACATAACATACAAAACTACGAATTTTAAACGATTGCTAGAAAAAAATAAACAAATTATTAATCATACTTACAGGTTGAGATTAAGAGGAGCAAGCTGGTCCAAAGAAACTGGGCATTGATCCATATTTTAAGACCAAGCGTTTTATAAATCCTGCGTTAAACTCCCTGAGGTTTGAGATGCAGTCATCAGTAAAATGACGGGAACACAACAAAAGATTGTACTGCTGTGCTATTGTTGAAAAAATGAATTTTCCCTGGCGTCTACGCGCGCAATAAGTGGGCGGGCAATATGCTAATGTTTCATTGTGACGTCACAACGAAACGGCTTGGGATTCGTTTTACAAATGACTCATTTATTTGACTGAGTCGACTCTTACTTTTGAGAGACAATAACTATATACAGTGCACTTTCAGATTTAAAACTTTGCAGGATGTTTTCATTCACTTAGAGCTGTTACACACTACATGAAAGGTAATTTTCAAAAGTCCATAATAGGGGCACTTTAACCATAACAGAAACATTACAGTACAACAACTGAATATAAGATATAAATCTGTCACCAAACCCAAAATATTTTAACACATTAAAAAGATATTCATGATCAACTCGATCAAATGCTTTTTCTTGATCAATTGACAGAACTCCAAAATTAACATCATAAAACTGATTAATGTTGAATATATCCCGTAATAAAAAAAGATTGTCCATAATAGATTTTTCAGGTATACAATATGTTTGATCATTTTGAACCAAAATGTCTAAACAGTTTTTAAGTCTATTTGATAAACATTTGGAAAATATTTTATAACCAGAACATAGCAAAGATACTGGTCTCCAGTTTTTAAGAAGTCCCAAGTCCCCTTTCTTTGGAAGCAGAGACAAGACTGCTTGACGACAGCTTATGGGAAGAGTTTCGCTTCTAATGCAGTCTAGTAACACTTCATAAAAATCTTGACCTATTATATCCCAGAATTGTTGATAAAAATCTACAGGTAGTCCATCAATTCCTGGAGAACGGCCAATATCTAACTGACGCATTGCTTCTGTAAGTTCTTTAAAAGTAATTAAAGTGTCTAGTTCCTTTTTTTTGTTCATCCTCAAGCTGAGGTAATTCTTTAAGCAAATCATCAACACTTTCAGCATCACAGCTCTCAACACTGTATAAATGTTGATAAAAATAGTCTCAGGTTACGTATGTAACCATGGTTCCCTGAAAACAGGGAACGAGACACTGCGTTTGACATGCTTTGGGGAACGCCTCCTTGTGAACTGGTGTCTGAAACAATTATCAAATAACGCCAATCCTAATGGCCGGCGACAGCCTATGACGTCATAACTGGCGCGACCCGGAAGTATATAAGGAGTGCCTAGAGAAGCAGTCAGTACCTTATCGTCTGAAGGGACTGATCAGCAGGCAGCCCCGATGCATGGCAGGAAATGCAGTGTCTCATTCCCTGTTCTCAGGGAACCATGGTTACATACGTAACCTGAGACGTTCCCTTTCGAAAGGGAACTCAACACTGCGTTTGACACGCTTTGGGGAACGACATACCCACACCGCCATGCTTGAGGGGAGTGCATGCCAAAGAATGGCTAAACAAACGTCAAGAACTAGCAGTTCAAATGAGCTGCCAGAGCCACTCCCCCTCGGGTCATACTTAGGCTGTCAGTGACAGCATTTCCTATGGCCAACAGCCCAAGCTATAAGCCTCAAAGAGGCCTTCCACAGAAGGCCTACCAAGGCCGCTCAAAGGCTTCTGGTACCAAGCTTCTTTTAAGAAAATAGGGGGTACCTTTTAGGAAATGTAGCCAGGGGGACCCGAAGGAACCCTAGCCAGTCACTTGTCAGGGGAAGAAACTCAACCCTGATTGCCACCAGGGAGGCTGACCTGGTCTAACAATGACCTAGTCTTGGCCAACTACCTGTCTGATCACAGAGTCTCAGTTGACATCTTCAGAGAAGATATCCAGTAAGAGTGACTGCAAGAAGGCAGTAATCAACTCAGACCAGATCGCAGAGACGGGCATCCTGGAGAGCGGGACTCAGCTTAGCGCTTTTTACCCTTACAAGTGAGGGGAGTAAACTCTGCTCAATCCTAGGATCTACTCAGCGCTTGTTTATCTATGCACTGAGGAGGCTGTGCACTTTAAGGGGACCCAAACAAGGGGAGTACAACCAGCCTAATGGCTGGTCTTCCACAGGGAGGCCTTATATAGGCCTTCAACCACTGAACAGACTTAAGGAGCTAAGTGCTATAAAGGACAACCCTCCAGCCGAGGGGAGTACTGAGCTCAACCTAACAGGTAGATCATACTGTAGGCACAAAATCATGGAGGCTCCCGGAGAGCCTGCAACATGAACTAATTCTACCCAATGTGGAAAAATCACCGTACCCTTGCAAAGGCTAGCCATGTGAAACTACATGCCTAATCTGCTGAGAGATACACAAATGTGGGAGATTCGCTTACAGGGCGGCCTGTGAAGGCCACACGCCTAAAACAACTCAATTGCTGACAATGCAAGAGCCCACAAAACATGGAAACTCGTTCTGATTGAAATTGAGTTAACTGGCAGATAAGACTGTAGAGTGCCCACGTATCAGTCTACCTCAACACATTCCAACAAGCAATGTACTCAGTAAAACACTTTTACTCTTTAAGCAAGAGGAGTACAAACTTACGCCATCATGCTCTGAAGGAGGTCCAAACGGGACCTACGACTTCAGAATGACACGGGCGTCAGCTAGTGGCAGTGCCTAAGCTCTAAGGAAACCATATATGAGAACCAACTATCCAGTGAGGTCAACAAATTTAACTCAACCTGAGCTTAAATCCATACACACATTCCAACAGGCAATGTACTCAGTAAAATCACCTTATACCCTTAAAGCAAGGGGAGTACAAAGAATATTACGCCACCATGCTCTGAGGGAGGCCCAAAAGCAGGCCTACTACCTCCAAAGATCACGGGCATAAACCTGTGGCAGTGCTAGTCTCCAAGTGAGCCAACTCTAAACACACATCTACCAACAAGCCTTGTAATATAACAAGCTATTGTGCTCTGAAGGAGGCCCAAACAAAGCCTTCTACTTCCAACAACATGAGTGTCAGCTTGTGGCAGTTGTACAAACTCTAAAGGGAGCTACCTATGAACCAAACTAACTAGTGAGGTTGAAAATAAATAAACTCAACCTGAGCTTTATACATTCCAGCAGGCAGTATACTCAGTAAAAAACACTTTTTACCCTTAAAGCAAGGGGAGTAGAACTAGTCACCATAATCTGAAGGAGGCCAAAACACAGGCCTATTACTACAGAAGATGCGGGTGCTAACCTGTGGCAGTATTGTAAGAGTTACTGAGCTCACATAGTGTAGGGCAGGAATCAGAACTAACAGTGCTAAAGCATAAACAACCCTGAGAAACAGGGATTAGTGCTATTCATCCTACCCTGAAAAAACACAGGGTGGGTCCTTCTCACCAAAACAGAAACATCTGTACCGAACCCTAAGGAACAGGAGCTTTTATGAAAAAAGCTACAACCGTTTCACTCAAGCTTGAACATAGTTCAAGGGGCTCAGGAGAAAAGACTGAAGTCAGAGTACCAGCTAAATAGTTCTGGGGAAATGGGGCCACAGTAACAATATTAGTCTCTTATACACATATAGTGATAAGGGGCCTATCCACCTGAGACAACAGCACCAGGGAGACTTGGCAATAGTCTGCTACCCTAGCTGCTATCTGATCTTGCACCTACACCGTAAGGGAAAGGGGATAATGGGCCTTGGCCTGACAACTCTGATAAGAGGAGGCCAGAACTAGGAAACTACACTCACCTGACAGGGTTAGTATAAAAAGGGTTAAATGCTTCAGCATATCACTTAAACTCTAGTTCTAGCCTAGGCCAGCTATAGCTGTGGGCCTATAAGGCCACACATAAGCATAGATCTGCCTGGGGCTAAGAAACAGCAGCCTCTAACACAGACTCTCAAATAGAGAGGAGGCAACTCTGATAATCTAACTCTGTAAATCAAGAGCTCAGAGGAGCGATGCTCAACCCAAGCAAAACAATGTCAGGCGGCCCGAAAGCCGATGCTTAACATTAGATCTATCTGAAGTAAAGAGTGCTAATCTCTAATACAAACTCTATCTTAAACCAGAGGAGAAAGCTACTCTACCACATGGCGGCTATCAAGTTTACATTTCAATTTGAAAACATTCTAGCCAACCTAATGAGAACTTCAGGGCCCTTTTTTTTCTCTCTACCCAGAAAAAAAACTATACAGGAACTAAAGTCAAATATATTTTATTATAAATATAGACCAAGCTCACCTGCGGCTCAGAGGATGAAGATTTAGCACCATGGAAAAGATGGAATCTACCGGTCCTTTCAAGCCTGAAAGTGCCCCTTTACGAGCCAGAAGGCGAGCCATCAGAAAAGTAACTCATCATGGGCCCAGCCCTCAGCCTGATTGTAAGAAGCGTCTGGGTATACAAAGCATTAATCAGGAAGCGGAAGAAGAAAGGAGAGGGTAGATGTAACTACCCTCATAGAGAGGAAATCGATCACCGACGCTGCTGGCGTCTATAATCGACTACCTCCCTTAGATCCCTCTTCTTCCTGGAGTCCCGCCTTCTCTGGGACCTGCTCTCAGGAGGAGGAGGTGCCCGAGAGGCAACACTGGACTTCTGGCCCTGCCTCCGATCCTCAAATCAGGACGGGCCAGGACCTCCTTGTCTGTCTGGGCCCAGATTCGGATCTCAGCGGTATGCACGTTTTAAACGCTGCCGAACGCATCTTCGCCTCTCTGAACTTTCCCACCACCGCCTCGACGGAGGTGCCGAAAAGTTCAGAGGGCGAAACTGGCGCATCGAAGAGAAAGCCCTTTTCTTTCTCCCTGATGTCAGCCATGTTCAGCCACAGATGCCTCTCCGTGGCCACCATTGCTGCCATCGACCTTCCCACCGATGCAGCAGTCTGTTTGGTGGCCCGGAGAGCCAGATCTTCTACCGCATCAGGGGACAGACCCTGCCCCTGATCCAAATCTTTCAGCAAATCAGCCTGGTAAGCCTGTAACACAGCCATTGTGTGTAAGGCAGCACCAGCCTGACCCGCTGCCGCGTATGTCCTGCCATTCAAGCGAGATGTCATCTTAAGGGGCTTTGAAGGCAGGACCGGAGCTTTCAGTGTCGGTGCCTGCCCTGTGACAAGATAGTTCGCAAATGTCTCGTCAATAGGGGGCATCGACGCATACCTGTGCTCGCTCGCTCCCTCAACATCAGTGAAATTAGCTCGCTGATGTCGATAAATACGAGCCGAGTACAGGTTCTTTCATGCCTTCTCGATCTCTACATGGAGATCTGGAAGGAATGGAAGGCTCACAGGGGCTGCAGGATTATCGGAAAGGAACCACTCGTCGAGCCGCCCATGAGCTGTTTCTTTCCTAACACACTCCCATGGCAGCTGCAGCCTGCCAGAAGCGCGTTCCATAACCTCCAGCAGCTCCGCATACGCGGGGCTAGGGATGCACCGATCCGCCTTTTTCGCTTCCGATACCGATTCCGATACCTGGGATTCAGTATCGGCTGATACCGATACCTATCCGATATTCAAGTAATAATAAAAAAAGTGCTAAATTACCTAATAAACTGTATGCCTCACTGCGTGGAAGAAACTGGGATCATTCTTTTGTGCAAGGTATCAGGCTTGACTTAAACATTACTTTCCTAACTTTGTAAAACAAAATAAACAAACACAAATGTAGTGAATTATTTATTAAATAATTGTGCATCAGTGCAACAACTGTAAATAAACCAATAGCTTCACTAGCTTGGTAGTGCACAGAAACTTTATAGTGCTTTTTAATGTTTTTGTGCCTTTTGTGGAGCTTAACAATAACACAGAATAGTACACGCACAATATCGGATTTGGATCGGTCCCATCTGGCCGATACCCGATCCGGCAAAAATGGCAGTATCGGAGCCAATACCCGATCTGAGTATCGGATCAGTGCATCCCTACGCGGGACAGGGTGGCTTTGAAGATTTAGAAGGCTTGCCTTCTTCCTCTTTATCTGCCATCTCCTGCTCTCTAGGGCTAGAAGCCAGAAGAGCACTCGCTGCTGGATCCAAAGATGTTAATGACAACACATCATCCTCCAGCAGCTCACCCTCGTCAGCCGCTGAGGGTCGCGAGAGATTTACACCTCTCTCAAACTCCTCAGCCAGCTCAGTCTGAGAACCCCATGATTTCAGTCGCCGCTCTGCCTCAGCACGAGCAGGACCAGAACCACCAGGCACAGATGCCGGCCCCTCTTCCCTCGAGAAGAGGGCCAAACGACAGCGGAGCGTCCTGATAGGTAGATGCTCACAATTTGCACAGACAGCACCCTCAAGCACTGTTCATGCATGCTCTTCCCCCAGACAGAAAACGCACAGATTGTGTGTGTCATCAGGTGTCAAAACCTGGGACACGGATCCACACACTTTCTGAAACGTTTGTTAGACATATTCTCTTACCGTATTTGATGAATCGCAATCAAACAAAACAGTCCCTGAAGACGAAAAGATACTGACTGCTTCTCTAGGCGCTCCTTATATTACTTCCGGGTCGCGCCAGTTATGACGTCATAGGCTGTCGCCGGCCAATAGGATTGGTGTTATTTGATAATTGTTTCAGACACCGGTTCACGAGGAGGCATTCCCCAAAGTGTGTCAAACGCAGTGTTGAGTTTCCTTTCGAAAGGGAACTCTTGTTAACTTTCTCATTTCAACTGGATTTGATGTCACTGATCCATCCTGATGACGAAGATGACACATTTGTTTTTGATTAACACATTTTCTTTGAAGATTAAAAAAGAAAGCACTTGGAGCGTCCATGTCTTTGATAGAGCAAAATCTTGCCCTTATCAATGCTCCTTTTGCTTGCTCTTGTAAAAAAGAGTTCAGTTCTTGTTTTTTTCTTCTTTAACACATCACAATGTACATCATTATTATTTTGCTGCTTTGAAACAATATGTATTGTGAAAAGTGCTATATAAATGAAGATGACTTGACTTGACTATTAGTCACAAGATTTTTTTCCAACAACTCAATGTCCTTTTGCAAAATATTTACTGTTTTAACCATGGTTGATGTATGAAAAGCATAATTCTGACAAAATAATCTTATATTCGCCTTTCCCACATCCCACCATTGACAAAGATTCTCAAATAAATGCTTCTTCATCTTCCAGTTACCCCAAAACGCTTTAAAACTTTCACAAAAAAAACAAACAAACAAACAAAAAAAACATCATGTAATAATTTAACATTCAAATGCCAGTAATAGTTAGATCATAATGTATTATTTACATTTAAAACCAAAGTAATCAATTTGATGGTAAGAAAAACCATTTGGTGAAATACATGCATCAATTATTCTATTGTTCCACATTTCTTTCGTATAAAAACGATCCAATCTTGCACCACAAACTCTACTGTCACACACTTTCAACCATGTATATTGTCTTGTACCTATATTTCTTGTTCTCCACACGTCCAATAATTGAAATTCTTGCATAACTTTTAACAGTGTGACACTTGATTGATTATGAGGCTCTTCCCCATTTCTGTCCACTGTAAAATCTGTTGTGCAATTCCAATCCCAATCCCCTCCAATTACAAGACACACACTATCATCATACTTCTGGATGGCATTTCTTAATTTCATAAAAAGATCCTGCCTCTCTGGACCACTACTGTGGGCATAGACATGCAAACACAAACAAACACAAACATAGTTCCCTCATACTCAATTTGTGTTAGTAACAATCTACCTTCAACAATATTTTCAACATGTTAACATTCATGTTTGCAGAAAATAAAATAGCTATTCCTGCACTATTATGTCTCCCATGGCTCAAAACAACCTTGCCCACCACATACCCCATTCAATTTCATTATCCCACCATTTGATGTATCAATATTAGCACTAGCCACTTCACCATATATGCCTACCTGCTTACTCACATCATCGTTCATTACACCATTTTCACTTTCTTCTGCTTCAGCAACAACTTTCCCATTTTGACCGTTATCAGTAACGCTTTCAGCCAACAATTTGAGCGTCACGCCCACAACCGGGGCCAAACCGTCCTCTGATGCATTCGCTATGATGGCTGCATTACTCTGCCCGGCGTTCTCCCCACTAGTCCCAGCTTTATGTGGGCATGCTAGCCTCTTATGACCAACATCCCCACATTCGAAGCATTTCATGCTTCCAGTGTTAGCATAAATCATATATGCCTTTCCTTCGTGTAATACTCTAAAAGACACGTCTAAAAGTGGTTCTTCCAAAAACATGAACACCTGTCTTCTGAAAGACAATACACGTTTTAACACTTTGTTTTTACAGCTGAGTGGTAGCTCTTTTATCGCGCTAGCAAACTTTCCGTAACGTGAAAGTCCTCGCTCAATTTCATCATTCGAAATAAACAGAGGCACGTTAGATACAGTAACTTTAGTTGTTGGAGCAACAAGTGGTGAAACAACAACAAATTCTCCACTTACCACAAATCCATTGGTTATCAGGCGGCTTACTTGAACCTCTTCTTTTACAAACACCACCACAGCTTTGTTCATACGAGAAGCCGATCTCCTCTCCAACAGCCATCAATACATCCTCCACAGTCACACCGGCCGCAGGAACACACCTGACGCCGTGACGAAGGGAAACAGCTGCCGCTACCCCCGCGGAGAGGGACGCCATCCTGATCCCAAACAAATCTAAACCCTAACCTAGTATCTCACACAAAAACTATATTCTTCTTCACATTAAAAAAATGTTGTTTTAGAAAATGAAAAAAAGAAAGTAAAAAAATAGAAATAGACAGAAAAAAGCCCAATAGTCACCCTCTCCACGTGGGAACCCTCAGACGCCCAAACCTCTCATCAGAGAGAGAGAGAGAGAGAGAGAGAGAGAGAGACTTTAATTTAACAAAGTTTTTACCACAATCCATACATTACATCCTATCTAATAAACATTCAAAAACACCATCAAAATATTATTCAATACAATTTGAGAATAAAAAAATATCATCATCTATAACAGTACACAATACATCATCATAATTCCATACATCTTTAAAATCCTCAATGTTCTTCATTAACTTGTAGAACAAAAACTCTTATTCTTGATTTCACTAGACTCCTAAAAGTACCATCCACATCATTTCCTTACTTTCCTTCTATTTTTTCCCTTCTTGTCAAAACAATTGCTGTCTTTTTGCTTGGCCAACAATGAAATTCAATAAACTCCCCTTTCTTCTATTTTCTCTCCTATATTTAAAACCATAAATAAATCCAACATTAGAAAATACAACTTTGAAATCTACAAAAATTCTTTGAAGTCTTAAAAACAAAAACTCCAATCAATTACAATATAAAAACCAATGGAAAATCATTTCTCTATTCTCACAAAAAGGACATTTGATATCAATTGACTCATTTATAATAAATGCATTCACTGCAATGATTCCATGTAATATTTTCCTAAAAGTCTTCCTAAAATAAAAGTCATTCCCAAATATTGTGCTGTTGCCTCAATCCTGTCAAAGTTGCATCCACAAATGTCCAACAAATGTCCCAATGTAATCACTTTTGCATTTGTCAAGCTGTCCGTTATTCCAGGGATTACCTTTTCAGCAATGTCCAATCTTGCCCCTCCCACCACAGGTTCATTTAGGAGCCAAAAGGGACATTGTGGGTGTCTTCCTTACTGTTCTTATAGACATCCAAGCTTTCAAAACACTGTGGTAATATAAAGGCAGATCTTTCAAATCTCTGTCCACATACTTAGTCCAAAAAAAGTTTTCAGCAAGTCCCAATCCTCTCACTTGCTTTAGTATGAGACTAGCTCCTGCCTTCCAAATATTGTTTTCACCAAAAAGAAGCTTTTGCACAAATTGTAACCTGAAGGCAGTTTTTCGGCTCTCTAAGTGAACAAGGCCTTGCCCCCCTTCATCCCTTGGTAAAAACAAAACACATTGGAGAAGCCAGTGCAACTTGTTCCAGAAAAAAATCAACAATTAATGCTTGTAGTTTGGATAACAAACCCATGGGTGGTTCGAGTGATGTCAAATGATGCCACAGAGCTGACGCCACCAGATTATTAATTATAAGTGTACGCCCCCTGTATGACATCCTAGGTAGTAACCATCTCCATCTTCTTAGTCTCCCTTCAAACATTTCTTCAACTCCTTCCCAGTTTCTTTTTACATATTACTCATCACCCCAGGTAAACTCCTAAATACTTAATTCCACCTGAAGTCCATTTTAAACCACCCGGTAAATTAGGTTTTCCTTCTTCCCACCCACCTACTTCTAAAGCAGCACACTTACTCCAGTTTATTTTAGCTGATGATAATTTTCCATATTCCTCCACCACCATTTCCATTTTTTCTTTATCATCTTTTCCCTTAACAACCACCATTACGTCATCAGCATATGCAGACAAATATAATTTCTGTTCACCATTTAATAGTACACCCACTAAAACCTTTTTCAGTTTAAATAAAAACGGCTCAATTGCTACAGAATACAGCATCCCTGAAAGAGAGCACCCCTGCCTTATCCCTCTTTGAACATCAAAAGGGGCACTTAATCCACCATTGACCTTTACAATACTTTCAATGTCACTATATAGCATCTTAATTATATTAACAAAATACTGGGGAAAACCAAAACTCTTAAGAACATTCCATAAATACTTGTGCTCTACTTGATCGAATGCTTTTTCTTGGTCCAATGAAATTAAACCAAATTTTTGACCTGTCAATCTAGCTACATCAAAGATGTCTCTAATTACAGCAATATTGTCAGTTATCGATCTTTCAGGCACACAATATGACTGATCAATACATTTGCCCCATCACTTTTTTTTTAGCCTATTTGCCAAAGCTTTTGACAGTATTTTTAGATCTACACACAAAAGTGATACTGGTCTCCAGTTCTTGATGTCTTTTAAGTCACCCTTCTTTGGCAACAAAGTCAATATTGCAAGCCTGCAGCTCAATGGTAGCTTTTCTTGAGAAAAAAACTCTGAAAGATCACTGCCTATAATATTCCAAAAAAAGCTTTATAAAAATCAACTGTGAGCCCATCAATCCCTGGAGCTTTTCTATTATCCATACTCTGCAAAGCCTTACATAACTCACTCTCTGTCAATTGCGTCACTAATTTTGCCTTCTCTGTCTCCTCCACTTGAGGCAAACCACTTAAAAAAAATCAATAGACACAATTGTCTATCTTCAACATATTCACTTTTATATAGTTCTTCATAGAACTCAATAATTCTATTAAGACAGAATTATAATAATATATCTGAGGCTTCATTAAGCTTGTGTCCATTAACATCTTTTAGGCAGTGCATAAATCTACTTCTCTTCTCTAGTCCGAAAAAGAAGAGAAAAAAAAAAAAAAAAAAAAAACCTTTGATAGAGCATCCATCTCTGAAAATTCCTGAAAACGAGATCTAATTAAAGCACCCTGTGCTCTATATCCTAACAGGTTTTCCAAAACATTTTTCTTCTCATTTAAAATCCTTAAATACTCATTTTTTCCCCAGTGGCTTCAATTAATCCTTGAATTTCAACAATATCCTTTTCGAGTGTTTTGATTTTTCTCACTATACTCTTAGTGACATTGAAATGGTATTGTTTACACAACTGTTGTATTTGCTTTTTTCCAATGTCTTTGTATACATGAAAACATTTTCTTTTTTCCCCTCCAATTTTTCCAAAAATACTCAAAACATTCTTTAAAATGTGAGTCTTCCAACAATACACTGTTAAAAATACAATATGCACTCTTTAAAATCTGGCTAACAAAAGATAATGTTCAGGATCACAGTCTTGTAATACATTAGTTAAGATCTCTAAAAAATCCATTATTTCACTTGCCCCAACAAGAGCATATACATTTATTAAAGTAAATGTTATTTTGTCATAACAACCTTTAGAAGTCTTCCCCTTACAACCTCTTCTACCTCATAACTTATTGGAAGGAAATGTTTGCAAAAAAAATCCCAACACCAGCACTCATTTTAGTTTTATGACTCAAAATTGCAATCCCATCCCATTCCTTTTTCCAATCAACTTCATTTGAAGTATCACTGTGTGTCTCTTGTGCAAATGCTATATCAACATTCTTGATTCGTAGCATTTGAAAACACTGGTTTCTTTTCCTTATATCTCTTGCTCCATTCAAATTTATTGTAGTTAGTTTTAAATCAATAATTATAAAAAGAAACCATACACCTAAAGTCAGCCAAGCTAGACACCCTCTAATACCCTTTGCTTTCCATCATCCTACAATTGTTCTGTGCATAACTTTTGCACTATTTTTTTAAACAATGTATATCTTGATTTGATAAACATTTCTCACCTCTCTGTTTCATCAAGATTTTAGCCAGTGAAGCTCAATGAAAAGTTCACGGTCAGGAAAAAAATCAGTTACTACCACATTCCTTATACCTTTCGTACAACTTAAAAAATTTTGTACTCTTTCTAAACTATATCCACTTTCCTTCCTTGCCTCATTTCCCACAACTTCTGGAAAATCTGCCTCTCCACAACTAGAAACTGACAAATCGTCGAGGAATCCTCCGATACATCATCTGTGTTACCATCGTCCTTTTCTTTCACCACTTCTTGACTTTTTCTAGGTTCCTTAGGCTTTAAACCTTTTTCACCGATTTTAACTTTGCTTTTTACAACTGGAACTTTAAACATGTCATTTGTATCACTCAACATTATTCCTTCCTCTTCCATATCAATTTCCAAATTTTCGTTTGCCTCTCCACTTTGTGATAGTTCAACTTCTATGCTTTCACTCTCTATCTGCACATCACTTCTTTTTTCATTGTAACTTTTTGTTTCCTAATCAACCCTTTGTTTTTCAAACACCAATCCTTCGTTACTTTGATGTGCTCTGGGTTCCGATTCTGCCCTAACACCGCTCCCCTTATCTTTGGTACCACTTGTTTGCGCCTCATCTTGCTCCTCTGCTTCACCCTGCAATGGGACCGCTTGCTCAGGACACGAACAAGCTAAATGCCCATGCCCACCTGAAACATTTAATCGATTCAGTTGTTGCGAAAATTACATAATCAAATCCTTCGACCCTGAACTTTAACGCAATGTTCAACTCCTCTGCATCATTTTTCAAAATCATATGAAGCTGTCTCCGAAAGGAGACAACATGCTTCAAGAGAGGAGATCTACATCCTAGAGGTATCTTTTTAATTGTCGAGACAATCTGTCCATGTCTTTGCAATTCTCGTTCTATTATCTCAGCGCTTATGAATGGAGGCACGTTAGAGGGGACAACTTTCTTCGTGGGATTTACAAGCGGAAAAACTTGAAAAAAACTCATCTTTAATCACTACCCCTCATTCAGCGATTAAATCAACCTTCCTGACAGTTTCTAAAAATATCACCACTGTACTGTTCATTCTTGCTGCTGACTTTATATAACTATGTCCCACTGTCTGCCCTACCGCCAAACTACACTCTTTAACAGAATAGTCCACGCCAACCGGTATTTTAATACCATGCCGCCTCATTAACTGATTCCACGCCATGCCTCACACAGAGGCACTGACCGGTGGCCAGAAAACCTCTAACAGTCCCTTTGTAAGCTATCAATAAAGCAATACCAAAAAAAAAAAAAAAAAATACACTTTGATAGAAAAAAGAAGGAAAGAAAGGAGAATCACTCACCATTCTCAACCATGCACCTCACTCACTCACTCACCACGCTCGCACATGCGCACAGAGAGAGAGAGAGAGAGAGAGAGAGAGAGAGAGAGAGAGAGAGAGACACAGACAGAGAGAGAGCCACACACACACAGAGATTTTTGAGATTTTACAAAAACTTTATTAAAACAGTTGTAAAAAAACAACAACAATCAACTAAATAAAATCACATCAACACTCTTGAAAATTAAATTAATCTCTACAACAGAGCAGAGCACATCTTTATAACACCACATATTGGAAAGTTTTTCTAGATCGTTCATCAAACTGTAGTAATTAAAATCTATTTTTAAACGAGCTTTCAACATTTTGACAAATACAAAAACAGCATCATCATCTGCAGATCTTTCCACCTTATTTCAGCTACTCATATATACAGCCATCTCTGCTCTTCCCAAAATAAAATTAAAGAGTTGACACTGTTCGCTATTTTTTTTGGGAATACCTATAACCTAAAATAAACAACTCTTTGGAAAAAACTACACCAAACAATTTAAAAAGATCTTCCAACATAGAGAACAGTGGCAAGAGACGACAACAATCCATAAAACAGTGTTTCTCGCGAAGAGTACAAAAAGGACAGTCATGATTAATATCAGAGTTCAAAACAGAAATAAAAGCATTAACAGCCATGGCTGTATGTGAAACCCTCCATTGCAAATCAGCAACCTTCTTCAACAATGGTGGTTTGTACAGAGCCGTCCATTCAGGTCCAACACCATCATTCAAACCTAAGCAAGCTCTCCACGGAGTGTCAATTTTACCATTTAATTTATCTTTGTTCAAAATTTTAACAATCAATCTGTATAACAATTTCTTATCAGCATCATGCACAGACACACAAGAATTATCAGTTACTAAAAAAAAAAAAAAAAAAAAAAACCTGTACAGTCCTAAAAATCTGGGGGAACCTTCTCCAAAGGAAAAATATTATCAACATTTGGTTGAATAGACCCATCACAATAAAATTGCAACAATGTAAGTTCAGATCTGTTAAAGCTTCTTTCCACTTTTTGAGCAACATACGGCAATTATACGGACAGAGTGCACCTTTAAATGAGAGGCAGGGGCGCTAGTGAGCAGGCGATGGAATAGGACGTGTTTGGCTGAGCTCCTACCTAATTTTATTTTAATTTTGTCTTAAAAGCAACATATCTTTTGTAACTGTCCCCAGTGCAATTTGTTACGTTTTCCTGCACACATAGTGAGTGAAATGAACAAGCTTTGTACGGAGTGATGGCCCCTAAGCTTCGGAAATATAAATACAGCGGATCCTCCAGTTCTAGGCCTAATACCTCCTCGACACAGAGTTCAGCTTCCGACCGTGCCCACACACCGACTCCACCAGACATGACCGCATGCGATATGGAAGAATTGAAATCGCAGATTCTGATATCCTTAAAAGCAGATATTTCTGCAGTGACAAGAACTGAACTTAAGAACTCTCTCGCTGATGATTTCAACTTTTTAAAGAGCGAACTACAAGCAGTCAGAACGGAAATAGTCAATGCGACGCTAACGCGGTCTGACATTGAACAAATGAAGGCTACCATTAAAGATATGGAAGGCAGTATGTCAACGTGGACGGATGAAGTAAACGAACTACAAGCCGTGGTGAGTACTTTGAAGACAGAACTTTTAGTAGACCGCTCGCATCGCAGTCTAAGGCCACTGACCCCTGGAGGAAAGCCACGGGTGATTGTAGCGAAGCTACACTACTATCAGGATTGTGTCGAGGTCCTGCGTCAAGCACGTAGTCAGGCTCCGCTCCGGTATAATGGCGATCCCATCGCAATATTCCCAGATTATACTGCCAGTGTTGCCAAAGCATGAGCCGCGTTCACGGACGTCAGGAAACTACTACGAGAGCAACGAGGTGTCCGATATGGCTTACTGTTTCCTGCCCGGATACGGATCACTCACAACGGCGCGGATAGAGAATTCCTGGACCCGGATAAAGCCATGGCCCATGTTAAGAAGTATATCGTCGCTGGGGATGAAACCGGAATCTAACCGAAGATGCTGACATTTTTTTTTTCTTTTCCTTTTTTTCTTTCGTTTTTTTTTTTTTTTTTTTTCACTATAAATCCAATGGGATGTTTATAGCTACCGGTTATGATGCAGTTATGTTACATTCGTGATCTGCTGTCATATATGTTGCTGTTTCAGTCAGGACAAATTGGGTGGGGGCTCTGCTTTTTTTGGTTTAAGAGCTACCCGGATAAGCACATAATGTATGGACTCAATTTTGGGGGGTTCCTGGTTCATCATGTTCATGTCGATGACAAAGGTAGGGGTAATGTCAGACCATTTCCTTTTATTTTCTTTTTCTTAAAGGTGTATGCACTAATATTGAAGTCAATGTACATCAGGATATATTGTAACATTTCATTGTTTTCAGCTCCATATGACCAACACTAATATGTCTTTTCAAGCTAATGGTTGTACAGTTAAATTGGTGAGTTGCGTTTGACCAGGTGAGATGGGATTTTCTCTTCTTTACTCTTAAAAAGTTTGGTTTCGGATCTAACTTTATCTCTTGGATTAAGCTTTTATATTCAGCCCCTTTGGCTGCGGTACGGACTAATAATATTATATCACCTTTTTTCGAACTAAAGCGTGGTACAAGGCAGGGCTGTCCTCTATCACCACTCCTCTTTGCTATTGCAATCGAACCCCTAGCTATAGCCTTGAGGTTATCTACTAATATCAAAGGGGTGTGGAGGGGGAACTCAGAGCACAAAGTATCTTTATATGCTGACGATATGTTGTTGTATATCTCCGACCCATCCTCGAGTCTTCCAAATTTATTAAACTTAATGAATTTGGCCAACTGTCTGGCTATAAGGTTAATTATCAAAAGAGTGAACTAATGCCAATTGGCTCGATGATTCCAGTTGTGCCCCCCTCTTCAATTCCCTTTAAGATTACCACAATCAAGTTTAGATATCTGGGTGTCTGGTTTACGCATAACTTTAAGGAGCTTTATAAAGCCAACTATCAACCTCTTTTAGCCAGTCTGAAGCAGGATTTTGAAAGATGGGACTCCTTGTATCTTTCCCTAGGTGGAAGGATTAACATCCTAACGATGACGGTTTTGCCTAAGTTTTTATACGTTTTCCAATGTTTGCCAATTTTTCTCACAAAATCTTTTTTTTTGTAATTTGAATACTCAAATTATAAGTTTTATTTGGAATAAAAAACATCCTAGGGTAATGGACAAAATATTACAAAGGCCCTGCAGACTAGGGGGTCTTGCCCTTCCGAACTTTCTATACTACTACTAGTCGGCGAATATAAAGTCAATTCTATATTTGTTGGGGGAAGTTAAGGAAGCCAGCTGGGCCAAGATAGAGAAATCATCCATTCAATACAACCCTCTATCAGTATTATGTTCTAAGCTGCCACTGGCACATTCTTTATCTAACTTTACACTCTCCCCATTTGTGCTACGTTCTATCAAAATTTGGTACCAGTTCAGACGTCATTCTGCACTTAACAATCGTCCGCTTGCCTCACTTGTTGCACAGAACCACATATTTATTCCATCTATGACAGATGTATACTGCCAGTGTTGCCAAAGCACGAGCCGCGTTCACGGACGTCAGGAAACTACTACGAGAGCAACGAGGTGTCCAATATGGCTTACTGTTTCCTGCCCGGCTACGGATCACTCACAACGGTGCGGATAGAGAATTCCTGGACCCGGATAAAGCCATGGCCCACGTTAAGAAGTATATCGTCGCTGGGGATGAAACCGGAATCTAACCGAAGATGCTGACATTTTTTTTTTTCTTTTCCTTTTTTTCTTTCTTTCGTTTTTTTTTTTTTTTTTTTCACTATAAATCCAATGGGATGTTTATAGCTACCGGTTATGATGCAGTTATGTTACATTCGTGATCTGCTGTCATATATGTTGCTGTTTCAGTCAGGACAAATTGGGTGGGGGCTCTGCTTTTTTTGGTTTAAGAGCTACCCGGATAAGCACATAATGTATGGACTCAATTTTGGGGGGTTCCTGGTTCATCATGTTCATGTCAATGACAAAGGTAGGGGTAATGTCAGACCATTTCCTTTTATTTTCTTTTTCTTAAAGGTGTATGCACTAATATTGAAGTCAATGTACATCAGGATATATTGTAACATTTCATTGTTTTCAGCTCCATATGATCAACACTAATATGTCTTTTCAAGCAAATGATTGTACAGTTAAATTGGTGAGTTGGAATGTTAAATCTCTCAACCGCCCTGTAAAACGTAAGAAAGTGTTTACTCATTTGAAAGATCTGAAGACTGATATTGCATTCCTTCAGGAGACCCATTTACGTACTTCTGACCACTGCCGACTTAGAAGTAAGTGGGTAGGGCAGACTTTTCACTCAGACTTTAAATCTAAGTCTAGAGGTGTGGCAATAATTCTCAGTAAAAATGTACACTTTGTGGCGACGAGTATTGAGTCTGATCTGGCTGGGCGCTTTCTAATCGTGGTGGGACATTTGTATGGGCTTCCTGTTATTCTAGCCAACATTTATGCCCCGAATTGGGACGATTACCTTTTTTTCAGTATTTTTTTCTCAAAATTGCCAAATATGGTAACGCATCATCTTATCCTTGGGGGTGACTTTAATTGCGTACTTTCTTCCACTCTGGATCGTAGCTCACCCAGAACGGTTTCAATATCTAAATCAGCGCATACGATACAGAATTTCCTTAAAACGTATGGAATAGTTGATGTTTGGAGATTTCATAATCCTACCACCCAAGCCTACTCCTTTTTCTCTCCGGTACATAATTCCTATTCACGAATAGATTATTTTCTCATAGACACAAGCCTTCTGTCGTCAGTAATAAAATGCGATTACGAAGCCATAATTATTTCAGACCATGGTCCACTGGCTATGACGATACGTATTGCTACCAAAGAACCAAACTACCGTCCGTGGAGATTCAAATCCACTCTCCTCTCAGACGAGACATTTGTGAGTTATATTACCTCCGAGATAGAATCTTTTCTTAGTGTAAACATGACCCCCGGAATGTCTGTATCAACTGTATGGGAAGCGTTGAAGGCATACCTAAGAGGCCAAATTATCTCGTTCTGTGCAGGTCAGAGTAAAATTAGGAAGGATCAGCTTAAAAAATTGACAGATCAGATATTGGAACTTGACTTTTTGAATAGTGGTTCGCCATCTCCAGCAACACTTAAACAACGTATGTTGTTACAAACTGAATTCAATTTGCTGGCAACTAAACAAGCAGAATACCTTATTTCTAAATTAAGGTGTAATTTCTATGAGCACGGGGAGAAGGCTGGGAAAGTTCTGGCTCACCAGTTGCGACAGCAATCAGTTTGTCATGTTATTTCTGAGATACGTGATGATCAAGCCCTGAAGCATATGGATAGTACAGAAATTAATTCTTGTTTTCATAAATTTTATCAATCGTTATACTCCTCGGATTCATCCTCTGACCCGTCGACTTTAGAACGTTTTTCTTTAGTAAACTTGATATTCTATTGATAGACCCAGAAAAAACTGTGCATTTAGACTCACCAATTACGATTTCAGAAATAGAAGCGGCAATCGGGGGTATGCAGACTGGCAAAACCCCAGGTCCAGATGGATATCCAACTGAATTCTTAAAAAAATTCTGTACTCAGCTTTCCCCGTTATTACTGTCTGTCTTTGAGGAATCTTTGTCATCTCACTCTTTACCGTGTACTATGTGTCAAGCAGTTATCTCTTTGATTCTTAAAAAGGAGAAGGACCCCTTAGAATGTAGCTCACACCGCCCAATTTCACTTTTGAATACTGACACTAAGATCTTAGCCAAGATCCTGGCCTGATGAATGGAAGATGTTGTTCCAGCGGTCATTTCACCTGACCAAACAGGCTTTATTAAGAGCCGGCATTCCTTTTTTAAAACCCGTCGTCTTACAAACATTCTTTCTGGCCCTTCTCCATCCAGTACTTCAGAAGTTATTTTATCGCTTGACGGTGAAAAGGCGTTTGACCAGGTGAGATGGGATTTTCTCTTCTTTACTCTTAAAAAGTTTGGTTTCGGATCTAACTTTATCTCTTGGATTAAGCTTTTATATTCAGCCCCTTTGGCTGCGGTACGGACTAATAATATTATATCACCTTTTTTCGAACTAAAGCGTGGTACAAGGCAGGGCTGTCCTCTATCACCACTCCTCTTTACTATTGCAATTGAACCCCTAGCTATAGCCTTGAGGTTATCTACTAATATCAAAGGGGTGTGGAGGGGGAACTCAGAGCACAAAGTATCTTTATATGCTGACGATATGTTGTTGTATATCTCCGACCCATCCTCGAGTCTTCCAAATTTATTAAACTTAATGAATTTGGCCAACTGTCTGGCTATAAGGTTAATTATCAAAAGAGTGAACTAATGCCAATTGGCTCGATGATTCCAGTTGTGTCCCCCTCTTCAATTCCCTTTAAGATTACCACAATCAAGTTTAGATATCTGGGTGTCTGGTTTACGCATAACTTTAAGGAGCTTTATAAAGCCAACTATCAACCTCTTTTAGCCAGTCTGAAGCAGGATTTTGAAAGATGGGACTCCTTGTATCTTTCCCTAGGTGGAAGGATTAACATCCTAACGATGACGGTTTTGCCTAAGTTTTTATACGTTTTCCAATGTTTGCCAATTTTTCTCACAAAATCTTTTTTTTTTGTAATTTGAATACTCAAATTATAAGTTTTATTTGGAATAAAAAACATCCTAGGGTAATGGACAAAATATTACAAAGGCCCTGCAGACTAGGGGGTCTTGCCCTTCCGAACTTTCTATACTACTACTAGTCGGTGAATATAAAGTCAATTCTATATTTGTTGGGGGAAGATAAGGAAGCCAGCTGGGCCAAGATAGAGAAATCATCCATTCAATACAACCCTCTGTCAGTATTATGTTCTAAGCTGCCACTGGCACATTCTTTATCTAACTTTACACTCTCCCCATTTGTGCTACGTTCTATCAAAATTTGGTACCAGTTCAGACGTCATTTTGCACTTAACAATCGTCCGCTTGCCTCACTTGTTGCACAGAACCACATATTTATTCCATCTATGACAGATGTAGCATTTGATATATGGTCAAAAAATGGCATTAGGTCATGGCATGATCTATATTTGGATAATACTTTTGCCTCTTTTGAACAGTTAGTCCAGAAATTTGCAATTCCTAACACACACTTTTATAGGTATTTACAACTTAGAAGCTTTGTGTTAGCAAATTCAAACTGTTTCCCCTGTTGTCCTCATCAATCTCTCATTGATTCTATTCTTGAGTCCAGGTGTGGACTAAAACAGTCCATAAGCAAAGTCTATGGACTACTCAATTTACACAATCTGGGTGCCTTAGAATCTTTAAAACAAAAATGGGAAAAAGAAATGGAGGATCAAATATCAGATGATGCTTGGCAGGAAGCAATCCAGAGAATACATTCATCTTCTGTCAGACTTAGGCACAAAATTGTTCAGTTTAAAATCTTACATCGTCTTCATTGGTCCAAGGACAGATTGGCTAAGATTAAAATTGATGTGGACCCTACATGTGACCGATGTAAACAAGCTCCTGCCACTTTATATCATATGTTTTGGTCATGCCCTAAATTGCTAGAATACTGGGGTTTAGTTTTTGAGACCTTTTCCAAAATGTTTGGCAAACCCATTGCTCGAGCCATGTTCTCTTTTGAAATTGGTAGGGTGTTCTGTTTTGTTGTGAATATTTTTTTTTTCTTTCAATAAAAAAAAAAAAAAAAGAAAAAGAGAGGCAAGGAGAAGAGCATTGTCCATGTTTGCACCTGTAAACTTAAGTACATGTCCCAAAGTCAATACATTAGACATACAGAACTGTCTGAGAAAACTGGGACTTACTTGACAGGTTGCACTCAAACGTGTTCCATACACGACTGGCTCTTGAAGAAGCCAATACAGTGAACTGTGATGTTCTGCCCTCTCCGTTTTAAACAAATTCCAGACTTTGAACAGTCCACGATAAAAAAACTTGGTAGTCCACTAGTGTTGAGTTGCTTTAAATCCATCAGAAACAATGCTCTGTTCAGGCCAAGTCCACCTAGCTGGTTCAAAATGGTACATGCCAGTGGTCTCCACACCAAATCTGTGGGACCACACAGAAACCTCTGCACAGACTGGAAATGAAAATTTGCCCCTCTACTGTTCAGATGAATTAAGCCTTGTCCTCTATCTTTTGGCAAAAATAGTACACTTTGGAGAGTCCAATGCAGGCGGTCCCAAAAGAAAGACATTTTTGGCAGAATCCACTATCATCTGGCAATACGACATTTAATTTTCTCAAAAACATAATCCCAGTTTTTAAGGACAAAAGTTTCTTCACCCAAAAACACACCCAAGTATTTTAATTCACTGAATTGGAGGGGTGTCCCAATACTTTTTGCAATACGGTGTATATTGCACCCTGGTAAAATCACACCCTGTAAAACAGTTCTAAGTTTATGTAATAAAGGTTCAAAAGCCAGAGAACATAACATACCAGACAGGGCACAGCCCTGTCTAATTCCACGCTGGACCTGAAAAGGAGCGCTCAAAACACCATTGATCTTCAAAACACTCTGAACATCACAATACAAAGTCTTGATTTTATTGATAAAACCAGGAGTAAAACCAAAAGCAATCATTGTTTGCCATTAATATTAGTGTTCAACACAGTCGAAAGCTTTTTCCTGATCAACAGAAACAATTCCCATTTTAAGACCAAAAAGCTTAGAGATTTTTTACAAGTCTCGAATGAGAACAATATTATCAGAAATCAACCTGCCAGGAATACAGGTCTGATCAGGATAAATAACTTGTTCCATCACTTTACTAAGTCTACTTGCCAATACTTTGGAGAGGAGCTTATAATCAGTGCAAAGCAGGGACACGGGTCTCCAGTTTTTTATGAGCTGCAGGTCGCCTTTTTTAGGCAGAAGGGTAAGAACTGCCCTTCTGCAACTTAAAGGCAAACGTTCATTGGCTATGCTATCATTCAGCACTGCCAAAAGACCTTCTCCAATTACAGGCCAAAAAAAAATGATAAAACTCAACAGGCAAGACCATCTAATCAAGGAGTTTTTCTGCTCTGCATACTTTGCAAAGTTCACCCAGGGAGATATCTGCTTCCAACACTGCATTACTCTCTTGTTTTTTTTTTTTGTTTTTTTTTAAAAACGGGACCTAATCAGAGCCCCTTGTGCTGAAACCCCAAGCAGGTTAGTTAACACAGTTCTTCCACTTCAGACTCTAGAACTTTCACTGACTTCATCAAGACTTTAGTAACATTACAATTATATTGTTGACACAACTGTTTTGTTTTAACTTTTTATTTTTTAACAGTCCCACCACTGTTGTAAAGACATAAAATCATTTTTTGTATTTTTATGATTTTTCCAAAAGGATACAAAGATGTCTTTAAAAATTTTATCTTCTAGTAAAGCTGTATTAAAGTGCCAATAGGCACTACTGGGCTTTACGTATTTCAGAAAGCCACAAATCAACAAGTGAGTGATCAGAAAACCCAACAGGGCTAATAAAGCAGCTTTTAACAACAATAAAATGATATTTAAACAATAAAAACAATCAAGTCTGGCTTCACAAGCTTCACAAATCTTTTGTTTCGAATCAGTGGTTCGGCTCGCCTATGAAACTGCCAAACTGCTGAAATCATGTGACTTGGGCACTCCGAACCACTGATTCGAAACAAAAGATTTGTGAAGCTTCAATGCAGTGTTTTGAAATTGCCCATGACTAGATATTGTTGAAAAGTAGTTTTTTTTGTTTGTTTTGTTTTTGTTTTTTTGGCACACAAAAAGTATTCTCGTAGCTTTAAATAATTAAGGTTATTTAAACTGTAGCCCCATGAACTGTTTTAAATGTGTTTTTAATACCTTTATGGATCCTGAGAGGAGACGGTGACTTTGCTCTAAATAGAGGCCTCACTGAGCCATCAGATTTCATCAGAAATATCTTAAGTTGTGTTCCAAAGATGAGCAAAGGTCTTGCTTGTGTAGAACGACATGAGGGTGGTACATGTAGGAATGGAGAAGATCTGAAATATAAGTAGGGGCAAGACCATGAAGTGATTTAAATACAAATACTAAAAGCGAGGACTGATTTATTCCAGCGTATAGAGCATTACAATAGTCCAACCTGGTTGAGATGAATGCATGAATAACGGTCTCCAAATCACTAAAACTCAGAATATTTTTAAGCTTGCGAAGTCCCCTAAGCTGCAGAAAACTGGCTCTAACTACAGAATTGATTTGTTTGTCAAATTTTAACTCAGGGTCAAGGGTAACTGTGGTGTTTTCACCCTTTTAACAGAACACACTCCATGCGGTGTACAACTACATGTATTATAGTAAGCAATTACTATGAATAGAACATCAAGTATTGTACACTTCTCAACACAACAGTAACTCCCAGATTTTTAACTTTATCGTGAATGTTTTCTTCAAAGGGGCCCATGGTAGAACTTGGATTATTTAAAAGGTGTGAAGGGCCAAACAACACAACTTCAGTCTTTTTCTGATTTAGTTAAAGGAAATTATTGTCCATCCAAACCTTAATGTCCTCTAAACAAGCTAGCAGAGAGGACACTGAATCAGTACCTGATTTTACAGGAAAATAGAGCTGAGTATCATTGGCATAAATGTGATATGAAACTTTATGGGACTCAAAAAATAAGCGGAGAGGGAGTAAATATAAAGGAAATAAGATTGGACCCAGAATTGAGCCCTGGGGCACCCCACAAGTGACGGGAACTGAGCTTGATGAAAATTCTCCAATTTCCACTGAAAAACTCCTATTTGTGAGATATGATGCAAACCAATCTAATGCAACATCACGAATGCCAACTTCAAGGTCTAATCTCTTTAACAGAATACGATGATCTACTGTATCAAAAGCTATAGCTATGCTATAAGTTTTACTTGGGGAACTTTAAGGCAGCCAGGAACACCAATACCACATATTCTTTTTCTCAGCAGACTTAAAAAAGGCTCAATAGAAATAGCATAGAGTAAACCTGATAGAGGACACCCCCGTCCTCTTGTCACTGAAAAGGGTCTTGTTAATGTACCATTTACTCTTAACATGCTATAAATATCACTATACATGAGCCTAATAAAAGACCAAATCCAAAAGCTTCAAAAGTCTTAAATAAATAAGAGTGGTCCACTCTATCTAAGGCTATTTCTTGGTCCAACGAGAGAAGACCGATGTCCAGGTTATGCCTTTTTGTCACTGTAATAATGCCTCTAACCAAAAAAAGGTTGTCAAATATTGTTCGGTTAGGGATACAGTAAGACTGATCGTTGTGAATAACAGTTTCTATACAGTTCTTCAATCTGTTGGTTAAGGCTTTTGAAAAGATTTTGAGATCAACGCACAGCAAGGAGACGGGCGCCAGTTCTTTAACCTGTTAACCTTAGCGAGGATGCCGACGCACTGAAGCTTCTATGTTTAAATTAGCTTAAATTTACTGTTAGATGTAATGTAATAACCTTGACAAACTATACATCGTTAAAAAGATCTAATACTCAAGCCTTAATTTTTGACCTCTTTTTTACTCTTAAAATCTTATAGTGACCGTAATTTGTTAATATGCGTCAGGAGTTATAAATATGAAAAACGGAATTGTTACCTTCTCTTTGAAATATGAGCGTCAGCCACATTCATTGAGAAAAAACTCCTGTATGTTCGCCATGAAAAAACCCGACAAAATAACATCCCTCAGGGCTTTTAGCTTAAAAGCATGCACAGGGCGCTCTGTGCACATATTGCCCACAAATGACACGTAGTGAAGGACAGGCATACCATGTGACATTCTAGGAACTAACAGAGGCTTCCAGAGATCGCTATAGCCATGGATATAACATGCAGATAGACACTTTTAAGGACAATAAATGCGCGATTGTCACGATATATGTTTTATCTGTGTTCTTCATGTCATGTGGGGTATTTAATAATAATAGATTATTTATAATGCAATGCTAATCGAGATAGCTTTTCTCATTGTGCAGAATACTATAAAAGAATATATTTTGTCTGATTTTTGATCCAAAGCCAGATCACATCACAGAAAGGTATTTAAAATTTAAAAATTGAATAGGTGCTTAGAAGATGGCAATAAACATCAGTTAGCATTTTAGAGTCTTTTCAAAATAAAGTCACATGACATGGTCTTGAAAAACATTTAATAAAACTCAGAGTTTTAAACTTATCATCTTCAGAATTGAAATATAACATGGTCAGACATGTGGTTTTAGCTGCAGTGCATTTCTAGATTGCTACAATGCCAACTTCACTTTTATTTCCATAAATATATTTCATAAAAATACATTTCCAATAACTTTTCAAAAATTTTAAGCTATTTTTAACTATTTTCTTTATTGTGACAACAATTAATTATGACTTTACAATAAACTGCAAAGTGTCTGCTTTCAAATGAGACCATACTTATGCTTTTAGTGCAAAGGGTTCATGAACTGTATCTGTTTTAGTTTGGGTATGTCATTTCTTGGGATTTTCCAAAAGCGGGGGTGCTGGCTAACAGGTTAAACAACCAAGGTCTCCTTTTTTGGGGATCAAAGTTAAAACTGCTCTCTGACAGCTTAGAGGGTCTCTCTTTCAATACTTTCCACCAAAACATCATACAAGTCCTGACCAATTAAGTTCCAAAGAGACTTATAAAACTCGGCTGAAAGACCATCCAAACCAGGTGACTTTCCAGGATTTAACTCTTGGACAGCTCTCAAAAGTTTGGCCATTGTCAGGGCACTCAAGATCCATCTCGTCCTTCTTTGATAATTGTGGTAAGTCACTCAGAAGTATGTCAGCATCTTCTCCATTACATGGCTTTGAACGGTATAAATTTTCATAAAAAGAAATAGCAAAAGCATTTATTTCCATTTGTGTTGTTGTTACTCTTTTTTTTTTTTTTTTTAATTTGTGAAGCGTCAAGGCAGTGTTTTGAAATTGCCCATCACTAGATATTGTTGAAAAGTCATTATTTTTTTGGCACATAAAAAGCATTCTTGTTGCTTTATAATATTAAGGTTGAACCACTGTACTCACATGAACTGTTTTAAATATGCTTTTAATACCTTTATGGATCTTGAGAGGAGACGGTGACTTTGCTCTCAATAGAGGCCTCACTGAGCCATCGGATTTCATCAAAAATATCTTAATTTGTGTTCCGAAGATTAACGAAGGTCTTGTGGGTGTAGAACGACATGAGGGTGAGTAAGCAATGACTTAATTTTCATTTTTGGGTGAACTAACCCTTTAATGCGAATGTCTGTGTTTGCTGATCTTGTATTATCCTAACACTTCTCTTCATGTGTTTTTTGACCTCCATGAGCTACCGTCTGTGCACCAATCTTATGCACCAAAAGCATGGTTTCATTTAATTTCAATATGTGTGGTATACGATGAAAAAATAAAATGATAAAATCAATAAATAGAGCCAAATCACAGAACCTGCAAAGACAATTTTAATATCAGTATCAGGTAATAGTTTTCTGCTCACTTATGTAAGTTTATTTTAAACAGCCACTTTTATAAAATCATGTGAAATTTACTTAAATAGGGGTTTTTAATAAATTTAAATTATATCAGTTAGAGCCCGACCGATATATAGTTTTGCCGATTTTATCGGCCGATATGAGCCTGTCGCCGATATATCTGCATCGGCGTATATGGCGCCGATATGCCACCGATATGAACATTTATTTTTACAGATCATATAACGCAGATAAAATGGTTGTAAATGGTGTGATTACGCCGTTTGTCCAGCAGAGCGCATTGTTCGTTACTGGCACCAGCCAGCCCTTTCATTTCAGTAAAGAGGTCTCTTGTTCGGGCAACGGCAAGCAGTCAAGCGATGTCTTCACGAGAGTCAAAGCGTTGTCTTAACGGTAAGTTGGTAACTAGTTTGTGAAATACACAAAACTTACTGTAAAGTTCATAAACAATGACCCCCCCCCCATAAGTTTCCTTTTCAATATAAGTCCATCCAATATAACATTAGCCCCATCCCTTAAAACTGCCATGTCACTCATGCATATCACATCGCTCACATCACATACCCTAAATTAGCATAGTTTGTCAGTGCAGTCAGTTAACATAGCAGATTTAAAAAGTTAGTATCTTTCTGCAGTCCAATAGACCACGGTGCGGTGGTGGCTTGAGTCTGATGAATGGTGATTTAACGCTAAGTTGTCACCTAGTTGGTGAAACGCGCTGCTATAAAGTAAACAAACATGTCCCCATCTTTTATTCTTGCAACGAGCTTATCGTACTCGTTTGCTACATTAGTAGAATATCCGCGATGCAGAAAACGCAGACGAAATCACGGAATCCAGTCATAAAACGGATTTTACTGTATAACACAGAATTTGTCATATTTCTGATGAATAAATAAAAAACAGGTCAGAACACTTAAATGAAATTGCGATGTAGACTAGTGTCTGTGAATATTAAACTGCAAAAAGACTATTTAAATATGATCCTCATGTTCTGCATGTTCATTTGATTACCAGAAATAAATACCCTGCCTTCATTACATATCTTTATCACGTCAGTATAAGTGTTTGATCACCACATTTGAGTGATCATTACAAAAAAGTGTTTATGCATTGTTTACTTTATTTGTATCTTAGCTCTCATGTATTTATTTGTGCTGTTTCTTGTAGTTAAATTATGTTTTTATTTTCTTTACCTTTATTTAACAATTGTCCTATTTTTTACTGAACATAGCACATACCGAACTAAAACCGTGATACAAACCGAACCGTGAGAAATCTGAACCGTTCTACCCCTAGTATTCAAT
Organism: Mylopharyngodon piceus; assembly: GCA_039654765.1. Lineage (NCBI taxonomy): Eukaryota > Metazoa > Chordata > Actinopteri > Cypriniformes > Xenocyprididae > Mylopharyngodon > Mylopharyngodon piceus. The sequence goes on from CM077451.1 coordinate 1,942,685, forward strand.
ATACAGTACCAGTCAAAAGTTTGGACACACAAATGGGAAGTGTATCCAAACTTTTGACTGGTACTTAACTATAATATACACAAAGAATATCGGCTGATATATCGATATCTGACTTTTTTTACTTCCTAATATTGGTATCGGTCCCCAAAAAACCATATTGGTTGGGCTCTAATATCAATAAATAATTAATTTAAAGACATATGCGTCGTACATGATGTTCGCTGTATGCAGAAGTTATAACACACTTACTGTCTACCTTTTCTCACCATAAATTTGTTACCTCGCCACAGCCAAACCGTTTGAGATATTAAAAATCCTCTGGCAATTTAGCATTATCAATGTCTTGACTTCATGCTGACCGAGTTTGGTGATAATTGGATTAATCACCTAAGAGGAGTATATCAAATTCCAGAGCATGCATTTTTCAAACAACTCGTAATAGCTGACTTCCTGTTGAGCTGGCGTATAACTTAGAGCACAAAAGTTGTTAGGCCCGATGAGGTGTATATGTGTACCGAGTTTCACACTAATACATGCAAGTGTGTTTGATATACGGACCAAGTTTTCGGACCCCATTCAAGGGTGCACCATAGAGCCCCTGTGTAACACCCGGGTCCCAGCCTCTGCAGCGTCCTAATGGCCGAAGATTCCAATGTGTGTGCCAATTTTCAAGAGTTTTTGAGCACGTTAAGGCCCCTAAAAAAGCACCGGATGGTGGGGAAAAAAAAAAAGTATTTTCCTGTTTCCTTACTTTTAACCCTTGTCATGGCAAGACATTCAAGATATCCTATAATCATTCACAATTTAACATCTTCAGTGTCTTGTCATCATGTTCAGAAAGTTTGGTGGCGATTGCATGAATCCCCTAAGAGGAGTACATAAAAACTGAGAGCATGATTATTCAAAATATCCACATTCAAACCAAAATAGCTAACTTCCTGTTGGTCGAGCTAATGACTGTAAATTAGAAAGTTGTCTGGCTTGATGAGAACAACATATGTACTGAGTTTGGTGACTGTAGGTAAAACTAACCCCCCCCTTTAGTCAAAAGGTGGCGCTAATGAGCCCCTCCACCACGCCCATTTCTAAGGCTTTGCCCATATCTACTGGTGGACAATATTGATGTGTGTGTCGAGTTTCATGCAATTTGAAGCATGTTAAGAGCCTCAAAAACACCCAAGAATATTATTAAAATTTGACATGTTGCCATGGCAACAATATTTAAGATATTACAAATACATTCACAGGTCTACATTTGCCATGTTTTGACATTATTGTGATGAAGTTTGAAGCAAATCGGGTAAAAATAAGAGGGTGATCTCAAAGCATTTTGAAAGTGACACACTTCCTGCTGCCTGCTGGTGGCGTTATAACTTTGACTCACAATAGTCACATCCATGTGTTCAGCCTCATACAACGAACATACAGCTGAAGTCTCATAAAAATCAATCAATGTATGCATGTTATAACACTTCCTGTGTCCCTTTTCTCGACATAAATTCGTTGCCTCGCCACAGCCAAACCGTTTCAGATATCAAAAATCCACTCGCAATTTATGTCGTAAATGTCTTGACTTCATGCTGACCGAGTTTGGTGGTGATCGGATTAATCGCCTAGGAGGAGTATATCAAATTCCAGAGCATGCGTTTTTCAAACAACCCATAATAGCCGACTTCCTATTGGGCAGCTGTCTAACTATGAGCACGAAAGTTGTTAGGCCCGATGAGGTCTATATGTGTACCGAGTTTCATACTAATACATGCAAGCATGTTTGATATATGGCCAAGTTTTCGGACCCCATTCAAGGGGGCGCTGTGAGGCCCCCTGCCACGCCCGGGTACCAGCCTGTGCGGCATCCTTGACAGATTCCAATGTGCCTGCCAATTTTCAAGAGTTTTTGAGCATGTTAACCCTCTGGAGTCTGAGGCTGATTTGGGGTCCTGGTGTAGTTTTGACATGCCCTGACATTTGTGCTTTTGTTTATAAACATATCAATGACAAAAGTCTATTACACTGTATTCAGCAGAAACTAGGCTACAATAACATGTGAACAACAAGTATGTACATGTTTGTATTTTTGAGAGAATTGTGTATATGCATGGTTTTTGAAAAAACTAAAAAAAAATAAGTCATTGAAATAAGGCCTCAAAATACACACTAAATATTTTTTCACAAAACTTTTGGGAACTGTATATTTTAGTCTAGAGTTTTTGCTACAAAATGATGTGGAAATTATCCTGCCTACTCTGACACATAAAACATTGTATTGATTTTAAATTTCGAAGACACTTCTTGTTTACACAGGCCGTATGCGAAGAGGTGTGAATCTTCATGAATAATGGTATGATTCACACCTGAGGAGATTAAGACCCTGCCCCTAATGAGCCGCATAATGAGCCATTCAGTAAGGAATGTGACTGAGTGAACTAAGAAAGAATGCAATGACAAAAGAAATACATCCTTTTTTTTTTTTTTTTTTTGAAGTTTATTTAAAATATAGTTAACTATATAAATGAGAGTCAAAGACACATTTTGAGTACACAGTTATACCTGGAAATAAATCCTGTTCAAAGATATATGTGAATATCACATACCTGGCATTTGGTGTTTTTGCACTGGAGAAAAAAGAAAAAAAAAAGAAAGAAAGAAAGAAAGAAAAAAAACAAAAAAAAAAAACAAAAAAAAAAAAACACACTTTCCAGTTAGTGATCCCAGTGTCATATTAATGCTGTCCAATGTGTGCCAATATCTGGTCACTATGATTCTCAAATCTGTGAGATAAAAGAAAAAAGAAAAAAAAAAAAAAACCTATGTGAGCATGCTGATAACATGATCATATCAGCTATTGTATTAACATTAATATAATGTCCACTCTTAACAGAAAACATGATTTTTGTGATCTCATGCATGCATGTATTATTGCACATCATGTGAAGAAAATTTTGTATAGGCCTATATTTTTAATTACAGTACCGGTCAAAAGATTTGACACATTACTAAGTCTCATTCTCATCAAGCCTGCATTTATTTGATCAAAATACAGAAAAAAACAAAACAAAAAAAAAAACAGCAATACTGTGAAATATTATTACAATTTAAAATAATGGTTTTCTATTTTAATATACTTTAAAATATAATTTATTTCTGTGATGCAAAGCTTTCATCATTCCTTGCGAACGAAAGCTTCATTGATGTGGCACTATATAGGCTATTTTACAGTAAACTCTTCATAATCTGTAAAACAGGCCAAAAGAAATAGTCAAAACATTCATATTGCTATGACATTTTATGTATCTTATTTGTTATATTATAGAGCCTATAAATGTGAACGTGCAGTTTAATATGTTGCTAACACATTTTATTTCAATATTTATTACATATTTCAGTTGATTTCACTCATCTCAGTATAGCAATATTTTTTGGGGAAAAGCCAATAATTATTCACACAGAGAGACAGAACATGCAGGATTCATATTTAAACAGTCTTTTTTGCGGCTTAATATTGACACACACGATTCTATATCGTGATTAGAATAAAAAAAAATTAGGGATAAAAAAAACGTACCTTTCACAATCCTCTTCTTGATCAAGTTGATCCTCAAAATGGAATTGAATCCATTCATGCTCTTCCTCTGAGGTAAATCCCTTTAGAATTATTCCTCATCGCATCTCAAAACGATGAAAAGTACATGAACCTGACTAAGCTTGATGCGTTTTCCGAGCTGTTGCGGCCGTCCACTCTCTGTTGCATGTATCGCCTCAGAATTTACGTCTGAATAGCGCGCGCTCCGTGGGCGTAGCCGCATTAGTGGATAATGAGCTGAGTCGCGAATGACTGACATTGCTCTCTTTTCAAACAGATTACATAAACAGAATATTAGTTTTCGATTTGACTTACATGATTTAAAACCTGACATTTCAACGTTTCTTTAGACGCGTCTCATTTTTGTGTGATTAGTATTCACTAAGTTACAGTTCATTTTCTGAAGGAGTATCAGATTGGACTTCATTCAGACATAGATGACAGGTTGCGCATCATGTGAGTTTTCTTTATTTTGCAAAAAGCACAATATTTAGTTTTTACTGTAAGTGTACACAAATAAAATAAGACATTCTATAGTTTCAATTGATATATTACTTCTGTCTCTATGACAAAAAATGATTTTATTTTAAGTTGATTTTGCTGCTATGTGAAAAAAATCCAGCAAAACGCGCCGGCGCGTTTCCCGACTTCTGAGTTTTAAGGCCCCCCTTATATATAAATATAGCTGCAAGCAGCGATGACGGGCCCAAGCCCGGTGGCACCGCCACCCTGGTGGCTTCAGGGCAACTGTGCAAGGCGGGCAATGGGCATTTAAAACGGTTAAACATAAAAGGTCCATGTCAAATTCACACCACATTTACTGCAGCAGCTGGTGCCCATATGATCACAAAACACAACAGCCACATCCATGAGATCATTTAAATGTAGATGAATTTCATGTCATAGAATGTCATAAGCCAATTTCAAATGAGTGCAGAATACCGTCCTAATCTGCCATGTTTGTGTTTTTCTCAGACAACCACTACAAAAATTCCAGAGCAAACTACCTACTGTTATTTGCGCAAACTCAACAGTACTCTGAGAAATCTAATCCAGTGTAATGTGAATGTCTGTGAATGCTGATGTTGTATTACCCTAACACTTCTCCATGTGTTTTTTGACCTCCCTGAGCTGTTGTTCGCGCACCAAAATCATGCTTTCATTTAATTTCAGTATGGGTGGTATTTGATGTAAAAATAAAAATAATATAAAATTAATAAATAGAGCCAAATCATGGAACTTACAAAGACGATTTTAATATCGGTCTCGGGTAAAAGTAAGGTCTGTGTCTAGATTTTTCTGCTCACATATACAAGTTTGTTATAAACAGCCACTTTTATAAAATCATGTGAAATTTATGTAAATATGGGTTTTGAATAAATTAGAATTATATCAATAAATAATTTAAAGACATATGCGTCGTACGTGATGCTCGCAAACACAGCACATGACCTTCTGTAATGCCCATGTCTACAAAACACACACTCTCCTTTGTAAAAAAAAAAAAAAAAAAAGGGCCCCAAAAATGCCCGAATAGTCGAAAAAAAAAAAAAAAAAAAAAAATTAAAATAAAATAATAATAATCCTAAGGAAAACAATAGGGCCTTCACCCTTTGGGCTTTGGCCCTAATAATAATAATCCCAAAATAAAACAATGCTCGCAAACACAGCACATGACCTTCTATAACGCCCATGTCTACAAAACACTGTCTTGTCTGAATCAATACATGAAATCACAGTTGTCAGGTAATAAGAATTGTAACTCAAGTGTCATTTAGAAAAGTAGTCCTGTCCAAATAGTAATATAGTGTCATGGTTCAATTTGAAATGAGTGTGAAGTTACAGTAGGTAGTCAACCAGAATAATACTTTTACCGGCGGCAAAACTGGGGACGTGTGTTTGATGCCTTTTATCGCTAAGTGGTGCTATAATCACAGACTTTTAAAAAATTACAAAGTAAATGTGTCAGTTCATTCTCTCAAGCATTAATCTGCTGCGGCTCTGTTGAGAGCTGTGGTAGCAGATGAATTCAATTGAAACATTGTAGTTAAACGAATTCATAATCACAGTGTTGAAATTACAGAACAAATGTAGAACTGAAAATAAATGTAGGCATTTATTATTTGCATCGAATTTAAGCAAAGTAAATGTTAACACTGTGAGCTCAGTTTTTTATGTAGGCCTGTAATTAGAAATGCAAGTCAATAGGTTGTCTCTTATACTTTGTTTTCTTTTAATTTGTAGTAGATTCATTTACTGAAACATTAACATTGAAATAAATTAAACTAAATTATCGTAAAATTAAGACGTCAGGACTTGCTAACCGACTCAGCAGCATTTGTGTTTTTGCTTCTTTATGATATTAAGAATGAAATACAGTAGGTTGTTATGATCAGCATACTTTTCTTTAATTAATAATGAAAATATTTCGAAATAAAAATATAAAACATGCCAGTATAAAAATGCTACATGATTTAGGCTTTGCACAGACTTGTAGTGATACCCCGATGATATGGCCTCGTGGACTACGCTGCAAGATTTCGGAGATTGTGCATCCAGCGATCAGACTTTGAGTCCCAGCTTTGTTGGTTTATTATTTGTCACAAATAAAAACGTTTGAAATGTACATTTATTGATTCGAAACACTTTTTGGAGCTTTATTATTCAATGTCATTTTTATTAGTAGTAGGCATTTAGTAAGATGATAACATTGTACATGCTGTTAACCTATGTTGGCCCTGTAGCGTTTATTGATGCTCTCGCTGGACTCGGTTCGGAAATATGAGAGATACATTTTTTCTAGACAACTAGTAGTTGTTCATTTAAGCAATTAGTCGACAAATCGCACATTTATATTAATTTAATAACTTAAATATATACTGGAGAGAATACTAAACCATAATGAGCGTTTATTCCGCACTCAATCACACATAAAGCTTGCCATAAAGAACCGCTAAAGTATAATTATGAATGTTTAAAAAATAGCAAGGAGACATTTTAATTGTTTAGTAATAAACTAGTGTTTTTTTTCCTGTGTCAGCGTCGGCTGAAAAAATGAAGTTGACGACACTGACTCACCATCTCTGCAGTCGTGGACGCGCCTAGAGAGAAATGCACATTTCATAGGGATTGCATAATCAGAGAGTGGCTTATTTCTTTTCCTTTTGAATTGTTTTGTTTAAAATTAGACATTTAAAGTTTTCTGTAGATATATTTCTCACGTCTGTGCGAGTTTTGGTTCTTTTATGAGACGCGCTCCAGTTCATGCTCAACGCAAGTTATCGCGCCGGCGCCTCCAATGTCCTGATTATATTGTCTGCTATATTTGCTTCTTATTTATTAAATCCAGGCAATTTGTCACGTTTCCGTCGCCTGCTGCTTCCTCTCACTCCCCACCAGAGGTCTCCATTTCACCATTAAGACTTTTTCATTGCACACATGCAGTCACTTCACTCTGGACTCCATTTCCCACAATTCCGCACCTAGGAACTAATCACACACTCACACCTGTTTCCAGGGACAGCTCCAGCCCTTGAATTCGCTCCAGCCTATGAATCTGCTTCAGAGAGAGCTCCAGTCCTTGAATCCACTCCAGAGCCCGCTCCAGTCCACAAATTCACTCCAGAGTCCACCTCAGTCTATGAGTCCATTCTAGAGTTTGCTGCTGTCCCAGAGCCCAGCCTTGTGAACCCTGAGCTCCCTATCTGCCCTGGAACAACTACAGAGGTCGTCCCTGAGTCCCCTGTCAGCCCTGATGTGACCACGAGGGTGGTTCCTGAGTTTCCTGTCTGCCTCGACACGACCGTAGAGGTCGTTCCTGAACTGTTTGCCTGCCTCAATACGAGCAGGTCACTGGAGGTCACTCTGGATTCACCTGATCCGCCATGGGGGTCTTCAGTTCCGTCTGCACGGCTGTGGTGGTCATCTGCTCCGCCGTGGGGGTCTTCAAGCAGGTCTGAGCTGCAGTGGTGGTCGTTTGCTCCGCTGTGGGGGTCTTCAAGCCCATCTGACCTGCAGTGGTGGTTGTCTGCTCCGCCGTGGGGGTCTTTGAGCCCATCTGAACTGCTTTGGTGGTCGTCTGCTCCGCCGTGGTGGTCTTCAAGCCTGTCTACTTGGCCATCTGTCCAGTCTTCTTCACCCTGGCCATCTGCCCTGCCTCAGTCTCCAGGCCGCCTTCCTCTCCATGGACCTGGCCCTCCATCCCACCCCCTGTTCCACCTCCGCTCCACCTCCCTCCAAGATTTAGGAGTGTCTGGAAGCCACTCCTTTGGGGGGGGAGTCACTCTGGACTCCATTTCCCCTCCTTTGGGGGGGGAGTCACTCTGGACTCCATTTCCCACAATTCCCCACCTAGGAACTAATCACACACTCACACCTGTTTCCCATCAGTGACACTTTATAAGCTGCACTCAAACACACACACTTTGCTGAGTATTGCTTAGCCTTTGTTCTTACCTTATCTCCGTGTTTCCTTGTCCTTGCCTAGCCTAGCCTGTGTTTTGACCCTGGACTGTTTCCTTGTTTGATGATCGTTTGCTGCCTGACTTGACCATAGCCTGTGTTTGGATTACTCTTTTGCCTTGCCTTTCCTGTATCTGTTTGCTGGTGTATGACCTACTGCCTGTACGACTACGCTCTCCTGTAAATAAAGCCTGCATGTGGATCTCCAACTCTGTTGTCCCGGTCCCTACATTACACAATTGGTTGATGAAACATTAATTAAAATTAAGATACAATTTATACAAAATGAAATTCACTTTAAAGAAAGGCTTTCTACAAAACAAAAATTAAATAAGTGGTCAAAATCGTGTCTGAGCCACTCCCTGTCTCCTGAAATATTCCCGACATATTCGCATTAAATATAAATATGAAACCAAATACGTTTTCTTTAATGGCTACAACATGTATAGTACAGTACAGGGAAATTGAAATTAAAATGATTGACATGATTTGACTAGCAGCTGATTGGACAGATGTGACCCAAATGTCACATCTTTCCAATCACATGCTTATTTTTTAAAAAATATTTCAATGAGGGCCTTTTTTCACGCTTGAAATAATTTGAAATAATAATAACAATAATAAAAATTTGTCGGCCCAATCCGCGCCTGACTGCTGCACTCACATTCGTTTCTATAGAGTTGGCATGAACGCGTTCCTCAGTTCATTTTTAGATAGTGCCCGATTGACAATCAACACTGCTCAAACATTCTAAACCTCTACAAAACCACTGAAACAAATGTATTGAACATTTTTATGAAAACCCTTTAAATACATCACAATATTCATAACTTGACAAGATGGACACATTGAGAGATTTATCCTGAAAGGAACTTTGCCTGCTCTTTAAGTTAAAAAACGTATCATCGGCTGGCTGTCCGACACTCCATATGAAAGAGCACGATTCACACCTCTATTGTTCTGAACCCCCACGATGAAGCTACTGAACTGCCTCTCCCAACCCCCCAGACTATCTGTTATAGGAGAGGAGCGTCTCTGTCTACTAAAAACAGAGAACTCGAAATTCAGACTTAAATCGCTATTCTAGACATTAGGCTATAGCATTATTGTTGATCATGAACAGTGTTGGGCACATTACTTTAAAAAAGTAATTAGTTACTAGTTACTTCTCACAAATAGTAACTGAGTTAGTAACTGAGTTACATTATTATAAAAGTAACTAATTAACAGGGAAAGTAACTATTGTGTTACTTTTTAATTTTTTTTTCTTTCAAATGTGTCAAATAGCTTGGATGCCCCCAAGATATAAATATGTTAAATGAATGAAATGGACACTAAATAGAATAGATTATTATTATAAAACATTGTACACTAATCTACACTATTTTTATTTTGCTGTGGGACAATGTGAGACACCTATCAAATTCAATATATTATTGTAAATATTATCATTACTATAGTGCAACAATAAAACACAATAGATGGTTTAGAACTTGTAATATTTATTGCACAGACCAGTGGCTTTTCACTTTGATCGCGAAAGTGAAAGTGCCCTTTGCGGTCGCATCGCGGTGCCCCCGCATTCCCATTTCTCCCCCCCGGAACGCGATTTCGGCCAAGGGAGAAACTCACAACCGGCCACAACTGGCCAAAGTGAACAGCATGAGTAAGATAAGAGGATACATCATAAGATGCGCAATATATCAGGAGTCATGGAGAGGGTCAGACATGATTTTGACCACTTCATTAAGTTTTGTTTTGTAGAAAGCCTTTCTTTAAAGTGAATTTCGTTTTGTAAAAAATTATATCTTAATTTTAATCAATGTTTCATCTACCAATTGCCTGGATTTAATAAATAAGAAGCAAATATAATCATGACATAGAGGCACCGGCGCGATTACTTGCACGTGAACTGGAGCACGTCTTACAGGCTAAATGAACCGAAACTCAGCGTACAGGCTGCTTGCCTCACAGACATGAGAAATATATCTATAGAAAGCTTGAATTGTCTATACCTTTAAATGAAATAATTCAAAACGAAAAGAAATAGGCCACTCTCTGATTATGTAATCCGAATGATTTGGGCATTCTCTCTCTAGGCGCGTCCATTATGCGGAGATGATGAGAGTCAGCAATGTCAACTTCATCTTTGCAGCCGACACTGATTCAGAAAACATTAGTTTATTAATAAACAATTTAAATATCTCCTTGCTGTTTTTGTCACATTCATAATCATTACTTTTGCCGGTTCTTTATGGCAAGCTTTATGCGTGCGCTTGAGTGCTATATACGCTAGCAATTACGTAAACGCTCATTATAATGGTTTATTCTCTCCAGTATTTAAGAAATAAAACTAATATAAATATGATTAGTCAACTAATGGCTTAAATGAACAATTAGTCGAACGTTTGCCTCACAGACATGAGAAATGTGTGCATTGAAAGCTTGAAATGTCTACTTTTAAATGAACCAATTCATATCGAAATCAAATATGCAACTGTCTGATTATGTAATCCATATATAAAAGTAGCATTTCTCTCTAAAGGCGCATTCACTGTTCTGTGGAGTCAGCGTCGTTAACTTCATCTTTACAGCCGACACTGACTCAGAAAACATTAATAAAAAATTAAAATGTCTAATGTTTCCCGACACATTCATAATCATTAGGCTACTTTTGCTGGTGCTTTGCAGCAAGCTTTACGCTTTATGCTTTAGCGCGCAGACTAAATTAATATTGTGTATTTCCCTCATCTAAAATATAAAGATTGATATTTTTTCTGACGTCTGGACTGTATTTTCAGGTGTTTTGAAAAATATAAACAGATGATTCAATATATTGGTGATGAATAGGCTACATATGAGAATTAATATTTCAAGTTCAGATTTCAAATGTCACGCCCATAACGCTGGAGTTGCGCAAACAAGTTTATTTAGCCTATTTATTTGCTAGTAGGCTGTGTATTTTAATATCAGAAACATAAATAAACCTTATATGACTGTAAACACTGAACAGCTGTGGTCTTTGGGTGAGATAAATAATAAATGCGCGCATGGCAGTCTTTGGATCGGCGCAAGCCATACAGTGACGAATTTAGCAGCTGATGACATTTGGCACCGACCGTTCTCACACTGGTGTGATTGTATCAAATCTAATATATATATATATATATATATATATATATATATATTATTAATGTTTGTCTTTTTAGCTGCAGTGCATTTAAATTTAATTTGCCTCATAAATCTGAGAGGACACGTGCCTCCTCGGTTTGACTATATATAACAGTTCACTCTTCTTACAAATAATATTATGTGAACTGGTGAATTTGTATAGATTGTCTAAACAACATTAACCACGTTCAAACCAATAATATAATACTATGTTTTCAGTGGCCTACAAATAAACTGGTTTGATTAGCTGCTTCAGGTGTGTTTGATTAGGGTTGGCACTAAACTCTGAATGACAGTGCGTCTATTCGGAGGGTGATTGTTTCTCATGAGGACATAAGCTATTTTCAGCATTTACAGTCTGATTTCATTGCCATCCGTATCCAAAATGTCAGTGTTTTTCTCCAACCACCTGCAACTAAATTTGGTTGTCAGTTCACCTTTTAGTGCTTAATACCATTCTGCACACACACAGTTCAGTAAAATAGGGGAGTGACAACCGCATTCTACCACCGAATTAATTCCCGAAAAATACAGGTAGTGACAACCGCATTTACATAAATTTTATGCAGTGTGTACGGTAGGGCTGCAACAAACAATTATTTTGATAATCGATTAATCTACCGATTATTGGAACGATTAATCGACTAATCGTCAATTATTATACTGGTTAATCAGTATGCTTTGTTCGATTATTCCACTAGCAATTAGTTAAAATACTGAGTTATACTTTAACTAATAATTAAAACAAGGAAATCACTTCAGCTTTTGAAAGTGTATTTTTAATGAATTTGTTAAAAATACTGTTAAAATGACTTACTGTGTTTTTATTAAGTCTGGGAATTGTAATAACTTTTTAATAAGAGTAAAAATATGAATATGTAATATTGTGCAAAAATTTCTGAAAAATGCTCCTCTCTAGATTTCTTCTTTTTTTTTTTTTTTACTAACTATCGAGTTTATGGTCACTGAATGGCTTTCCTGAGGTAAATGTAACATTGTGACATATTTGTTTGCAAGCTGCTTTATTGCGGTCTTTCTGCCGTTGAAACTCTGATTCGTAATTACATTAGAGCTGGATTCATTTCAGTAAGTTGTACTGCATCTTTCAACATACTTTTTAATATTCATTCATGTTTATTTCGTGCTGTAAAAGCAGAAAAGTGGAAGAGATAATAGGTTCACGTGCCGCTTGACCTGAGGCACTACAGCGATCTGTCACTACACATTAAAGAGCGCCAAAACCACATGTGTTGTTTGAATCCCGTAGTAAAACTGACAGAATTTAAAAGTTAAGACTTGTTTTATATCAAAAGTAACCTGATCGGTCTTATCTGTCGGCGCGCTATGTCCTCTATGCTCTGCTATGTATCTTTCACTGCGTGAGAAAATGGATGTGTGGCGAACAGTGAGTTTGAATGAGAGTTGGTGGCCCTGCATGACAGCATTTTTTGTAGTTATGCTAAACGTTATGTTTTATGCTATGTTAAACTCCCACATTTTACGGGTTCGACTTCATTTGCACTATGCACTCCGAAGCACCGTGTCTTCTTCTATTGGATTCGATCCGGGAGGGCTGCATTACAGTATTGCGCTACAGCGCCCACTGGTCAAACCGCGTTATTGCAGGCCCTTCAAATAGATCATATGAGATGAAAAGACTATTCGACAACAAAAATGTTTGTTGACAATTTTTTATTGTCGATGTTGTATATAATGTCGACTATTCGTTTCAGCCCTAGTGTACGGAACTGAACTGAACGACTAGTTGTTAATGACGTTTTTCACGTGCATCAGAGATGTTTCTCTCTTCTGTATGTGTGGTGAATCACAGGGAAAGCAGTAGCCTACAAGCCTTGACTAATTCATGTTGCCAGATCTGTCAGATCTTTTGTGTTGCCAGAAAAACAGCGAACAAGAACAAGCCCATAATAAACCGAAATAATTCCAAATGCTTTATGCTGAAATGACCAAAATATCACGATTTGTGTCTGCTCACTTTAATTTCTATAGCCCTATTCGGACAGTGATTGTTTCTCATGAGGACGTAAGCTATTTTCAGCATTTACAGGGGCTAGTCTGTGATTTTATTGCCATCCGAATCCAAAATGTCAGTGTTTTTCCTCCCACCACCTGCAACTAAATTCGGTTGTCAGTTCACCTTTTAGTGCTTAATCCCGTTCTGCGCACACACAGTTCAGTAAAATAGGGGAGTGACAACCGCATTCTTCTATATTTCTATAGCCCTATTCGGACGGTGATTGTTTCTCATGAGGACATAACCTATTTTCAGCATTTACAGGGGCTAGTCTGTGATTTTATTGCCACCCAAATCCAAAATGTCGGTGTTTTTCTCCCACCACCTGCGTAAAATTCTGTTTTTTGACAAACACCAAGGTCGTGTGGTAATTTAACTGCCGTCTGAATCCTCTCCGAGTTTACAAAAAAGTGATCAATACCAAATTCACTGTTTAAATCCTATTTGACCACTGCGGAGCACTGTGCGATAAGTGTTGAGCTTTGCTGTAATTTGCACACATTTTAAAAATAAATTGATTATGGAAATGTTGGAAAGAAGCTGGAAGCTGTTAAGAACAAAAAAGGAGAAAGAGAAATAAAGCAAATAACATTTAAAACAGGCTGTTATTCCAGCAGCAACAGGTGTGCAATACCATTTTAAAATATGTTTATATACAATTGTAAACATTAAAAATATAAACCAAGAAACTTTATGCTTACATCAGGTAAAAAAGAGGCTGCATTAACATATTCCCACTAATTTTCCCATTTTTAAAATGACTATAATTTTCAGCTATAGCACATTTATCTTCCTATTTTTAAACAGGAGGTTTAATCAAGTTATGATATTTTTATTACGTTACATATGAATTTATTTTCATTATTCCAAGCATGTGCTATTTTATTCACAGCAGACAATCATGTGACTGACCAAGTGAGCAGTGTGCATATTCCCACAAAACTTGCTCCTCCACCGTGAATAAATCACCACCCGAACGTATGAGTTTGGCAATTTTTTTTTACAGACGTCCACATGAGAAACAATTACCATCCAAATAGGGCTTATGGCATCGTTGTCGAAGTGTAATTAGCTGGTGAAGTGGACTTACTTATTGCTGAGTTAACGAAAGTCATTATGAGCATTGTAATGTTTAAAACAGATGTCTCAACAAATCTCAGTAGACCAGACCGGGAAGATTTTAAAACGAGCGGTTCATTCATAAATACTGTGGAAATACAAACCGGAAGACAGAAGACAACAAGCACAGCGCTGAGAAGAGGGTGGGGCTACATAAGGTCTATATCAGACGGGCCGCAGCGTTAATTTTGCATTAAAAGATTTTGTGTTTATTGAAAAAATTAAACACTTATTTTATATACACTACCGTTCAAAAGTTTGGGATCGGTAAGATTTCTAATGTCTTAAAAAGAAGTTTCGTCTGCTCACCAAGGCTACATTTATTTAATTAAAAATACAATAAAATAGGTAATATTGTGAAATATTATTACAATTTAAAATAACTGTTTTCTATTTGAAAATATTTTAAAATGTAATTTATTCTTGTGTTGGCAAAGCTGAATTTTCAGCATTACTCCAGTCTTCAGTGTCACATGATCCTTCAGAAATCATTCTAATATGCTGATTTGCTGCTCAAGAAACATTTATTGTGTACAATTGTACAAAATATTTGTGTACAATATTTTGTTTTCAGGATTCTTTGATGAATAGAAAGTTCAAAAGAACAGCGTTTATTTGAAATATAATCTTTTGTAACATTATAAATGTCTTTACTGTCACTTTTGATCGATTTAATGCATCCTTGCTGAATAAAAGTATTCATTTCTTTAATTTCTTTTCAAAAAAATAAAAATACCGTTCAAAAGTTTGGGGTCAGTAAGAATTTTTAGTGTATAATGTTACAAAAGCTTTGTATTTCAGATAAATGCTGTTCTTTTGAGCTTTCTAGTCATCAAGGAATCCTGAAAAAAAAAGTACAGAACTGTTTTCAACAGTGATAATAATAAGAAATGTTTCTTGAGCAGAAAATCGGTATATTAGAATGATTTCTGAAGGATCATGTGACACTGAAGACTGGAGTAATGATGCTGACAATTCAGCTTTGCCAACACAGAAATAAATTACATTTTAAAATATATTCAAATAGAAAACAGTTATTTCAAATTGTAATAATATTTCACAATATTACTGTTTTTACTGTATTTTTAACACTAGAACCGCCACGGGGTAAATTTTACCCGTGGCTGTTTTTCAAATGTACATAACAGGTTTTCAATAAAACATTCAAGTCTCCCAGTCATTGACATTGATTTGTGTAATTTACAATCCCTTGGTGTTAAAAATGGTTTAGATAAAACCAGATCAAAATTCGGGGCATTTATACCTATAAGCGCCGCACAGGTCAAATTTACCCGCTATATAATGCCTGTATTTTCGCGCCCCATATGTTTAAACATTGTACATTGCTAGGCAATGCCTTTCACTCACAGAATTAGTGGTTAACGGTTTCATAAATAAAGTCACAATGAGTAAAAGGCGGCGATTTATGGTTCCCGAAGAGGTATTAGAAGCCCTAAATGCCATGAGTGATGGAGAGTCTGATGGTGGTGAGATCAGTGATGGGTCAGCTCAGCATCTGACGGCTCATCTGACAGCGAGCCTCCGAGAAAAATTAGACCGACTGAGTCTGTTCTTCAGGACAGGATGGCTACAATAGTTACACAGGGTGAGTATCAATAAACTTTGGATGTAAAATTATTTTCTTTAGTCAGTCATCTCCCACAGTTATTATTATTGTTGCGGAGAGTGCCCTATTGCAAGAGGCTATTTACACTAACACCACACACACACACACAAAAAAAATAAAATAAAAATAACGTAACCTCAGTGGTACAGTTCGTTATTCTCTTTTTTTCTCATCACATTGCAGATTGGAAAGGCATTTATTTTCAGCAAAACACAAATAAAATTTTCACAATTAAGTGGCATCCATTTGATAAACGTATTAGTATTAGTATTAGTATTATTATTGCATACTTTTTAAATAATTTTTCCTACTACAATACTGAGGTGCAAGTATCTGACACTATTTCCACTAGGTATAAATAGCATCTAACTACTGCAAATAAAGTTTTTTTTTTTTTTATATGTAAATATAATATATGGATATTTTCACTTAATGTAAATAGCATTTTGCTAAAAATACTCCTATTTTCACTTATTATTATGCCATTTGACTTGTAACCTTTCTGACTGCCATAGGTGGTCTATAGTTTCACCCTTAACTATAAAGATACATTTTCCTAGCAGCTAAAGTAGCCTGTGGGCTAATATTATAAATGATCGTTGAACCCCTGTCTAATTTTAATGTGTGTCACGGAGCCACCAGCACCAGTCCAAGAAATCGGGAAAGATGGCACAGTATGGACTGTTCTCAAATCTGGTGAAGGCACTGGGAGACAGCAAGCCCAAAATATTCTCAGTGAGTCCGCTGGCCCCACACCACACGCAAGGCGCAACATCCAAGATAAGATGACAGCTTTTTTGTGCTTGTGTGATCGAGGGATGTTGCAGCACATCCGAGAGTGCACAGTGGCTGAAGCTCGCAGAGCCACTGAGGACACAGCCTGGGATATGTCCCTTGCTGAGCTGAAGGCATTCATTGCACTACTTTATGTCAGGGGTGCATACTGTGGGAAAAACATTGACATTGAAAGTTTCTGGTCTGAGGAATGGGGCAACACGTTCTTCATTTCCACAATGTCAAGGACCCGGTTTAGGGAAATCATGCGCTACCTGTGCTTTGATCGGAAGGAAACCCGGCGCTGCCGTTTGACCACCGACAAGTTTGCACTCATGGCTGAGGTGTGGCAGAAATTCACACAGAACTGCATTGCATGCTACCAACCATTGCATGCTACCGACTGTTGATGAGCAACTGTTCCCCACAAAGGCAAGATGCAGATTCACGCAGTACATGCCCAACAAGCCAGATAAATTTGGAATCAAATTTTGGCTGGCAGCAGATGTTGATTCCAAATACATGTTGAACGGCTTTCCATACCTGGGCAAAGATGACAGCAGACCAGCCACACAATGCCTTGGTGAGAGTGTGGTGTTGAAGCTGGTGGATCCATTTGTTGGTAAGGGAAGGAATGTCACCACCGATAATTCCTTCACCTCCATCCCGCTTGCCAACTCGCTTCTCCACAAAAATACAAGCATGGTGGGGACCATCAACAAGAATAAGCGGGGGCTCCCACCTTCTGTGCAGGGGAGAGGGGAGCTGTTCAGCACCAAAGTGCTGAAAAGTGATAAAATCACACTGACTGTTTATCAGTGTAAGCCCCGAAGAAATGTCACCATCCTGAGCACTCAACACCAGCATGTAGCCATCTCCACAGACAACAAGAGGAAGCCTGAGATGGTGACCTACTACAACAGAACCAAAGTTGGGGTTGATGTGCTCGACCAGATGGCTCGCCAATACTCAGTCAAAGGTTATTATTATTATTATTAGTAGTAGTAGTAGTAGTAGTAGTATTATAATGGACTAAATAATGCCATAATGTTCACTCTTCCTCTCTGTCGCTCTCTGTGTCTGTCTCAAGGTGGCACCCGTAGGTGGCCCGTTGCTGTATTTTACAACTTACTGGATCTTGCTGTTATCAATGCCTGTGTGCTTTACCGGAGCTGCATAGAGAACAACATCCCCAGAAGGGACTTCATGCTTCAGCTGGCCCAGGAGTTGCATGCTGAGTGGATGGCATCCAAAGTGGCACCGCACGTGAACATGCCCCTGGACAGTGCAGATCAGCCGAGGAGAATGACGTGCATGGTGAAGGCACAATGCAAACAGAATAAAACCTTTGCCAAGTGCCTGAAGTGTCGGAATGCTGTCTGTGGGAAATGTTGAAGTGATGTTTGCCCAAACTGTGTTTAAGCAACCTGTAGACCTACTGTAAATAGTCTCACAACACATGTTCAAATGAAGATGTTTTAGCCTACTCATAAATGTTCAAACTTTTGATTAATTATTTAATTATGTATTATTTATTATTTATAATTATTTAACGTTTGTTTTGTCATTTCTATCGTTTATTGTTCGCTACTGTGTTGCTATTTATTCTAGTCTACCCGTTTCCTGAAAAAAAAAAAAAAATTCCAATCTACGATGTACTGAATAAAACCATTTTTTGATTACCTGAAGTTTACTGGTGTTGTTCTCTTATTCAAATTATAAATCATAAAACTAAACAAATTAATAATTAATTAGGTGAAGCTGTGCGCTTGAATTTGTCATCGCATCATACATCCTATGCAGTGAATTATTATTGTTCATTATTGTCTATAGGATATTTTAGTAATTTAAATAACATGGGTTATCTTAATATATGATTAATTATAATATTACACCACCCAAATATGTATTTACTTCCTTCTAATTCTCGTTGTCAGTGCAGACTTGTTTAGCTTATATTGACCGTTATGAAAAGTGATTAGTGTAGCCTGCATAAAAAAAGCCTTGAACGTAAAACAACAGGACAAAAATATAGTTAGACAATCATTTCATGACTCTAGACACTTCTTTGTGAAGACAGTGACATAATACAGTGAAATAATATGTTCTTTAGCCATATAAAAACAGGTGTAATGTGCGCGGGTAAAATTGACCCGCATGGCGGTTTTAGGTATACAGCGACCCCTAGCGGTTCTAGTGTTAATTAAATAAATGCAATCTTGGTGAGCAGACGAAACTTCTTTTAAAGACATTAAAAATCTTACCGATCCCAAACTTTTGAACGGTAGTGTATACATCATCTTCCAATAATTCAAGCACTTTTCAAGGATATTCCTTTTCAGGAATATCACTATTTTCAAGCACTTCAAGCACTTTAAGCACCTTGTATGAACCCTATTAACAGACTATACTAGCATTAGTATGTCTCAAAATAAGCAGTGAAAGTAAAGTTTTGATTTAAACCAGAAATAATTTTCCAGAGCCACAGTGGTTAAGCAGCAAAAATGTGTCAGTGTGAAAGCACAAATCCAGGCTTTTGTAATGCATAATGCTTTGTACTACCTTAAACATCATTAAAGACGATGATTATGGCATTTAACAACTTTGTAAGGCTCACCTCTGGCTGCTTTAACGTTAAATCTTAATCTTCTTAAAGCTTCATCGGTATCAAAATTACATTTCACCAGCTCATATAATGCCTGAGGGGAGAAAACACAATTTGTAGTGTGTATTACGTCACAGTTCAGCATTTGATTACAAATAAAATAATTACATTTTTATTATTATTATTTTTAATAAATCACAGAGGTGGTCCTTAGTACCTGCTCATTATCTTTGATGTGAGATCCTTCTGGAATAGCATGTACGCCCGTTTCCTCTCCCGTCCTTCGACAGGCTTCTGTAAGAAACTCAACCACAGTATTTTCAGGAAGGATTTCAGGATTCCACAGCAGCTGGTCATCATTTTCATACACTGTGAGTGATAAAGTCAAAGATTCAAGGTGTGCTTGAAGATGTACATTAAAACTGTTTAATGCACAGGTAACTGCAAGTCAGTTTAATCAATGTTCTATATTAACGTGCTGCTTTTATTTAAGCACACACACACACATCACTCACACACAGAGATTGGAGATTGCGCTGTGCACACACAGAAACATTGAGGAGCACAGAAACTTCTTGTTAATGCTGCCCTGTAACTTTTTAAATTTGCTATGCTACTTAATCGCTACATTATATTACTCAGCAAGCAGGTTGTAACGTTGCTGTCTTTAAAGTAATTAAACTCACAGTTAATTCACATACATCTCTCTCTCTCTCTCGATAGTCTAATTTACTCAAATAAATGTTATAATTCAATCAAATAAATGTAACCATACCGCACTACTTTACCTCTGCGTCTGATATGATGACGACAGAATGCTAGATCTAACGAGTTGTAGCTGACGAAAATAACCATTATTTTAATCCTTCCAGTCAAATTTATTGATGCAAACATCAATGACAGCTTTAACTTGTCTAATCTGATTCGCACACTTCTTTGCCTATACACCGTGCATTAAAATAGTTTTAATGCACAGCTAGCCGTGGATTATGCCTTACATAGTCAGTGTTTCCTATTTCAATATTCAATATTTGGTCCCAACTATTTTTGTAAAAAGCAAGCATTTGCATAACATGTAACGGCATGCTGTCACGTGAATAACAAATCACACAGAACAGTTCACAGTTTATTTGGAGCAATGACTTTCAATAGAATGATTCACACTGACAACTCCTGAAACAAATTTTTTTCTTTTCTTTTTTTTTTTTGTGGTGCAGTATAATTCTGCCAAACCAACATTTTAATTGATCAGCATGTCAAATCTACCTTTCTCACTGTCTTTGTATTTGCACAGTCCAGACGGTGTTTCTGCCTGATACATGGAACCAACCATGATTTCCTGTTAAGAACATATACATGTGTCAAACATTTCATGGTAAATTACAGACAAAAGCCATAAAGAAAATATGATTGTTTACTTTCTTCCAGTCTTCGGATGGAATATAGTCGTCATCCTCCTCTGACTCTTCATCTACTTCATTATCTAAAAATGTTACGTAGAAACAGTACTTAAAGGGTTAGTTCACCCAAAAATTAGAATTCTGTCATTAATTACTCATAACCCTCATGTTGTTCCAAACCCGTCAGACTTTCGTTCATCTTCGGAACGCAAATGAAGATCTTTTTGATGAAATCTGAGAGCTTTCTGTCCCTCCATAGACACCCTATGCAATTGCAACTTTTTTTGACTTGATCGCTTTTTATGATGAACAGATTTAATTTGGGCTTTTAATCACATATAAACACTGATCAGTGAACATAAACAGAAACTCAGCTGAACCTGAATGATGCACAAGGACAAACCCCTTTTGAAAGCTGTGTAACCAATGAGGTTCATTCTCGTGTGTTACGCAGCACATTTGAGCTTCCACAAAAGGTTTGTTCTTGCGTGTAATTCAGGTTCGGTTGAGCTTCTGTTTTTGTTTGCTGATCTATGTTTATATGTGAGTAAAAGCCTAAATTCAATCTGTTTATCATATAAAGTGATCAAGTCTCTTCAGAAATTTTGAACTAAACCACTCAATTCATATGGATTAGTTTTCAGATCTCTTTATGAACTTTTTGAAGTGTCAAAGTTTCAATTGCGTAGGCTGTCTATGGAGGGACAGAAAGCTCTCATATTTCATCAAAAAGATCTTAATTTGCGTTCCAAAAATGAAAAAGTCTTACGGGTTTGGAAAGACTTGTGGGCGAGTAATTAATGACAGATTTTTCATTTTTGGGTGAACTAACCCTTTAAGCAGACTTTAAAGATTATATTGATAAACATCAAATCAAATGCAGAGAGCAGTATCAGGTGAAGCTTATCTGTCTCTTACTTTGAAAGTAG
Organism: Mylopharyngodon piceus; assembly: GCA_039654765.1. Classification (NCBI taxonomy): domain Eukaryota; kingdom Metazoa; phylum Chordata; class Actinopteri; order Cypriniformes; family Xenocyprididae; genus Mylopharyngodon; species Mylopharyngodon piceus. The sequence continues at coordinate 1,964,389 of CM077451.1, forward strand.
CCATGGTTCTGTGATCGTATGAGTTCAGCTGTGTTACAGGCTTTTACTGCACAAACTCGACTGTCAGTGGAGTGGTTCTCATTCGCCATTCTTGTGGATACCTTTGCTCCATCCTCCTGAAAAAAAACCCCAAAAAAAACCAAAACAAAACAAAAATCATTAAAACAGCATTTCTTGTTACTTGCCAAATTTTACATATATTGACCAATAATTTTAAATGCTATCCATAAGTTATTAAAAAAAAATAAAAATAATAATACATCTGATCTATTGAGTGCTCTTACTTTAGAAATGTCCAGTAAAGGATAGGTAACAATTTTTTAGTCCGATACCGATACCGCAGCCTTGAGTAGCTGCTGATACCGATACTGTTACACCATTACTGTTTTTTTCTTGATCAGTTTAGCTATAACTCTTTAACTTGCTAACTACACACTGCTTTATTTGTAAATAAAGAGAAAACAGAAAATCAAATAGGATAAATGTTCACACCAAAAACATTATCTATAAAAAAAACTATAATGATAAATATATTAGCGTCCACACCAATAAACGTTGTTTATTTTAATTGTGCGCAGCAGTTATGTAAAAACTTCAAACGATTGAGCTCAAGGTAGATTCTTATTAGCTGTCAAGGTTTTTATCGTTCATCAGCTGGAAGAATCATTCTGAAAGTAATTCTAAAGATATCGTTCCTCTGTGGCATTATTGTTACAGTTTTTCACGATTGCTTAAGCACAATTTTAAAAACAAGGCTCATTTTGTCAAAACACTACACACAATTCACAGATCCACGCACACAAGTAGCAGAACACCTCAGTTCTTTTGCAAAATGAAACACTTCATTCAAAACTTTACATTAATTTAACAAAACCCAACTTTGTCACCGTATGAAACACACATGGTTCATACATTCTGATTCTGTTTGTTTAAGATTGAGCACAGCAGTGTGTAAATGAATCACTTGTAACTTTTATACTTTTCTAATGATATAGTCTGGATTTGATTTTTTTCAGAGATAGTGTTAGAGTAAAGTACATGAATATATTGACAACACACACACTCACACACACACAAGACCAGTACTGTACATAGATGAAAATATTTATTTCTCACCAAATTGTAAAAATCATTCAATACATCCATGCCTTTTCAAAGGTTGCACTTTGCACTGAAAATCAGAACATATTCTAAATACAATATAGTACACAAACAAAAACATTTGTGGAGACAAAACAAAAGCATGATTTTAAATAAAAAAATAATAATAATAATAATAATAGAAAAAACACCTAAGCATCATCTCTTCGCCTAGCTGAATCTGGCCATAGCACTTCATCCACATCACAGGCGATGTCCTCTCTCGTAAGACAGTGAGGGAAGAATCTTCTTGAATGGTGAATCCATCCTTGCACAGACCCTGCATCAATTAGGTCACAGGCCTTCTCCATGACTTGAATGAGGGATATCCTGATATAGGGCTGGAGATCGTAAACCTTACACCGCCATGCCAAAAAAAAAAAAAAAAAAAAAAAAACAAACAAAAAAACTCCTCATTGGGTTTAAGGAAGTGACAGTATGATGGGAGGTATTGGAGTGAAAATTGTGGACGTTTCTAAAACCAGTTTTGGACCAAAGCAGATGGGTGGAAATATACATTGTCCTCATCTGCTCTGCATCCATTTGGTCTTCTGCTTTGACGATTTTGTGTAGTCTGTATAAAATGTGAATATGTGGGCTATACAGTTCCTCCTGAACCAAAACAACAAGCTTATGCTGCATTCATGCCATAACTACTGTAATTTGGAAGAGATGGAAATCCATGATATATTCAGATATACTCTGAGCGGTTTTTGACTCAAATTTATGTTTCAATGGCAACACTATCAATGCTGAAATTAATCTGCAGCAGTCAGGTGGTACAGGTCAGTGCCCTTTAAGTTGTGCATGTTCATTATTATTGTAGTGTTATGTGCTTTGAGACATGAGGTAGTTTAACACGTGTTTTGAAGGAGACGTGGCTTTGGAGAGTACGCTGAAGGGCGGGTGGGATCTTATGCTTTCAAAGCTAGCTCGCTATTGCTAGCCTCTTCGAAAATTGCCTACCTTACCTTTAACAAGCAAACCTGAAAATCAATTGTGCTGAAATCGATTAATCAGCACTAAATTAACGTAACCATTTAACATACCTAATTCCAAGTATAGTTCAGTAGAGTAATAAATGGACACAAAATGCATACACTGTCTTTGTTTCTTCACATCTGTGAAAAATCAACAGAACCATCTGCTAAAAGCCTGTGAAGACAGTTTTCTAAATGTAGGTGTTAAAGGGTTAGTTCACCCAAAAATGAAATTTCTGTCATTAAGTACTCACCCTCATGTCGTCCCAAACCAGAAAGAAATTCGTTCATCTTCGGAACACAAATTATGATATTTTTGATGAAATCTGAGGGTTTCTGAACCACACATGGGCTGCAACGTCATTGCACCTTTTGTTAAAAAAGTATTCTTGTCGCTTCATAACATTAAGGTTGAACTACTGTAGTCACATGGACTATTTTACCGATGTCTTTAATACCTTTTCTGGACCTCAAACGAAGCAATGACATTGCTGCCTATGTGTGGTTCAGAAACCCTCGGATTTCATCAAAAATATATTATTTTGTGTTCCGAAGAAGAACAAAGGTCTTATGGGTTTGGGACGACATGAGGGTTAGTAACTAACCCTTTAAACATCCTGCTAAAATAGTGTTGGATAGAAACGATGCAAGTTCCCTTTTTTAAAATCTGGTAGTGATCACAGCAGTATATAAATAAAAAGATAATGAATGCACTGCAGCAGATTTGTATTAATATCCTTGATGCATTATCATGCCTGCAGCTAGTCCAAAATAGTCCAAAACATTGTAGTCGAGCTTTTAACCAGGTCAAGAAATAGTGACCACATTACCCTAGTAATGGTGTCTCTACACAGGCTTCCTGTGAAGTTTATGGTTGATTTTAAAATGATTCTTTTTGCCCTATCAGGTGTAGCACCCCAACATTTTCTTGACCCTCTTCACCCTTACTCTCCCGTAAGAGTGCTCAGGTCTTGCGCTCAATTACTGTTGAGTGTACCCAGCTGCCTAAGCATTTTCTGTGGTTGACCCTCTGGAATTGTCTTCCTTACCATGTGAAATCAGCACCATCAATAGCAGTTTTTAAATCATTATTAAAAACTTTTCTTTTTTTTCCCTTCAATATGCTAAAATATGATATACTTTGGGTCAACTTCTGTTCTTATAAATGTGCTAAATAAATAAATGTTGACTTGTCCTGACTTTTACAGTTATGACTGGTTAAGCCTTTTAAGTCAGTTTTTAAGGCCTGTGTACACCTGCTTTTTTTTTTTTTTTTTCACTTTATGCATTTTCTCTGATTGGATAACTATCCGATCGTGAAAAGACCAGGTCTAAATGCCCTCTGAAATGCTTTTGAGATCAAGCCGATCACTCAAACCACTTCAGGAGGTGGTCTGAGATGCATTCCAAATGAAACCGGACAAGTGTAAATGCATCTAGTTGTTAAAGCCACATATATGTAAATTTTACTCCTCCCAAAACGGTAAAAAAATAAACATGTCAGAGCGTGTTGCCGTGTTATAGCTCAACACACAGTCATCTTCATTAAAATTAGTGAGACTAAATGAACGTACCAGTGCTGGTGCCGCTTTCTCTCCAGTCGCGGTCTTTGATCTTGAAATTAGCTGATGATAAAATAAAATGCAGCTCATATCTGTTGCTTTCGTCGATGTGAATTTGAAAGACGTTAAATTTGCATATAGCGCAGGAATTAAAGATCAGATTTATATTCGGTTTGGCCAAGTGTAAACGGAACTGTATTATCAAATCAGATAACTATCCAATCAGTAAAAATGCATGAAGTGTCCAGGTGTAAACAGAAAAAGAGAAACACGTTATAGGCTACTGGCTCCTGGTAGCCAGATATGACAGCGCTACTGCAACATGCATCACATTCGCCACAGATATGGCCCACCGCAGATGAGTATCTGAGCATCTCTTCAGCAAGCTGACGCACAAACTGCCACAAACGAAACTGAAAGTTTGGCGGCGCGTCCTGTATGGGATTAAATTCCCGCCTAATGTATTGCGGTCACGGATCAAAAAATAATGAGCATGAATCAAAAATTTAAAAATACATGCAAAAATATATTGCACAAACTGAAACAAATAATGCAAAATGATCAGAATAGCAAAGAATGTGGTCACGGATCAAAATATAATAAGTGTGAATAGAAAAATTAAAAGCACATAAAACATGAATCAAAACTTTAAACACATTAAAAATTATATTGCACAAATCTTAAATGTGTTTATTTGTTCTTTAAAGTTGTTTTCCTTGGTTTTATTACTCTGTACTTTGTGCTCTCTTACATTTTCTGCTCATATTTTACTCCTTTGTACACTTGTGCTGTTTTTCTCTTTCTACATTCTGCTCTTGCTTTTTCAAATGTTGCAGTTTGATTTTTATATAAATTAGGGCGGGCTTAAGCGTCACCATTGGTCCACTAGTTCTAGATTGACAGCCCATCTTCTAGCCAATCAATCGAAGAGAGGGAGATGACATCACTTCAATCATGAGACTCATGGCTACTGATGCTCACAAGGGAAGATAACTGCCATAGCTGGCAATTTCCGAGCTGGGGTAAAATCTTTCTGTGGCAGGACACCGTTATACTGTATATGTGCCTGCAACTCGACCTGTCACTGGTATATACGTCTACCTGGACAATCTTTTATTGTTCAATTCACCATCCTAACAACAACCTGTCACAGTTCAGCCTGTATGACGATCCATCACTGTTATATTCAACTTTAATGCGCCTACTACTGGACCTGGCACTGCGAAACGCAACTGCCACTATGCAGCGGCCTCACAACGTCACTCTTATGTGTGTCTGGCTCGTCTATACCTGTTATATTACTGTTAGATATTTTTAGTATTCTTACAATAATAATAATAATAAATATAGCTGCAAGCAGCAATTACGGGGCCAAGCAAAAAAGCGGCACAACAAGCCAGCCAACATGGCTGGGAGCATCAGACCAACTGCAACCGTGAGCAATTAAAGACCTATTAAGATCATTTTAGGCAAAAGAGCTGAAAAATGATATATACAGTCAATAATAAAGATTTACTGGTTTATCACTTTCGACCAATAGGTGGCGCTGTGACCAAATTAATGTGGTATGGTCAGAGTGAGGTGACAATGACACTTGCTAAGGATATGACTCCCATGAAAATAAGTCAACCAGATCAAAAGTTATAAGCATATTGAAAAAAAAAATAATTCTCCACTAGGTGGCGCTGGTCCAAAACTTCTCAGGCTCCTTCAGGACATCGTGCTGATGACCCAAACCGAGTTTTGTAACGATACGCTAATGCCTTCATAAAATACAGCATTTTAACACAAAATTCAAAATGGCCGACATGGGAAAATTGGATATCATTCGACTCAGTATTATGCCCCCAATCTAAAAAGACCAACTTTATGATTTTTGGACAAACCTACCTGAAGCTATAAGCAAAAATAGCCATTTTTTTGTATCTCCAGACCAGTAGGTGGCGCTGCGCCGAAACGCAGCATGTAGGCTCTGGTCTTTGTTGGGATGATATGTACGAAGTTTGGTCTGAATATGATAAAGCATTGCAGAGATACAGCCATGAGTCCAAATTGGGTGCTCTACGTTTAATTAATTTACGTGTTATTTGAGAATGGTTTGATTTACAAAAAAGCTTTTGACAACTTTTTGCCAGAATGGACTGAAGATGATCTGATTTGATTTTCATGAAAATCAAATGAAGCGTCTAGGACGAGTTCGAAAAAGCAGGTTTTTCGCAAAATTCAACATGGTGGACAAACCATAAGTCAAAACCTAGCATGTTTGGTATCACTGGACTCAGCAGGAACTCAGGAGTCTAAGGACATGACTCTTTTGAAAATAAGTTGACCACACCCAAAGTGATAAGCATTTGAATATGTGATTTTACCACTAGGTGGCGCTGGTGCGAAACTTCTCAGGCTCCCTCAGGGCATCGTGCTGATGACCCATACTGAGTTTTGTGACAATATGCTAATGCGTTCATAAAATACAGCATTTTAGCACAAAATTCAAAATGGCCGACGGCCAAAATGGCTGATATGGTAATAATGGATATCATTCGACTCAGCATGATACCCTGAATCTGACGTGACCACACTTATGATTTCTGGACAAACCATTCAGAAGTTACTAGCAAAAATAGCCATTTTTCGTATCTCCGGACCAGTAGGTGGCACTGCGCCGAAACACTGCATGTTGCCTCAAGTCATGCTTGTGATGATATGTACGAAGTTTGGTCTGAATACGATAAATCGTTTTGGAGATATAGCCTCAAGTCTGATTTTGCGAGCTTTTCGTCGAATTCATTTGTGCCCTTTTCGAGAACGGATGGATCTATCAAAAAGCTTTTGAGAAGTTTTTGCAATCATGGTCTGAAGATGATCTGGTATAATTTTCGTGATAATCAGAGTAACAACCTAGGAGGAGTTCGAAAAAGTAGGTTTTTCGGAAAAATCAAAATGGCGGGAAAATTTTCATGACGGAAAATGACGTCAGGGTGCATTCGAATCGTCTTGAGGCAAGGGATCAGAGGAAAAAAGAATTTTGTTTCTAACCCTTCAAAAGTTATTAGCATAAACAGAAGTGAAACTTTGGACAGCTGGTGGCGCTAGAGAGATTGAGTAAGAGACTCCAAATTGGCTATGGACAGTTCAGACTGTCCTCTATCAGTGTGCCAATTTCACAACTTTTTAGCATACGGTTCTATGGGCTGCCATAGAGTTCAAGAGCAGAAGAATAATAAGAAGAAGAAGAAGTAGAAGAAGAAGAAGAAGAAGAAGAAGAAATCTAACGATTTCAATAGGTGCCTACGCACATTCTGTGCTTGGTCCCTAATAAATATAGCTGCAAGCAGCAATTACGGGGCCAAGCACAAAAACGGCACAATAAGCCAGCCAACATGGCTGTGAGCATCAGACCAACTGCAACAGTGAGCAATTAAAGACCTATTAAGATCATTTTAGGCAAAAGAGCTGAAAAATGATCAAAAATGAGGATTTACTGGTTCATTACTTTCGACCAATAGGTGGCGCTGTGAGCAAATTAATCTGGTATGGTCAGAGTGAGGTGACAATGACACTTGCAAAGTTTGGTGTCAATATTTCAAAGCATTGCAAGAGATACAGACTCAACAATGATTTTGGGATCATGCCTCTAATTCGTTGCTGAAGAATAGGAAAAAGGTTATGTCTATCAACATGAAATCCATAAGTTTTTGCCGGCATGGTCTGAAGATGATACGATTCAATTTTGGTGAAAATTAGACCAATGGTCTAGGAGGAGTTTAAAAAGGTGTGATTTTAAAGAAAATCAAAGTAGTGGAGACTTAGTTATGCAGACTATGGCAAAATTGGCATCAATGTTCTCAGCATGACCCACGGAATCTAATAAGACCAGTCTCATTACAATAGGCCACATTTATATAAAGCTATTAGCATTTTTTAAATATTTCGTTATAAAATTTGACCAGAAGGAGGCGCTGTCTCAAAACCTATTGTGTACCTTCAGAGCATGATGCCAATGCCACAAAAAAATACAAATTCTCCACTAGGTGGCGCTGGTCCGAAATTTCTCAGGCTCCTTCAGGGCATTGTGCTGATGACCCATACCGAGTTTCGTAACGATACGCTAATACGTTCGTAAAATACAGGATTTTAGCACAAAATTCTAAATGGCCGACAGCCAAAATGGCCGATATGGGAAAATTGGATATTATTCGACTCAGCATGATGCCCCGAATCCTAGGAGACCAAAGTTATGAGTTTTAGACAAACCCATCAGAAGTTATGAGCAAAAATAGCCATTTTTCATATCTCCGCACCAGTAGGTGGCACTGTGCCAAAACGCTCCATGATGCCTCAAGTCATGCTTGTGATGACATGTACTAAGTTTGGTCTGAATATGATAAAGCATTTCGGAGATATAACCTTGAGTCCAATTTGGAGTGCTCCACGTTGATTTTATTTGCGTGTTATTCAAGAACGGTTGGGTTAATCAAAAAGCTTTTAATAACTTTTTGTTGGCATGGTCTGAAGATGATCTGGTTCAATTTTCGTGAAAATCGGAGTAACGGCCTAGGAGGAGTTCGAAAAAGTAGGTTTTTCAGAAAATTCAAAATGGCGGAAAAATTTTCATGACGGAAAATGACGTCATAGGGTGCAAATGATTCATCTTGACCCAAGGAATCAGACAAAAAAAATTTTGTTTCTAACCCTTACGGTTCAAAAGTTCTTAACACAAACATGAGTGCAACTTTGGACAACTGGTGGCGCTAGAGGGATTGAGTTAGAGACTCCAAAATTGCAATGGACAAAGGTCAGACTGTCCTCTAACTGTGTGCCAAATTTCACAACTTTCCCGCAAGCAGTTCTATGCGCTGCCATAGACTTCAAGAGCGGAAGAAGAAGAATAATAATAATTATTAGACTGTCTAATTAATTATTAGACAGAGCTGTTAAACAAAGAAAGTAAGCAGTATATGACAAACTTTTATAGCGTTTGCTTTTCGATTAAAAACCAAAAGCTATAATACTTTCTGATCTCATTAGCATTTAGCAAATACACATTAATATAATTTAAATTAAACAGGGTGTGATAAGTCGGATCAGTCTACAAACACGTTGAGTCATGTCATCCTCTCCCAGCATTGCTACCTGTTCCATTTGCCACATGTTCACCATAGCTCTCTCTGTCAGCGACGAGGGATTTACATGTCATAAATGTAGGGAAATAGTCAGGCTGACAGAGAGAATCTCAGAATTAGAGACACGCATCCAAACTTTAATCGAGGATAGTAAGAATGCAAGGGCTTCAGATACTGTTTTGGATGCGACTAGCTTAGTGAACTCTGTACATTGTTCGGTTCCGGCTGTAGAGCCTGCGCAGCAGGGCACTTGGATAACGGTGAGGCGGCCTAGCCGCGGAAAACACCACTCTTCCGTTCCAGTAAGAACATCAAACAGGTTCTCCCCACTCAGTGATACACCCACTGAGAATCCTGTTGAAAGTGCCCTAGTTATTGGCGATTCTATTACACGGAACGTGAAAATAGAGACACCAGCCACCATAGTCACATGTTTGCTGGGAGCCAGAGCACCTGACATCAAAGCAAATTTAAAAGTGCTGGCTAATGCTAATCGTAAATACTCTAAGATTATTATTCACGTCGGCACTAATGATGTTCGACTTCGCCAGTCGGAGATCACTAAAATTAACATTAAAGAGGTGTGTGAACTCGCAAGTACAATGTCAGAAACAGTAATTTGCTCTGGCCCCCTTCCTGTTCGTCGGAGTGATGAGATAGTTAGCAGATTATCATCACTCAATGGCTGGCTGTCTAAGTGGTGTCCGCAAAATAATATAGGTTTCATAGACAATTGGAAAAGTTTTTGGGGCAGACCTGACTTGTTGAAAAGAGATGGTATTCATCCCTCCCGGGATGGTGCTGCTCTTCTCTCTAGTAATATGACAAACTGGGGCCCAAGTCAGGAAGCAGACAGACTGGCTAAACCGACCATATGCTAGCTGCCTCACGTTACATAAGTCAGATAATTCAGATAACTCCCAACACATAGAAACACTTACACCTAGATATTTTCAAATAGAGACTGTGTCTGTACCCCGAATTAGTAAAAACAAAAAACTTCCAAACCCATTTAATGGTACAAATTTAATTGATGTTCAACAAATAAAAAATAGAGATAATAATGCTGTAATGACGCTGAGGCAGCGTTAGAATCCATATGCAGTCGTTTAATGTAATCCACAGCGAACAAAACCAAATCGACAGGCAGGTAGCATAAACGTGAGGCAGGCAGAGGTAGAAACACAATAAGGCAGTCCAATCCAAACAACAGAACAAAGGGGAAATCCAAAAGGCAGAAACAGAACTAAACAGGCAGTGGTCATACACAAGATAGCAAACAATGATGATATAAACGCTCGGTAAGGCAGGTAAACTGGCAATACTTCGCAATGGCCTGATAGCCTAGCCATGCTTAAATGTCCCACAAACAGGAAGTGACTCAAGAAGCAGAGGGAGCGGCACACAGTCAGTACTCGGGAGAGGGCTCCCTCTGCTGGCGTGACGTTACAGAATCCCTCCCCCTAGGAGCGACTCCTGGCGCTCGACGTGGGCGTCCCCGTGGTCTAGGTGCTGGACAATCGGGCCTGGCTCGATGAAAGTCCTCGATAAGTGATGGATCCAAGATGTCGTGAGCGGCTACCCAAGATCTCTCCTCAGGTCCGTATCCCTCCCAGTCCACCAAATACTGGAGCTGACCCCCTCTCCGTCTGGAGTCCAACAACTCCTTTACCGCATATGCAGGAGATCCATCAATGTCCAGCGGTGGAGGTGGCTCCCAGTTCTCAACGTTGGGGTCAGCACCCGGGTGGGCCGGTTTGAGGAGGGAAACATGGAAGGAGGGAGAGACACGATAGTTAGCTGGCAGTTCCAACTGGTATGTGACCTCATTAATCTGTCTTAAGATTTTAAATGGGCCTACATACCTTGGGTATGAGTTTTCTACTTGGTAGCCGCAACTTGAGGTCCCGTGTGGAGAGCCAGACCCTTTGTCCTGGTTGGTAGGGAGGATGTGGGCGACGTCGCCTATTGGCCTGGATCTCCTGGTTCCTGATAGCCCTTTGCAGACGTACATGCGCACTATCCCACACCCTCTCACTACGACGAATCCAGTCATCAACTGCGGGTACCGTAGAAGGTTCTCCTGACCACGGGAACATGGGGGGTTGGTATCCCAGCACACATTGAAATGGAGTGAGACCAGTGGAGGAATGTTTTAAAGAGTTTTGTGCATACTCTGCCCATGGTAGAAACTCAGACCAGCGATGCTGTTCACGACCACAGTACGACCGTAGATACCTGCCAATTTCTTGATTCAATCTCTCCACTTGACCGTTGGACTGAGGATGGTATCCTGAGGTCAAGCTGACATTGATGTCCAGCTGTTTACAGAAAGCTCTCCATACTTGTGAGGTGAATTGCGTTCCTCTGTCAGAAACAACATCTTCAGGTATGCCATAAACTCTAAAAACATGTTGGAAAAGTGCTAGAGCGGTTTCCATGGCAGTGGGGAGGCCTTTCAAAGGTATTAGACGGCAAGCTTTTGAGAAGCGGTCAATGATCACAAGGATTGCTGTGAATTCGTTTGAAGGCGGTAAATCGGTGACAAAGTCTATTGAAAGGTGTGACCAGGGTCGTTGGGGAATGGGCAAGGGCTGTAGCAAACCGGATGGTAATTCCTTTGGTGTTTTGGACTGGGCACAGACAGAACAGGACTTGACGTAGTTAGCCACATCTTTAACCATGGATGGCCACCAGAATGAGTTTTGTGTGAGATGGAGTGTTCTTGAAATACCTGGATGACCTGAGCAGAGTGAGGTATGGACCCATTGTATGACCCTCATTCGGAGATTTGTAGGAATGTAGTGCTTGTTAGGAGGACAACCTTGTGGCATGGGTTCATTCTGTTGCTCTCTTTGGATCTCGTCCATCAGATCCCATGTAATGGGTGCAATGATAACTGATGGGGGTAGAATAGACTCTGGTGTGGATTCTGTTTGTGGATGATCATGTCGTCTGGAGAGTGCATCGGCCTTGCTGTTCTTGCTACCTGGACGGTAAGTTACAGTAAACTGGAACCTTGTAAAGAAAAGTGACCAGCGTGCTTGGCGAGGGTTTAGTCTCTTCGCACTCTTAATGTATTCAAGATTCTTATGATCTGTGATTACCTGGAAAGGGTGGATGGAACCCTCCAGCCAGTGTCTCCATTCTTCGATTGCGGCTTTCATAGCTAGAAGTTCTTTATTGCCAACATCATAGTTGCGTTCAGCATCGTTGAGTTTTCTAGAGAAATATGCACATGGATAAAGCTTGCCTGGCTGTCCGTGACGTTGAGAGAGTACCGCACCGATTCCACTGTCTGAGGCGTCGACTTCCACGACAAACGGCAGGTTGGGATCTGGATGTTTGAGGATGGGTGCTGTCGTGAAGCTGTTCTTAAGTTCTGTGAAGGCTTGGGTGGCACTCTCAGTCCATTTTAACTTTGTGGGTTTACCTTTCAGTAGAGAGGTCAGTGGTGACGCTGTAATACTGTAGTTGCGGATGAAGCGTCGGTAGAAATTAGCAAATCCTAAGAAGCGCTGAAGTTCCTTGACTGTAGTGGGTTGAGGCCATTCCGTTACTGCTGTGATCTTGGAATTGTCCATTTCTACACCATGATGGCTGACGTTGTATCCCAGGAATGAGGTTCGCTGGACATGGAATTCACACTTTTCCGCTTTCACATAAAGTTGATTCTTCAACAACCTTGATAACACTGTCTTTACATGTTCCTGGTGTTCCACTTCTGACTTGGAATATATCAGTATGTCATCAATGTATGCCACTACATACTTGTTTAAGATGTCCCTAAAGATCTCGTTGATGAATGACTGAAAGACTGCTGGTGCATTGGCTAGCCCATACGGCATAACCTGGTATTCATAGTGCCCCCTAGTGGTCAGAAATGTAGTCTTCCATTGCTTGAGTTTCTGGACGTGAAAGGGGATAAATCTTACTTTTGGGAGGCATTGCATTGGGCAGGAGGTCTATGGCACAATCCCAGGAACGATGAGGTGGAAGCAGGGTAGCTTTGGTCTTGCTAAAGACTTCTTGTAGTTCTTGGTAACATGATGGTATGGTGACTGGTTTAGATTCAGGACTTTCAATACTCGTGGTTAGACAAGGCTTGGTAATTATGGTGCTCAAACAGTGTGTGTAGCAGAACTGTGACCATTGTGTTATCTCACCATGGTGCCACGAGATGACTGGGTCGTGAACAGATAGCCAAGGGTATCCTAGGATGATTTCATGGCGTGGGGAATCAATCACATAGAATGAGATGGTCTCCCGATGGAATAGTCCCACCTGAAGTTGCATGGGCAGAGTTTGTTGAATGATGCCATCTCCAATGGGTTTGTTGTTGACAGCGTTGACCTTGAGTGGTGGATTGCAGGGCTGTGTGGGGATGTTGAATTTTCTTATGAGGTCTTGATGGATTAAGTTCAATGCAGATCCGGAGTCAATCAACGCTGTGAATTCAAAAGAATCGTTTTCAGTAGAAATCTTGACATTGGTAGTGAGGGACTTGGCAGTAAGGAGCATAAGATTGTCAACACTCACCCGGCTGCTAGCATTGATGTTCCTCCGGGCCTTCAGTGGACATGCGGTGTTGAGGTGGCCTGCTTCTCCGCAGTAAAAACACAGATTGTGTAACAACCGTCTTGATCTTTCTTCCATAGAAAGCCTTGTAACTCCTAGCTGCATGGGCTCTGGGTTGGATTGAGCAGTAGATTGGACTGGGTATGAATTCTGAGGCATCTGCTGAATTCTCATTGATGGTAACTTGGATTTAGCAGGGTTATTGCGCATGAGATTATCAATCTTGATTGCTAGTGTCACATATTCAGAGAAAGAGTGGTTTTCACCCTTGCATGCAAGCTCTGCCTGTAGCTCAACATTTAAACTGCGTTGAAATACGGCCTTGAGTGCCACGTCATTCCAACCACTCTGCGCGGCGAGCGTTCTGAATTCAATGGCGTAATCAGCAGCTGATCGGCGGCCTTGAGTTAACTGCATGAGCTGGGTTGAAACATCCTTGCCTCCCGCTGGATATTCAAACACGTCTCTGAGTTGCTGAACGAAATAAGTATAGGATGTTTGGAACAATTGATCAGTTTCCCAGACTGCCGCGGCCCACTCGATCGCTTTGCCAGTTAACAGTGACATGAGAAATGCACATTTTTTCTCATCAGAATCAAAATCATCCCCTTGATACTTGAAAAAGATTTCTACTTGACGGAGAAATCCTTTACATTGCTCTGCTGAACCATTAAACTTATCGGGTAAAGCAAAGCTTACCTTCTTTGGCATAGTAGGTGGTAGTGATCGTAAATACTGCGTGAGATAGTCGTTAGCCGCTTGCGCTTTGCCCAGTTGTTCTTGGTATTCTTTGAGGATGTCACTCTGATAAGCGAACGCGGCCTGCAGATTAGAAACTTCTGCTGGATTCATCGAGGGCGAAGTATTATGTAATGACGCTGAGGCGGCGTTAGAATCCATATGCAGTCGTTTAATGTAATCCACAGCGAACAAAACCAAATCGACAGGCAGGTAGCATAAACGTGAGGCAGGCAGAGGTAGAAACACAATAAGGCAGTCCAATCCAAACAACGGAACAAAGGGGAAATCCAAAAGGCAGAAACAGAACTAAACAGGCAGTGGTCATACACAAGATAGCAAACAATGATGATATAAACGCTCGGTAAGGCAGGTAAACTGGCAATACTTCGCAATGGCCTGATAGCCTAGCCATGCTTAAATGTCCCACAAACAGGAAGTGACTCAAGAAGCAGAGGGAGCGGCACACAGTCAGTACTAGGGAGAGGGCTCCCTCTGCTGGCGTGACGTTACAAATGCTAAACAAATGATAAAACTCAGGTTGTTAAATATTAGATCCCTTTCTTCAAAATCACTTATTGTTAATGATATTATCAAAGATAATAATCTAGATGTGCTGTGTTTGACAGAAACTTGGCTAAAACCGGACGATTACATTACTTTAAATGAGTCTAGTCCTCAAGGTTATGATTATTGACACAATGCCCGTCAGAAAGGCAAAGGGGGAGGTGTTGCTGTAATCTATAGTAATATTTACAGTATTAGTCAAAAGTCTTTCAAATATAATTCCTTCGAAGTGATGGTACTTTACGTAACATTATGTAAGTTGACATTTGTGCTGGCTACTGTATACAGGCCACCAGGACACCATACAGACTTTATCAAAGAATTTGCTGACTTTCTATCGGAGTTAGTACTAGCTGCAGATAAAGTCCTTGTTGTTGGTGATTTTAATATCCATGTAGATAATAAAAAAGACGCATTAGGATTGGCATTTGCAGATATTCTAAACTCTATTGGTGTTAGACAACACGTGTCAGGACCCACTCATTGTCGTAATCATACTTTAGATCTAATATTGTCACATGGAATCGATATTGATGCTGTTGAAATTCTGCAGCAGAGTGACGACATCTCAGATCATTATCTAGTCTCGTGTATACTACATTTAGTCAAGGCGGCTAAACTGCCTCCATGCCATAAATATGGTAGAACCATCACTTCTACCACTAAAGATAGCTTTATAAATAATCTTCCTGATCAGTTTCATCGCCTTAGCATACCAGAAAGCTTAGAAGACCTCGATGTTGCAACAGAAACTATTGCCTCTGTCTTTTCCAGCACATTAGACTCAGTTGCTCCTTTGCGCTTAAAAAAGATTAAGGAAATTAATCCAATGCCATGGTACAATGAGCACACTCAGGCCCTACAGTTAGCAGCCAGAAAAATGGAGCGCAGCTAGAAGAAAACAAAACTAGAAGTATTTCGCATTTCGTGGAGAGAGAGAATGATTGAGTACAGAAAGGCCTTAAAATCTGCTAGATCTGCCTATTTTTCAAAACTTTTAGAAGAAAATAAACACAACCCTAGGTATTTATTTGATACAGTGGCTAAATTAACAAGAAATAAAGCTTCAACTTCTGATGTTTCCAAAGAGCATAGCAGTAATGACTTTATGAACTTCTTTACTTGCAAGATTGATAATATAAGAGAAAAAATTATAACCATGCAACCGTCTACTACAGTATCGCGTCAGATTGTAGTGCATTGTAGTGTCCCTGAGGAAAAATTCAATTCATTTACTGCTTTAGGAGAGGAAGAATTGTCTAAACTTGTTAAATCATCAAAATCAACAACATGTATGTTAGACCCTATACCGACTAAGCTATTGAAAGAAATGCTTCCAGAGGTTATAGATCCTCTTCTTAATATCGTCAATTCATCTTTATCACTAGGACACGTACCAAAAACTTTTAAGTTTTAAACTTTATTAAACCTCTTATTAAAAAACCACAACTTGATCCTAGAGAATTAGTCAATTACAGGCTGATCTCAAATCTCACTTTTCTGTCAAAAATACTAGAAAAGGTAGTATCATCACAACTATGTTCCTTTTTAGAAAGAAATAGTATCTGTGAGGATTTCCAGTCAGGATTTAGACCGTACCATAGTACTGAGACTGCTCTCATTAGAGTTACTAATGATTTGCTCTTATCATCAGATCGTGGTTGTATCTCTCTATTAGTGTTACTGGATCTTAGTGCTGCATTTGACACTATTGATCACAATATTCTTTTAAATAGACTCGAAAATTATGTTGGCATTAGTGGAATTGCATTGTCATGGTTCAAATCATACTTATCTGACCGTTATCAGTTTGTAGTAGTAAACGAAGAGATGTCATATCGATCACAAGTTCAATATGGAGTACCGCAAGGCTCAGTACTAGGACCGTTGCTGTTCACTCTGTACATGCTACCCCTGGGAGATATAAGTAGGAAGCATGGCGTTAGTTTTCACTGTTACGCTGATGATACTCAGCTCTATATTTCTTCGCGCCCTGACGAAACTTACCAATTCACAAAATTAACAGAATGCATAGCTGATATAAAAAATTGGATGACCAGTAATTTCCTACTACTAAATTCAGAAAAAACAGAGATTCTAATTTTTGGACCAAAAACTTCTTCACGTAATAACCTAGAATACTGTCTAACACTTGATGGCTGTTCTGTTAAGTCTTCGTCGTCAGTTAGGAAACTGGGTGTGCTCTTTGATACCAATCTTTCATTTGAAGGCCATGTTACTAGCATCTGTAAAACCGCATTCTTCTATCTTAAAAATATATCTAAACTACGACATATGCTCTCAATGAAAAATGCAGAACAGTTAGTTCATGCGTTCATGACCTCAAGGCTAGATTACTGTAACGCTTTACTGGGTGGTTGTTCTGCTCGCCTGATAAATAAACTACAGCTCGTACAAATGCAGCAGCTAGAGTTCTTACTAGAACTAGGAAGTATGACCATATTAGCCCAGTTCTGTCAACACTGCATTAGCTTCCTGTTAAACATCGTATAGATTTTAAAATCTTGCTAATTACTTACAAAGCACTAAATGGTTTAGCTCCTCAGTACCTGAGCGAGCTCCTAATTCATTATAGTCCTTCACGTCTATTGCGATCTCAGAATTCAGGCCAGCTGATAATACCTAGAGTATCAAAATCAACCGCAGGCGGTAGATCCTTCTCCTGTTTGGCACCTAAACTCTGGAACAATCTTCCTAGCATTGTTCGGGAAGCAGACACACTCTGTCAGTTTAAATCTAGACTAAAAACGCATTTCTTTAACCTGGCATACACATAACACATTACCAATTTATATTTTCAAATCCGTTAAAGGATTATTAGGCTGCATAAATTAGGTCAGCCGGAACCGGGAACACTTCCTGTAACACCTGATGTACTCGTTACATCAGAAGAAGAATGGCATCTACGCTAATATTAGTCTTTCTGGTTATCCCGAGGTTCACCGTAGTCAACCGGATCCGGGCCGTATCCAGGTGAGACCAAGGACCTGCGTCTTGACACGACCACAACGCAGCCCTGAAGTATCAGCAGAGATTGAGTCAACTAGATCATCCACTGTGAGGGCCTCATCGACACGACAGCCACGACACAGTTCCTCAACAACCGTCCATACCGGCGTGATGAATACGATCCTCAATTGGATGGAACTGGAATAAATACTTTGAACGTTGCGATCCTATTGGACTTACGATAGCAACCTGAATCGTAACAAAGCACTGTTGGCCAGAGGAGAACTGGCCCCCCGACTAAGCCTGGCTTCTCCCAAGGTTTTTTTCTCCATTTAAACACCTATTTGGCACTTGTCTGCCACCTGATGTCACCTGATGGAGTTTGGGTTCCTTGCCGCTGTCGCCTTTGGCTTGCTTAGTTGGGGACACTTGACATTTGACTTGACATTTGATATTCAACAGTGCTTTGATCTGCCTGCATTGACACTATTCTTTAAGAGCTGCTGTGCAGCCAAATAATGTACCAGTTATCAATGTAAAGCTGCTTTGACACAATCTACATTGTAAAAAGCGCTATATAAATAAAGGTGACTTGACTAAAAAAAAAGAACGCCAACGGAGCTTCAATACAGTCAATAATATAGATTTACTGGTTTATCACTTTTGACCAATAGGTGGCACTGTGATTAAATTTATGAGGTATGGTCAGAGTGAGGTGACAATGACACTCGCAAGGTTT
This sequence comes from Mylopharyngodon piceus, assembly GCA_039654765.1. NCBI lineage: Eukaryota > Metazoa > Chordata > Actinopteri > Cypriniformes > Xenocyprididae > Mylopharyngodon > Mylopharyngodon piceus. The sequence goes on from CM077451.1 coordinate 1,982,786, forward strand.
GGTGTCAATATGTAAAAGCATTGCAGAGATACAGCCTCAAGAGTCTATCAACACGAAATCCATAACATTTTACCAGCATGGTCTAAAGATGATACGATTCGATTTTGGTGAACATTGGAACAACGGTTTAAGAGTAGTTTGAAAAAGTATGATTTTAAAGAAAATCAAAATGACTTAGAGGAAGTTTGGCTGACTGTGGCAAAATTGGCATCAATATTCTCAGCATGACTCACAGAATTAGATAAGATCAGTCTAATTAAAAAAGGCCACATTTATATAAATCTATTAGCATTTTTTAAAATTTCATTGTAACATTTGACCACAAGGAGGCGCTATATCAAAACATATTGTGTACCTTCAGAGCATGGTACCAATGGCACATCCTGAGTTTCGTAATGGTACATCAATGCATTCATATAATATAGCATTTTATATCATAATACTGCATTGTAGTTAATGGAAATTTAATGTTTTGTTCAATTATAGCGCCACCAAGAGGCACAATCCTACCTATTTTTTTATGTGTCCTCAGGGTGACCCCATACATGTGTGGGTCAAATTTGGTACAAATATCTCATTTCGTTTTGGAGTTATAGACATTTATATGTATGAGATCATAAAAAATGACCCATGGACGACTTTGTTTTGATTTTTTTGCCACTTTCTATCAAAATTTTGACATTTGGGCAAAAACGTCTTGTTAACCAGCTTAGGTTCCGTGTTTCCTATGCTGGTTTCGTCCCGATCGGACTAACGGTTTCGAAGATATTCGCAATCGTTTTTTAAGCGCTAAATCACCATGCCGCACAAACCGTAAGTCGAAACCTAGCATGTTTGGTATCGTTGAACTCGGAAAGGATTCAGGAGTCTTAGAATGTGAGTTGTGTGAAAATAAGTCAACCAGATCAAAAGTTATAAGCATATGAATAAAAATTCTCCACTAGGTGGCGCTGGTCCGAAACTTCTCAGGCTGCTTCAGGGCATTGTCCTGATGATCCTTACCGAGTTTCGTAATGATACGCTAATGCGTTCATAAAATACAGAATTTTAGCACAAAATTCAAAATGGCCGACTGCCAAAATGGCCGATATGGGAAAATTGGATATCATTCGACTCGGCATGATGCCCCGAATCCAACGAGACCAAATTTATGGGACAAACCCATCAGAAGTTATAAGCAAAAATAGCCATTTTTCGTATCTCCAAACCAGTAGGTGGTGCTGCGCCGAAACGCTGCATGTTGCCTCAAGACATGCTTGTGATAACATGTACTAAGTTTGGTCTGAATATGATAAAGCGTTGCAGAGATACAGCCTTATGTCTATTTTAGCAAACGCTATGTAAAATTCGTTTGCGTATTTTTCGAAAACGGTTTGAGAAATCAACTTGAATTCCATAACTTTTTGTCGGCATGGTCTGAAGATGATCTGGTTCAATTTTCGTGAAAATCGGAGTAACGGCCTAGGAGGAGTTCGAAAAAGTACGTTTTTTAGAAAATTCAAAATGGCGGAAAATTTTTCATGACGGAAAATGACGTCATAGGGTGCAAACGATTCGAATTTTGTTTCTAACCCTCATGGTGCGTTCACACCAGACGCGAATAAAGCGTTAAGCGCGAGTGATTTACATGTTAAGTCAATGCAAAGACGCGAATAGACATCCTGCAGCGCGATTCGCGTGAATAGAGCGTTTCGGGCGTTTGACGCGCGAATCACGCGAGTTGAAAAATGTGAACTTTGGCGAAAATTCGCACCACGTTAACCAATCAGGAGCTTGCTCTAGTAGTGACGTGATTACGACGTAGCGAGAGGCAGCAGAAATCCGAAACAACAACGGAGGACAAAATCATCTTCGCTGTACGATACATCTTCATACTTTTATAGAAACAGGAATAAAAAGGATGTTGCTTGGAAGAAAGTGAGTGAGGAGGTCGGACAATCTGGTAAGTTGTAAAAAACGCTCTTTACTCAATTTGAGCTATATGTGTGTATATATATATATATATATATATATATATACACACTATTATATACACATATATATATATACACACACACACATACATACATACACATATACATACACATATTGAGACTACAAGCTAGCTAAAGCCGGCAAATTGAGCTTATTCGCCGTATTTTACAACTACTTTCCCGCTGACAAGTTGATGTGTTTATTCAGAGGAAGTGTGCAGAAACGAGACTCGAGCCGTCTGGCAGAAGCCCATCTCATGACGCGAATTCGCGTCTGTTGTGAAGTGAATTTCACACGCGAATGAAGCGAATTTCACACGCGAATGAAGCAAGTAAACTCAAAATGTTCAAGCGTCCAACTATGCGCGAATAGCGCGATTTATTCGCGCAAGTCGCGTCTGGTGTGAACGCCCCATTACGGTTCAAAAGTTATTAACATAAACATGAGTGCAAATTTGGACAGCTGGTGGCGCTAGAGGGATTGAGTTAGAGACTCCAAATTTGCTATGGGCACAGTTCAGACTGTCCTCTAACAGTGTGCCACATTTCACAACTTTCCCGCAAGCGGTTCTATGGGCTGCCATAGACTCAAGAGCGGAAGAAGAAGAAGAATAATAAAAAAAAATAAATAAAAAAAAAGAACGCCAACAGATACAATAGGTGCCTATGCACCTTCGGTGCTTGGCCCCTAATTAAAACTGCAAGCAGCATTTACGGGGCCAAGCACAAAAGCAGCACAACAAGCCAGCCAACACGGCCGTGAGCTTCAAACCAACTGCAACAGTGAGTAATTAAAGACCCATTAAGATCATTTTAGGCAAAAGAGCTGAAATATCAGAAATACAGTCAATAATATAGATTTACTGGTTTATCACTTTCCACCAATAGGTGGCGCTGTGACCAAATTCATGCGGTATGGTCAGAGTGAGGTGACAATGACAATCGCAAAATTTGGTGTGAATATGTCAAAGCATTACAGAGATACAGCCTCAAGAGTCATTTTGGCATCAAGCCTCTAATTCTTCGCTGTGGTATATGAATACGGTTTTGTCCATCAACACGAAATCTATAACATTTATTCGACATGGTCTGAAGATGATACGATTCAATTTTGGTGAAAATTGGACGAATGGTCTTAGAGCAGTTTGAAAAAGTAGGTTTTAAAGAAAGTCAAAATGGCAGACAGGAAGTTTGGCTGACTATTGTAAAATTGACATCAATGTTCTTAGCATGACCCACAGAATCTATTAAGATCCCACCAATTTTTTTATGTGTCCTCAGGGTGACCCCATACATGTGTGTGTCAAATTTGGTGCAAATATCTCATTTCGATTTTTTTGCCTCTTCCTATCAAAATTTTGACATTTGGGCTGTGACATTTAGTTAACCAGCTTAGGTTCTGTGTTTCCTACGGTGGTTTCGTCTCGATCAGACTAACGGTTTCGAAGATATTCGCAATCGTTTTTTAAGCGCTAAATCACCACGCCGCACAAACCGCAAGTCGAAACCTAGCATGTTTGGTATCGTTGGACTCGGCAAGGATTCAGGAGTCTAAGCTTGTGACTCCCGTGAAAATAAGTCAACCACACCCAAAGTTATATGCATTTTCATCCAAAACCATTAAAAACATATGTTTTTAACAGTTATAGCGCCACCTATGGTCCGATCTACACAAAAATTGACATGCTTGCTTAGAGTCATATGCTGCATGTGCTCACCAATTTTTGTGAAGTTCTGAGTTTTCCTTTAGGCTTTATAGGCTTTTGGGTATATTTAGCCACACCCACTTTCTAAATGACCCTGTTACAGCGACCCAAAGGGTAAAGTTCATCTTTTTTTGATAATTATTGATCTAGAGAGTCCAGAGAATTGTCGTGCACTGGTTTCGTTCCGATCGGGCGAAAAACCTAGGATTAGTTCGCAAAAGTAGGTTTTTCACATATTTGCGAATAATTAATGAACGATTTGAATGACAGCATTGGTTCTTGAGGCAAAGTTGTTCAGAATGAGGAGATCTATCAAATGATATACATATTGTGAAACACCACATGATTACAGAGGCATAAAACTCGTTAGCACCAACTAGTGGCCGATTTCTTTCAAAATTCTTACAGACCTCCAGGCCCATGAGTCGATCATGCACACCGAGTTTGGTTCCGATCGGCCTCCGTTAACCTTGTCTAATAGGTGCATCAGCAATTTCATTGGCTGATGGCGGCCATGTTTTTTGAGATACGCCAATGTCCTCATAGATTGTCATGCCCCCTTGGACCAAGACATTGCATGCCAAATTTTAAGTCATTTATCAGGGTTCAAGCTTTTAAGACCTTTATGCCATTTATGGTGTTAGGTTCTAGGCCGACACAAAAAGCATTTAAGATTTATAGGCTTTTGGAGATGGAGATACATTTCTGAAAGATGCTGTTATGGCTATCCAAATGGTAAAGTTCAACAGTTTTTGATAATTATTGACCTAAAAAAATCTAGAGAATTTTTCTGTAGTGGTTTTGAGGTTGAGTGAAATACCTAGGACCTTAAAGCAAACTTATAGAGAATGAGCAGATTCAACATATGCTATGAATATCGTTTATCTGTGATACGTAGCGCCACCCGGTGGCTGATTTCCACAGACCGCTAGAGTCAAGAGTCAAATAGGTTCACCAAGTTTCGTTTTGATCGGCCTCCGTTAACTTGGTGTAACAGCTTTTCAAAATTCATAGGCCAATGGCAGCCATGTTTTTTGAGAGACTCGAAGGTCCTCATAGACATTCATGGCACCTTCGGCCAAGACATTGCATGTCAATTTTCAAGTCAATCGGATTAACGATTGTGTAGTTATTAGCTATTTTCATGTTTTTTTCCTGTTATAGTGCCACCAAGTGGACAATCGCTTTCCATCATGGCAACTTGGTAAGGACAGTGCATGCCAATTTTCAAGTCAATCAGACTAACTCTTGTGTAGATGTAGTGGTTTTCATGTTTTTTCTCTATTACAGTGCCACCAAGTGGTCAAACGCTTTTTTTTTTTTTAATTTATTGTGACCTCGGACTGAGCTTGTACACAAGTGTACCATGTTTGGTGAAAATATCTCATTTCGTTCTTTTGTTCGTCCTGGGCTCAGCTTTCCAATGATATAAGATACTTGAGTCTGGGACAAACAGTCTAGGAGTTATGAGCCATTTCACGCAGTTGATCGCTGTAGCGCCACCTATTGACCGATTTTGACGATTCCAGGTATCTGAGTAGCGAGCAAGACTACTACCATTTGACAAAGTTTCAAGTCTCTAGGCCTTACGGTTTGGGCTGCCCGATCAGTTTTAGCAAAGAAGAAATAAAATAATAAAAATCTGAGCAATTACAATAGGTTTTCAGCACTTCGTGCTTGAACCCCTAAAAATCCTTACAATTACAATAGGGTTTCAGCACTTCGTGCTTGAACCCCTAATAGTAATAAAAATCCTTACAATTACAATAGGGTTTCAGCACTTCATGCTTGAACCTCTAATAAGAAAACTAACGATTACAAGAGGTGCCTTCGCACCTTCGGTGCTTGGCCGCTAATAATATATGCTTGCTTGTTGTCTTTTCAATTCCTGTCTTTTGGACAAAAGAATATAACATATGAAGCCTACCATACTAATATATTTGCTCGTGAATTACAGTTAAAGTAAGATATGCCATCGCAGTTGTTTAGATCACTGTATATTGCTCGTAACTGTAAAATGCCTGCATATTTTGTCATGTATTGTTTTCCTGTAAACAGATTTATAGATTTTGTCTTCCATGTACAGTATGTCATTGACAAGGGTGTTGGTTTATGAATTTTATCACATTTTAGAACTGAGATTATAAAATTATAAAGTTTAGCAATAGCCTATCACACCAGCAAGAGTGTTTTTCCCAATATTAGAGCGATTGCAAATGTTTATGGAGCTGTTGTATAAATCAATATAGCAATAAGTTAATTTTGAGTGTGCTTTTGCACTATTTTGATGAAAGGAGTATCAAACAAAGCCACAGCAGAACAGCGTCACTCGTAAAGACAGTAACTTGCCACCACCTACTGGCCATTTAACTTCATATTTCTATAACATGGATGGGCAATGTCAGTCCTGGAGTGCAGAGTTTAGCTTCAAGCCTAATCAAACACACCTGAACCAGAACTGATGTTACCCATCCCAATCTATAATTTTGTTTTTAAAGCTATATTTAAAACATTAATCTTATAGTATTATGCAATTATGTAGTTATGTTAATAAACACAGTATGTGAACAAATCACTGCATATCAAATCCACCTGGTTTCTTAACTATCTCCTCTAACACAATCGTAGTCAATGCAGAAATGATACGTTCAGTTTTAGAATTAATTTACCAGGTTACCTGTGATCGCTTAACAACAATTAAGAAGTATGTTAGCTACAGTAGCCTTAGCATATTAGCATCATGAGTCAAGTAATATTTTAACACCAAATACCATATATTATGAACATAAAGATTAACAATCATAACAAGAGTGCACATTAAAAAGAGTATCTCCTGTATCTCAAAAAGAGGAATTATTTGTATATGTCCATAGTTCAGATAACTTTACAGCTTTAAAGTCCTTGTAAAGTTTCAAATTAAACTGTTATCTTCCCCTGTATGAGTGTGAGCATCAGTAGCCATGAGTCGCATTGAAGTGATGTCATCTCCCTCTTTTCGACTGATTGGCTAGAGAAGGAGCTGTCAATCTAGAACTAGTGGACCAATGGTGACGCTTAAGCCCACCCTAATTTACCTGAAACTCAAACTGCAACATTTGGAAAAGCAAGAGCAGAACATAGAAAGAAGAGCAAAGAGAAAAACAGCACAGAGCGTACAAAGAGTCAAATATGAGCAGAAAATGTAAGAGAGCACAAGGTACAGAGTAATAAAACCAAGGAAAACAACTTTTAAGAACACAAACACAAGTTTAAGATTTGTGCAATATAATTTTAATGTGTTTAAAGTTTTGATTCATGCTTTTTTTAAAAAATTTTTAAATGCGCTTTTAATTTTTCAATTCATGCTTATTATACAGTCCCTCCAGGATTCCGCGATTCTGTGATCGCTGAATTTACCGCAAAATCAAGCAAACGCCGCAAAATTCGGAGGGGCTTGCAATTTTTCTAAATTGCCGCATATTTTCCGCAGATTTTGGGCCTGAACGCGTCGTGTGACGTCATCACAACATGCATTCAGCCAAAGGAAAGCCCCCTTCGAAGTAGGCTATGTGCGCTGAACTTGAATCGATCGATAAACAACTATTTGTGCCGTTGCCTCGGCAATGCATCTGTCAGTCAACCACCGCAACAACCCCGCTCCCGCTGTAAGCGCGCAACTCTCTCTCACACACACACACGAGCGTGCACGCTCTGAGTGACATCTGAACCGATTGATGGAAACGTTTATCAACAGTGTCTGTATGTTGCATAAAAGAGGCTCGCGCACTCTGTAAACAACCCCAAAATGGACAAGGAGCAAGACGGAACAACTGAAGTAGACACTGAATGAAAATGTATTCGGTAATATAGCAGGTTCCAGGGTTACCCCTGTAAAAACAGCAGGCAACTACTTTACCTTTATGACACCGCTTGTGTACTGATTGTTTACTTTCGAACTTTATAGTTATGTTCTTATGCACTTTAATCTGTTTGAAACATTTGTTTACTTTATACATTTTGTGTATTCTTCAAAAGTAGGCCACTGTTGTATTTAAGGTTCTTTTTGTTGTATTATAAAAATACTAATCAACCCTGTAAAGCCTGAAATACTTAAATAATAGTCAGAAAATAATTTATTTTTTAAACGTTTTTTTTTTTTTTTTTTTTTACCTTTAGACAAAATATAAAAGAAAAAAGTTGCATGTGTTTTATGTTTTGTCATATATTTGATACACCAGGATTTACAATATGATATGGTGAGTATGGAGGGGAAAAACAGCTTAATTTTATTCAGAGGCCAAAACTGAGCAAAAATTGCAGTTTGCTGCAGTTGTTATTTATATGACCAAAAATGTAAATCAATGAGATCTTTATAACAGTACAGCAGACTACTTACGTAAAATGCATATACATATAATTTGTTACTCTATGGCCACGTTCACACAGTCATTTTTCGGGATTGACAACCGCATTTACTTAAGAGGTGTGAGTTTCGAAATGTCTCGTTCACACAGCAACTTTCAGTAGCGTTTGGAACACTGTCTGTATGAACATGCAGCGAGTGTCAAGCCCGTATTCTCTTACTAGTAACCATGACGACAGTGATCAACGTAATATTAAAGATGGCGACGTCCATAAAACTGGAAAGTATTATCACTTTTCACATAACAAGAGACTAACTGAACGGCGAGTTCATCCATCAAAACTTCATTAACCAACAGCAGCATGTAAACATGCGCTAGCCGGAATGTTTAACCGCTGCACACGCGTCACGTCCTTTGCAACATCTCGCGCATGACAGGCATTTGAAAAGAAACACAAAACTGACATGAGCCGCTCCAGTGGAGAACAGTGACTGGATCTAACACCTTGATGACGCACAGCTCACATCTCTGTCGCAGTAAGTTACTGAAAGCGAAACCACACACAAAACACCTTAGGAGAGTGGCTCTCTCGCACTGTATGATGTGACAGACAACTAGTTGTCCAGTACGGTTCCATTCACACAGCGCGAATATTCCGAGAATGCGGTTGTGAGTCCTGAAAATTTACAGGTGTGAGTTCGGTTATAGAATGCGGTTGTTACTCCCGTAAATATCCGTACTGCGTGTGAACGCAACCGTATTAAGGACTCAAATACAGGACTGACAACTGTATTCTGCTGCTGTGTGAACGTGGCCTATATATCTTATAATATGTCTTAGTAAGAATTTTTATTGTGGGGGGCAAAACACAATGCAATGCAATAGGCATACAATGATGATTGAGAGATGAACAAATAAATGTTCCTGAAAGCCTGTTGTATCATATTTGATACATAAAATAGGCTATACAAAATTGATTGATAAAATATACAAACCTTTCTAAAGGGGGAGCATATACCCCCGGACCCCCCTAGAGTACCTGACAACCATGCCCCCTTTCACAAAATCATGTGGGAAACACTGCAATATAACATTTTATTTGGTGTTACATATGAAATAAGTTATTATCAGTGTTCTCCTTTTAAAAATTACAGAGCCCAGTGGTTCTTGAACTCAGAAAAGCAATAAAAATGTTAGAAGAATATTGACTCGTGTATTTTCACTAAAAAACTACACGAGAAATGCCGCAAATATTGCCGCAAATTTTGAGAAAAGCTGCCGCAAAATCAGTCATTTTAGGCCGCAGAAATCAGAAAAAAGTCCCGCGAAATCCTGGAGGGACTGATTATATTTTGATCTGTGACCACGTTGTTTGCTATTCTGATCATTTTGCATTATTTGTTTTAGTTTGTGCAATACATTTTTACCTGTTTTAACACTCCAGTTAATATACCAGCAGGATACACTAAATAAGTGGAACGACTGTGCCTCTTAAGCAGTACAAAAAAAATAACAAACAGGAGACAGATGTTCATCAATAAACCCAAGTGTATTTACAATTCAAACCGTGTACACACAAAAACAACGTTAAGAAATCCCAAGCGAAAAATTTATGTGTGTGTGTGTGTGTGTGAAAAGTCTCTTGAGTCCAGCGCATAAAAAGTTGTTATAGATAGGATCAGTCTCACCGGGAATATAGCAAGTACGAGAGCAGTATCCTTCAGGTGCAGTCCAACTGTTTAAAGTCCTCTGGGGCGAATAATCCTTGCAAAAAAAGGCAATATACTCCACAAAGAGACAGTGAAAAATCAACTCTCAGTCGGGATGAGAAGCAGATGAAAGAAACAAATTATATTTATGAATGAAAAAGCGTGCTGTGAAACGCCGACATGCCGGTTCCTTATATAGGAAAAAAACATTGTAAACATCCCACAAGGATGACGTAAAGCCACGTGACGATGGAGCGCGAGCAGAATATTGTGGGAATATAAATCGGGGTCAAACACAGACAACACATAAGGGAGAAAAACAGTGCACAGGGGAAAGCTATTAACATATGATAGTCAATGCATCATTATTGGCAATTGATACTATAAATAAGCTTCCCCTTATGTGGCAACGCTACAATGTGTTTTTAAATTTTTGATTCACGCTTGTTATTTTTTGATCCGTGACCGCAATACTTTAGGCGAGAATTGAATCCCATAGTCCTGAAGCTCTACACACAGTCATCTTCATTAAAAGTAGTGAGACTAAACTATCGTACCAGTGCTGGTGCCGCTCTCTCCAGTCGTGGTCTTTGATCTTGAAATTAGCTGATGATAAATAAAATGCAGCTCATATCTGTTGCTTAACTATCCAATCAGTAAAAATGCATGAAGTGACCAGGTGTAAACAGGTCTTTAGAGATCAGATTCACAAATAGTAATTTCTAGCCCAACTTTTCTATGAAGTTTTCAGACATAGAAATCAGGTCTCCAAGTTTTCCAGGACTGTGGGAACCCAGTTAGATTGAAATTCAAGTTGTTTTTGCTGTGTATGCATCTTGAGCTCAACAACAATGTTATAATTTGAGTGACATTTGAGTGATATGTAAAATTGGATATTCTTATGGGACAGACCTTGCTCTTCTTCAGTTCTCCAGTGCTTCTGCTGCTTTCATCATTATCCATATCCTCTCCTTCATCATCATCTTCCTCCTCATCTCCATCCGCATCCTCTTCCTCATCTTCCTCCTCTTCCTCAGGTGATCCACTGCCTCCATAACCATAGAGGCTCAAGAGCTCCTGAATGGGCATTTCTCCCTCCTGCAGTTCACAGAAATTAAGTTCACAGAATGATCACAAATGATGACCTTTATTTATAGCACTTTATACAATAAGGTTTTGAATCAGCTTCACAGTAATTAACAGGAAATTAACGATCAATGATGAAAACTTAATCAAATGAGGGACAAATTCTGCTATAAAACAACTCTACAGAAGGCAATACGGTTAATATTAAGTTCAATGTTGGTTGAGTTCAGTTCAATAACTGTGTAAAGTTCATCAGTTATGGATCTGTGATGTTTATAGTTTTTAATTTGTCCAAATACTATTGGTTGGCATTTAGTTTTTCCGGGTAGGGTCCCTTCTCTTTTTCTTTCTCCCTCAAGATTTCAACGATTTAAACAAACGATAAGAAGGTATCAGTATCAATTTTAGTATCAGCAGCAGCAGCAGCGAGTGATCCTCACAATATGGCCGTCCCAGCATGCAACACAGTGTGACGTATCCTCACATTCTCTATCCACCTTATTTTTAAATGTCAGACCGGGCACGACCATTGTAACTTGAATGTGTCGAGGCTTTCGGTCTCATCCACTTCCAGTTATTTTAGCTGTACAAAAACAGTCCATTATGCTGCTTGATATTTCAAACTGTTACTTATCATATTATTTTAATTTATTACCGTAACCATAAAGACACTGGTTTGTAGTGCAAACTCCAAAATGGCCGATATGGTAAAATTGGACATCATTCGACTTGGCATGATGCCCCGAATCCAACGAGACCAAAGTTATGATTTTTAGACAAACCCATCAGAAGTTATAAGCAAAAAAAGCCATTTTTCGTATCTCTGGACAAGTAGGTGGCGCTGCTCCGAAACGCTGCATGTTGCCTCAGGTCATGCTTGTGATGACATGTACCAAGTTTGGTCTGAATATGATAAAGCATTGCGGAGATATAACCTTGAGTCCAATTTGGGGTGCTCTACGTTAAATTTATTTGCGTGTTTTTCAAGAACGGTTGGGTTAATCAAAAAGCTTTTAATAACTTTTTGTCTGCATGGTCTGAAGATGATCTGGTTCAATTTTCGTGAAAATCGGAGTAACGGCCTAGGAGGAGTTCGAAAAAGTAGGTTTTTCAGAAAATTCAAAATGGCGGAAAAATTTTCATGACGGAAAATGACGTCATAGGATACAATCGATTCGTAGTGAGGCAAGGAATCAGAGGGAAAAAAAAGAATTTTGTTTCTAACCCTTACGGTTCAAAAGTTATTAACATAAACATGAGTGCAAATTTGGACAGCTGGTGGCGCTAGAGGGATTGAGTTAGAGACTCCAAATTTGCTATGGACACAGTTCAGACTGTCCTCTAACTGTGTGCCAAATTTCACAACTTTCTGGCAAGCGGTTCTATGGGCTGCCACAGACTTCAAGAGCGGAAGAAGAAGAAGAATAATAATAAAAAAAAAGGAACGCCAATGGATACAATAAGTGCCTACGCACCTTCGGTGCTTGGCCCCTAAATATAGCTGCAAGAAGCAATTACGGGGCCAAGCACAAAAACGGCACAATAAGCCAGCCAACATGGCTGTGAGCATCAGACCAACTGCAACAGTGAGCAACTAAAGACCTATTAAGATCATTTTAGGCAAAAGAACTGAAAAATGATCAAAAATGAGGATTTACTGGTTCATCACTTTCGACCAATAGGTGGCGCTGTGACCAAATTAATGTGGTATGGTCAGAGTGAGGTGACAATGACACTTGTAAAGTTTGGTGTCAATATTTCAAAGCATTGCAGAGATACAGACTCAACAGTGATTTTGGGATCATGCCTCTAATTTGTTGCTGCAGTATAGGAAAAAGGTTATGTCTATCAACATGAAATCCATAAGTTTTTGCCAGCATGGTCTGAAGATGATACGATTCAATTTTGGTGAAAATTGGACCAATGATCTAGGAGGAGTTTAAAAAAAGTGTGATTTTAAAGAAAATCAAAGTAGTGGAGACTTAGTTATGCTGACTATGGCAAAATTGGCATCAATGTTCTCAGCATGACCCACGGAATCTAATAAGACCAGTCTCATTACAATAGGCCACATTTATATAAAGCTATTAGCATTTTTTAAATATTTCGTTATAAAATTTGACCACAAGGAGGCGCTTTCTCAAAACCTATTGTGTACCTTCAGAGCATGATGCCGGTTTCGTAACGGTACATCAATGCATTCGTATAATATAGCATTTTTTATAATAATACTGTATTGTAGTTAAAGTAAATTTCATGTTTTGTTCAATTATAGCGCTACCAAGAGGCACAATCCTACCTATTTTTTTTTATGTGTCCTCATGCTGACCCCATACATGTGTGTATCAAATTTGGTGCAAATATCTCATTTCGTTTTGGAGTTATAGACATTTACATGTAAGAGATCATAAAAAAAATGACCCATGGATGACTTTGTTTTGATTTTTTTGCCACTTCCTATCAAAATTTTGACATTTAGGCTTTAACATTTAGTTAACCAGCTTAGGTTCCGTGTTTCCTACGCTGGTTTCGTCTCAATCGGACTAACGGTTTTAAAGATATTCGCAATCGTTTTTTAAGCGCTAAATCACCACGTCGCACAAACCGTAAGTCGAAACCTAGCATGTTTTGTATCGTTGGAGTCGGCAAGGATTTAGGAGTCTAAAGACGTGACTCCCGTGAAAATGAGCCAACCAGATCAAAAGTTATAAGCATATGAAAAAACAAATTCTCCACTGGGTGGCGCTGGTCCGAAATTTCTCAGGCTCCTTCAGGGCATTGTGCTGATGACCCATACCGAGTTTCGTAACGATACGCTAATACGTTCGTAAAACACAGTATTTTAGCAAAAAATTCAAAATGGCCGACAGCCAAAATGGCCGATATGGGAAAATTGGATATTATTCGACTCAGCATGATGCCCCGAATCCTAGGAGACCAAAGTTATGATTTTTAGACAAACACATCATAAGTTATGAGCAAAAATAGCCATTTTTCATATCTCCGCACCAGTAGGTGGCGCTGTGCCGAAGCGCTGCATGATGCCTCAAGTCATGCTTGTGATGACGTACTAAGTTTGGTCTGAATATGATAAAGCATTGCGGAGATATAACCTTGAGTCCAATTTGGAGTGCTCCATGTTGCTTTTATTTGCGTGTTATTCAAGAATGGTTGGGTTAATCGAAAAGCTTTTGATAACTTTTTGCAAGCATGGTCTGAAGATGATCTAGTTAAATTTTTGTGAAAATCGGAGTAACGCCCTAGGAGGAGTGTGAAAAAGTAGGTTTTTCGGAAAATTCGAAATGGCGGGAAAATTTTCATGACAGAAAATGACGTCATAGGGTGCAATCGAATCAGCTTGAGCCAAGGAATCAGAGGAAAAAAGAATTTTGTTTCTAACCCTTATGGTTCAAAAGTTATTAGCATAAACAGAAGTGAAACTTTGGACAGCTGGTGGCGCTAGAGGGATTGAGTTAGAGACTCTAAATTTGCTATGAACACAGTTCAGACTGTCCTCTATTCAGTGTGCCAAATTTCACAACTTTTTAGCATACGGTTCTATGGGCTGCCATAGACTTCAAGAGCGGAAGAATAATAATAATAATTAAAGCTGCAAGCAGCATTTACAGGGCCAAGCACAAAAGCGGCACAACAAGCCAGCCAACACGGCCATGAGCTTCAAACCAACTGCAACAGTGAGCAATTAAAGACCCATTAAGATCATTTTAGGCAAAAGAGCTGAAATATCACAAATACAGTCAATAATATAGATTTACTGGTTTATCACTTTCCACCAATAAGTGGCGCTGTGACCAAATTCATGCGGTATGGTCAGAGTGAGGTGACAATGACAATCGCAAAGTTTGGTGTGAATATGTCAAAGCATTACAGAGATACAGCCTCAAGAGTCATTTTGGCATCAAGCCTCTAATTCTTCGCTGTGGTATATGAATACGGTTTCGTCTATCAACACGAAATTTATAACATTTATTCGACATGGTCTGAAGATGATACGATTCAATTTTGGTGAAAATTGGACGAATGGTCTAAGAGCAGTTTGAAAAAGTAGGTTTTAAAGAAAATCAAAATGGCAGACAGGAAGTTTGGCTGACTATTGTAAAATTGACATCAATGTTCTCAGCATGACCCACAGAATCTATTAAGACAAGTCTCAATACAATAGGCCACATTTACATAAAGCTATTAGCATTTTTAATAAATGTTATTGCAACATTTGACCACAAGGTGGCACTGTCTCAAAACCATTTGAGAACCTTCAAAGCATGGTGCCGATGACACATACCGAGTTTCATAATGGTATACCAATGCATTCATATAATAGAATATTTTATATCATAATACTGTATTGCAGTTAATGGCAATTTCGTGTTTTGTTCAATTATAGCACCACCAAGAGGCACAATCCCACCAATTTTTTTATGTGTTATCAGTCTCTCGCGCGCTCCTTTTTCAACGCGTTCTTCAAACAGCTGTGGTAAGTCGGATCAGTCTACAAACACAGTGAGTCATGTCATCCTCTCCCAGCATTGCTACCTGTTCCATTTGCCACATGTTCACCATAGCGCTGTCTGTCAGCGCCGAGGGATTTACATGTCATAAATGTAGGGAAATAGTCAGGCTGACAGAGAGAATCTCAGAATTAGAGACACGCATCCAAACTTTAATCGAGGATAGTAAGAATGCAAGGGCTTCAGATACTGTTTTGGATGCGACTAGCTTAGTGAACTCTGTACATTGTTCGGTTCCGGCTGTAGAGCCCGTGCAGCAGCGCACTTGGGTAACGGTGAGGCGGCCTAGCTGCGGAAAACACCACTCTTCCGTTCCAATAAGAACATCAAACAGGTTCTCCCCACTCAGTGATACACCCACTGAGAATCCTGTTGAAAGTGCCCTAGTTATTGGCGATTCTATTACACGGAACGTGAAAATAGAGACACCAGCCACCATAGTCACATGTTTGCCGGGAGCCAGAGCACCTGACATCAAAGCAAATTTAAAAGTGCTGGCTAATGCTAATCGTAAATACTCTAAGATTATTATTCACGTCAGCACTAATGATGTTCGACTTCGCCAGTCGGAGATCACTAAAATTAACATTAAAGAGGTGTGTGAACTCGCAAGTACAATGTCAGAAGTAATTTGCTCTGGCCCCCTTCCTGTTTGTCGGAGTGATGAGATAGTTAGCAGATTATCATCACTCAATGGCTGGCTGTCTAAGTGGTGTCCGCAAAATAATATAGGTTTCATAGACAATTGGAAAAGTTTTTGGGGCAGACCTGACCTGTTGAAAAGAGATGGTATTCATCCCTCCCGGGATGGTGCTGCTCTTCTCTCTAGTAATATGGCACATAGTTTTAGAACTGAAACATGACAAACTGGGGCCCAAGTCAGGAAGCAGACAGACTGGCTAAACCGACCGTCTGCTAGCTGCCTCACGTTACAGAAGTCAGATAATTCAGATAACTCCCAACACATAGAAACTCTTACACCTAGATATTTTCAAATAGAGACTGTGTCTGTACCCCGAATTAGTAAAAACAAAAAACTTCCAAACCCATTTAATGGTAAAAATTTAATTGATGTTCAACAAATAAAAAATAGAGATAATAATGCTAAACAAATGATAAAACTCAGGTTGTTAAATATTAGATCCCTTTCTTCAAAATCACTTATTGTTAATGATATTATCAAAGATAATAATCTAGATGTGCTGTGTTTGACAGAAACTTGGCTAAAACCGGATGATTACATTACTTTAAATGAGTCTAGTCCTCAAGGTTATGATTATCGACACAATGCCCGTCAGAAAGGCAAAGGGGGAGGTGTTGCTGTAATCTATAGTAATATTTACAGTATTAGTCAAAAGTCTTTCAAATATAATTCCTTCGAAGTGATGGTACTTTACGTAACATTATGTAAGTTGACATTTGTGCTGGCTACTGTATACAGGCCACCAGGACACCATACAGACTTTATCAAAGAATTTGCTGACTTTCTATCGGAGTTAGTACTAGCTGCAGATAAAGTCCTTGTTGTTGGTGATTTTAATATCCATGTAGATAATAAAAAAGACGCATTAGGATTGGCATTTGCAGATATTCTAAACTCTATTGGTGTTAGACAACACGTGTCAGGACCCACTCATTGTCGTAATCATACTTTAGATCTAATATTGTCACATGGAATCGATATTGATGCTGTTGAAATTCTGCAGCAGAGTGACGACATCTCAGATCATTATCTAGTCTCGTGTATACTACATTTAGTCAAGGCGGCTAAACTGCCTCCATGCCATAAATATGGTAGAACCATCACTTCTACCACTAAAGATCGCTTTATAAATAATCTTCCTGATCAGTTTCATCGCCTTAGCATACCAGAAAGCTTAGAAGACCTAGACCTTTAGAATTAGCTATATCATAATTAGCTCTATAATAACTTGTTATAGCTAGGCCATCCTGGTCATTGTCTGTTAACTTAATGTAATGACAAAAGTTTCTTAAAGTGAAATGGTATTCAAATAAACTAAAAAAAAATGTTTTCATTTATGTTATGTTATTTTATGTTATGTATTCATTCGCTGAAAAGCGTAACACAAGTTCGTTCATTCCATAGTATTTATGCACCGAAAATGAAAATAATGTAGAGTGTGACTGATATAATTGGAAATCCGTACACAAGTGGTCACAGGAGATGAATTTTAAATGCGTGATAATACCAGGTCAGGGCTCGACAATAAGGACTGCCCGATGGCCCGGGGCCAGTGTGAACGACACTCGGGACAGTAGACAGAACTGTCGCTTGCCCGATCGGGCCACTGTTGTAGGGGTATGCATTATATATCGTCTATGATATC
Source organism: Mylopharyngodon piceus (assembly GCA_039654765.1). NCBI lineage: Eukaryota > Metazoa > Chordata > Actinopteri > Cypriniformes > Xenocyprididae > Mylopharyngodon > Mylopharyngodon piceus. The sequence goes on from CM077451.1 coordinate 2,000,480, forward strand.
GTAATTGTTGATTTAACAATCTGACATAATCGAGTATGTCCCCCACTTTACAAAAACACACACATTGAGTGCACGCATACACTACGTGATGTGGTCTAGTAGGTTAGACTAGTGCGCGTGCATATTTAGAGTGCACGATTTTACTGCGTGATTTAGTCTATTAAAATGCCTTTAGAATGCCCCCAGAATTCAAGATAAGTGGCAAAAAATGCCCCTGTATGTCTTTTATATGTATATAATTTAATATAGTTATGACCAATATTACACAAAGAGCGCCTTTCTCCCAATATCAGCATGATTACAAATATGATACTGATTTTATACAACGTACAGTTTAATAAACAAGCAGTTTGTATTAAGTGACTTACATTTTAGACACCAAATCGCCTGTTTCGCTCTATTTCGCCAACGAAAATAGTTCCAAAGTCCACAGCACTGTTTTGCATCTCTGAGCAACACTTCCTGAATGAATCAGCCGTTTGAATGAATGAATCGGTTGAATCTCAATGACTCGCTCATTAACAGGGACTTGCTGCCACCTACTGGCGGGTTTAATTTCACATTTAAAGTATCTTTTAATTTTATAAATTGCATTGAATTGAATTTAAATTTATTTGACAAGTTTTTATAAAAATTGTACAAAATAACAAGTATCCCATACACTTCACAAAACTGTCAAGGATAAAACACAATAAAGCCATTGGCTTATTTCCAATGCGGCCCTCTATGTTAATATAAAGAGTAGAGGCTATATACAGAAGTGACAGAGCAACTAATCAACTTACAATTTAAACAAATGCAATCACTTTTGACAATAAACACACCACAAAGCAAGCTAACTTACATCACCAAACAGCCTTTTTACCAATTTTTTAAAACTCTCAAAATCTTTTACTCACTTTACTGACGCTGGTAATTAATTCCATTCAATATCACTAGTATATAGAAAAGTATTTTTCCCTACCAAACTTTTAAATTTGCATGGACAAATATTAAAATTTCTACCCCTAGTACCATAGGAATGCTGTTGTCTCACCATGTAAAAATAATTTTCTAAATGGCTTGGAACTACATTATTAACAATTTTATGCGTCATACCCAATTTTAAAAAAAAACACCCTTTTTTCCACAGTCAATAAACCCAACTCCTTAAATAACTGGCTATGCAAATGTGTTCGAGAATGCACTTTTAAAATTATTCTAATTTATTTTGAGCCTTTTGCAATTTATCTTTCATACCTTGAGAACAACTACTATACCAAAAGGAGGTAGCATAATCAAAATATAAAATAACATTATTTAATGTTTTATATTTTCAACATTTCAAAACATTATTTATGCATCTGTAACTACTCTTGACTGATTAACTTTAATAAAGTTTAATCTAGTTATATAGTTATACATTAGATTCTATAACTATATAAGATTTCTGTACCTGAAAATGGGCTGTTTAAGCCTACATAAAAACCTGAAAAGCACTGTTTATTTAATTTATCTTTATTCTGTTGTATTTATTTGTGCTATTACTTGTAATTTGATTATTTGTTCCTATTTTATTAATTAATGTTTACTTGTCTAACAATATTTAAAGTTTAAGTGAGTTAATCTAGCTTTTGGTGTCATAACCTTATTTATTAAGGTTACATGAATCAAAAACAATAAAAAATAACTAGGCTTATTTTATATGCCCATTTTCCTTTCTTTTACTTTATACATTTTTTTTATTGTGGGGCCAGTAAAAATTTGAACCACTGCAGAAAAAATCCTTAGCGTTGAGCCCTGCAGGTGAACTTCTAGAAGAGGTGGGATGTCTGGAAATCTGACAACACTGCCCCTGCAACTTTAATGAGGGGAATAGGTTCTTCCGTGAGAGAAGAGTTGAGAAGACAGTGATTTATGTGGAAACAGCTGCTAGTGTTAAAAAAAAAAGAAAAAAGATCTGCATTAAGTTTGTATTATACCCTACCTTTTAACTTGCTATTATCATTTTACTCGTTTCAGAGGGAGATTGAAGCCAGTCGCACACCATACCAGAAGTGTCAGTACAACTCACTGGCATCGCATAGTAGTGGACGCATCATTCTGTACTCGCATACTGATAGCAGCAGTCCAAATAGTAAATCTAACCACCTTGTGCACACACACACACACACACACTCCCAGTCACATACCCAGTTTATTCTCTGCTATCTGCATCTCCATAAACATAACCTTTTGAAGAATTAAAATCCATTGAGTTATACTAACCCCTTGTGTTATGCATTTTTTACATGACCATAAGCAGGTCTTGTAAAACAAAAGATCAGCAGAAACACATTGAGAATCAGGATAAGATCAAACCTTTGCGAGTTCTTCAATCTCAGTGCCAAAGTTAGTGTCTCCCTCTGGCAGCTCCTCGTCTTCAGGGGTCTGATCATCATCATAATCAGGCAACAGCATCTCTGTTGACAGGTCAAAATCAACATTGTCAGAACCAACCAAAACTCATGGCATCAAACCATGAGTACGTATAAAGACATGTTTTACCATGATAAGAAGACTAATAACAGTCTTACCTGGGCTTGAACTCCCCAAGGAGGGCTAAAAATTCAAAAAAAGAAAAGACGACAAAAAATGAAAAAGAAGCAAAAAAATATATGCTGTAACTTTTGGATGAAAAATAATGAAGGCAAACCATTTTATTTGGAAGAACTAAATATCAGGCTTGGTTTTAAGGACAATTTTGTTACTGTGTTGTCGCTGTTGGATATACGATATAAAATCTGGGTCCTGATGTAAAGTCAGTTGTAAACCCCTAGACTAAATAACAGTAAATTATCAAAATGACCAGTAAAATCTGTTAATTGTAATGATCCATGTCTGTGATAAACATCTGTGTCGATGACTATGTATGGCAGGCATCCAGGCAGACCTAAATCAGAATAAAAAGATGCTCTAAAGCAGTTTTCCAGTGATCCGTTTTGTTTTATTTTATTTAGTTTATACACGAACAAAAATGCCTGTTATATTAAACCTCACAGCAGGCCAGGGTTAAAACATCCTTGATAAAACCAGAGGAATCAGAGAAGGTCTGTGTGTATTACTCTGGAAGTTAAGGCTGATGCCTAGCTAATACTTTGTCTAGCCTTGATTAAGAACACTCTTTTAAGTACAAATCTGGGTATAGAAATAGCCATAAATTCAGGATTTAGCATAAATAATCAATACACTCGTCAGTGTCTGTGTAAATATATAAGATATAATTAATGTATGGTAATGTATTAAAGTATGGTTATAACAGAGTATCTGGCTAACTGAAGGCAAGCTAACTGCTATTAACTTTGCAGAAATAAAATTTCAAAGAATTCAACGAGTCGTTCGACCTAAATTAGCGCACAACTTAAGAAGAAATATATACGATTTAATGTAATTTTCAAATCCATTAACAAAAATATTCCTTCAGTTAACTGCAAATAAACAGTTATTTATTTCTGGAAAATAATTAAAATAATTTCCTTCTTACCTCCGCCATATTTACAGCGCTGCTGAGGGTCAGCGGAATGTGGGCGGAGTCAATGGAAACCCCCGGATGTTCTCTCTCTCTCTCGCTCTCTCTCTCTCTCTCTCTCTCTCTTTCTCTCCCTCTCTCTCAGTTCAGTTTTTAGGTTTAGCAGTAATTCATTGACATAATAATATAATACAGATTTAAAGGAAGAAACAACAAAATAATGAAATGTAGGCTAACCCTTATATTATTTTGCCGGTAGGCTACATTATGATGATTTCTTTAAGTTTGAAGTTTTGTTCCACATGTGCTTGGAGACTAGTGGGAAGTAAACATCCAAAATACACATTTAAGTGTTTATTTTATTACACTTTATCTGCGTCTACTGGTTTTCTCAAAATGAGTTTTGTCATGCACTAAACCAGAAATCTCCATTTCTTAGCAAATAGGCTCGCCATATTTTCCATTTTTTATTCTTTATCCTGAAGGTTTACTAAAGGGTTTGTTCAGTCGTCTGTTTTCCTTCCATTTCTTCTGGCTGTTGAAATAATTTTCTGATTTACTGAGTGACAAAGAGAGGTATCCAAACCCCACTAAAAGTTAATTATTTAGGCTATATTTATTTAAAAAAATGTATGTTTTTGATTAGAAACCAGATAAGAACATTTGGAGTGTGAGCATAAAGGCAGCCGATGTTTTTCACAGACCTTTTACTCATAAATTAAAAACCCATTATAAAAACCAATAGGAATATCTTGAGGGAACCTGCACTGGCGAATTAGTCTTCTGGTTAAAATTCTTATTTTAATTTGGGAAATATCATAGGCATATACATAAAGCAAAGTACATGTCAATTACACCAAATGGTAGACTGTTTTCCACTGAATTAAATATCTTTTACTATTTTCTAACCCCAATACAGGACAATCGTAAGCTGTTAAGACATCTTGGCTGTTGAAAAAGATACTAGGCTACTTGATGTATTAGATGTATGATTGATTTTTGATTCAATATGCAAAATTTTGATTTTATTGTTTTAAAGATTCAAGTGTTTTTTATGACTCTGTGTTCCCCTATTTTTAACTCAATTTAACAAAAAAGTCTTTTTGACTTCATCCCTGCACCACGAAGGGTGCTTTTGTTTTTTAAATGAATTTTCAAAGTTCTCAAGACATTTCACTTTTTTTTTCTTCACATTTTGCAAGTACAAAGTGAAACAACAATACCATAAAATGCATAAAACACTTCAAAATTGTGATATCTCATAAAATAAATATGAATAGGGACATTCAAAAACTAAATGGACAATAGACTCTCTTTCACAGTTACAAAAAGAGAATTTGTAATCTATGTCCAGATGAAAACGCTCTAATCTGTCTTTCACAGGATATATTCTCCCTGACAGCAACATAGTGTCTGCCCAGATCCAGCCTATCTGGACCCCGTGTAATCCACATGTACCAGATGTGGGCCAGATCTGGGCCACACTATGTTGCTGACTGTCTGGGCTGTGAGCAAATGTGCTGTCATTTTCAATGTGGATCCAACATACGCAACTTTAAACATTGAAATGTCAATCTCAACCAAAAATAATGGTTTGGATCAAAACTCAACATTGTATCAATGTCACTTTGTTATCTGGGATCTAATTGAGTGGTTACTGAACTTATCATGAATTAAATCAAATGTATCTAAAAACAAAATGTTTGGAGGCCTTACTTTCAGTGTTACACCAAGTGCAACTGATTTCTGAACAGAGATAGTATTTTGATAGTATTTTAGTATATTCATGACAATGAAATATTCTTTAACTGAAATATTGAACTTAAATTTATAGGTCTTTAAACAGAGTTCAAAATTTTCATATATGCATTTTTTTGTATTTGTCAATCTAAAAATGATTTTTAGATTGACAAGAAAGAGGAAATATTGGGTCCATCTGTAACCCAGGTTACTAGAAATCCTGTTGCTGAAAAAAAAAAAGAGAACTATAACATTCATGAATATGTAAAACAGTTATTTTATTCATATCTGTAAAGGGAAAATAAGACAGACAATGAGTTGGAGACATTCTTGCAAAAGTATGGCTCAGTCAGACAAAATTTAATAATCGATGACCCAACTTCTGAGTTCCATCACAATGCTATAGTAGAATATGCTTACAGTTCCATGATGCTGAACTTAACGCCCTTGTTACCCTTAACCTCGGGAAGCCTCTTGAACCTGTAGGGGAATTTTACAGTTAAAGACCCAGAAGACCAGATATGATGAATGAAGACTCGGAGTCAGAATTTAAAAAAATAAATTGAAGAAAATTTTACTGAAAAATAGTTTGCAGTTTCACCAGCAGAAGCCAGCTTTAAAGGGATAGTTCACCCAAAAATGAAAATTTTATGTTTATCTGCTTACCCCCAGGGCATCCAAGATGTAGGTGACTTTGTTTCTTCAGTAGAACACAAATAATGATTTTTAACTCCAACCGTTGCAGTCTGTCAGTCGTATAATGCATGTCAATGGGAACACGATCTATGAGAGTAAAAAAAAAACATGCACAGACAAATCCATCGTGACAACACATTGATGTCCTAAGACACGAAACGATCGGTTTGTGCGAGAAACCGAACAGTATTTATATAATTTTTTACCTCTAATACACCACTATGTCCAACTGCCTTGAGCGCACGCACGGCATCCGGTGCGTGAGGTGTGTACGCGGTCTGGCGTAGTTTAAAGGATTAGTCCACTTTCAAATAAAATTTTCCTGATAATTTACTCACCCCCATGTCATCCAAGATGTTCATGTCTTTCTTTCTTCAGTCGAAAAGAAATTAAGATTTTTGATGAAAACATTCCAGGATTATTCTCCTTATAGTGGACTTCAATGGTCTCTCCAAACAGTTGAAGGTCAAAATTACAGTTTCAGTGCAGCTTCAAAGGGCTTTAAACGATACCAGATGAGGAATAAGGGTCTTATCTAGCGAAACGATTGGTCATTTTCTTAAAAAATACAAATGTATATGCTTTATAAACACAAATGATCGCCTTGCACGTGCTTCCACTTTCCGTATTCTTCAAAAAGCTTACGCTGTATGTATTACGCCTTCCTTATTCAACTTATGGAACGAACACGGCGCCAGTTCCGTTTTTTCCGTAAGTAGAATAGGGAAGGCATAGGACATACAGCGTAAGCTTTTTGAAGTGGATGAAGAAGTGGATGAAGAAGCATCTTGGGTTGTCAAAAACCCGTTACTTACTCGAAACCACGAGCTACCGCTTCACAAGTGTCGCTTTACTCACACGAGGCACAGAATACTGTCACTTCTGAAACCGACCTCCTAAAGAAACACATTGCAGAAGTCCAGGCCCAAGTTGCTACTTTAGGCAAGCCCCCAGTTCAGAAGTGCCAAAGTAAACGGTCTAAGAAAGAAGAGTTGAGCACTTTAAAAAAAGTAGTGGAAGATTTGCGCACTCAGGTAGCTGCTAGAAATAGTCTGTAGCTGTAAAAATAGTCGCCCTAAATGTTGTAGACAGGTGTCTACCATGAGCAGTCAACATAAGCCACCTTTAAGGAGCCTGCCGAAGGGGTTAGTTGGAGTAAATTGCACTGCTCGTATCATTATCAGTGGAATAGAGGTAGATTGTCTCCTAGACACAGGGTCCCAGGTTATTACGGTTCCCCGGTTGTTCTACAAGGCACATCTGTCTGACCACCAACTAAAGCCGTTGGAAAATTTGTTGGAGGTGGAGGGAGCCAATGGGCAAGCTGTGTCATACTTGGGGTACATCAAGCTGGCCTTGAAGTTTCCTAAAAGGTTTGTAGGGGTTGAAGTTGAAGTTCAGACTTCAGCTTTAGTAGTTCCAGATCTTAAGAGCCTGTCGCAAGTTCTTGTTGGCACCAACTCCCTAGATGTGCTTTACAGCCATTGCATTAGGCACAATGAGAGTAACCCTTCCTCGAGCCTCCATGGATATCAGGCAGTGCTTAAATCTCTATGAGGAGTTAATCACAGTGTAAAACGTCATTTCCTGTTGCCCGCAGGTGGCGCTATGACTGTAACTGAATATTGGCATGTAGATGTCTTCAGGTTAGGACTCTTATCAAACATGTGAAGTTTGGGGCAAATCGGACATTGTATACCTGAGTTACAACAACTTCCTGTTTCATGGCGAAACATCAAATTTTGTCAGGCCGCCACGGACACGCCCTTCAGTGAAAACTCAAGATCTTCGCAATTTAACACCGCAAAGGCCTTTAGATTAGCCTGACCAAATATGATGTTGATTTGATTAAATCTCTAGGAGGAGTTGGTTAAAGTACAACGTGTGGAAATTGCAAAAACTGCAAAAAAATTGCAGAGAAAATTCAAAATATCTCACTTCCTGTTGGGTTTTCAGATTTTGCACCCAGGGACTTTTTTGTAGGTATTGGGCTGTTACATGTGTCTACTGAATTTCATACCTGTACATGAAACATAGTGTGAAGGGCGCTTACAGTTTTTTTCAACTGCTTACACACAAAATCCTTACTTGTCACACAATTTCTGAAACCTGACACTTAAACACCAGAACCACACGCCAAATCTGCAAAACCATATACTAATTCTTGGCCTTTGACTAATTTTTCAATTTCATAAAACACTTTTTGCAAAACACAACACACAATTCTCTATGTAACACACAAAAATCTAACAGGAAGTATCTTGATTTCCTTTTTCAAACATAACCAATTAAAATGCCACACTAATTCATCAGTGCCTCACACTAGCTCCTCACATGTGCAAACACGTGTGCAAAGTTTTCGAGCATGTTTAGGCCCTCAAAAATGCAATTCATTTCGGAGAAGAAGAATAATTGACTGAGCAATTCCAATAGAGTTCTCACACCATCGGTGCTCAGGCCCTAAAAATAAACTGAGCAATTCCAATAGGGTCCTCACATCATTGGTGCTCGGGCCCTAATAAACAGAGCAATTCCAATAGGGTCCTCACACCATCAGTGCTCGGGCCCTAATTACAATAGGGTCCTCATACCATCGGTGCTCGGGCCCTAATAATGAGAACCAGTTCTGGTCATCAAAGACTGATTAAAAACTACTGTTAGACCTCAATTCTAGGATTGTGGATGGTAGGCTTCCTATTTTAGAGCCAAGATATCCAACAGAGTCTTCCTATAACAATCTGTACAATTACATAATATATTTTGAATACGTACATGAATGGTTAGGTTGCTTCAGTATAACTGCAACCGCTCTGGAGCCCCATTTACACTGCTACATTCACTGGACACAGAGACAGAAAAATCACAAATTCTTTTTAACATTTGTAACATCATTACATAAAGGGGGTTTAAAAGTAGCAAAAATGTGATTTAAACAGATCAACTAAACATATTACAACTAGAGATGCACCAATGTATCGGCCAACAATCAGTATCGGCCGATAAAAGCTATTATTATCACTATCGGCCATTGCCGATTGTTTAAAAACGGCCGATGATCAGGGCCGATTATATCCTGTCAGTCAAAAGGGTGCGGAAAAACGTGTTCAGACTGCAACTCATACATACTGTGTTTGAAGAAAATCACTCTTGTGTTGAATTTCTTCTTCTTCTTGGCGGTTGGCAAACCAGCTTTTGTGCTGAATTTTAACGCATTAACAGTTTAAAAACAGTGACGCTAAAGCAGGCTCTTTTTGACCCTATGAATCACCCGTATTTCAAGCCAGGGTTGCCAGGTCTGCGTTTTTATTTTTATTTTTTGCTACATCAAATATTATTTGTAGCGCCTCCCGTCCAATAATCGCAAAAGGCTTTGTGCTTTGTTACTTCTGATAAGAATAAAAGTTTCAGTTTTCAAATTCTGTCCATTTTATCATAAATTCAAACAATAAATGGCGTTTTGACACTCTTAAAGGAACACTCCACTTTTTTTGAAAATAGGCTCATTTTCCAACTCCCCTAGAGTTAAACAGTTGAGTTTTACCGTTTTCAAATCCATTCAGCCGATCTCCGGGTCTGGCGGTACCACTTTTAGCATAGCTTAGCATAGTTCATTGAATCTGATTAGACCGTTAGCATCTCGCTCAAAAATGACCAAAGAGTTTCGATATTTTTCCTATTTAAAACTTGACTCTTCTGTAGTTACATCGTGTACTAAGACCGACGGAAAATGAAAAGTTGCGATTTTCTAGGCCAACATGGCTAGGAACTATACTCTTATTCCGGCGTAATAATCAAGGAACTTTGCTGCCGTACCATGGGTGCAGCAGGCGCAATGATATCACGCAGCGTCTCTCGCAAATGTTTCCATGGTTCCCTGTGCAAGCAGGGGGTCACAGGCACTGCGTAATATCATTGTGCCTGCTGCACCCATGGTACGGCAGCAAAGTTCCTTGATTATTACGCCGGAATGAGAGTATAGTTTCTAGCCATATCGGCCTAGAAAATCGCAACTTTTCATTTTCCGTCAGTCTTAGTACACGATGTAACTACAGAAGAGTCAAGTTTTAAATAGGAAAACTACTGAAACTCTTTAGACCATTAGCATCTCGCTCAAAAATGACCAATCAGATTCAATGAACTATGCTAAGCTATGCTAAAAGTGGTACCGCCAGACCCAGAGATCGGCTGAATGGATTCAAAAACGATAAAACTCAACTGTTTAACTCTAGGGGAGTTGGAAAATGAGCCTATTTTCAAAAAAAGTGGAGTGTTCCTTTAAATGTGACGTGTCAGATCGCTGTAATGCCTCAGTTCAGGCGGCAGCTCGGAGCACGAGTCTTTTCTTCCTCTTCAATACAAGTTATATCTCAAAAAACATGCATGAATATCAAAGGTATGTTGAAAGATATAGCCTAGTACAACTTACCAGAATGTATCGTCTCATGTAGTCACTTTATTTGTGCTTCAACCGCGGAAAGACGTCAATAAAACAGCTTGTGAACAATATGTCACATCATGTCAAATTTACCTCAGGAATGTTTTCCAATGTTCACAGTTCCTTAGCTATCTATATATATAAAAACCACTAGAGAGGAGCTTATTTATTGTTAATTATGTTTGTGTAAATTTGCCATGAAGACAACAAGTGCTTATGAAAACTACCTTATGTGATACTAAGTTTTATACAAACATTTCAGTTTTTATTTGAGTGTAATTATTATATCTGAAAATAAACAGCAGCTGAATATAAAACTTCTGTTGTTAATTGTAACCTCTAATATTGTAGTGTACCAAATGAGAGGGTTCCCTGTATAGTTTGCAACATTATTTGGGAGAGATTTTTTTTCCTTAAGAAAAACCAAACTATCGGTATCGGCATCGGCCGATATCATTCTGAATAATCGGCTATCGGTATCGGCAGAGAAATTTAGTATCGGTGCACCTCTAATTTGTTACAGTAGGACCAGCCAGGAGACAGGAGATAAGTTAACAGGTCGTTTATTGAACACAAGCAGAGTAGATGGTGACAACAGGAGAGTATGCAGATGCAAGTTCGTGACTGGTGAATGGTATAGAGAATGATACTGTCCTTTGTGGTTGCAGAGTGCCGATGGAGAATGATACTTGCTGACTGGAGACGATGACTGCAGACAACACTTCACACACAGACTGGAGATGATGGAGGGAACTCGGAGACAAGGGAACAGGTAAGTAGCGAGGAGAGTCCTTGAGGTAAGCATACTGGTAAGTCCTTAGATGCGAACGAGACCGGACAATGTGACTGTGTGTGTGAGTGTCTTAAGTAGTGCTGGTGATGAGTGAGCTGATGAGGTGCAGGTGGCGGTGATCAGTACTCAGGGGAAGCTGTGCGCTGTGATTGGTGGATGTTGGAGCCTGGCGTGTCTGTGACAGTACCCCCCCCCTCCACGGCCCGCTCCTGAGGGCCGAGGACCCCGACGTCGTGGTGGTCTACCTCTTCCACGAGGGGCAGGTCTGTTGGGATGAGCAGCGTGGAAAGTGTCCAGCAGGTTAGGGTCAAGAATGTCATTACGTGGAATCCATGAGCGTTCCTCCGGGCCATACCCCTCCCAGTCCACAAGGTATTCGAGCTGACCACCACGGCGCCGGGAGTCCAAGATCTCACACACCTCGTATGCAGCTCCGTCATCTAGTAGAAGTGGAAGGGGGGGCTCGGCTTCGGTCACACCAGGCTCTGTGGAGAGAGGAACAGAAGGGTGGTGAGGCTTTAGCAAGGAAACATGGAAAGTGGGGTGAATGCGATACTCAGGAGGTAATTGGAGTTTGTAGGTGACAGGGTTGATCTGCTCCAGGATGGTGAATGGGCCAATGAACCTGGGACTCAGCTTATGGCAAGGTAGGCGCAGCCGGATGTCCTTGGTGGACAGCCAGACCTTCTGTCCCGGTTGGTAGGAGGGAGCTTCGGAACGGTGAAGGTCTGCTGTCATTCTGCGCCTACGAAGAGCTCGTTGAAGTTGGTGATGCGCTGAGTCCCAGACCCTCTCGCTCTCTCGGAACCAGTAGTCCACAGATGGTATGCCCGATGGTTCCCCGGTCCAGGGGAACAGTGGGGGTTGGTAACCGAGTACGCACTGGAAAGGTGTAAGTCCGGTGGATGGCTGGCGTAGAGAGTTCTGTGCGTACTCGGCCCAACCCAGATACTGGTTCCAAGAGTCCTGGTGGCCATGACAGAAGGTACGGAGGAAGCCGCCGATCTCCTGGATCTTCCGTTCCGTCTGCCCGTTCGTTTGAGGATGGTAACCTGATGAGAGGCTGACGGTCACACCTAGGAGCGAGAAGAAAGCTCTCCATACCCGGGAGATGAACTGTGGTCCTCTATCAGACACGATGTCTTCAGGGATACCAAAGTATCGAAACACATTGTTGAACATGATCTCTGCCGTTTCCATGGCAGTAGGGAGACCTTTCAGAGGGATGAGACGACAGGATTTTGAAAATCTGTCCACAACGACCAGTATGCAGGTATATTCATCCGATGCTGGGAGATAGGAGTAGACTTCATCACCTAGGTGTGACCAGGGTCTGTTTGGAACAGGCAGAGAAAGAAGCTTGCCGGATGGTAGATGGCGTGGGCTCTTTGAGATGGCGCAGTCCTTGCATCCCTGCACGTACCTTCTGACATCGGCAACTATGTTGGGCCACCAGAAGTGCTCTTTTAGCAGCGAGAGGGTTTCATTGACCCCCGGGTGGCCAGTGCCAAGTGAGGTATGTGCTGAGTGAACCAGTGGAGTGCGCTGTGTGCGGATGACATACTGCAAGCCCGGTGGGCAACCCGGCGGAGTGTTGGTGGAGGCATTGGAGGAGGGCAGAGTTTCCGCAGACCAAGTGATGGGGCTGACAACAATCTGCTCTGGGAGAATGGGTTCAGGTTCCTCTGTGTTTTCTTCTGGAGCATGAAGTCTTGATAAAGCGTCCGCTTTGACATTTCTGGAACCCGGTCTATAAGAGATGGTGAAGTTAAAGCGTGTGAAAAACAGTGCCCAGAGGGGCTGTCTGGGGTTGAGTCTTTTAGCGGATCTGAGATACTCAAGGTTCTTATGGCCCGTTAGGACCAGGAAGGGATGTTTAGCTCCCTCCAACCAATGCCTCCACTCCTCGAGGGCCATCTTGACTGCAAGAAGTTCTCGGTTTCCGATGTCGTAGCCGGGTTGAGGCGGAGAGAAACTACGACATCGGAAATCCGAGGCGGCTCGGATTCCCCTGCTGCTGAGATAGGACCGCTCCTACTCCGGTTGTGGAGGTGTCCATCTCCACCACGAATGGTCTGTTGGGATCAGGATGTACCAGGAGAGGAGCGGTGGTGAAAGCTTCCTTGAGGTTGTTGAAGGCCTCCGTGGCAGCTGGGGTCCAGGACAGAGACTTGGGCTTGTTGCGTAGGAGACTTGTAAGAGGGTTGGTGATGGAGCTGTAGTCCTGAATGAATCTTCTGTAAAAGTTGGCGAATCCGAGAAATCGTTGGAGTTCCTTTACCGTAGTTGGAGTGGGCCAGTTCTTAATGGCTTCCACCTTCCCCTCGTCCATCCGGATACCACTGTGGTCGATGTGATATCCAAGGAACTGCACTGAGGACTGATGGAAGGAACATTTCTCGGCTTTGAGGAAGAGCTGGTATTCTCTCAGGCATTTCAGGACCTCCGCAACGTGGTGGCGATGTTCGGCCATGCTCCGGGAGTATATCAGGATATCGTCGATGTATACCAGAACGAACTTGTGGAGAAACTCCCGGAGCACCTCGTGGATAAAATCCTGGAATACGGAGGGGGCGTTGACCAGGCCATACGGCATTACCAGGTATTCATAGTGGCCGGTGGGCGTGACGAAGGCGGTCTTCCACTCGTCCCCCTCGCGTATCCGGATGAGGTTATACGCGCTGCGGATGTCCAACTTGGTGAACACAGTGGCACCGCGGAGATGTTCCAGGGCCGCTGGGACGAGAGGAAGGGGATATCGGAACTTCACAGTTACGGAGTTGAGTGCTCGGTAGTCAATACAAGGCCGCAAGCCTCCATCCTTTTTCGCCACGAAGAAGAAGCTAGAAGCAGCAGGGGAAGTTGATGGACAGATATAGCCTTGAGCCAGAGCCTCCTCGATGTACTCTTCCATGGCCTTCTCCTCCGGGATGGAAAGGCAGAATACGTCGCTGAAGGGGGCGTAACACGAGGGAATATCCACAGACCGTTTCTCGATGGGACTTTCAATGGAGGTGGTGCAAACAGGGAGATGATTGGAGCTTGGCGGTCGTGGAACTGGAAGTGCCAAGGAACAGGATGGGAAGCAGGTGTCGCCCCACTTCAGGATTTCTCCAGTCTTCCATGAGAGAATGGGATTGTGCTGCTCCAACCACGGGCGCCCTAATATCACGTCAGCGGTGGAACTCTCCAGAACCAGCAGATGGATGTCTTCCACATGAAGAATGCCGACTTGAATTTGTAGTGGACCTATGCTCCGACTCACATGCCTTCTGCTCACAGGTTTGCCAGTTATCGAGTGGATCTGGTAGGTTGACGGCGTACACTTGGTCTTGATGCCAAGCTGACGGCAGAGGGCGCCAGAGATGAAGTTTCCTGCTGACCCAGAGTCGAGGAGGGCGGTAACTGGAATGGAGATATCAGCAGCAGTAAGTTGTACAATAGTGGTGAGTGGTTTCATAGTATTGACATTTGGGATGATGGCACTCACCATGGGACGAGGAGGACGTGTTGGGCATGCGGAGAGTACATGCCCAGGAGAACCACAATAGAGGCATAATTTCTGGGTCAGCCTTCTCTGCCGTTCAGCGGGTGACAGACGAGTAGATTCCACTTGCATGGGTTCGTTGGCTGGTTCTGGAGTGCTGACGGATTCTGGTCGGCAGAGGGAGGTGTTGAGCTGTTGCTGACCCTGGTGCTCATCGAGACACGACTGCATACGAGTGGCAAAACGGATGGAGAGTTGGATGAAACGTTCAAGGCCGATGGTATCCTCGTATGCAGCGAGATGCAACCGCACTCGAGGATCCAAACCCTGGCGATATGTCGTCATGAGCGCTTGTTCATTCCATCCGCTTCTGGCAGCGAGAGTTCTGAATTGAATGGCATAATCATTAACAGACATGTCTCCTTGCTTCAAATTATAAAGTTTCTCACCAATAGATGCATCCCATGAGGGTTTCCCGAAAACTTCTCTGAAGTGCTCGACGAAGCTGGAGTATGACTGAAGCACAGGGTTATTTTGTGACCAAATGGAATCGGCCCATTGCAGCGCTTTGCCTGATAATTGTGAGATCACAAACGCTACCTTGGAGTAATCGTTGGGGAACAAGTGCGGTTGCATCTCCAGGGTCAGGGAACATTGCAGGAGGAATCCGTTGCACTCCTCCGCCGAACCAGAGTAGGGCGCTGGTTTGGCCATGGGACTGACGTACACAGGCGGTGAAGGAGAGGTGGCGGTGTTTGCGGAAGTGAAGGTGGGTGCTGACGGTGGTGGATGAGTGGAGAAAGTGTGACGCAATGCGTCCACGAAATCCTGGAACTGATCGGGTTGACTCATGCTTGTGTTCCTCTGTATGGGTCCGGTCTTCTGTTACAGTAGGACCAGCCAGGAGACAGGAGATAAGTCAACAGGTCGTTTATTGAACACAAGCAGAGTAGATGGTGACAACAGGTGAGTATGCAGATGCAAGTTCGTGACTGGTGAATGGTATAGAGAATGATACTGTCCTTTGTGGTTGCAGAGTGCCGATGGAGAATGATACTTGCTGACTGGAGACGATGACTGCAGACAACACTTCACACACAGACTGGAGACGATGGAGGGAACTCGGAGACAAGGGAACAGGTAAGTAGCGAGGAGAGTCCTTGAGGTAAGCATACAGGTAAGTCCTTAGATGCGAACGAGACCGGACAATGTGACTGTGTGTGTGAGTGTCTTAAGTAGTGCTGGTGATGAGTGAGCTGATGAGGTGCAGGTGGCGGTGATCAGTACTCAGGGGAAGCTGTGCGCTGTGATTGGTGGATGTTGGAGCCTGGCATGTCTGTGACATAATTACAATATATTTTAATAAATACTTACCACTATAGAGCCTTTGGATTGACAGTAAAGTGGATGTCAATAAGTGCACTTGTCTGGAGAAATATCAGATACCTGTAAAATATCAAAATTATGCATCAATTTTAAAACAATTAACAATCAGTATAATTAAGACTTTTAGGCTATGCTCACCAAATTATATGAAGATGCATATCATTCAAAGCAGTCATCAGAGACATACACATGTGAATGCAACCACTTAAAATAAAAGTTAAATTACAGTTTTTTTTTTTCAATTGCTAACATACTTTTGTCCAATCTGTAGTCACATTTTCAAAACTCTAAACACAATTAGCACAACATCCGTCTGTTGTGACTGTAGTGAACAGCAGACGTGATGGCACCAGAGCTTCACAACAGACATCCCTTTGTCCCACTTTGATTAATACAAAAGAGTGTGATAGGACCCTCAACAACAAATAAATGACTATTGTAATCAGGACTGCCAAAGGTGGAGGACAGGAAAGATGACATCAACTGCCCATTGATCAAAGGTTAATCTCATCAAGAGTTGACTTTGTTCACCTCAGCCCTCCATGCCTGAGTTCAAGGTATAAATGACCATGGACTCCTAGGGCTGCCAAACTGGTTCTGGCTAGAACACAGCAAGAGCAAAGAAATGCTCAAAAAGAAAGACATTTTCTAAACATATTGGCTTCACCAAAAATGGACAGGAATACTGTAAGGAACATATCCTATACGTCCTTTTACTCATCCAGGAAACTGTGCACACACAGTGGAAGCCACACCTGGAATAAAAACCAATGCAACTGCACCCACTGAGATAGAAGTGTGATACCTCAACCAATTCACATCAAGTTTGGACTCTACGAGTTCAGAACACTGCCACAAGGACTTTGAGAAAGGTTTGAAAAAGAAATAACGCATTTTCAAGGTCCTAAAGACACTGTCTTATTTAACTGTGTATTTTGGGACAATACAGCAAGTTCCACAGGATGGGAAGGTGATGTGATGGGCGGACACCTTGAATGCTACGACCCAATCACATCACCACAGCAAGAAAGGTGGGGATTAGTAATCCCCTCCCCAACGGGAAGAAATAAAAGCTTTCCCAAGTGAACAAACCCTTGTTCTGAGTTTCTGACCTGACGAGGGAAGAACAACAGCACGACCAAGGTGATACTCTTGCGAGTAAACCTTTCACCGCACAGATCTTCGAGAAGCCCAAATGCTTCTGCAGAGGACTTTGGCTCCTGACCTGCATAACTCAAGTACCTCCAACCTTCTGTTACAATACAGACAGGTCGGAGACGGAAGATCACAGGTAAGGTTGTTTATTGACACAAGCAGAGTGATACGGGAACACAGGTGAGTCAAACAGAAGTTGTTAAGGTGAATGATGAATGAAGGAATGGTGATACTGTCCTTTGTGTTTTGCAGAGTGAAGATCCAAGTGGTAGCCGTAGAGTTGAGACGTTGGAGGATGACGACACACACACACACACACACACACGGAGAACACAGGAGGTATCTTGGAGATGCTGGAGACAGGTAAGTATAACACTGGAAGTCCTTGAGGTAAGCATGGAGGCAAGTACTTAATGCGAACGAGACCGGACGGTGACTGTGTGTGTGAGTGTCTTTTATGTGCCAGTTGATTGGAGTGCTGATGAGGTGCAGGTGTGTGTGATCAGTACTCTGGTGAGGGAGTGCGTTGTGATTGGATGGTGCTGGAGCCTGGCGTGTCTGTGACAGTACCCCCCCCTCCACGGCCCACTCCTGAGGGCCGAGGACCCCGACGTCGTGGTGGTCGTCCTCTTCCACGAGGGGCAGGTCTGTTGGGATGAGCAGCGTGGAAGGTGTCCAGCAGGTTCGGGTCAAGTATGTCGTTGCGTGGAGCCCATGAGCGTTCCTCGGGACCATAACCTTCCCAGTCCACAAGGTACTCGAGCTGACCACCACGGCGCCGGGAGTCCAAGATTTCACGAACCTCGTAGGCAGCACCGTCGTCCAGGATGAGTGGAAGGGGGGGTTCAGCTGCGGCTACGCCAGGCTCTGTGGAGAGAGGAATAGAAGGGTGGTGAGGTTTCAGGAGTGACACATGGAATGTGGGGTGAATGCGATACTCAGGAGGGAGTTGAAGCTTGTAAGTGACCGGGTTGATCTGCTCCGTGATGGTGAATGGACCAATGAACCTGGGACTCAGCTTACGGCATGGTAGACGCAGTCGGATGTCTCTGGTTGACAGCCAGACCTTCTGTCCAGGTTGATAGGCTGGAGCTTCAGAGTGGTGAAGGTCTGCTGTCATCCGGCGTCTACGTAGAGCACGTTGTAGTTGATGGTGGGCTGAGTCCCATACCCTCTCGCTCTCTCGGAACCAGTGGTCGATAGATGGTACGTCCGAGGGTTCCCCTGACCAGGGGAACAGTGGGGGTTGGTAACCGAGCACACACTGGAAAGGTGTGAGTCCGGTAGATGGTTGTCGTAGGGAGTTCTGTGCGTACTCGGCCCAACCCAGGTACTGGTTCCAAGAGTCCTGGTGGCCGTGACAGAAGGTACGAAGGAAGCGACCAATCTCTTGAATCTTCCTCTCCGTCTGCCCGTTCGACTGCGGATGGTATCCCGATGATAGGCTGACGGTCACACCTAGGAGTGAGAAGAATGCTTTCCAGACCCGAGAGATGAATTGAGGTCCTCTGTCCGACACGATGTCCTCTGGAATGCCAAAGTGTCCGAATATGTGGTTAAACATGAGCTCCGCAGTCTCCATGGCAGTAGGCAGTCCCTTTAAAGGAATTAAACGGCAGGATTTAGAGAATCTATCAACTACCACAAAGATACAGGTACAGTCCTTAGAAGCTGGCAGGTCAGTGATGAAATCCACCCCTAGGTGTGACCATGGTCGGTTGGGAACGGGCAGAGGAAGGAGCTTGCCAGATGGTAGATGACGTGGACTCTTCGAGATGGCGCATTCCTTACATCCCTGCACGTACCTTCTGACATCGGATGCCATGTTGGGCCACCAGAAGCGTTCTTTCAGCAACGAGAGGGTTTCATTGACCCCTGGGTGGCCAGTGCCTAGTGAGGTGTGAGCAGAGTGGATGAGTGGAGTGCGCCGTGTCCTGGTGACGTACTGCAAGCCTGGCGGGCAACCCGGCGGAGTGTTGGCGGAGGCATTGGAGGAGGGTATGGTCTCCGCTGACCAGGTGATAGGGCTGACGATGAGCTTTTCTGGGAGAATGGCTTCAGGCTCTTCAGAGCTTTCCTCCGGTGTATGCAAACATGACAAGGCATCCGCCTTGACATTTCTGGATCCAGGACGATAGGAGATCGTGAAATTGAAGCGGGTGAAGAATAAAGCCCAGCGGGCTTGTCTGTCAAGTCAAGTCAAGTCACCTTCATTTATATAGCGCTTTTTACAATGTAGATTGTGTCAAAGCAGCTTTACATTGATAACTGGTACATTATTTGGCTGCACAGCAGCTCTATGACATCGGGTTAAGTCTCTTAGCCACTCGCAGATACTCTAGGTTCTTGTGGTCAGTGAGTACAAGAAACGGGTGTCTTGCTCCCTCCAGCCAATGCCTCCACTCTTCAAGTGCCAACTTGATGGCCAGAAGTTCTCTGTTGCCGATGTCATAATTCACCTCCGCTGGGTTGAGCTTGCGGGAGAAGAAGGCACATGGATGGAGTCTGCTGGGATTCCCCTGTTGCTGTGAAAGTACCGCTCCTACTCCTATGGTGGAGGCGTCGAATGGCTTGTCGGGATCGGGATGGACCAGGAGAGGAGCGGTAGTGAAGGCTTCCCTGAGAGTGTTGAAGGCTTCCGTGGCAGCTGGTGTCCAGGACAGAGACTTGGGCTTATGTCGGAGGAGGCTTGTAAGTAGACTGGCAATGGGGCTGTAATCCCGGATGAAGCGACGGTAGAAGTTGGCGAAGCCGAGGAAGCGTTGGAGTTCCTTTATGGTAGTGGGTGTTGGCCAGTTCCTGATGGCATCCACCTTCCCCTCGTCCATCCGGATGCCACTGCTGTCGATGTTATAGCCAAGGAACTGCACTGAGGGCTGATGGAAGGAGCACTTTTCGGCTTTCAGGTAGAGCTGGAACTCCCTCAGGCGTTTCAGGACCTCCGCAACGTGGTGGCGATGTTCGGCCATGCTCCGGGAGTAAATCAGAATGTCATCGATATAGACCAAGACGAACTTGTGGAGAAACTCCCGGAGCACCTCATGTATGAAGTCCTGGAATACGGAGGGGGCGTTGACCAGGCCATACGGCATCACGAGGTACTCGTAGTGTCCAGTGGGTGTCACGAAGGCGGTCTTCCACTCGTCCCCCTCACGTATCCGGATGAGGTTATACGCGCTGCAGAGGTCCAATTTGGTGAAGACAGTGGCACCACGGAGATGTTCCAGGGCCACTGGGACGAGAGGAAGAGGATACCTGAACTTGACAGTGATGTTGTTGAGAGACCGGTAGTCTATACATGGCTGCAAGCCTCCGTCCTTTTTCGCCACGAAGAAGAAGCTAGAAGCAGCAGGGGAAGTTGATGGACAGATATAGCCTTGAGCCAGAGCCTCCTCGATGTACTCTTCCATGGCCTTGGAAAGGGGGTAGATCTTTCCCCTTGGCACTGACTCACCCGGAAGCAGATCTATGGCGCAGTCCCATGGCCGGTGTGGAGGCAGCTTGGAGGCTCTTTTAGGGCAGAAAACATCACTGAAGGGGGCGTAACACGATGGTACATCCACTGAACGTTTTTCAATCGGACTCTCGATGGATGTTGCACAGACAGAGAGCTGTTCAGGACGCGGAGATGGAGGAACTGGAAACTCGGAAAAACAGTCCATGAAACAAGTGTCGCCCCACTTCAGGATTTCACCAGTTCTCCAGGAGATGACAGGATTGTGCTGCTCCAACCACGGACGCCCTAGGATCACGTCAGCGGTGGATTCCTCCAGAACCAGCAGATGGATCTTCTCCACGTGAAGTATACCAGTTTGTAGTTGAAGTCAAGTCAAGTCAAGTCACCTTTATTTATATAGCGCTTTTTACAATGTAGATTGTGTCAAAGCAGCTTTACATTGATAACTGGTACATTATTTGGCTGCACAGCAGCTCTTAAAGAATAGTGTCAATGCAGGTAGATCAAAGCACTGTTGAATATCAAATGTCAAGTCAAATGTCAAGTGTCCCCAACTAAGCAAGCCAAAGGCGACAGCGGCAAGGAACCCAAACTCCATCAGGTGACATCAGGTGGCAGACAAGTGGCAAATAGGTGTTTAAATGGAGAAAAAAACCTTGGGAGAAACCAGGCTTAGTCGGGGGGCCAGTTCTCCTCTGGCCAATAGTGCTTTGTTACGATTCAGGTTGCCATCGTAAGTCCAATAGGATCGCAACATTCAAAGTATTTATTCCAGTTCCATCCAATTGAGGATCGTATTCATCACGCCGGTATGGACGGTTGTTGAGGAACTGTGTCGTGGCTGTCGTGTCAATGAGGCCCTCACAGTGGATGATCTAGTTGACTCAATCTCTGCTGATACTTCAGGGCTGCGTTGTGGTCGTGTCAAGGCGTAGGTCCTTGGTCTCACCTGGATACGGCCCGGATCCGGTTGACTACGGTGAACCTCGGGATAACCAGAAAGACTAATATTAGCGTAGATGCCATTCTTCTTCTGATGTAACGAGTACATCATGTGTTATAGGAAGTGTTCCCGGTTCCGGCTGACCTAATTTATGCAGCCTAATAATCCTTTAACGGATTTGAAAATATAAATTGGTAATGTGTTATGTGTATGCCAGGTTAAAGAAATGCGTTTTTAGTCTAGATTTAAACTGACAGAGTGTGTCTGCTTCCCGAACAATGCTAGGAAGATTGTTCCAGAGTTTAGGTGCCAAATAGGAGAAGGATCTACCGCCTGCGGTTGATTTTGATATTTTAGGTATTATCAGCTGGCCTGAATTCTGAGATCGCAATAGACGTGAAGGACTATAATGAATTAGGAGCTCGCTCAGGTACTGGGGAGCTAAACCATTTAGTGCTTTGTAAGCAATTAGCAAGATTTTAAAATCTATACGATGTTTAACAGGAAGCCAATGCAGTGTTGACAGAACTGGGCTAATATGGTCATACTTCCTAGTTCTAGTAAGAACTCTAGCTGCTGCATTTTGTACGAGCTGTAGTTTATTTATCAGGCGAGCAGAACAACCACCCAGTAAAGCGTTACAGTAGTTCCTTGAGGTCATGAACGCATGAACTAACTGTTCTGCATTTTTCATTGAGAGCATATGCCGTAGTTTAGATATATTTTTAAGATGGAAGAATGCGGTTTTACAGATGCTAGTAACATGGCCTTCAAATGAAAGATTGGTATCAAAGAGCACACCCAGGTTCCTAACTGACGACGAAGACTTAACAGAGCAGCCATCAAGTGTTAGACAGTATTCTAGGTTATTACGTGAAGAAGTTTTTGGTCCAAAAATTAGAATCTCTGTTTTTTCTGAATTTAGTAGTAGGAAATTACTGGTCATCCAATTTTTTATATCAGCTATGCATTCCGTTAATTTTGTGAATTGGTAAGTTTCGTCAGGGCGCGAAGAAATATAGAGCTGAGTATCATCAGCGTAACAGTGAAAACTAACGCCATGCTTCCTAATGATATCTCCCAAGGGTAGCATGTACAGAGTGAACAGCAACGGTCCTAGTACTGAGCCTTGTGGTACTCCATATTGAACTTGTGATCGATATGACATCTCTTCGTTTACTACTACAAACTGATAACGGTCAGATAAGTATGATTTGAACCATGACAATGCAATTCCACTAATGCCAACATAATTTTCGAGTCTATTTAAAAGAATATTGTGATCAATAGTGTCAAATGCAGCACTAAGATCCAGTAACACTAATAGAGAGATACAACCACGATCTGATGATAAGAGCAAATCATTAGTAACTCTAATGAGAGCAGTCTCAGTACTATGGTACGGTCTAAATCCTGACTGGAAATCCTCACAGATACTATTTCTTTCTAAAAAGGAACATAGTTGTGATGATACTGCCTTTTCTAGTATTTTTGACAGAAAAGTGAGATTTGAGATCGGCCTGTAATTGACTAATTCTCTAGGATCAAGTTGTGGTTTTTTAATAAGAGGTTTAATAATAGCCAGCTTAAAAGTTTTTGGTACGTGTCCTAGTGATAAAGATGAATTGACGATATTAAGAAGAGGATCTATAACCTCTGGAAGCATTTCTTTCAATAGCTTAGTCGGTATAGGGTCTAACATACATGTTGTTGAGTTTGATGATTTAACAAGTTTAGACAGTTCTTCCTCTCCTAAAGCAGTAAATGAATTGAATTTTTCCTCAGGGACACTACAATGCACTATCTGACGCGATACTGTAGTAGACGGTTGCATGGTTATAATTTTTTCTCTAATATTATCAATCTTGTAAGTAAAGAAGTTCATGAAGTCATTACTGCTGTGCTCTTTGGAAACATCAGAAGTTGAAGCTTTATTTCTTGTCAATTTAGCCACTGTATCAAATAAATACCTAGGGTTGTGTTTATTTTCTTCTAAAAGTTTTGAAAAATAGGCAGATCTAGCAGATTTTAGGGCCTTTCTGTACTCAATCATTTTCTCTCTCCACGAAATGCGAAATACTTCTAGTTTTGTTTTCTTCCAGCTGCGCTCCATTTTCCTGGCTGCTAACTTTAGGGCCCGAGTGTGCTCATTGTACCATGGCATTGGATTAATTTCCTTAATCTTTTTTAAGCGCAAAGGAGCAACTGAGTCTAATGTGCTGGAAAAGACAGAGGCAATAGTTTCTGTTGCAACATCGAGGTCTTCTAAGCTTTCTGGTATGCTAAGGCGATGAAACTGATCAGGAAGATTATTTATAAAGCGATCTTTAGTGGTAGAAGTGATGGTTCTACCATATTTATGGCATGGAGGCAGTTTAGCCGCCTTGACTAAATGTAGTATGCACGAGACTAGATAATGATCAGAGATGTCATCGCTCTGCTGCAGAATTTCAACAGCATCAATATCGATTCCATGTGACAATATTAGATCTAAAGTATGATTACGACAATGAGTGGGTCCTGACACGTGTTGTCTAACACCAATAGAGTTTAGAATATCTGCAAATGCCAATCCTAATGCGTCTTTTTTTATTATCTACATGGATATTAAAATCACCGACAACAAGGACTTTATCTGCAGCTAGTACTAACTCCGATAGAAAGTCAGCAAATTCTTTGATAAAGTCTGTATGGTGTCCTGGTGGCCTGTATACAGTAGCCAGCACAAATGTCAACTTACATAATGTTACGTAAAGTACCATCACTTCGAAGGAATTATATTTGAAAGACTTCTGACTAATACTGTAAGTATTACTATAGATTACAGCAACACCACCCCCTTTGCCTTTCTCACGGGCATTGTGTCGATAATCATAACCTTGAGGACTAGACTCATTTAAAGTAATGTAATCATCCGGTTTTAGCCAAGTTTCTGTCAAACACAGCACATCTAGATTATTATCTTTGATAATATCATTAACAATAAGTGATTTTGAAGAAAGGGATCTAATATTTAGCAACCCGAGTTTTATCATTTGTTTAGCATTATTATCTCTATTTTTTATTTGTTGAACATCAATTAAATTTTTACCATTAAATGGGTTTGGAAGTTTTTTGTTTTTACTAATTCGGGGTACAGACACAGTCTCTATTTGAAAATATCTAGGTGTAAGAGTTTCTATGTGTTGGGAGTTATCTGAATTATCTGACTTCTGTAACGTGAGGCAGCTAGCAGACGGTCGGTTTAGCCAGTCTGTCTGCTTCCTGACTTGGGCCCCAGTTTGTCATGTTTCAGCTCTAAGACTATGTGCCATATTACTAGAGAGAAGAGCAGCACCATCCCGGGAGGGATGAATACCATCTCTTTTCAACAGGTCAGGTCTGCCCCAAAAACTTTTCCAATTGTCTATGAAACCTATATTATTTTGCGGACACCACTTAGACAGCCAGCCATTGAGTGATGATAATCTGCTAACTATCTCATCACTCCGACGAACAGGAAGGGGGCCAGAGCAAATTACTTCTCCTGACATTGTACTTGCGAGTTCACACACCTCTTTAATGTTAATTTTAGTGATCTCCGACTGGCGAAGTCGAACATCATTAGTGCCGACGTGAATAATAATCTTAGAGTATTTACGATTAGCATTAGCCAGCACTTTTAAATTTGCTTTGATGTCAGGTGCTCTGGCTCCCGGCAAACATGTGACTATGGTGGCTGGTGTCTCTATTTTCACGTTCCGTGTAATAGAATCGCCAATAACTAGGGCACTTTCAACAGGATTCTCAGTGGGTGCGTCACTGAGTGGGGAGAACCTGTTTGATGTTCTTATTGGAACGGAAGAGTGGTGTTTTCCGCGGCTAGGCCGCCTCACAGTTACCCAAGTGCCCTGCTGCGCGGGCTCTACAGCCGGAACCGAACAATGTACAGAGTTCACTAAGCTAGTCGCATCCAAAACAGTATCTGAAGCCCTTGCATTCTTACTATCCTCGATTAAAGTTTGGATGCGTGTCTCTAATTCTGAGATTCTCTCTGTCAGCCTGACTATTTCCCTACATTTATGACATGTAAATCCCTCGTCGCTGACAGAGAGAGCTATTGTGAACATGTGGCAGATGGAACAGGTAGCAATGCTGGGAGAGGATGACATGACTCACCGTGTTTGTAGACTGATTCGACTTACCACAGCTGTTTGAAGAACGCGTTGAAAAAGGAGCGCGCGAGAGACTGTTAACAAGTTAACAAGCTAGCGCTGCAAATGCAAACGTGTTGTAACAGCGATTTAGATTCAAAGATTACAAGCTAGCGACGTCAGATTAGTGTGGTAGGCAATATTACATATAAGGTAATAAAAAAAATAATAAGTAAAATAAGCAACAATGAATAAAAGTAAGAGATTCAAAACAAAGCTATACGGAGTTACAGACGCAAACCAATCTGAGCAGCGAGGCAGACAGGAGCAATCGAGCAGTCGAGCAGTTTCGGAGTTTTCCGAAGACTTCTCTGAAGTGGTTGACAAAGCTGGAATATAACTGGACAACAGGATTATTTTGGGTCCAAATGGAATCAGCCCACTGCATATGAGTGGCGCAGCAAGTGGACCGACACTACGGCGAACTTGTTTCTTACTGAGGGGCTTTCCAGTTATTGAGTGGATCTGGTAGGTAGACAGCGTTGCCGTGGTCTTGAGGTTGAGCTGACGGCAGAGGGCGCCAGAGATGAAGTTGCCTGCTGACCCAGAATCGAGGAGTGCGTTGACTGGAATGGAAATATCAGCAGCAGTAAGTTTTACAACAATGGTGTGTGGCTTCATCTTATTTATGGAAGGAAAGATGGCACTCACCATGGGACGAGGAGGACGTATTGGGCATGTGGAGATTACATGCCCCGGAGATCCACAATACTCCTCTGCCGTTCAGTTATAGTTAGACAAGTTGAATCAAGTTGCATGGGTTCGTGGACTGGTTCTGGAGGGCTGACGGATTCTGGTCGGCAGAGGGAGGTGTTGTGCTGAGGCTGGCCCTGGTACTCTTCGAGACACGACTGCATATGAGTGGCGCAGCATATGGAGAGCTGTATGAAGCGTTCAAGCCCGATGGTGTCCTCGTATGCAGTGAGATGCAACCACACTCGAGGATCCAACCCTTGACGATATGTAGTCAGTAAAGCTTGTTCGTTCCATCCACTCGTGGCAGCGAGGGTTCTGAACTTAAGAGCATATTCAGTCACAGTCATTTTGCCTTGCTTTAAATTGTAAAGTTTCTCACCGATAGACGAATCCCAGGCGGGTTTTCCGAAGACTTCTCTGAAGTGGTTGACAAAGCTGGAATATAACTGGACAACAGGATTATTTTGGGTCCAAATGGAATCAGCCCACTGAATGAAGGAATGGTGATACTGTCCTTTGTGTTTTGCAGAGTGAAGATCCAAGTGGTAGCCGTAGAGTTGAGACGTTGGAGGATGACGACACACACACACACACACACACACACACACACACACACACACACACACACGGAGAACACAGGAGGTATCTTGGAGATGCTGGAGACAGGTAAGTATAACACTGGAAGTCCTTGAGGTAAGCATGGAGGTAAGTCCTTAATGCGAACGAGACCGGACGGTGACTGTGTGTGTGTGAGTGTCTTTTATATGCCAGTTGATTGGAGTGCTGATGAGGTGCAGGTGTGTGTGATCAGTACTCTGGTGAGGGAGTGCGTTGTGATTGGATGGTGCTGGAGCCTGGCGTGTCTGTGACACCTACAGAAGATCCTATGGACCAAACACCATCTGACCTACAGTTCTCTGAATTACACAAAGACCTCCCGCACTCAGTGCAGCTCTGCAACTGTTGGAAAGCAATCCAGTCTCCCACTGCACACGGAAGGATACCAGTGGACAACGTTTCCCATCCACGGACTGATCACCCGATCAAGTGAAACGTAAATATAAGCTAACCAAACCTTTTCCCAAAGGCCTTGGCATTAGGTTGTTGCTAAATGAGATTATACACTATTTGTGTAGAGACTGTTTATCTAGGGTCAGCGTACACAGATAGATACATTAGACACGTTATCTGTATTCATAGTAAATGCTTATTTACTATTTCATACCAGCATCCAGAAAGACCACAACTGACTCCCTCATAGACTGCTAATTACCCATTCATTGCTTCGTCCAATTCGTTGCTCATCTACTTGGCATTCAATTTTGTTAACATCCATTTTTGTTGTAGTTTGTAGTTTCTGTTTGATTATTGATTCAATTTTCTTAGTAATTTAGTCATTTTTCCTTAGTAGTTTAGTCATTTTCCTTCGTAGTATTTAGTGAGTGTGATATTTTACTCTTGTATATCTTTTTGTTAATAAATTCATTTTATTGCAAAGTGTGTCATTCTTGTGTTGATAATCAGAGGCTCTACAAGCTCGCCCGAATCTCACTAAATCCTTCAGATTGGTCAGATGATAAACTTCCTCCAAATTATAAAATTCTAATTTAGTCAACAATCTTTCATGATTGTTCTTTATTGTCAAGGTGAGATTCCTGACTGGTGCCCCGAAATATCGGAAGGAATCATCTGACTCAATATTAATATTAATACAAAATATTAATATTTAAGACCATAAATAACTACATTTGTGGTGCCCTCATGTGAGGCTAATCCAAAATCACTACATGACCATACCATTAACACAATTCATGTTGTTTTCACACAAAATGCAGTCAATTAACACGTTTCTAAAAGGCTTAAATTTTCTTTTCATACAAGCTTACCCCATGCCAAAATCATGGATCTCTCATCTTATTTTCAAATGCTTAAACACAGCATGTCAGAAATGAAGACCTAATGTTCCAATCTTTAAATATAGTATAAAACCTCTACTTTTGCAACAACAGCAGCTCAAATGTATTCAAAAAAAATATATCAAACAAATACTGAAACAATTGATAAGCATTTTAATTAGCAGATCACTGAAATATTGAGAAATAACACATTCCAATCTCATTTGGAGGCAGGTGTTGAAGTTCTTTTCATTACATGAACATGCAGTAGGACTCTTTGAATTGGTTTTGTTCAGTGTGGATGCAGAACAACATTTCTACCATAAAAACTCAGAGGGCAGGTAAACGTTTACATGTTATTTATTCCGTAAAGTATAAACAGATGGTAGTGACGGACGGTACAGCTAAACATGGTACAACGTTTCATGCTTAGTTGTACTGAAATTCTTTGGCGTAGGCCCCATCCTTCGTCCAAATCCTGGGGATGCAGATTTGGCTGATCCTGCCTGAAGATGAAGGCAGGGGCGGAGCCTACCCCCGATGGATGGACAGGGCCAACCTGGTGGTGGTGGGGAGGATGGAGGGGAACGTCAGCGTCATCAACTGCAAACGTGAAACAGAGAATTCAGTGCTCATTTATACCAGGTGTCAAGCAGTGATTGGCCAGACTTATTACGAAGGATGACGTGACATTAAGTCTTCCTGGTAGAACTTGAGCTAGCGCTTTCATTTCTACCATAAAGACTCAGAGGGCAGGTAAACGTTTACATGTTATTTATTCTGTAAAGTATAAACAGATGGTAGTGACGGACGGTACAGCTAAACATGGTACAATGTTTCATGCTTAGTTGTACTGAAATTCTTTGGCGTAGGCCCCATCCTTCGTCCGAATCCTGGGGATGCAGATTTAGCTGATCCTGCCTGAAGATGAAGGCAGGGGCGGAGCCAACCCCCAAACAGAAATTGATACCCAACAGTTGAGGTTTTCATAATTGTATTACCTGGAATGGAACGACCAAAAGGTTAGTATTAAATTATGACAAATGAAGGCATACATAAATATTAATGAGCATTGACTGATAAAGATATGGTGTGAGAGGCCGCATTAAGCTGATTAACACAGAAAGACCATGAAGGTCATGTACCTTGAAAAGTCAATATAGGCAAATTTGTGAAGACCCACGATAGGCAGAGTTATGTAAAACAGATTTACCTGGTGGCCATGACAGGCTTAGTTATATGAAGAGCCAAGATAGGCTGTTATGTGTAGAACCATGATATGCCATTTAATGCGCAAAGCGATGAAAGGCCATTTAATGTGAAGGTAATGATAATCCATTTGATGTGATGGCAACGGTATGTCCAATGACTACGATCTGCCCGATGGCAATGATATGCCATGTAATACTAAAGTCATGATAGGCTATTTAAAGCAGAGGCAATGATAGGCCATTTAATGTGATGGCGACTATAGACTATTTAATGTTATGGCAATGATATGCCATGTAAAGCTAAGAGTCATGATAGGCCCTTTTATGTGATGGCAACTATAGACCATTAATGTTATGGCAATGATATGCCATGTAAAGCTAAAAGTTATGATAGGCCATTTAATGTGATTGCAACAAGAGGCCATTTAATGCGAAGGCAATGATAGGCGATTTGATGAGATGTCAACGGTATGCCCGATGGCAACGATATGCCATGTAATGCTAAGAGTCATGATAGGCCCTTTTATGTGATGGCAACTATAGACCATTAATGTTATGGCAATGATATGCCATGTAAAGCTAAAAGTTATGATAGGCCATTTAATGTGATTGCAACAAGAGGCCATTTAATGCGAAGGCAATGATAGGCGATTTGATGAGATGTCAACGGTATGCCCGATGGCAACGATATGCCACGTAAGGCTAAGAGTCATGATAGGCTATTTAATGTGATGGCAACTAAAGACCATTTAATGTTATGGCGATGGTATGCCCGATGGCAACGATATACCATATAATACTAAAAGTCATGATAGGCTGTCTAAAGCAAAGGCAACAATAGGCCATTTAATGTGATAGCAACGATACGCCCGATGGCAACTATATTCCATGTAATGCAAAAAGTCATGAGGGCCATTTAAAGAAAAGGCAACGATATGCCATGTTACGCGAAAACCACATATAAAACCATATATGAAGGCCACGAAAGGCCCATTATGAATAACAATGAAAGGTCACGATAAGCCAATGATGTAAAGGGACGTATTTGTGAAGACCGAAGCTGAAGATAAAGTAGAAAACGATGACACCGCCCCAGTAGCTAGCGAGCAATAATCAACATGCCTTGATTATTACTATGAGTGAATGATGAGCATTTGAGTTATTTTAGGTAAATAATAAAAGGTATATATAGTTTCTAAAGGAAAGACTCAATATGCTTGGGCGTGACTCCCGCTCACGGCTAGATAGAACTAAGCAGAGAGAACTTCGTCTAACCGTCAGAACCTGCCGAGAGAACCCCCAAAAGAAATTAACCAGATCAGCATGACATAAGTACAAGAATACTCGAAATGCATGACGCAGAAAAAGAATGAAAAACCTCGTTGTACAATGCCCTTGCAGAAGGGAAGCGTTTTACTTGATAACGCTCTACTAGCTAACCTTAGCTGGCTAAACCCTGCAAAAGCTAGCAAACCTTTGCAAAAGGATAACACCACGAGCATCGTTGTTTAATACCTTAGTGAAGAGATAAGACTTACTCGGAAGTGCCCTGCACAGGAGATGGGGGCACGATCAGCACAAGCGAAATGCTTATGACCAGGCAGGTGCAGAGTAGCCTACTGAGCACAGAGTAACTCTGATGTTCGATGTGCAGTAGGCAGCACAATGTATCACTTTAGAATATTTATCGCGATGTGCGCATCCACAATAGTCACAGTGCAAGAATTGCAGAGTTTAAACCAAAGTTGCACGTGTTTAGGTCCTGTCAGTTGTGCGCACTATTTTCTGTGCGCGCATACGGATGCGCACGCACACGTGAACAACGAATTGCGTTCACTTTCGCATCTTTTTCTGCTTGGATGGACACGTATATGCAGATTTATGTCAAAATGTCCTTGTACACACAGTGCATACGGCTTAGGTAACGCGAAAAAGAAAACTGATGTGTATCATTATAGGGGATCCGCGCATTCGATCTTAAAGTTACAGCAGGCTTGCTGCTATCTGTGTCATGAATGTTAACGAACAACAAAATACAAAGAGGAAATCACTTTTGCAGCTTTAGAGACAATATGTAAGATTAAAATATACAAAACCACTTGCTCCGTGTTATATTTTCCGTTGTACACTTTGTGTAAATTGCGTACTTACATTATCCTAAATGTTACCAAGACTTGTAAATTCAGAGAAATTCACAAATTTAAAATAATGCCCTCCCTTGTCGCATGTCAATGACGTAATATTTGCAATTCTGCATTATCACTGGATTCTTCTTTACTGCATAGTAACCATGGAAACAGATATTGACAGCTGCTTGATGTCTAGCGGCACGCTGTTGTTTCATTCAAACATTATGGAACATGACAAGCAAACTTTGGAATAAAAGGAGAATTGGAGCGAGGATCAACATCAGCGTGGCGTTTACGAAATGCGACAGCTTTGCAACGAACTTCGACTTGACAGAGATGCCGCTCTAGCACATTAATAGACAGGTGAGAAAAAGTACACGAGACGAATTAATGTTATGTAGCTCAACACGATGGAATGTTAGAATATCATCAGTATGAATTTCTAATGTTGATCTAGCTTACAGTCAACAGGCTAATACATAGAATAGCATTCTACGACTTTTTAACGCTCAAATGCAGTTTAGTATGATAGTGTAACATTAGACCAAGTGTAACAGCGCTGCGTTACCTCACAATTTTAATTCATAAAATAAACTTACCTCTATGAGTAGTATTTCAGCACTTGCAAGTACTTCGGTAGAATTAATTGTCCTCATTCCTTTTCCTGGGACTCACGTGTGGCACTGAAATCGGTCACTCATTGGCAATCGCGCCCGCGATTCCACGCCGAGATTGTGCCTTTAGCACAGGTAAATTATGCTGCGTTCCAGGCAGGTTTTTGAGCCCGTAAGTCACGACTTCAAACCACGACTCACGACTTTGTAGCGTTCCAGGCAAGTCACGCCAAACTGCCTGAGTGTAAATAAACCAGCATGGCGG
Source organism: Mylopharyngodon piceus (assembly GCA_039654765.1). Lineage (NCBI taxonomy): Eukaryota > Metazoa > Chordata > Actinopteri > Cypriniformes > Xenocyprididae > Mylopharyngodon > Mylopharyngodon piceus. Next base: position 2,033,062 of record CM077451.1, read on the forward strand.
ACCATACGGGGCTTATGCTCATTTACAATTATTTCTATCACCAAAGGTGCTTACTCCTTGCTTATTTGAGGGAAACGGAGGAGGAAAAACGGCGCATAAGGCAAGAGAAGCTGTTATACCTTTTATTTTACCGTGCACTTGCATAAACACAGCATCCGTAGGGGCTGCCATTGTTGTTTCGCGGGCTATGTGACGTCAGAGCGCGGAACTGGGAGTACATCGATCTAGTACGAGTTCACGGGTGGAAAGTCACGGGTTTGACTGCCATTCCAGTGCACATTCACGGGTAGAAGGTTGGAAAAACACGGGTTATGGGTTGCATGGAACGCAGCATTAAATTCATTTTATACAATGAAGACTATGCAGTGTTATTTTACATTTTAATTATTTATTTCCTGGATCTGAATACTTACCTGAAAAAAATAGAACACCGTTTATTTCATTTAAATCATCCCAATCGTTCTAGAATTATTACTTTCCAAATAGGGTTATTCAAGTAATCTGTTGAATTTGTCATATCGCAATATATAGTCGCAGAAAAAGATAACGCAATGTCTTGTTGGGAATGATCTATAGCTGTCCCTTTCCTGCACACACGCTTAGAAAATCTGGTGCACGTGCACGTGTAGTACTCCTGGATAGAAGTAAAAGAAAATTAAGAGAAAGTCTGATGTGATGGCTTCTCGTCTCTTCATTTACAACGAATGAATCAAGAATGCATATTACAACAGTTTGGCAAATTACAGTGGTCAAAACATGTATGACTTATTTATACAGCAATGACTGGATATAAACATGAACAACAAACATTTTTCATATTCAGAATCTACTAGTGCCTAAATGACACTCAAATGTCTTATTCTTTACAAGATTAAATTTGTAGAATATACAGATAAGCACCAAAACAATTTATATATTATGTATATAATAAACATATCTATATATAACATCACTAGTATTTAACCTTTATCCAAATAACATGAAATTTATGTCAAAATAAATACATTTAGAATACGAACAATATTCTCAGTTCGTTCTGATGATGTATTACATTGAATATGAAATTCACTCGTCACATATATTGTCAAATGTAACGCATAACACTGACATAACCGTGGATTAAACAACCATGTATGCAAGATGAAGATAATTCATAACGCTAAAACAATATTATATACATATATATATATATATATATATATATACATAGATTCGAATTATATTTCTATTTTAAACATTCATCATATATGGCGGGCTTTCGCGCTGATCGCGGAGCACATGCTAATCATGTGCTCAACCGCTCTGAACTCACGACAACTTTTTCTAAAGTATAAAATAACAGCTTAAAACACATACAACTTGTTCGTATTACATTAAACAGTGTTCATACTTAAACCGAAAGTGTGTTTTGTGCATTTTACTTTGTAGTTACCTGGATAGAAGTAAAAGAAAATTAAGAGAAAGTCTGATGTGATGGCTTCTCGTCTCTTCATTTACAACGAATGAAGCACATCACAGGCGCGCACCAAACTATCGTGCGATGACGTCATGACGCAGGTATGCCAAATGAAAATAATTAATTTACTAAATGCACAAAACATACTTTTCTTCTCATAAACCCAAATAACGAATTAAATACTATTTTACAATATTAGAAAAATACTATTAACCATATATTAACTTTGGGAACTTAATCACCATATCACACTCTCCCCCTCAAAATAAAGATGTCGTCCCGACATCAAATTGCTTAATTAGTCAGTCACAGTAATGCTCAATTTACAGTATTTAAACTCTTTTCACTTTACCCAGCAGTTGTCTACAACATCAGATATTACAGTACTATTATCAACATTTTCCTTGTACATTTTTTTTTTTTTTTTAAGCATACATTCACAATTGTGCTATTGCTCATTTCACCTTACAAAAGTCCTTATTCGTCAACAGACAAGAGGCACTTGTTTGTAAATAGTCCCATGAGGTAATTCTTAAAAAAAAAAAAGAGAGTCATTTGCAAACCACCAACAAGTCTCTGTTAGAAAGGAAAAACAGTCCATTCATTCGCTCTAGCGAGAAAAAATGGCAGAGTCCTTCAAGGAAGAAAAAGATTCAAAAAGTGTCAAAAAAAAGAAAGTCTCAAAGTGATTCAAAGTGTCCATAGTTTCAAAACCGCACAACAGTCCATTATTTTTCAAGGTCTGATAACAGTCCACTGTTTTCGTTTTGCAATAGTTTCTCACTATGGGCAATAAACAGTCTCTGGGTAATGTTCTGTATCGTGACATTTCATGCCTCCAACACAGGCCATACAGTGAGTAGTTATTGGGGTAAAATTCATGTGGTAGTGCAATTCAAAGTTAATAGCACACGTATGGGGGCTGGGGGTAACAAAGGGGTGTTGATAACCAGGGCGTCACAGCTGTCATCCCACTAGATGCAAAGTGTGGGTAGTGGTTGTTGCCCACTATCTGCACATTGTAGCATGATGGGGACCCAAGATTGTCGTAGGTAAACTTTTTAGGTGGCCGTCGTTTTCTCCTGGTGAATTGGTACTCGTTTTCTTCCTCGGAAGTCCTGTCTCTGGACCCAGGCCCTGCAGCTGCTTCCCTAACAGGTAAGTCTTGTTGCATTAGGTCAACAGTTGGTTCCTTTTCATTAAGTTGTTCTCTTATTTCAGGTGCAGACTCTGGACAACCTATCTCTGACTTGGCTGGAAGTGACTGTGGCCTTGGTTCCACCACTGGAGAGTTAGACCGTGGCTCAGAAGGTACTGACTGTTGTGATAACACAATTCCTTTTTCTAGGCAATCACTGCTTTCTTGTGGTCTTATCTGAAAGGGCTCCACTTGAAAGTAGTACTCATCCTCTTCACTTTCATTATCGTACTCTGACTCACATTCTCTTCCCCGGGTGGGCTGCGTTCTGCTGTTTCTTAGCTGATGTCCTTGTTTTGGTTTAGTACTTTGAGCTGGTGTGATTTCAAGAGGTAGATGGTCACATGGAAGAAGAAGATTGCGATGTAAAACTCGTGATCTACCTTTACTCTGTTCAGGTTTTACTTCGTAGACTGGTGCATCATCTGCCACCTGGCGTGTAACAACGTGAACTTCATCCTCCCAGTAATTTCGCAGTTTCCCGGTCCCACCTCTCGGGGTCAGGTTTTTTACGAGGACCCTGCTTCCTGGGAACAGGTCAGTACACCTCACTCGTTGGTCATAATTCCTTTTGTTTCTTTCTGCACACTTGTTTGCCTGTTCTCTCGCTATCGCATAAGCTTCCTGCATTCCTTTTGTCCATCGTTCCATGTACTCACTGTAACTTTGGGAGTTATTGTCAGACTTGAGTCCGAAAAGAGCATCAATGGGCAACTTTGGTGAGCATCCGAACAGTAATTGGAAAGGTGAGAAGCCAGTCACGTCACATCTAGTGCAGTTATAGGCAAAGATTAATTTGTTCAGTGCATCTTTCCAATTAGCTTTTTGTCTTTCAGTCAGGGTTTTCAGCATCTGCAATAATGTCCGGTTAAATCGTTCCACCTGCCCATTTCCCTGGGGGTGGTAGGGGGTGGTCCTTGAGCCTGCAACGCCGCTGTATTTTTTGAGTTGGGTAAGTAGCTGGTTTTCAAATTCTCCCCCTTGATCGTGGTGAATTCTGGATGGAAAACCAAACTTCAGGGCGAAATCATTGAATAACCGGTCAGCTACTGTTTTTGCTGATTTTGAGGTGGTGGGATATGCCTGGGCAAATCGAGTGAAGTGGTCGACGATCACCAAAATGTACTCATAGCCCCCTTTGCATTTGTCCAGATGTAGAAAGTCAATGGACACCAATTCAAATGGGTGGGTCGTTTTGATACTTTTAAGGGGCGCTCTTGTCTCACGGCAGGGTTTTTTCTGTTTAATACAGCAGCAGGTTCTCAGGACATAGTTTTCAATGTCTTTCTGCATGTAAGGCCAGAAAAACCAATCCCTAATGAGGCTTGTGGTGCGATCGAGTCCCTGATGACCCATCTCATCATGCATCTCTCTCAGAACAGTTCTTTTGAATTGCGTTGGTAACACCAGCTGTTTTCTTTGAGACGTTTGGCGGAACAGGATGCCATGTTCATCTAGCTTCAGCTTCTCCCACTCTCTCAGAAGAACTTTGGCTGGCGAGTTGACTGAACGCCACTGCTGAGGAGGCCTAGATCCTGCTTGTAAGTGTTCAATTATTACTCTAATGTCCTTGTCATCCTTTTGTGCTTGTCTGATTTCCTCTTTTGACAGGGGTTTGAGGAGTCCCTCATTTTCCTCCATACTTGCCAGTACACTCTGACAGGCTACTGCAAGAGTCACATCTGGATTCCCTTGGAACTCCACTGCTTGGATCACAGCTCCCACACAGTCAGGTGAAAACTGCTCAGTACATTCTCTCATTGTTGTTTCCAGGTCCGCCGGCATCCTGGAGAGTGAGTCAGCATCTATGTTTTCTTTACCTGGACGGTAACGGATGGTAAAGTGAAAATCTGCGAGCTCTGACACCCATCTACACCCGGTGGCGTTCAACTTCGCAGAGGTCAGGACATAGGTCAATGGGTTATTGTCACTGAAAACTGTAAAGGTTGGTGCATAGTACAGGTAGTCTCTGAATTTTTCAGTAATGGCCCATTTCAGAGCTAAGAATTCCAGCTTCCCACTGTGCAGATGGTAATTTTTCTCAGCTGCCGTCAAAGTACGAGAACCATAGGCAATTACTCTCAGCTTGCCATTCTGCTGCTGGTATAAGACAGCTCCCAACCCTTGGTTCGACGCATCCGTATGAAGGATGAATGGTTGAGAGAAGTCCGGAAATCCCAGGATCGGAGGCTGAATCAAACAGTTAATCAACTTTTCTAGTATCTCCTGATGTTTTGCTGTCCACTCAATTGATTTACTTGATGGCACCACATGATTTCTTTTGTTGTTTCTTACTTTGTGTTTCCCCTTTCTCTGTGGCCAAGCATCTTCAGTGTTACTTTTTAGCAGGTCATAGAGGGGACTGGCAATTCGGGAAAAGTCTTTAATGTACTGCCGATAATAGCTGAGCAGGCCCAGAATCTTGCGTAGCTCCCCCACCGTGCTTGGTGTCTGTTCCTTCAGTGCCGTTACAGCGACGGTGTCTGCGGGATCAATACGACTGCCTTCAGCTGACACAATTCTCCCCAGATATCGCACCTCTTTCTTAAAGAGCTCACATTTTCTTGGTTTTAACTTGACTCCATGGGACTGTAACCTCTGCAGTACTTTCTTCACCGCTTCCACTTGTTCATCGAAGGACTCAGTGAAGACCAGGATGTCGTCTAAGTATGGTATGCAAATTTTGTCTCTTAACCCTTCCAGGCTCTCTTCCATGAACCGTTGGAATGCTGCAGGCGCATTCATAAGGCCGAAAGGAATACGAATCCATTCGTATAGGCCCCACGGTGTTGTGAATGCAGTCAGGTACCTGCTCTCTGGAGACATGAAACCTTGGTGGTACGCCTTTCCTTGGTCTAGCAGCGAGAACCACGCATTACCTCCCAGCCCATCTAGGATATCCTGCACCCTGGGTATTGGCTGGCGATCAGGGATTGTTTTGCTGTTCAGGTCCCTGTAATCAATACATAGCCTGAGGCTGCCATCCTTTTTACGGACGCAGACGATTGGGGACGAGTAAGGGGAATGAGACCTGGCCACCCACCCTTGAGCAATCAGGTCATGTAAGTAGTCCTTCATCTCCTGATATAACGGTTTAGGGACTGATGTGTATGTGCGGGCAACAGGGGTGTTATCATTTAATAAGATACTCAGTTGTAAACCTGGAACACAGCCGATATCGTCGTCTGACTTCGAAAAGGCATGACATTCTTCACGTAACATCCGCTTAACTTGTTGTTGTTGGGGCGGAGTTAAATGGCTCACATCCACTGGAGGGTCCCATTGATCTGTACTGCCATCTCACTCAGTTGTCTCTGATAGAACCTGAGTAACAGATGCTGTGGCTTCACACTGTGCATTTGATATTGGTAAGACAGATTTAACTGGCTGCAGAGTTCCTAGCTCTGTTCTACCACTGAGCGTGATGTCGTGATCTGTCCCATTCTGCACACTGATAGTAATTATTGGGCGGGCCCCCTTTTCCAGAATGAGGAGGGTATCAAAGAGTTCAAGGCCATCTGGGTACATTGGGTTAACATGTGGCTCAAACAGTAGCACCGTATCTTGTTTCACGTGAGGCACTTTTACCAGACACTGAATTTGCATAATGGTGTGTTTCCGTATGTTCACAGGCTCCTTCCTGGTTCTTACTACATACTCGCTGAGGTCCTCTGCAGTTACCAAGTTGATGAAGGTATGTACACTTTTCTTCTTTATGCTAGGGAAAGCACTTCTGACAGTTCTGTACAAACAAGCATTAGTCACATCAAGAGATCCACTTGTTTCACTTTGTTTCAGTATTTGTTCTATCACATTATACCCGATGATAGGTCTGGGCAATTCTTGGTCCTTCAAAACGAGCACAGGAATGTTTAATTCTTTCTCATTGGTCACAGGGGATGCCAGCTTGAAAGTCAACTCCACCCATCCACTGTATGGCATGTTTGCTCCGTTGGCCGCCACCAGGCGCAGGCTGTCTGGCGCTTCGGTCGCCTCCGAAATATTTCTCAGTGTCACCTCAGGTGCATATTTGGCTTTCCACTCCTCATCTATAATGCATACTTGGGAGCCTGTGTCCCATAATGCTTCAGTCTTTTTTTCCTGTAGATAACAGGTAACAAGGCACTGTTTCCCCACTAAGGACGTGATGGCAGAATGCTGGTTAACTTGACAAGGGGCAGTTAAAATACTATCAAGTGACTGGAACTCAAACTGTCTCTGATGGCCCATGCTACATTTCTCATGTTTTTGGGACTTCTCTGCCGCTCGGGTCACACCCTGTCCCTTGGGGGTAACCCGCTCCTGTTTAACGGAGCTCCAAGCTGAAGTCTGGCACCTTTACTCTTACAGCCAGCTGAGAAGTGCTCGCTGCTGCCACAGTGGTAACAATGGGTGCAAGGTTCTTCTGCTTTGCGCTGCTGGCAATGGAAACATTGTCTGGCTCGTGAGGGACGGGGCTGGCGGAACTGATGGGGGTGCTGTTGTGGTGGCACCATATACTGCTGGTGATAATACTGCGGTGCTGCAAAGCTTGAAGGCTGAGTTGCATAATTGATGGACATGGGGTGCTGCTGAGAAGAAGGATACATATACGGCTGTCCATGGTGAGTTTCTAATATTGAATAATGCTGACGTGACTGGAGAGAATGTTCTGGTGGAACAGTGGACAACTGAACTGGGTTTGCAGGTAGAGGAGGTATTTTCTGTTCCCTCACCTGTTGTTGGCTTTGCGAGAACTGGTGTGGAGACATATATGGACTTCCCTGCCGTTGGTATGTAGCTGTATCGGGTTTCCAGGTCTGATGCTCTGGGACTTGGGTCCATCCTGATGTCTGTTGGGACGCTGCTGCTGGTTCTTTGTCATAAACTGCAAAACACTGCTGAGGGACAGATAAGGGCTGTTGGATCGACTCTTTAATCTGTATGATATCATCACTCAGGCTTTTCAGTTGTGACATTAAATCGAACTTCGACTGTTTGCACTGAAGTTTTTGTTCAGGGGCAGGCTCATTTAACTGTACAGCATGAACAGTACCATTTTTTTCATATTTTCGCTTATTCTGTCTTTCAGATTCATTGGAACAAGCTACATTGAGTTTCTCCAGCAACACTTCGTCTGGGACAGCGGGATCTGAAAGATATGGTTGAAGATCACTTTGGATTCGATCGTTTTGCAATCCAGTCAAGACGGTGTGCAAGAACATATTCTGAACTAGGGCGGGATCATATTTCAACCCTGAGTCATCCTCCTGAGAAGCAAACAGAATTTTCTGTCTCAGATCAAGGGCTCGAATTAGGAAGCTTTGTGGCGTTTCTCTAGTGCGCTGAGCTTCTGTAGTGAGCTGCTTATATAATTCAGTCGCATTTTTCTCCTGATAATGAGAACGAAGTATCCGCCTTAGCATCGGGAGCGTCAGCCCTGCCTTCCCCTCAAGATAGCTCCGCAGCTGAAGCCCTGGTGTGATAGCCCTGATGACAGAATCTACTATTTCCTGTTCTGCATAGCCCTTTTTGAGACCACCTTCTATCTGCCGTGCCAGACTGGAGAATGAGAGCCGGTCCTTCTGCCCTAGATCTCCTATCAGACCAGAAATTTTGAAGTCTTTCTGCCATGTTGAGGTGACTTGTCTCTGAAAAGTGGGTGAAGAATGAACTGGGTTCTGGGCTGCATTTTGTGATGGGGTGGGGCTAATGTGCATGGCAGAAAACAATTCAGCTGTACCCTCTCCACTTAAGTGTATTGTTCTCTGGGCTGTGTTAACGTCCCCAAGTTCACTTTCCTCCCTCTCTGTATCTTTTTCAGGAGCATTAATTGTGACTCCCGTGAGCTGGCTCAGTTTATCATTAATTGTTAACAGTTCGGCCATACCGCCATCTTCGAACTCCTCTAGCTCAGCTCTCAGTAAATAGTTACTAATGAGGTTTAACAGGGACAAACGAGTCACATGTGTTTCATCCTCTCGCGTCAGCCGAAGGAAGACACTGAGTTTTATCAGCTTTTCACGTGATAGTGTGCATAATTTCTCACCAATTTCCTCTTGAAGATGTTTAAGCTCATCCATTTTAGCTGCTATGTAGACAGGCCGTTGAGAGCGGTGTTTCACTTACTGACTTGACTTAGCCGCCGCTGGTATCAAACTGAACCACCAGTGCACGCACTGCTCAATCAGATCTTTTCCACCACTAGTCTTGACTGTCTCACCCTGTAGCTCAACTGGTTCGCTAATGAGGGATGATGTTGCTTGATGGGCTCTGCCGGTCAGGGAGTCACTCCACCGAACATCAATCCCAGCGGTGCCTCCAAAATTGTAGTACTCCTGGATAGAAGTAAAAGAAAATTAAGAGAAAGTCTGATGTGATGGCTTCTCGTCTCTTCATTTACAACGAATGAATCAAGAATGCATATTACAACAGTTTGGCAAATTACAGTGGTCAAAACATGTATGACTTATTTATACAGCAATGACTGGATATAAACATGAACAACAAACATTTTTCATATTCAGAATCTACTAGTGCCTAAATGACACTCAAATGTCTTATTCTTTACAAGACTAAATTTGTAGAATATACAGATAAGCACCAAAACAATTTATATATTATGTATATAATAAACATATCTATATATAACATCACTAGTATTTAACCTTTATCCAAATAACATGAAATTTATGTCAAAATAAATACATTTAGAATACGAACAATATTCTCAGTTCGTTCTGATGATGTATTACATTGAATATGAAATTCACTCGTCACATATATTGTCAAATGTAACGCATAACACTGACATAACCGTGGATTAAACAACCATGTATGCAAGATGAAAATAATTCATAACGCTAAAACAATATTATATACACACATATATATATATATATATATATATAGATTCGAATTATATTTCTATTTTAAACATTCATCATATATGGCGGGCTTTCGCGCTGATCGCGGATCACATGCTAATCATGTGCTCAACCGCTCTGAACTCACGACAACTTTTTCTAAAGTATAAAATAACAGCTTAAAACACATACAACTTGTTCGTATTACATTAAACAGTGTTCATGCTTAAACCGAAAGTGTGTTTTGTGCATTTTACTTTGTAGTTACCTGGATAGAAGTAAAAGAAAATTAAGAGAAAGTCTGATGTGATGGCTTCTCGTCTCTTCATTTACAACGAATGAAGCACATCACAGGCGCGCACCAAACTATCGTGCGATGACGTCATGACGCAGGTATGCCAAATGAAAATAATTAATTTACTAAATGCACAAAACAAACTTTTCTTCTCATAAACACAAATAACGAATTAAATACTATTTTACAATATTAGAAAAATACTATTAACCATATATTAACTTTGGGAACTTAATCACCATATCACAGATGCACCATAGTTAAGTTACAAAGCGTGTCGTTATATCTTTCTGCTGCTAGACACCAGGTCCAAACACTCAAAGCTTTAAAGGATGTTAAGGTCGTGTTACTTCATTAGTATGATATAAACTCGCAGCGCTTGCAAAGATAAATCGAGCAGCAATTAATGGGAACAGATCGATGCACTGATGTTAGTGCTATTCTACGCAGACCCGCTGAGATATACCTTACAGCATATCAAGTAGAACATAGTAAAATCACTGAGTTAATTTGCTATTCCAGCTTAAGCTCTGTTAATCGTGCGGCCTCCGATTACGATGTATGATCTGGGTGTATGTTGCTTTAAAGTTTAAACATGTGTGAGGTTTCCCCGAGCCTTGCAACAAGCCATGGTACGCCATTCTTTGTTTTGTGCTTTTCTAAAACAAACGGTAACCTGTGTCATGTGGATCATTAACGACGTGCTATGTAACAATGCGAATGAGCACGACGAGCGTTCCGTCTCAAACAAATGTGTGCGACTGCACTGTACAGCTCTGCTAATGTATGTAAAAGAGCAAAAGAGTACGATTCTACACCCAATCGACATCAAAGTGCATAAAACGATGAAAATACTTATCACTGAGAAGAAGTGGCTGTTGTAGTGATGACGCGAGAATAGTGAAAATTGCTTTGATGATAGGCCCTTTGATGATATTGCTGAAATGAAATTCGAAAACAATAGAAATCCGCGAAGAGTGGACCTGCATGCTTCTGAAATTTGAAACGGGAATCTCTCTCATTGCCGCAACAGCTCAATGAACATTCGAAATGATAGGCTAACATGAACTTAAATGACGCTGTAGCATTTAACATATCCCGTCTAAAATTAACATTTTCACATTGTAGTACATCGAACTACCGCTAACATTTTCTGTGTGATTATTTAGATAATCACAATAATAGGCTTGTACATGCATCGTGAGAGGAACGTCAGCATCATCAACTGCGAACGTGAAACAGAGAATTCAGTGCTCATTTATACCAGGTGTCAAGCAGTGATTGACCAGACTTATTACGAGGGATGACGTGACATTAAGTCTTCCTGGTAGAACTTGCGCTGGCGCTTTCATAGAGGAGCAGAGAGAGAGAAAAATAATTTCTGGGTGAGGGAGAGGAATAGATGAAGGAGCAGAGGAGTAGTTGGATCAGGACAAGGGAGAAGAAAAGGTATATGGGAGAGGAGTAAAAATGTGTGCTGGATTGTGCATCTCTATGGTTTCCCCCCTTACACGTGGAACCTATGAAAGCTGCCATGCATAGAAAATACAAAAAGGTAATTGTGTCTTTTTATCTCACAATTCTGACTTTTTTTCTCTCAATTCCTATAGTTTATAAATCACAATTCTGAGAAAAAAAAGTCAGAATTGTGAGATGTAAACTCACAATTGCAAGAAAAAAAATAGAATTGTGAGATAAAAGTCACAATTACCTTTTATGCATTTTAATTCTGTGGCGGAAAAAAGCTTCCATAATAACCAAAGGCCATGTATGTTTGATTTATTGTTGATCAATGGCAGCAATTTCATGTTTTCATTTCAGTAATAGCTTCATACTACAACGATTTTACTACAACAATTCCACTACCACTGTTCCATATTTGCAAAATATGTGGTCTGCACAGGGTACTAACTACCAAGGGGACACCATCCCACCCTTTATGGGGGCGCCATCAACACTCCACCCCACTCCACCCTCAGAAAGCAATTTCAACCAAGGGGGCAACTGAAGTTCTGCATAGGGGACTTATTTGACCAGTGGCTGCCAATTTTGTTACTTTCTTCTTCTTTTTTTCTACTGGACATTCTGTAAAGTAATGACTCATTCACTTTTAGATAGTATGTTGCTATGTTTCCAAGAATGCACACTTTCAACACTCAACCAAAAATGTACTACTTTTACTTCAGTAAAAGGAAACTGAAATATAGCTGCAAGCAGCGATGGCGGGCCCAAGCCTGGTGCCACCACCACCCCGGTGGCTTTGGGGCAACTGTGCACAGCGGGCAATAGGCATTTAAAACAGTTAAACATCAAAGGACTATGTCAAATTCACTCCACATTTATGCTATAGAGCCCCTCCTCCCCACCCGTTTCTAAGGCTTTGCCTAATTTATTTCTGTAATAAATTAATTTATAATTTATTTCTGTAATGCAAAGCTGAATTTTCAGCATCATTACTCCAGTCTTCAGTGTCACATGATCCTTCAGCAATCATTCTAATATGCTGATTTGATACTCAGTTATTATCAATGTTGAAAACAGTTGTGTTGCTTAATATTTTTTTGGAACCTGTGATACTTTTTTCAGGATTCATTGATGAATAAAAGGTTAAAAAGAACAGCATTTATTCAAAATATAAATCTTTTCTAACAATATAAATCTTTACTATCACTTTTTATCAATTTAACACATCTGTGCTGAATAAAAGTATTCATTTCTTTCAAAAAAAAGAAAGAAAAAAAATTACTGACCTCAAACTTTTGAATGGTAGTGTATATTGTTACAAAAGATTTCTATTTGAAATAAATGCTGATATTTTTAAACTTTTTATTCATCAAAGAATCCTGAAAAAGTATCACTGTTACGGTAGGACCAACCAGGAGACAGGAGATAGTACAACAGGTATTTTATTGAACACAAGCAGAGTGAATGGTGACAACAGGTGAGTATCTTGCAGTAAATAGTGACTGGAGAATGGTATAGAGAATGATACTGTCCTTTGTGGTTGCAGAGTGCCGATGGAGAATGAGGATTGCTGACTGAAGACGGTGACTGCAGACAACACTTCACACACAGACTGGATACAATCGAGGGAAAACGGAGACAGGATAACAGGTAAGTAGCGAGGGGAGTCCTTGAGGTAAGCATTCAGGTAAGTCCTTAGATGCAAACGAGACCGGACAATGTGACTGTGTGAGTGTGTGTGTTAAGTAGTGCTGGTGATGAGTGAGCTGATGAGGTGCAGGTGGTGGTGATTAGTACTCCGGGGAAGGTGTGCGCTGTGGTTGGTGGATGGTGGAGCCTGGCGTGTCTGTGACAGTACCCCCCCCTCCACGGTCCGATGGTTCCCCGGTCCAGGGGAACAGTGGGGGTTGGTAGCCCAGTACGCACTGGAAGGGTGTGAGTCCTGTGGATGGCTGGCGTAGGGAGTTCTGGGCGTACTCGGCCCAACCCAGGTACTGGTTCCAAGAGTCCTGGTGACCATGACAGAAGGTACGGAGGTAGCGGCCGATCTCCTGGATTTTCCGTTCCGTCTGCCCGTTCGTCTGAGGGTGGTAGCCAGACGAGAGACTGACGGTCACACCTAGGAGTGAGAAGAAAGCTCTCCATACCCGTGAGATAAACTGTGGTCCTCTATCAGATACTATGTCTTCAGGGATGCCGAAGTATCGAAATACCTGGTTGAACATGATCTCTGCCGTCTCCATGGCAGTAGGGAGACCTTTCAGAGGGATGAGACGACAGGATTTTGAAAATCTGTCTACCACGACCAGGATGCAGGTATTTCCGTCAGATGCAGGGAGATCGGAGACAAAGTCAACTCCTAGGTGTGACCAGGGTCGGTTGGGAACGGGCAGAGGATGAAGCTTGCCGGATGGTAAATGGCGTGGGCTCTTCGAGATGGCGCAATCCCTGCATCCCTGCACGTACCTTCTGACATCGGCAGCCATGTTGGGCCACCAGAAGCGCTCTTTTAGCAGCGAGAGGGTCTCATTGACCCCCGGGTGGCCAGTGCCAAGTGAAGTATGTGCTGAGTGGATCAGTGGAGTGCGCCGTGTGCGGGTGATATATTGCAAGCCCGGTGGACAACCCGGCGGAGTGTTGGTGGAGGCATTGGAGGAGGGTAAAGTCTCTGCTGACCAGGTGATGGGGCTGACCACAATCTGCTTGGGAAGGATGGGTTCAGGATCCTCTGTGATGGGTTCTGGAGCATGGAGTCTTGAGAGAGCGTCCGCTTTGATGTTCCTGGAACCGGGTCTATAGGAGATGGTGAAGTCGAAACGTGTGAAAAACAGCGCCCAGCGGGCCTGTCTGGGGTTGAGCCTTTTAGCGGACCTGAGATATTCAAGGTTCTTATGGTCAGTGAGAACTAGGAAGGGATGTTTAGCTCCCTCCAACCAATGCCTCCACTCTTCGAGGGCCATCTTGACTGCCAGTAGTTCTCGATTTCCGATGTCATAGTTTCTCTCCGCCGGGTTGAGCTTGCGGGAGAAGAAGGCGCATGGATGGAGGCGGCTCGGATTCCCCTGCTGCTGCGACAGAACCGCTCCGACTCCGGTTGTGGAGGCGTCGACCTCTACCACGAATGGTTTGTGGGGGAATCCGGATGTACCAGGAGTGGAGCGGTGGTTAAGGCTTCCTTAAGGTGGTTGAAGGCCTCCGTGGCAGCTGGGGTCCAGGACAGAGACTTGGGCTTGTTGCGTAGAAGGTCAGTAAGGGGGTTGGAGATGGAGCTGTAGTTCTGAATGAATCTTCTATAGAAATTGGCAAAGCCGAGGAATCGTTGGAGTTCCTTTATTGTGGTAGGAGTGGGCCAGTTCTTAATGGCTTCCACCTTCCCCTCGTCCATCCGGATGCCACTGTGGTCGATGTGATATCCAAGGAACTGCACTGAGGACTGATGGAAGGAGCATTTCTCGGCTTTGAGGAAGAGTTGGTACTCTCTCAGGCGTTTCAGGACCTCCACAACGTGGTGGCGATGTTCGGCCATGCTCCGGGAGTATATCAGGATATCATCGATGTAGACCAGAACGAACTTGTGGAGAAACTCCCGGAGCACCTCGTGGATGAAATCCTGGAATACGGAGGGGGCGTTGACCAGGCCATACGGCATCACGAGATATTTATAGTGGCCGGTGGGCGTGACGAAGGCGGTCTTCCACTCGTCCCCCTCGCGTATCCGGATGAGGTTATACGCGCTACGGAGGTCCAACTTGGAGAACACAGTGGCACCGCGGAGATGTTCCAGGGCCGCTGGGACGAGAGGAAGGGGATATCGGAACTTGACGGTGACAGAGTTGAGAGCACGGTAATCAATGCAAGGCCGCAAGCCTCCATCCTTTTTGGCCACGAAGAAGAAGCTGGAAGCAGCAGGGGAAGTTGATGGTCGAATGTATCCTTGAGCCAGAGCCTCCTCGATGTACTCCACCATGGCCTTCTCCTCCGGGACGGATAGGGGATATATCCGTCCCCTTGGCACTGACGCACCCGGAAGCAGATCAATGGCGCAATCCCATGGCCGATGTGGAGGCAGCTTGGAAGCTCTCATGGGGCAGAAAACGTCCCTGAAGGGGGCGTAACACGAGGGTATGTCCACTGACCTCTTCTCGATGGGACTGTCGATGGAGGTGGCGTAGACACGGAGGCGACGGGAGTTGGGTTGCCGTGGAACAGGAAGTGTTGAGAAACAGGATGGAAAACAGGTGTCGCCCCACTTCAGGACTTCTCCAGTCTTCCATGAGAGGATGGGGTTGTGCTGCTCCAACCATGGACGCCCTAATATCACGTCAGCGGTGGAACCCTCCAGAACCAGCAGATGGATATCTTCCACATGAAGAACGCCGACTTGAAGTTGTAGAGGGCCTATGCTCCGACTCACACGTCTTCTGCTCACAGGTTTGCCAGTTATTGATTGGATCTGGTAGGTTGACGGCGTACATTGGGTCCTGATACCAAGCTGACGGCAGAGGGCGCCGGAGATGAAATTTCCCGCTGACCCAGAATCAAGGAGTGCGGTAACTGGAACGGAAATATCAGCAGCAGTAAGTTGTACAATAGCAGTGAGTAGTTTTGAGGTATTAGAACGTGGGATGATAGCACTCACCATGGGACGAGGAGGACGTGTTGGGCATGTGGAGAGTACATGCCCTGGGGATCCACAATATAAGCACAGTTTCTGGGTCAGCCTTCTCTGCCGTTCAGCGGGTGATAGACGATTTGATTCCACTTGCATAGGTTCGTTGGCTGGTTCTGGAGTGCTGACGGATTCTGGTCGGCAGAGGGAGGTGTTGAACAGTTGCTGACCCTGGTGCTCATCGAGACACGACTGCATACGAGTGGCGAAACAGATGGAGAGTTGAATGAAACGTTCTAGGCCGATGGTATCCTCGTATGCAGCGAGATGCAACCGCACTCGAGGATCCAAACCCTGGCGATACGTTGTCATGAGCGTTCGTTCGTTCCATCCACTTCTGGCAGCGAGAGTTCTGAATTGAATGGCATAATCATTAACAGACATGTTTCCTTGCTTTAAGTTATAAAGTTTCTCACCAATAGATGCATCCCATGAAGGTTTTCCAAAAACTTCTCTGAAGTGTTCGACGAAACTGGAGTATGATTGAAGCACAGGGTTATTTTGTGACCAGATGGAATCAGCCCATTGCAGCGCTTTACCGGAAAGTTGGGAGATCACAAACGCCACTTTGGAGTAATCGGTGGGGAACAAGTGCGGTTGCATCTCCAGGGTCAGGGAACATTGTAGGAGGAATCCGTTGCACTCCTCCGCCGAACCAGAGTAGGGCGCTGGTTTGGCCATGGGACTGGCGTACACTGGCGGAGAAGGAGAGGTGACAGTATTTGCGGAAGTGAAGGTGGGCGCTGACGGTGGTGGATGAGTGGATAATGTGCGACGCAACGCGTCCACCAGGTCCTGGAACTGATCGGGTTGACTCATACTTGTGTTCCGCTGTATTGGTCCGGTCTTCTGTTACGGTAGGACCAACCAGGAGACAGGAGATAGTACAACAGGTATTTTATTGAACACAAGCAGAGTGAATGGTGACAACAGGTGAGTATCTTGCAGTAAATAGTGACTGGAGAATGGTATAGAGAATGATACTGTCCTTTGTGGTTGCAGAGTGCCAATGGAGAATGAGGATTGCTGACTGAAGACGGTGACTGCAGACAACACTTCACACGCAGACTGGATACAATCGAGGGAAAACGGAGACAGGATAACAGGTAAGTAGCGAGGGGAGTCCTTGAGGTAAGCATTCAGGTAAGTCCTTAGATGCAAACGAGACCAGACAATGTGACTGTGTGAGTGTGTGTGTTAAGTAGTGCTGGTGATGAGTGAGCTGATGAGGTGCAGGTGGTGGTGATTAGTACTCCGGGGAAGGTGTGCGCTGTGGTTGGTGGATGGTGGAGCCTGGCGTGTCTGTGACAATCACAGGTTATAAAATAATATTAAGCAGCACAACTGTTTCCAAGATTGATAATAAATCAGCATATTACAATAATTTCTGAAGGATCATGTGACACTGAAGACTGGAGTAATGATGCTGACAATTCAGCTTTGCATCAGAAATAAATTATATTTTAAAGTATATTAAAATAGAAAACCATAATTTTAAATTGTAATAATATTTCACAATATTATTGTTTTTTCTGTATTCATTATGAAATAAATGCAGCATTAATGAGCATAAGAGACTTCGTTCAAAAACATTAAAAATAGTAATGTTTCCAAACTTTTGACTGGCAGTGTAATGTTCACACAGGCATCAGGGATCACAATAAGCATAAACATACACAATATACAAATAAAATTAAAAAAGAATGACCAAACCATCAGTTATTAAAATTTTTTAACTTTGAATTGCTTGAGGAAAAATCATTTGAATCTGTTTTAAATACAACGGGGGAAAAAATACAGTCAGCCAGACGGCAACAGTTCAAAAGCTAATGTTGTGGACATTAGAGGAGAGCAATTTCTTTAAGAAATTTATTCTCTGTTGTGGCTTCATACTTACAGTTTATGATCAGTCCACATATCCCATTTAAGCTTATTGTCAAGTACACCAAAATATTTATAATTTTGGACTGATTGTACTGGCTGCCTATTAATTAAAAAATAATTTCTGCTCTCTAAAATCAATAGACATTTCCTTTGTTTTGGAGATGTTTAGATTGAGATTTGATTTCTTGCACCAATTTAAAAAGATTTCAAGGACTGGACTGTGTTCCTCCTGCCCATCATATAAGAGACTCACTAGCCGTGTTTCCACTGTTGAGCCAAAAACTTCAAAACTTGCTGCATTAAAAAATGCTCAGTTGGCTCAATTAAATTATGTGAACTGAACACTGGCACTTTATTTGTTAAACCAACCAAAGATTTTCAATGAAACAATCAACATAAAAATTAATGTTGACCTAAAAAAAAAAATCTTATTACAGTGTATTTTTTATGGCAAGAACTAAGTGTAATGGGTTAAATCTAGCAGAAACAGGTATAAGGTAACAATTGCAGGTCACCATTTTATCAGGTGAATAGTGATTATATTAAACAAATGGACACTGGTCCCCTGTTAGATGGTAAAGTGCGAAACCTGTTTGGTTGTTTTGCCAGTTCTTCATTTTCATTCATTTTGACCTCCAAAATCTTTTTACAGTGTATTTTAATAACAAGAACAGGTGTTTTAGTGTTATTATGAACATTGCCGCTACATTCAGAGATATACAGAATACAAAATATTGCTGAATGTAAAGGCAACCTACGAGTGTCCTTTTGTGTAGTGAAATCACTATAACATGCACATGCTGCTGCTGCTTAACTTTAGCATGTACACTTTAACTGTGGAATTGGC
This sequence comes from Mylopharyngodon piceus, assembly GCA_039654765.1. Taxonomy (NCBI): domain Eukaryota; kingdom Metazoa; phylum Chordata; class Actinopteri; order Cypriniformes; family Xenocyprididae; genus Mylopharyngodon; species Mylopharyngodon piceus. Next base: position 2,051,720 of record CM077451.1, read on the forward strand.
CACATAATGGTGACATCTAACACCGCAAAATTGGTAATATCTAAATTAACTAATTTTGTTCAAGTCAAAAATATTATTTAACATCACTGAACCAACCTACATACATCAATTTATATAAACAAAACTAAGTTTTACAGGTTAAATCAAGCAGAAAGAGCTCTTTAAGGTAACAATTGCAGGTCATCACTTTATACAGTGAATATTGATTTTATTAAACAACATGCCTTTGGTCCCCTGTTTGATGGTAAATTGCGACATCTGTTTGGTTGCTTTGCCATTTCTTACCATCACAAACACACCTTAAATATTTTGGAGGTCAGATCTCAATTTTATGTTGACTTACTGCATTGCTGCAAAATTGTCAGTTATCTCAATTAAATTATGTTATGGTATTAACTAAATGTCTTTTAACACTGACACTTTAGCTGAACCAACTGAAGATTTTCAATGCAAGAATCAACATAATACTGATTTTTGTCCTTTAAAATCTTTCTACAACGTATTTTTTATGGCAAGAACTGGTGTTTTAGTTTTATTATGAACATTGCTTTTACATTCAGAGATAGTCAGAATACAAAATATTGTTAAATATAAAGGCAACCAAACAGGTGTCACACTTTACCATCTAACAGGGGACCAGTGTCCTTTTGTGTAATGAAATCACTATAACATGCACATTTTGCTGCTGCTTAACTTTACCATGTACACTTTAACTTGTGTGAAAATGGGCATGGAATGGTGAATAAAAAATGGTAACCTATTATGGTAACCTGTTATTGTAATGGCGAATTAGCTAATTTTGTTCAAGTCAATTATTAAACCTTATTGAACCAACCTAAATACATTAATTTATAACAACAAAACCAAGTTTTATAGGTTAAGTCAAGCAGAAATAGCTCTTTGAGGTAACACCATTTTATACAGTGAATATTGATTCAATTAAACAAAATGCTTTTGGTCCCCTGTTAGATGGCAAATTACGAAATCTGTTTGGTTGCTTTGCCATTTCTTACCATCACAAACACACTGTAAAGATTTTGCAGGTCAGATCTCAAAATTTTATGTTGACTTGCTGCACTGCTGCAAAATTGTCAGTTATCTCAATTAAATCATGTGAACTAAATGTCTTTTAACACTGGCACTTTAGCTGAACCAATTAAAGATTTTCAATGCAACAATCAACATAAAACTGAGTTTTAACCTTCAAAATCTTTCTACAGTGTATTTTTATGGCAATATCTGGTGTTTTAGTTTTATTATGAACATTGCTATTACGTTCAGAGATAGTCAGAATATGAAACATTGCTAAATGTAAAGACAACCAAACAGGTGTCACACTTTACCATCTAACAGGGACCACCGTTCTTTTGTGTAATGAAATCACTATAACATGCACATTTTGCTGCTTTTTAACTTTACCATGTACACTTTAACTTGTGTGGAAATGGGCATGGAATGGTGAATGAAAATTGGTAACCTATTGTGGTAACCTGTTATTGTAATGGAAAATTAACTAATTTTGTTCAAGTCAATAATAATTAACTAATTTTGTTCAAGTCAATAATAATTACTGAACCAACCTAAATACATTAATTTTTACCCCCCCCCCCCCCCCCCAAAAAAAAAAAAAAGTTTTATGGGTTAAATCAAGCAGAAATAGCTCTTTAAGGTAACAATTGCAGGTCACCATTTTATACAGTGAATAGTGATTTTGTTAAACAAAATGCCTTTGGTCCCCTGTAAGATGGTAAAGTATGACACCTGTTTAGTTGTTTTGCATTTCTTACCATCACAAACACACTGTAAAGACTTTGGAGATCTAGGGCAAGATTTACTAAACAGGGCAAATTAGTGTGAGAGCGCAAAACCATAAAAGTGCTGATGGTAGTGGAAAGTTCAGAGCGTGATCTACTAACGAAGCACAAATTAAAGAACTCACGCAGCCGGATCACTTCCATAATGACCAACGCAATCTACCAAGAGAAGCGCGAATTAGCATCTGGTTTAAGACTTTTGCATCTAAAAGGTAAATTCCTACAAATGCATATGCAATAAGGTCAGCTGCAAAAATATCTGTGTCCACGCCTTTTCAGAGCTAATTTTTCACCGTCTTTAGTAAATCCTGAAAGTGGGTTTGTGCTGTTGCAAACTGTTAGTAAATCTGACCCCAAATCTCAATTTTATATGTTGACTTGCTGCATTGAAAATTAGGGCTGCACAATATATTGAAATATCGCAAATGTACATATCACGATATGCATATTGCAATGGCATGTGATATCTGAATGATTTTAATATTTTACTTCAAAACAATGCAAAAAGTTAAAGTTTTAGGTTGACACATATAGCAGAGATTAGATTGGGTAGGAGACTTGCTTGACATTAAAAAGAGTTATTAAGCGCAATAAGCTGTGGAAAACAACTCATTTTGGTAACTCACACTGTCAGACACACACCTGAAGCACACGCACAAAGAGCAGCCTCTCAGACGTGTTTTCTTTAGTGGCAATAAAAGAAATATAACAATATTTTGTTTAATAAACAGATATCCCTCAATTCTATTCTTCACACATAATTTCCAACAAGGTATCTGTTATATTTTGTTTAATAAACAGATATCCCTCAATTCTATTCAAGAGACAGCTTGTTGGAAATTATATGTGAAGAGTAGAAATAAAAGAAATTTGTACTTATTAAAGAATGAAAGACAACTGGTATTGTAACGCCTTTATTAAAGCATGTATTAATTACTTATTAAAGAATGAAAGACAACTGGTATTGTAACGCTTTTATTAAAGCATGTATTAATTACTTATTAAAGAATGAAAGACAACTGGTATTGTAACGCCTTTATTAAAGCATGTATTAATTACTTAAGGAAGGACAAATGGTATTGTAATGCATTTGTTAATAGCATGTTAGTAGATCAGAGAGGAAAATATATGTATTAGATAGAAAAGTAGGTATTACCCTGAAGTGATGTCTTGCATACGAGGAGCAGACGACGCCAGAGGATGAGGGCCCAGAAAAGAGGGACAAGAAAACAGTGGGCTCTATATAAGCAAATCCTAAGGTGCTTTCCCGAGCTTACGACAGCTCAGGACCTCGGATTTGACCAATTAACTGTAAAGGACTGATGATTTATGAGGGGATTTTTCATAACATCAGTGGTTTGTGTTGTCTATAAAAGACTAGGAGAAGAAAAGGAGGTCAGACGCTGATTCTTAAAGAACGGCCTCTCCGGTGTTAGATAACTTGCTGTTAGCACCTCCTGCAGACAAACGCTTGTAACCTAAGTGTTGACTGTAATTTTATTTTACTTTATTTCTTTATTTAGTGTATTGTATGTAAACTACTTAACCTGTAATTAATAAAACTATATTGCTTAAAACTAAGTAGCTCGCCTGCCAAAAAAGTCTCTGATTTCTAAACTGAGCTGAACAGACCACGGAGAAGTCTTCTGAGACCTATTTTGTAAGTATGAGATTTCAACTACTTATGAATTAAGACAGATTCGACTTGCTTTACCTAACCTGAGAATAATTAAAATAAGGTAGAAGGTGTATAAAATTTAGCACCATAAAACAGTATATATGTATATATATTGGTTATATATTGGTTATATAATTTTCAGTTTTTAAATATATTTAAATATAATTTAAATTGATTAAAACAATATCGTATCACATACTGCATATTTTTATGACAAGAACTGGTGTATTAGTGTTGTTATGAACATTGCTATTATATTCAGAGATACAAAATATTGCTAAATGTAAAGGCAACCAAACAGGTGTAGCACTTAACCAATTGCTAGGACACATTTTTCAATATTTATGTCACTTTTTCAAAACTCTTCACTCAGTTCTCCAAACCAACTTTCAGCTTCACAGCAGTTAATTTCACATTCAGATTGCACTAAAATCACCAAAACACTTCAATCATGTCTCAAATCATGTCATTCTTCCTGAACACTAGCAAAGGTTTCACCCAACAAACAAACTTTGTCACTCATAAAACAAAACAAAACAAAACAAAACAAAAAACACTAACAACAGGTAGCATTATACAATATTTTCTGCCGTTTTTTGCTGTTCAGAATTCACTGCAGTTTGTTACATTGTTCCTGTTTACATTAGTGAACAAAATTATAAAAGTTTTCCCTTTTGTATAGATGATGAAAGACTAACACTTATGTAGGTGTTCAGTTACATCTAATTGTTTTGATAGTATTTCATTTTTCAGTCTGAATAATAACCGTGTGAATAATTTTGAAAAAGTGAATTTTGAAATGTGTCCTAGTGATTGTAAAAAAAAACAAAAAAAACAACAACACAAAAAACCTGTAATAGCAGCTGTAAATGGGGCCTTATTTATCATTCAGAATTAGTGTTAAACACATTTACACAAACACATGTGGATGGTCAAAGTATCACTGCCTCTATAGGATCGTTCACACCATCATCCTGAGTGACTAAAGACACAGAATGATAATATGCAGTGAGAAAGTCACAGATACTAAAAACTTAATGAGTCAAACAAACTCTTTTTAAGATATAATTTAAAACTGTGGTCTAAAGATTGAATGATTTGGCCATAACTCATTATTATCCTTGATATTCTAACATAGGTAATTTCATGTGTATTTAGAATTGAGCTTGCTGCACAACCCCCGCTGGCAATTTACATTTCAATACAGGAAGGCTTCAAAGGCCAGTTTTGTCACAGGTGAGGTACAGGCCAAAAGAGCTTACTAACTACCAATACTGTTACCAGTGTCTAAGAATATGTGGAACTTCTCAAATAAACTAGAGAAGATGCTGGGATTTACCCAAATTAAATTAAAATACAGTTTTTTTTAACCACCGCTAGGACGCATTTCTCAATATTTAGGAGAACTTAGTGAAGAGTTTTGAAAAATGACCTAACCAACTTTCAGCTTCACAGCAGTTAATTTCACATTCAAAATGCACTAAAACTACCAAAAACACTTAATTTATGTCATTCTTCACAAGACTAGCAAAGGTTCCCCCCAACAAACACACTTTGTCACTCATAAAACAAAACAACAACAACAACAAAACAGGAGCATTACACAATGTTTTCTTTTGTAAAACTTCTTTACAAAACAAAAATGACATTATCTACTGTTTATAATTCACAGTAGTTTATGTTACATAATCCATGTTAAAATTACAGTACAAAATTATTCCTAAGTTTTCCCTTTTGTATAGATGGTGATGAAACAAAGACTAACACTTGTGTAGGTGTTCAGCTTACATCTAATTATTTTGATTGTATTTGTTTTTTAGATTTAGAATATATTTCAATATAGTGTTACTGTAGAAATGTAGCAAATTTCAGTCTTACTCATTTTTGTTTTGTGTTAGGTCTTGAACTTAGGTTGAACAGTTTTGTAAAGGGTATGTAAGCATGTGTAAATTGGCGTATATAGAACATAAAGCTTTGGTGATGTTTGTGTCTAAGTGAGAAATGAATTGTATGTTACATGACAAAAAGTTATTTGTCATGTAACATAAACTGCAGTGAATTATAAACAGTAAACAGTGTCGTTGTTTTGTAAAGAAATTGAAATCTTCAATGAAAATGAAATGTTCCTGTTTTTTTGACAAAGTGACAAATTGTGTTTGTTGGGGGAAACCTTTTTCTAGTCTTGTGAAGAATGACTTGATTCGAGACATGAATTAAGTATTTTAGTAGTTTTAGTGCATTTTGAATGTGAAATTAACTGTTGTGAAGCTGCAAAGTTGGTATGGTAATTTTTCAAAACTCTTTACTCAGTTCTAAATATTGAGAAATGTGTCCTAGCAGTGGTAATGTAATGTAGGGAGCGGGACAACGGAGTTGGAGATCCACATGCAGGCTTTATTTACAGGAGAGCGTAGTCATACAGGCAGTAGGTCATACACCAGCAAACAGATACAGGAAAGGCAAGGCAAAAGAGTAATCCAAACACAGGCTATGGTCAAGGCAGGCAGCAAACGATCATCAAACAAGCAAACAGTCCAGGGTCAAAACACAGGCAAGGCTAGGCAAGGAAACACGGAGACAAGGTAGAACAAAGGCTAAACAATACTCAGCAAAGTGTGTGTGTATGAGTGCAGCTTATAAAGTGTCACTGATGGGAAACAGGTGTGAGTGTGTGATTAGTTCCTAGGTGGGGAATTGTGGGAAATGGAGTCCAGAGTGAAGTGACTGCATGTGTGCAATGAAAAAGTCTTAATGGTGAAATGGAGACCTCTGGTGGGGAGTGAGAGGAAGCAGCAGGCGACAGAAACGTGACAGGTAAAAACTGTTTTAATTTAATTTGGGTAAATCCCAGCATCTTCTCTCGTTTATTTGAGAAGTTCGTGTCGGTAGTTAGTGAGCTCGTTTGTCTGTACCTCACCTGTGATAAACTGGCCTTTTTGAAGCCTTCCTGTATTGAAATGTAAATCACCAGTGGGGGTTGTGCAGCAAACACAATCCAAACCCAATCCTGAATACACATGAAATTAAAATATCAAGGATAATGAGTTATGGCTAAATCATTCAATTTTTAGACTACAGTTTTAAATGGTCTCTTAAACAAAAAGAGTTTGTTTGACTCATTAAGTTTTTAGTTTGCATCCAAACCTTGAAGTTGATTTGGAGCTTTTTCAAAAAATATCTATGCTATCATGTCTGCTATTTCATAAAGAAACCTTGCTGTCATTTGTGCAGCACTGTAATACTACAGAATTTGTGGTGTCTTATTCACCCAGTTCACCAAACCAACTTTTTAGCTTCACAGCAGTTAATTTCATATTCAAAATGCACTAAAACTACCAAAACACATAATTTATTTCTCAAATCAAGTCATTCTTCCAGAACACTAGCAAAGGTTTCACCCAACAAACACACTTTGTCACTCATAAAACACAGACTTAAAAACACTAACGACAGGCATTATACAATATTTTATTTGCTGTTTTCTGTTTTCTGCTGTTCAGAATTCACTGCAATTTGTTACATGGTCCATGTCTGTGTTACAGTAAAATTCTTCCTCTTTCCCCTTGTGTATAGATGGTAATGAAACCGAAACATGAATACCTTTGTAGGTGTTCAGCTACATCTAATTGTTTTGATAGTATTTTATTTTTTAGATTTGGAATATATTTCAGTATGGTACTACTGTAGAAATGTTGCAAATTTCTGTCTTATTCAATGTCGTAATAATGTGTTCAATCTTTTAAACTACATGAATACATCTTAGACACAACCACTGCCAAAACTATATACAGGGCCTAAAACTAACTTTTGCCACATCTGCCTAGGGCCGGTGACTTAAGAAAATTTTCCAGCCATAAATATTTTTTACTGGCCATGAAACTGTTTATGCCAAAACAAGCAGTAATGACACCAACATTTTAGATACCAGTGAAGATTCACAATTCTCTATTCCAATTTCAAGACCGCATCTAAAACCACTAGCCTAACTAATATAAATGTAAAACATTATTAAAGACAAATAAACAGTCAGTAATAAAATAACAAATAATCAAATAACAAGCAAAAGCACAAATAAATCGTCTCAGGTTATGACTATAACCATAGTTCCCTGAGAAGGGAACGAGACACTGCGTCCAATAGGATCGCTTTGGGAACGCCGTCAGCGTGATTGTGTCTGATGCACGTATGTCAACTTAGCCAATGGCGAAAGTGAACGTCACGGGCGGGTGACGTCATGACAAGGAAAGGATAAATACACATCCGGCCAGACCGGCTTCAGCTAAACTGCCGAAGCAAATCGGTCACAGGGATGCAGGGAGTATGGCAAAGGGACACAGTGTCTCGTTCCCTTCTCAGGGAACTATGGTTATAGTCATAACCTGAGACGTTCCCTTTCGAGGGAACTCCACACTGCATCCAATAGGATCGCTTTGGGAACGATATACCAAAACGCCATAATACCAAAATGCCTGTCGTGTGAAACTGTGGCACATTCATGACAGAAGCATTGAGGAACCTGGAGCTGCGTCCAGGTCAAGATCGTAGTATCTCACAAAAGTGAGTGGCGAGGACCAACCGGCCGCGTCGCAGACTTCTTTGAGGGAAACTCCTGAAATCAAGGCCTTGGAGGCCGCCATACTCCTTGTAGAGTGAGCTCTGACAGACAAAGGGCATTGCTGGCCAGAAAACTCATAAGCCAGTGAAATAGCCTTGACTATCCACTTGCTCATTGTCTGTTTGGACGCAGGGCAACCCCTGTTATGCGGCCCAAAACAGACAAACAGTTGATCTGCTTTTCTCCACAGGGCAGCTCTGTGGACATAAGCGTCCAGTGCTCGCACTGGACAAACAAGGTTAAACTTTTCCTGGTCTGAGTTCTCAGATGGAGGAGGACAGAGAGCCTGCAGCACTATAGGCCGTGGAAGATTGGTCAGCACTTGGGATATACCCAATTCTAGGGTAAAGGAAAGCTTTGACCATCCCCGGTGCAATTTCCAAGCACGTGGGGGATATAGATAGGGCCTGAAGGTCTCCTACTCTCTTAATGGAAGACATGGCAAGAAGGAAGACAGTTTTTAGAGTCAGAAACTTTTCTGAGATGGTATCCAGTGGCTCGAACGGAGCCGAAGATAAACCTTCCAACACAATAGCCAAATCCCAAGCAGGAACTCTAGTGCACACTGTAGGCCTCAGCCTCAGGGTGCCACGCAGGAAACGGATTACTAATCGGTTCTTCCCCACAGTGGTACCATCCACATGGGCATGGTAAGCCGAAATAGTAGATACATACACTTTTAGTGTAGAAGGGGTCAACCCAGAAGAGAAACGATCTTGTAGAAAATCTAGCACTGAACCAACAGGGCAGTTAACTGGATCTAGCTGTTGTTCTTGACACCAAGAAGTGAAAACTTTCCACTTCAGGGCATATAGTTTCCTCGTGGAGGGAGCTCTGGAGCTAAGGATGGTCTCTACAACCTCAGTTGAGAGTTGAGAGGTTCCACATTTCTGGGCGGGGGTGAAATATTGAGCCCTCCGCCTGAGATAGAAGATCCCTCCTGATCAGAATCTTCCAAGGTGAGCCATCGAGCAGAGCTACAAGGTCCGAGAACCAAATCCGGCTTGGCCAGTAAGGTGCTACTAGCAGTAGACTTATCCCTTCCCGGCGAATTTTCTCCAGAACTCCCTGGAGCAGAACAACTGGGGGAAACGCTGACAGACACAGCCTCGGCCACGTCTGTACCATGGCATTGAGTCCCAGAGGAGCTGGATGCGTCAGGGAGGACCAAAGTGGACAGTGCGTCGTATCCTGAGACGCAAACAGATCCACCTCTGCTTGGCCATAAATCTCCCAAATGAGCTTCACCACCTCGGGGTGAAGTCTCCATTCCCCTGGCCTCAGCCCCTGTCTTGACAGGATGTCTGCTTCTATATTCTGGGTCCCTGGAATATAGATTGCTCTCAAGGAGAGTAACTTCCCCAGGGACTACAGGAGGATCTGGTGCGCCAGTTTGCATAGTGGACGCGAACGCAGACCCCCCTGTCGATTTATATAAGAGACCACCGATGTGTTGTCTGTCCGGACCAGCACATGATGGCCTCTCAGGTCTGGGAGGAAGAACTTCAACGCATTGAAGACCGCCATCATCTCCAGGCAATTTATGTGCCACGAAAGATGATGGTCCCTCCACAGACCCTGAGCTGAGCGGCCTTCCATCACCACTCCCCAGCCTGTGAGAGAGGCATCTGTAGTGAGAGTAACTTGACGACACTGAGCTCCTAACACAGGGCCCTGGGACAGGAACCAGTTTTTCTTCCATATAACCAAGGCGCGGATGCACCGCCGCGTGATCTTGATCATACGAAAGGGGTTCCCCCTCGGGGAAAACCCTTTGGTCCTGAGCCACCACTGTAAGGGTCTCATGTACAGCAGGCCAAAAGGTATCACGTTGGACGCTGCTGCCATCAGCCCCAACAGTCTTTGAAACTGTTTTACAGTGAGTGACTGGCCTAGCTTTACTCTTTTAATGACTGATAGATTAGCAGTGATGCGAGCGGGCGAAAGACATGCCCGCATCGTCACTGAATCCCAAACCACACCCAGAAAAGTGGTCCTCTGTACTGGAGAAAGCACACTCTTTTTGGTGTTCAGTCTCAACCTCAACTTCTGGATATGAGCGAGGACGACATCTCGATGCCGAACCACCATTTCCTCCGACTGTGCTAATATCAGCCAGTCGTCTATATAGTTCAGAATGCGTATGCCCTGCAGCCTGAGCGGGGCCAGCGCTGCATCTACGCATTTTGTGAACGTGCGGGGTGAAAGAGCTAGGCCGAACGAAAGAACCCGAAATTGGTAAGCTTTGCCCCCGAAAGCGAACCTCAGGAACTTCCTGTGTTGTGGAAGGATGGAGACATGGAAGTATGCGTCCTTTAGATCTATTGTGACAAACCAGTCCTCGGATCTGATTTGAGTCACAACCTGACTTAGCGTCAACATCTTGAATTTTAGTTTCTTGACTGTGCGATTCAGATGGCGAAGATCTAATATGGGACGCAACCCTCCATCCTTTTTTGGAACTAAGAAGTATCGGCTGTAAAAACCTGACTCTCTGTCTTTTACAGGGACCTGTTCTATAGCCTCCTTCGCTAATAAGGTCTTTACTTCTTGTTCCATTATCAGAGCCTGCTCGGGATGCACTAATGTTTGTAGCACCCTGTTGAATCGAGGTGGGTGGAACCCAAACTGAATTCTGTACCCTTTCTCTATCGTTTGCAGGACCCATAGTGATATATTTGGTAGAAGTTTCCACTCTGCCAGAAGATCTACTAAGGGAACCAGTCTCTTGAGACTGGTCTCTGATGTATTTAACACAGCCATCTCAGTGACCTGAAGCATACTGGCAGGAACCAACCGATTTGACTGTATTTTTGACCTCCTCAGAGGCTGCGAGTGTGACGCAGTGTCCTGTGGACGCTGGGTCACGAGCTTGCTGGAAACCGCTGCGCCCCGAAGCACCGAGGGTGGCGGGGTTGGCAGAATGGTCCCCTGAGGGCAACGAAGTGGAGTGGGCACCGTATAATGAGGTGAACACCACTCCACCCCGCTGGGGGGCGCCCTCAGAGGCCTGACACCACTGGCGTCAGGACCTCTTTTGGCCCGCAACCTTCTTCGCCTGAAGCACGACCCTCAGATCGGTCTTCTGCTTAGAAGGCTTGGCCTGAGAGTGCCGACCCGGCCCACCGTATCTTTGAGGTGGAGCACGAGATGCGACACTCTCCTTTTGCTGCTGCCTATATGAGGAGCTTGACGGCTGGGGCTGCTCACGCCCAGCAGCCCCAGAGGGTTGGTGGCGGCGCGGTAGATATTTCTTAAATGCCTCCGCTTGCTTCTTTGCCTCCTGGGACCTGTCGACGACTGTGTTGACAGCGTCGCCGAACAGACCAGAAGGCTCAAGCGGGGCATCAAGGAGAAAGGCCCTGTCTTTGTCTTTCATATCACTTAGACTGAGCCACAGATGCCTCTCTGTCGCCACCGAGGCTGCCATGGACCGCCCAATAGCTCTAGCGGTCTCCTTGGTGGCTCTAAGAGACAAATCTGTGGCGAACTGCGTCAGGGCCAATCCCTTCACCGCCATCCAAATCCCTCAGCAGGTCGGCTTGATATGCTTGCAATATGCTCATGGTATGTAAGCAAGCACCAGCCTGACCTGCCGCCGTATACGCTTTCCCAACTAGCCCTGATGTGGTCTTTAATGGCTTAGTGGGAAGTGTGGGGGCCTTCATGGACGATGCTGTCGTGGGGGACAGATAGCTCGTAAGCGTCTGATCCACCCTCGGCACCGCCCCATAATCATAATCTTTCAGCCCTCTTATATCACTGTATGTTTTCACTTGAGGGCTGAAAACACGTGAAGAATATGGTTTCTTCCACGATCTACAGAAGGCCCGTGGTGAAGGTGATACATTTGGAGTGAGAAAGCGCTCGTCTAATTTGCTTTTAGGACGAGCGCCTTGTTTCTCGGCCGGCCATTCAATACTCAGTTTGGCAACAGCGCGAGTTATCACCTCCACCAGCTCATCATATGCAGGGGAAAGAGATGGCGAATCATCTTCCCCCATTCTGACGCTCAACACATCCACCTCCTCAGAACTGGAGTGTTGAAGCGACGGGCTGTCTCCCTGGGCGGAAGAAGCCGCAGCGCGGGCTTCCGACCCCAGAGATTGAGCGACAGATCTCCCAGGTGAGGGCAGAGAAAGAGCGCTCGCGCCCGTTTCCAACCCCTCCGAGAGATCCATCTGCGATCCCCATGATCTCTTTCTCCGTTGTGCCTCAGCAGCAGCGGGTCCAGAGCCAGAGGGAACGCTAGCCTGATTACTCTTCTCAAAGAGTGACAGGCGGGAGCGGAGCGTGCGAAGCGGCAGCCTCTCACAGTGCTCGCAATCAGCCCCCTCGAAGGCTGATAGAGCATGCTCCACTCCCAAACACATCACACACAAATCATGTGTATCTCCACCCGTAAGGAAGCGTGGACACGGAGGAGTACACTGTTTAAATGAGGATGTGTTCGCCATGACTGTGATTTGCTTCTGTATAGTGTAACTTGACAGACAACAATAAATAAGACACACAGTTTGACACAAAACGCTTTGCTGAGGCAGTAAAGCTGAAGCCGGTCTGGCCGGATGTGTATTTCAATCGTGACAACTCTCGGAGTGGATTAAATTCAACCAGCATTTATTGGCATGGGGCATGAAGTATACATGGCTTGATTTTGGCGTACGAGATCTGCTACTCTGCTGCTGCTGTTGCTGCTGCTGCTACTGTTACTGCTGCTGCTGCTGAGCAAATACAAATTTGTTCAGCTTAGTCAAATAAAACAACAAAGAAAAGGCTGCTGCAAGAATGGTAGAACCCCGTAGCAGATCTCTACAGGTGGGGCTGGGGAGGAGGAGGGATAACGGCGCTTCACATTGCGCGCTTGTCGATCGCAGGCTAGGGTACGATATATGGTTGCGTGGATTTGGAATTACTTCTGATTGGCTGGTGCCACGGCATAGAAGAACCAATCAGCGCTCGGTTAGAGTTTCATGACTGAACTTTGTATTTATCCTTTACTGGTCGTGATGTCACCCGCCCGTGACGTTCACTTTCGCCATTGGCTAGTCAAGTCAAGTCACCTTTATTTATATAGCGCTTTTTACAATGTAGATTGTGTCAAAGCAGCTTTACATTGATAACTGGTACATTATTTGGCTGCACAGCAGCTCTTAAAGAATAGTGTCAATGCAGGCAGATCAAAGCACTGTTGAATATCAAATGTCAAGTCAAATGTCAAGTGTCCCCAACTAAGCAAGCCAAAGGCGACAGCGGCAAGGAACCCAAACTCCATCAGGCTAAGCTGACATACGTGCATCAGACGCAATCACGCTGACGGTGTTCCCAAAGCGATCCTATTGGACGCAGTGTGGAGTTCCCTCGAAAGGGAAACAAATGATATTATCCAAATGATACAAATAAAATGAACCATGCTTTTCAGGTTTCTCAGGTAGGTCTAACAGTAGTTTTCAGATACAGAAATTAAATAAAGTAAGGGAATGTAATATAACACTGCATAGCCTTCACTGTAAATTAAACATCCTTATTAATGAATCCTTATTAAAGTTACAAAAGTTATTCAGTCAACAGAAGTGAGGGATAATTTTCTTTGGCCTTTGTTGTTTGATTAAAATTAAAAACACAGACAATGCATGGATCTAATATACTGATACTGTATATTAAGACCTAACCAACTATGTTTACCGGGATACTCACTATTTTTGACATATTTTTTAATTAATTTGTCCACTTAAGAGCAAAATGTCATGAAAGACAGCTGAGTTTAATATTTGTCAAGTCAAGTCACCTTTATTTATATAGCGCTTTTTGCAATGTAGATTGTGTCAAAGCAGCTTTACATTGATAACTGGTACATTATTTGGCTGCACAGCAGCTCTTAAAGAATAGTGTTAATGCAGGCAGATCAAAGCACTGTTGAATATCAAATGTCAAGTCAAATGTCAAGTGTCCCCAACTAAGCAAGCCAAAGGCGACAGCGGCAAGGAACCCAAACTCCATCAGGTGACATCAGGTGGCAGACAAGTGGCAAATAAGTGTTTAAATGGAGAAAAAAACCTTGGGAGAAACCAGGCTTAGTCGAGGGGCCAGTTCTCCTCTGGCCAACAGTGCTTTGTTACGATTCAGGTTGCCATCGTAAGTCCAATAGGATCGCAACATTCAAAGTATTTATTCCAGGTCCATCCAATTGAGGATCGTATTCATCACGCCGGTATGGACGGTTGTTGAGGAACTGTGTCGTGGCTGTCGTGTCGATGAGGCCCTCACAGTGGATGATCTAGTTGACTCAGTCTCTGCTGATACTTCAGGGCTGCGTTGTGGTCGTGTCAAGGCGCAGGTCCTTGGTCTCACCTGGATACGGCCCGGTTCCGGTTGACTACGGTGAACCTCGGGATAACCAGAAAGACTAATATTAGCGTAGATGTCATTCTTCTTCTGATGTAACGAGTACATCAGGTGTTATAGGAAGTGTTCCCGGTTCCGGCTGACCTAATTTATGCAGCCTAATAATCCTTTAACGGATTTGAAAATATAAATTGGTAATGTGTTATGTGTATGCCAGGTTAAAGAAATGCGTTTTTAGTCTAGATTTAAACTGACAGAGTGTGTCTGCTTCCCGAACAATGCTAGGAAGATTGTTCCAGAGTTTAGGTGCCAAATAAGAGAAGGATCTACCGCCTGCGGTTGATTTTGATATTCTAGGTATTATCAGCTGGCCTGAATTCTGAGATCGCAATAGACGTGAAGGACTATAATGAATTAGGAGCTCGCTCAGGTACTGGGGAGCTAAACCATTTAGTGCTTTGTAAGTAATTAGCAAGATTTTAAAATCTATACGATGTTTAACAGGAAGCCAATGCAGTGTTGACAGAACTGGGCTAATATGGTCATACTTCCTAGTTCTAGTAAGAACTCTAGCTGCTGCATTTTGTACGAGCTGTAGTTTATTTATCAGGCGAGCAGAACAACCACCCAGTAAAGCGTTACAGTAATCTAGCCTTGAGATCATGAACGCATGAACTAACTGTTCTGCATTTTTCATTGAGAGCATATGTCGTAGTTTAGATATATTTTTAAGATGGAAGAATGCGGTTTTACAGATGCTAGTAACATGGCCTTCAAATGAAAGATTGGTATCAAAGAGCACACCCAGGTTCCTAACTGACGACGAAGACTTAACAGAGCAGCCATCAAGTGTTAGACAGTATTCTAGGTTATTACGTGAAGAAGTTTTTGGTCCAAAAATTAGAATCTCTGTTTTTTCTGAATTTAGTAGTAGGAAATTACTGGTCATCCAATTTTTTATATCAGCTATGCATTCCGTTAATTTTGTGAACTGGTAAGTTTCGTCAGGGCGCGAAGAAATATAGAGCTGAGTATCATCAGCGTAACAGTGAAAACTAACGCCATGCTTCCTAATGATATCTCCCAAGGGTAGCATGTACAGAGTGAACAGCAACGGTCCTAGTACTGAGCCTTGCGGTACTCCATATTGAACTTGTGATCGATATGACATCTCTTCGTTTACTACTACAAACTGATAACGGTCAGATAAGTATGATTTGAACCATGACAATGCAATTCCACTAATGCCAACATAATTTTCGAGTCTATTTAAAAGAATATTGTGATCAATAGTGTCAAATGCAGCACTAAGATCCAGTAACACTAATAGAGAGATACAACCACGATCTGATGATAAGAGCAAATCATTAGTAACTCTAATGAGAGAAGTCTCAGTACTATGGTACGGTCTAAATCCTGACTGGAAATCCTCACAGATACTATTTCTTTCTAAAAAGGAACATAGTTGTGATGATACTGCCTTTTCTAGTATTTTTGACAGAAAAGTGAGATTTGAGATCAGCCTGTAATTGACTAATTCTCTAAGATCAAGTTGTGGTTTTTTAATAAGAGGTTTAATAATAGCCAGATTAAAAGTTTTTGGTACGTGTCCTAGTGATAAAGATGAATTGACGATATTAAGAAGAGGATCTATAACCTCTGGAAGCATTTCTTTCAATAGCTTAGTCGGTATAGGGTCTAACATACATGTTGTTGATTTTGATGATTTAACAAGTTTAGACAATTCTTCCTCTCCTAAAGCAGTAAATGAATTGAATTTTTCCTCAGGGACACTACAATGCATTATCTGACGCGATACTGTAGTAGACGGTTGCATGGTTATAATTTTTTCTCTAATATTATCAATCTTGCAAGTAAAGAAGTTCATAAAGTCATTACTGCTGTGCTCTTTGGAAACATCAGAAGTTGAAGCTTTATTTCTTGTTAATTTAGCCACTGTATCAAATAAATACCTAGGGTTGTGTTTATTTTCTTCTAAAAGTTTTGAAAAATAGGCAGATCTAGCAGATTTTAAGGCCTTTCTGTACTCAATCATTCTCTCTCTCCACGAAATTCGAAATACTTCTAGTTTTGTTTTCTTCCAGCTGCGCTCCATTTTTCTGGCTGCTAACTTTAGGGCCCGAGTGTGCTCATTGTACCATGGCATTGGATTAATTTCCTTAATCTTTTTTAAGCGCAAAGGAGCAACTGAGTCTAATGTGCTGGAAAAGACAGAGGCAATAGTTTCTGTTGCAACATCGAGGTCTTCTAAGCTTTCTGGTATGCTAAGGCGATGAAACTGATCAGGAAGATTTTTTATAAAGCGATCTTTAGTGGTAGAAGTGATGGTTCTACCATATTTATGGCGTGGAGGCAGTTTAGCCGCCTTGACTAAATGTAGTATACATGAGACTAGATAATGATCTGAGATGTCATCGCTCTGCTGCAGAATTTCAACAGCATCAATATCGATTCCATGTGTGCGATCTGTGTGCTGTCAAGAGATGCTGATTTTTGAACATGCGCTTGTTTGTGCACACAAAACTTTCCTCACAGCACAAGAAATGAGCTCCCTTTTGTGCCTTCTTGCACTTGAATATTTAAATTGTCAAGGCTTAAACTCTCTTGAAGATGCAGCGCTGGCCCGTGAACTGAAAATCGTCAATCGTCGTTTATGTTTGTTCACGTTCATGCTTTGTTAGAATTCATAAAAATGTTACCAGCCAACTGGCGTGTGACACCGTTTTATACTGTCGTAGATTTTCCCCTACGCACCTGACTTAAGTTACCTGTTCCTGGGGCATCTCCTAATCGACACCCGAGCGTCTCCTAATCGACACTCAATAAATTTCCTGATCTTGATGAATGGTTCAGATTTAAGAAAAACATCTCAGTTCCTCTGCCCCGCTTACTGGCGGTCCCCTGTTAGATAGGTAGACAAGTACACACACATACACGCCTATATTACTAACAGGGGACTATCACTCTACACTGGCCAAGAGGGGACCAGTGTTTCTAGTCATTTTGAAGAAACAAAAATGACATACAAAATTTTCTAAATATAAAGGCAACCAAACATGTGTCACACTTTACCATCTAACAGGGGACCAGTGTCCTTATGTGTAATGAAATCACTATAACATGCACATTTTGCTGCTGCTTAACTTTACCATGTACACTTTAACTTGTGTGAAAATGGGCATGGAATAGTGAATAAAAAATGGTAACCTGTTATTGTAATGGCGAATTAGCTAATTTTGTTCAAGTCAATTATTAAACCTTACTGAACCAACCTAAATACATTAATTTATAACAACAAAACCAAGTTTTATGGGTTAAATCAAGCAGAAATAGCTCTTTGAGGTAACACCACTTTAATTGAATCAATATTCACTGTATAAACAAAATGCTTTTGGTCCCCTGTTAGATGGCAAATAATGAAATCTGTTTGGTTGCTTTGCCATTTCTTACCATCACAAACACACTGTAAAGATGTTGGAGGTAAAATGGTCAGTTATCTAAATTAAATCGTGTGAACTGAATGTCTTTTAACACTGGCACTTTAGCTGAACCAATTAAAGATTTTCAATGCAACAATCAACATAAAACTGAGTTTTGACCTTCAAAATCCTTCTACAGTGTATTTTTATGGCAATATCTGGTGTTTTAGTTTTATTATGAACATTGCTATTACATTCAGAGATAGTCAGAATATGAAACATTGCTAAATGTAAAGGCAACCAAACAGGTCAGTCAAGTCAAGTCAATTAAAATTAAAAACACAGACAATGCATGGATCTAATATACTGATACTGTATATTAAGACCTAACCAACTATGTTTACTGGGATACTCACTATTTTTGACATATTTTTTAATTAATTTGTCCACTTAAGAGCAAAATGTCATGAAAGACAGCTGAGTTTAATATTTGTCAAGTCAAGTCAAGTCACCTTTATTTATATAGCGCTTTTTGCAATGTAGATTGTGTCAAAGCAGCTTTACATTGATAACTGGTACATTATTTGGCTGCACAGCAGCTCTTAAAGAAAATGGTGTCAATGCAAGCAGATGCAAAGCACTGTTGAATATCAAATGTCAAATGTCAAGTGTCCCCAACTAAGCAAGCCAAAGGCGACAGCGGCAAGGAACCCAAACTCCAACAGGTGGCAAACAGCTGGCAAATAGGTGTTAAATTTGATTTGTGTTGGCTACTGTATACAGGCCACCAGGACACCATACAGACTTTATCAAAGAATTTGCTGACTTTCTATCGGAGTTAGTACTAGCTGCAGATAAAGTCCTTGTTGTTGGTGATTTTAATATCTATGTAGATAATAAAAAAGACGCATTAGGATTGGCATTTGCAGATATTCTAAACTCTATTGGTGTTAGACAACACGTGTCAGGACCCACTCATTGTCGTAATCATACTTTAGATCTAATATTGTCACATGGAATCGATATTGATGCTGTTGAAATTCTGCAGCAGAGTGACGACATCTCAGATCATTATCTAGTCTCGTGTATACTACATTTAGTCAAGGCGGCTAAACTGCCTCCATGCCATAAATATGGTAGAACCATCACTTCTACCACTAAAGATCGCTTTATAAATATTCTTCCTGATCAGTTTCATCGCCTTAGCATACCAGAAAGCTTAGAAGACCTCGATGTTGCAACAGAAACTATTGCCTCTGTCTTTTCCAGCACATTAGACTCAGTTGCTCCTTTGCGCTTAAAAAAGATTAAGGAAATTAATCCAATGCCATGGTACAATGAGCACACTCGGGCCCTAAAGTTAGCAGCCAGAAAAATGGAGTGCAGCTGGAAGAAAACAAAACTAGAAGTATTTCGCATTTCGTGGAGAGAGAGAATGATTTAGTACAGAAAGGCCTTAAAATCTGCTAGATCTACCCATTTTTTTAAAAACTTTTAGAAGAAAATAAACACAACCCTAGGTATTTATTTGATATAGTGGCCAAATTAACAAGAAATAAAGCTTCAACTTCTGATGTTTCCAAAGAGCACAGCAGTAATGACTTTATGAACTTCTTTACTTGCAAGATTGATAATATTAGAGAAAAAATTATAACCATGCAACCGTCTACTACAGTATCGCGTCAGATAGTGCATTGTAGTGTCCCTGAGAAAAAATTCAATTCATTTACTGCTTTAGGAGAGGAAGAATTGTCTAAACTTGTTAAATCATCAAAATCAACAACATGCATGTTAGACCCTATACCGACTAAGCTATTGAAAGAAATGCTTCCAGAGGTTATAGATCCTCTTCTTAATATCGTCAATTCATCTTTATCACTAGGACACGTACCAAAAACTTTTAAGCTGGCTATTATTAAACCTCTTATTAAAAAAACACAACTTGATCTTAGAGAATTAGTCAATTACAGGCCGATCTCAAATCTCACTTTTCTGTCAAAAATACTAGAAAAGGCAGTATCATCACAACTATGTTCCTTTTTAGAAAGAAATAGTATCTGTGAGGATTTCCAGTCAGGATTTAGACCGTACCATAGTACTGAGACTGCTCTCATTAGAGTTACTAATGATTTGCTCTTATCATCAGATCGTGGTTGTATCTCTCTATTAGTGTTACTGGATCTTAGTGCTGCATTTGACACTATTGATCACAATATTCTTTTAAATAGACTCGAAAATTATGTTGGCATTAGTGGAATTGCATTGTCATGGTTCAAATCATACTTATCTGACCGTTATCAGTTTGTAGTAGTAAACGAAGAGATGTCATATCGATCACAAGTTCAATATGGAGTACCGCAAGGCTCAGTACTAGGACCATTGCTGTTCACTCTGTACATGCTACCTTTGGGAGATATCATTAGGAAGCATGGCGTTAGTTTTCACTGTTACGCTGATGATACTCAGCTCTATATTTCTTTGCGCCCTGACGAAACTTACCAATTCACAAAATTAACGGAATGCATAGCTGATATAAAAAATTGGATGACCAGTAATTTCCTACTACTAAATTCAGAAAAAACAGAGATTCTAATTTTTGGACCAAAAACTTCTTCACGTAATAACCTAGAATACTGTCTAACACTTGATGGCTGCTCTGTTAAGTCTTCGTCGTCAGTTAGGAACCTGGGTGTGCTCTTTGATACCAATCTTTCATTTGAAGGCCATGTTACTAGCATCTGTAAAACCGCATTCTTCCATCTTAAAAATGTATCTAAACTACGACATATGCTCTCAATGAAAAATGCAGAACAGTTAGTTCATGCGTTCATGACCTCAAGGCTAGATTACTGTAACGCTTAACTGGGTGGTTGTTCTGCTCGCCTGATAAATAAACTACAGCTCGTACAAAATGCAGCAGCTAGAGTTCTTACTAGAACTAGGAAGTATGACCATATTAGCCCAGTTCTGTCAACACTGCATTGGCTTCCTGTTAAACATCGTATAGATTTTAAAATCTTGCTAATTACTTACAAAGCACTAAATGGATTAGCTCCCCAGTACCTGAGCGAGCTCCTAATTCATTATAGTCCTTCACGTCTATTGCGATCTCAGAATTCAGGCCAGCTGATAATACCTAGAATATCAAAATCAACCGCAGGCGGTAGATCCTTCTCCTATTTGGCACCTAAACTCTGGAACAATCTTCCTAGCATTGTTCGGGAAGCAGACACACTCTGTCAGTTTAAATCTAGACTAAAAACGCATTTCTTTAACCTGGCATACACATAACACATTACCAATTTATATTTTCAAATCCGTTAAAGGATTATTAGGCTGCATAAATTAGGTCAGCCGGAACCGGGAACACTTCCTATAACACCTGATGTACTCGTTACATCAGAAGAAGAATGGCATCTACGCTAATATTAGTCTTTCTGGTTATCCCGAGGTTCACCGTAGTCAACCGGATCCGGGCCGTATCCAGGTGAGACCAAGGACCTGCGCCTTGACACGACCACAACGCAGCCCTGAAGTATCAGCAGAGATTGAGTCAACTAGATCATCCACTGACACGACAGCCACGACACAGTTCCTCAACAACCGTCCATACCGGCGTGATGAATACGATCCTCAATTGGATGGAACTGGAATAAATACTTTGAATGTTGCGATCCTATTGGACTTACGATAGCAACCTGAATCGTAACAAAGCACTGTTGGCCAGAGGAGAACTGGCCCCTCAACTAAGCCTGGTTTCTCCCAAGGTTTTTTTCTCCATTTAAACACCTATTTGCCACTTGTCTGCCACCTGATGCCACCTGATGGAGTTTGGGTTCCTTGCCGCTGTCGCCTTTGGCTTGCTTAGTTGGGGACACTTGACATTTGACTTGACATTTAATATTCAACAGTGCTTTGATCTGCCTGCATTGACACTATTCTTTAAGAGCTGCTGTGCAGCCAAATAATGTACCAGTTATCAATGTAAAGCTGCTTTGACACAATCTACATTGTAAAAAGCGCTATATAAATAAAGGTGACTTGACTTGACTTGACTTAAAATGGAGAAAAAAAACCTTGGGAGAAACCAGGCTTAGTCGGGGGGCCAGTTCTCCTCTGGCAAACAGTGCTTTGTTACGATTCAGGTAGCTATCATAAGTCCGATAGGATCGCAACATTCAAAGTATTTATTCCAGTTCAATCCAGTTGAGGATCGTATTCATCACGCCGGTATGGACGGTTTGTTGGGGAACTGTGCCATTGGCTGTCGTGTCGATGAGGCCTTCACAAACAGGTGTCACACTTTACCATCTAACAGGGGACCACCATTCTTTTGTGTAATGAAATCACTATAACATGCACATTTTGCTGTTGTTTAACTTTACCATGTACACTTTAACTTGTGTGGAAATGGGCATGGAATGATGAATAAAAAATGGTAACTTATTGTGGTAACCTGTTATTGTAATGACAAATTAACTAATTTTGTTCAAGTCAGTAATTAAACCTTACTGAACCAACCTAAATACATTATTTTTTACCAAAAAAAAAAAAAAAAAAAAAAAAGTTTTATGGATTAAATCAAACAGAAATAGATCTTTAAGTTAACAATTGCAGGTCACCATTTTATACAGTGAATAGTGATTTTGTTAAACAAAATGCCTTTGGTCCCCTGTAAGATGGTAAAGTATGACACCTGTTTAGCTGCTTTGCCATTTCTTACCATCACAAACACACTGTAAATACTTTAGAGATCTAGGGCCAGATTTATTAAACAGGGCAAATAGGTGTGAGAGCGCAAAACCATAAAAGCGCTGATGGTAGTGGAAAGTTCAGCGCATGATCTACTGACGAAGCACAAATTAAAGAACACACTGACGCAGCCAGATCACTTCCATAATGACCAACACAATCTACCAAGAGAAGCGCAAATTAGCGTCTGGTTTAAGACTTTTGCATCTAAAAGGTAAACTCCTACAAATGAAATAAGGTCAGCCGCAAAAATATCTGTGTCCACACCTTTTCAGAGCTAATTTTTGACCGTCTTTAGTAAATCCTGAAAGTGGGTTTGTGCTGTTGCAAACTGTTCGTAAATCTGACCCCAAATCTCAAATTTTTATGTTGACTTGCTGCATTGTAAATTTAGGGCTGCACAATATATTAAAATATCGCAAATGTACATATCACGATATGCATATTGCAATGGCATGTGATATCTGAATGATTTTAATATTTTACTTCAAAACAATGCGAAAAGTTAAAGGTTGACACATATAGCAGAGAATAGATTGGGTAGGAGACTGTTACTTAAGTGTGACTTGCTTGACATTAAAAAGAGTTATTAAGCCCAATAAGCTGTGGAAAACAACTCATTTTGGTAACTCACACTTTCAGACACACACCTGAAGCACATGCACAAAGAGCAGCCTCTCAGACACTGTGCGATCCCAGATTCGGTTCTCTTTCGTGGCTCATTGTACTTGAACAAATACACACAGTTATTTCAAAATGCCGGTCTTGGCAAGTATTAATGTAAACACAGATGGATATGTCTTAAGTGAAAATTATCAGTTGGGAAAGAAATAGAATGTGTGTATATATATTGATTATATAATTTTCAGTTTTTAAATACATTTAAATATAATTTAAATTGATTAAAACAATATCATATCACATACTGCATATTTTTATGACAAGAACTGGTGTATTAGTGTTGTTATGAACATTGCTATTATATTCAGAGATACGAAATATTGCTAAATATAAAGGCAACCAAACAGGTGTAGCACTTTACCATCTAACAGGGGACCAGTGTCCTTTTGTGTAGTTAAATCACTGAGACATGCACATGCTGCTGCTGCTTAACTCTATCATTTACACTTTAACTTGTGTGGAAATGGGCATGGAATGATGAATAGAAATGGTAACACCTAAATTAACTTATTTTGTTCAATTCAAAAATATTATTTAACATCACTGAACCAACCTACATAAATTTATATCAACAAAACTAAGTTATATGTTTTAAATCAAGCAGAAATAGCTCTTTAAGGTAACAATTGCAGGTCACCACTTTATATAGTGAACAGTGATTCTGTTAAACAAAATGACTGTCAGAGTCTCCTGTTAGATGGTAAAGTGCGACACCTGTTTGGTTGCTTTGCCATTTCTTACCATCACAAATACACTGTAAAGATTTTGTAGGTCAGATCTCAAAATTTTATGTTGACTCAATTGAAATATATGAAGTATGGATGTTCATTTTGCATTTTTTTCCCCCCTGACTGACAGGTGATGCTTGTTACCCAATCATTATCTGTTAACTCCCTCAAGTCGGAGGTATCGCCGGCGATGCCACCTCGGTTTTTTTCTTACCAGTGTGAAAGAGACTCAAAATACTCCGTCAATGTTGCACATACAATTACGAGTTATACACCATTTTAATCTGTGAAATATCTTTGTGGCGAGGGGGGGGCGTGGTTCAGCGAGGTCTGCAGCGGGAGAGAGAGTCGGGAGACGCATGGTGAGTGAGTGGGTTAAACGCAAATAACGAACACCTGTCTCTTGTTTCAGTAATTGGCGTGGAGAGAGTATAAAACGCCAGGAGAAACAGGAGTGTGTGAGAGAGAGCAGGACTGCTGATGTGTGGACCCTGACGTGCCCAAAGAAGTTATCTACTGAAGTGAAAGTTACGGTTATGACTATTATGTTACTGTGGTGCTGTTGGCACAATCTTTTGTTTTGAGAGTGAATCACTTAAATAAAGCCACCGTCAGCAGTCAAGCCGACCCTGTCCTCTTCCTTCCCTAAACCCGAACCTCATTACACTGGTGCCGAAACCCGGGAAGGAAGAAGGGAGCCGCCGCCATGCAAGCTTCCTCCGCCATGCCATTTGCGGACATCATCTCGTCCCTCGCGGTCTTGCATCAAGATCAACATCAAGCCCTGCTGGACTTAAGAACCGATCAGGAGCGGCGATTCCAGGCCATCCTTCAAGCCCAGCAGGAGGACCGCGAGAGGTTCCGGAGCTGGATTGACCGGGGGGTTCGTACGGAAACCCACGATCAGCACGCTGGGCCCACCCACCTGCCTTTAAACAAGATGGGACCGCAGGACGATCCTGAAGTGTTCCTCGATCTGTTCGAGAAATCCGCGGAAGTGTGCGGATGGCCCAGGGACCAATGGCCGATGCGCCTGATCCCGTTACTCTCTGGGGAATCTCAGGTGGCAGCCCAGCAGCTTCCCGTACAGAATCTCCTGGTCTTTGACGACCTCAAGAGGGCCATCGTCCAGCGGGTCGGCCGGAGCCCAGAGCAGCACCGTCAGCGCTTCCGTTCCCTGGAGTTGGGTGAGTCCGGTTGGCCCTTCGTGATGGCCCAACAGCTCCGGGACTCCTGCCGCAAATGGCTACTGGCTGAGGGAAGCGACGTGGACCGGATCATCGATCATGTGGTGCTGGAGCAGTTCATCACTCGGCTCCCGAAGAAAACGGCCGAGTGGGTCCAGTGCCACCGTCCCATGTCGCTAGACTCAGCCATCCATCTCGCGGAGGATCACATGGTGGCGTGCCCAGGGGTCGGCGAACCCCTGCCATCTGTCTCTCTCTCTCCCTCTCTCCCCCCTCCTTCTCTCTCTCGACCTGTCCCTCTACCTAGGTCCCGTCTGCCCGGCCCTCCTCGAGTCCCGCCCCGGGGGCGGGGCGGGAATGGCCAGGGTCAGTTCGTGAATACGAGAGCCCCGCCCAGGGGGGCGGGGCTGACTGCGGCCGGGCCGGACCCCGCTCCTGTCTCTCCGCTCTCTCCACGCCGATCGTTTACTCCACTCTCTGCCACTGGAGCGGCGGGGAGGTCTGGGCCGGCCTGCTGGCGTTGCGGGGACCCGGGGCATTTTGTAGATAGGTGTCCTGTAATGGAGGTGGGGACAATGGTCCGGGTCCCGGATGTCCCGCAGGCTGCCCCCGGTCAAGCTGGCTGGTACCAAATACCTGTGAGTATCAAGGGGGGTACCTATCAGGCCTTGGTGGATTCAGGATGTAACCAAACCTCGATCCATCAAAGCCTGATTCAATCTGAGGCATTGGATACAAGCCGCATGGTTAAGGTGCGGTGTGTGCACGGGGATGTGGTGGAATATCCTGTAGTGCCTGTCATTATCCAATTTAGGGGTCAAAACCATAGTGTTGAGGTGGCAGTTAATCCGCACCTCCGGCATCCATTAATTTTGGGAACGAATTGGCCAGCGTTTACTGAATTATTGGGTTGTTTGTGCACGGATGCCTCTTGGGGGAAAAATGCACCGGAAGGGGTCGCGTGGGTGCAGGCGGGAGAGACGGATCGGGGACCACTGAGTACTGCTTCAGGGGAACAGAGTGAAATCGAGAGACTTATTCTCTCGGAGCGCGATGACTTTCCCCTGGAGCAGTCTCAGGATGAGACGCTGAAACATGCATTTGAACAGGTCCGTACCATCGACGGTCAGCCTCTCCAACCTGGTCATCCGCTTACCTATCCGTATTTTGCAATCATAAAAAATCGGTTGTATCGAGTGACCCAAGACACTCAGACAAAAGAAGATACAACCCAATTGTTAGTTCCAAGGAGCCGCAGGGAAATGCTTTTCCAAGCGGCTCATTCTAATCCAATGGCTGGGCACTTAGGGCAAACGACAACATTAAATCGCCTCATGACCCGATTTTTTTGGCCGGGCATTCACGAGAATGTGCGCAGGTGGTGCGCGTCTTGTCGTGAATGTCAGTTGGTAAATCCACCGGCCGCTCCAAAAGCGCCTTTGCGCCCTCTCCCATTAATGCAGGTCCCCTTCGAGAGAATTGGTATGGACCTCATCGGGCCATTAGAGCGATCAGCAAGAGGACATCGTTTTGCATTAGTCATTGTGGATTATGCAACGCGATATCCTGAGGCAGTGGCTCTCCGCAACATTTCCGCTAAGAGTGTTGCTGACGCACTGTTTAGTCTAATCTCCCGAGTGGGGATTCCGAAAGAAATCCTCACTGATCAAGGCACGGCGTTTATGTCACGGACGTTACGCGAACTTTACGAATTATTGGGCGTTAAATCGATTCGTACCAGCGTCTTTCACCCACAAACTGACGGGCTGGTCGAACGTTTTAATCGCACGCTTAAAACCATGATTCGTAAATTCGTTCAGGAGGACGCCAAAAATTGGGATAAATGGTTAGAACCCCTGTTGTTCGCTGTGCGAGAGGTCCCGCAAGCCTCCACGGGGTTTTCCCCCTTTGAGCTGCTCTTTGGACGTCAGCCCCGTGGGGTCTTGGATGTTATAAGAGAGACTTGGGAGGACGGGCCATCTCAATCTAAAAACGAAATTCAGTATGTGCTGGACTTGAGAACAAAACTCCACACTTTGGGGCGGCTATCCATGGAGAATTTGTTACAAGCCCAGGACAGACAGAGCCGGCTATATAACAGGGGTACTAATTTGCGCAAATTTTCACCGGGAGATAAAGTGCTTGTATTACTCCCAACATCAAGTTCAAAATTACTTGCAAAGTGGCAAGGACCGTTTGATGTCACACGGCAAGTTGGAGAGCTCGATTATGAGGTAGTACGATCTGATAGGAGAGGAGCACATCAAATTTACCACCTCAATCTCCTTAAAAAATGGAATGAGGCAGAATCAGTGATGCTGGCAATGGTGATTAGTGGAGAGGATGATCTCGGGCCAGAGGCGAATATAAAAAAACAACCTCTCGCGCTGGCCCCAGGGGGAGATCACCTCTCGCCCTCCCAGCTCACTGATTTAACTAAGTTACAAGCAGAGTTTGCTGATGTGTTTTCTCCCCTACCTGGCCGTACAAACCTCATTCAGCACCATATCGAGACAGAGCCGGGTGTGGTGATTCGCAGCCGGCTGTATCGCTTGCCTGAACACAAGAAAAAGGTAGTTCAGGCGGAATTAGGAGCAATGCTTGAAATGGGGGTAATAGAAGAATCCAGCAGTAACTGGGCAAGCCCGATAGTTTTGGTTCCTAAAACGGACGGCTCAGTGCGGTTCTGTGTGGATTACCGCAAGGTGAACGCTGTGTCGAAGTTCGACGCGTATCCAATGCCACGGGTTGACGAACTGCTTGATCGGCTCGGTACGGCTCGTTTTTACTCGACATTGGACTTAACGAAGGGTTATTGGCAGATCCCCTTGTCTCCATTATCCAAAGAAAAGACAGCTTTCACAACGCCGTTCGGATTACACCAATTTGTTACACTTCCGTTCGGGCTGTTCGGGGCACCGGCTACCTTTCAGCGCCTCATGGATAAGATTTTACGGCCCCATGCGGCATATGCTGCTGCCTACTTGGACGATATTATCATATTTAGTAATGACTGGCAGCGGCATATGCAGCATTTGAGGGCTGTCTTGAAGTCGCTGAGGGGGGCCGGACTCACGGCCAACCCGAAGAAGTGTGCGATTGGGCGTGTGGAAGTAAGGTATCTGGGCTTCAACTTGGGGCATGGGCAGGTGCGTCCCCAAATTGATAAGACGGCAGCAGTTGCGACCTGTCCGCGCCCCAAGACCAAAAAGGAGGTAAGACAGTTCCTGGGGCTGGCGGGATATTACAGAAGGTTTGTGCCTAACTATTCGGAACTCACCAGCCCCTTGACTGATCTTACTAAAAAGGAGGCACCAGATACGGTCCAGTGGACGGAGCCGTGCCAGCAGGCGTTTACCCAGGTAAAGGCTGCTCTGTGTGGCGGGCCGTTGCTTCACTCTCCTGATTTTTCTCTCCCTTTTGTGTTGCAGACTGACGCGTCGGACAGGGGGCTGGGTGCCGTCCTGTCCCAGGAGATAGAGGGGGAGGAACGGCCGGTGCTGTACATTAGTCGTAAGCTCTCTAAGAGAGAGACTAAGTACAGCACCGTTGAAAAAGAATGCCTTGCCATCAGGTGGGCCGTCCTCACCCTCTGCTATTATGTCCTGGGAAGGGAATTCACCCTCTGTTCGGACCATGCTCCTCTGCAGTGGCTCCACCGCATGAAGGATACCAACGCGCGGATCACTCGTTGGTATCTAGCTTTACAGCCTTTTAAGTTCAAGGTGGTCCACAGGCCGGGTGTTCAGATGGCTGATTTCCTCTCCAGAAATGGGGGGGGGGGTGAGTCGGGCGGTGGGGGTATGTGGCGAGGGGGGCGTGGTTCAGCGAGGTCTGCAGCGGGAGAGAGAGTCGGGAGACGCATGGTGAGTGAGTGGGTTAAACGCAAATAACGAACACCTGTCTCTTGTTTCAGTAATTGGCGTGGAGAGAGTATAAAACGCCAGGAGAAACAGGAGTGTGTGAGAGAGAGCAGGACTGCTGATGTGTGGACCCTGACGTGCCCAAAGAAGTTATCTACTGAAGTGAAAGTTACGGTTATGACTATTATGTTACTGTGGTGCTGTTGGCACAATCTTTTGTTTTGAGAGTGAATCACTTAAATAAAGCCACCGTCAGCAGTCAAGCCGACCCTGTCCTCTTCCTTCCCTAAACCCGAACCTCATTACAATCTTCTTTTATTTGTGTACACTCAGAGTAAAAACAAAATGTTGTGCTTTTTGTAAAATAAAGAAAACTAACATGATGCGTGATCTGTCGTCTCCCTCTGAACGAAGTCCAATCTGATAGTTCTCAGAAAATGAACTGTAACTTAGTGAATACTAATCACAAAAAAATTAGACTTATGTCTAAAGAAACGTTGAAATGTCAGGTTTTAAATCGTGTAAGTCAAATCGAAAACAAAAATTCTCTGTTTATGTAATCTGTATGAAAAGAGACACATGTCAGACGCCTGTGATTTAGCTCATTATCCGCTAATGCGGCCACGCCCATGGAGCGAGCGCTATTCAGACGCAAATTCTGAGGCAATACATGTATACATCGTCTCAATCGTGTATTTATTGTCTTGAAAAGTGTTTATCTGTATGTTAAAGCCATGGTTAGCGATCTCTGGAAGCCTCTGTTAGTTCCTGGAATGTCACATGATATGCCTGTTCTTCTTTAGGAGGCATTTGTGGACTAAAGGTGTACAGAGCGCCCTCCGGCTGCAAGCATGAATTGTAAACGCAGTATCCAGTGCTTATAGTGATGACAATAAATATTGAATAAATATTACTCCTCTGTATAGAAAACTGACATAAACATATGAGAATCCATCAATATTTCTCCAAATGTGCATGCTTTTAAGCATATTAAGAAATTACGGTCAATATTTAAGAGTAAAACAGAGGTCAAAATGTGAAGCTTGAGTCTTAGATCTTTTTAATGATGTATAGTTTGTCAACTGCACATTAACATTTAGGCTATATATTATAACAAATATAGTAGCCTATATGAAATGCCATAGAGGTAGGAATGTTCAGATGCTTTGCATCACAGAAATACATTATATTTTAAAGTATATTAAAATAGAAAACCATTATTTGGTCTGAGACTTGAGACTTCTTTTAAAAACATTAGTAATGCGTCCAATCTTTTGACTGGTAATGTAATTTAACATAGGCCTATACAAAATTTTCTTCACATGATGTGCAATAATACGTGCATGCAAGAGCTCAGAAAAATCATGTTTTTTTGTCAAGAGTGGACATTAATCCTGTTATCAGCATGATCACAGAGGGTTTTTTCACAGCCTACCTGACTGAAAGGGCTCATTAATATGCAGGTCATTAGAGGTCATTATGCGAATCTTTTGTCTTCTCAGGTGTGAATCACAGCATTATTCATGAAGATTCACGCCTCCACGCATACTGTGTTTCTTGACAAAAAGTGTCTTACAAAATGTAAATCAATATATTGTTTTATATGAACGAGTAGGCAGGATAATTTTTACATCATTTTGA
Source organism: Mylopharyngodon piceus (assembly GCA_039654765.1). Taxonomy (NCBI): domain Eukaryota; kingdom Metazoa; phylum Chordata; class Actinopteri; order Cypriniformes; family Xenocyprididae; genus Mylopharyngodon; species Mylopharyngodon piceus. Next base: position 2,082,464 of record CM077451.1, read on the forward strand.
AGTAAAAACTCTAGTCTACAATCTCCAATACCCAGAAATCTTGTAAACACAGATTTAATATTTTTTTTTGGCCTTATTTCAGTGACTTAAGTTTTTTGTTTTTTCAATAACCACGCATAAACGTTATTCCTTCAAAAAAACAAACATGTACATACATGTTCCTCACATAATATTGTAGCCTAGTTTGTGCTGAATACAGTGTAATGACACTTTTGTCATTAATATGTTTATGAACAACTGAAAAAAGCCAAATGTCAGGGCATGTCAAAACTTCTCAGGGCCCCAAAAATCCTCAGACCCCAGAGGGTTAACTGACAAGATTAGAAGGTTACATTAGAATTAAATTAGGATAGATAAGTGTCTGTGACTCATTATAGTTTTTTTTAACAATTGCTAGGACACATTTTTCAATATTTATGTCACTTTTTCAAAACTCTTCACTCAGTTCTCCAAACCAACTTTCAGCTTCACAGCAGTTAATTTCACATTCAGAATGCACTAAAACCACCAAAACACTTCAATCATGTCTCAAATCATGTCTTTCTTCCTGAACACTAGCAAAGGTTTCTCCCAACAAACAAACTTTGTCACTCATAAAACAAAACAAAACAAAACAAAACAAAACAAAAACACTAACAACAGGCAGCATTATACAATATTTTCTGCTGTTTTTTGCTGTTCAGAATTCACTGCAGTTTGTTACATTGTTCATGTGTACAAAATTATTTTTAAGTTCCCCTTTTGTATAGATGATGAAAATCAAAGACTAACACTTACGTAGGAGTGCAGCTACATCTAATTGTTTTGATAGTATTTCATTTTTTAGATTTGGAATATATTTCAATATGGTACTACTGTAGAAATGTTGCAGATTTCAGCCTGAATAATAACCGTGTGAATAATTTTGAAAAAGTGAATTTTGAAATGTGTCCTAGTGATTGTAAAAAAAAAAAAAAAAAAAAAAAAATTCATTCAAAATTAGTGTTAAACACATTTACACAAACACATGTAGATGGTCAAAGTATCACTGCCTTTATAGGATCGTTTACACCATCATCCTGAGTGACTAAAGTCACATATACTAAAAGCTTAATGAGTCAAACAAACTCTTTTTGTTTAAGATATAATTTACAACTGTGATCTAAAGACTGAATGATTTGGCCATAACTCATTATTATCCTTGATATTCTAACACAGGTAATTTCATGTGTATTTAGAATTGACCCCCGCTGGCAATTTACATTTCAATACAGGGAGGCTTCAGAGGCCAGTTTATCACAGGTGAGGTACAGGCCAAAAGAGCTCACTAACTACCAATACTGTTACCAATGTCTAAGAATATGTGGACCTTCTCAAATAAACTAGAGAAGATGCTGGGATTTACCCAAATTAAATTAATTTTTTTATTTTTTTATTTTAGTACGCATTTCTCAATATTTAGGAGAACTGAGTGAGGAGTTTTGAAAAATGACCTAACCAACTTTCAGCTTCACAGCAGTTAATTTCACATTCAAAATGCACTAAAACTACCAAAAACACTTAATTCATGTCTCAAATCATGTCATTCTTCACAAGACTAGCAAAGGTTCCCCCCAACAAACACACTTTGTCACTCATAAAACAAAACAAAACAACAACAAAACAGAGCCTTACAGGATGTTTTCTTTTGTAAAACTTCTTTACAAAACAAAAATGACATTATCTACTGTTTATAATTCACAGTAGTTTATGTTACATAATCCATGTTAAAATTACCGTACAAAATTCCTAAATTTTCCCTTTTGTATAGATGGCGATGAAACGAAGACTAACACTTGTGTAGGTGTTCAGCTTGCATCTAAGTATTTTGATTGTATTTGATTTTTTTTAGATTCAGAATATATTTCAATATAGTGTTACTGTAGAAATCTAGCAAATTTCAGTTTTACTCATTTTTGTGTTGTGTTAGGTCTTGAACTTAAATTAAACAGTTTTGTAAAGAGTATGTAAGCATGTGTAAATTGGCCTATATAGAATATAAAGCTTTGGTGATGTTTGTGTCTAAGTGAGAAATGAATTGTATGTTACATGACAAAAAGTTATTTGTCATGTAACATAAACTGCAGTGAATTATAAACAGTAAACAGTGTCATTCTTGTTTTGTAAAGAAATTTTACAAAAGAAAACATTGTGTAATGTTTCTGTTTTTTGACAAAGTGACAAAGTGTGTTTGTTGGGGGAAACCTTTTTCTAGTCTTGTGAAGAATGACTTGAGTTGACACATGAATTAAGTATTTTAGTAGTTTTAGTGCATTTTGAATGTGAAATTAACTGTTGTGAAGCTAAAAGTTGGTATGGTAATTTTTCAAAACTCTTCACTCAGTTCTAAATATTGAGAAGTGTGTCCTAGCGGTGGTAAAAACTGTTTTAATTTAATTTGGGTAAATCCCAGCATCTTGTTTATTTGAGAAGTTCCACAGATTCTTAGACATTGGTAACAGTATTGGTAGTGATGGAGTATTTTATCCATCCTATAGAAAACAATTGTAGAATTAGTTTGCTTACTATAAAAGCTAGAAGTGTTTTGAGGCCTCTTGGCCTATGTAACTAAGAGTCAGACAAGTTAACTTGGCCACTGAGCATATTTTGTTGGTAATTTTCCACCAGACAACAGGTGGCTGTGAAATGAATAAGACCATTGTTAAGTGCGTCATATGAAGGCTTCTTGCCTCTGGGGTATACTGACTGGTTTGATACAATGTTTCATTTGGCCCATGGGAAAAGGGTTGACCATCAAATTGGCAGAAGGCCCACGAGAAATGAAGTCAAAAGATGTACAGTAGCTAGAAGTTGGTCACCCTTACTAAGAAAATTGTCTCTTACATAAGCAACAACTGCAATTGTATTAGTGAAATGACTATGGTAGAAAGGTCGGGGAGTACATGGGAAAGATGAGTGGGAGGAGAGCACCTGTAAGTGAGAATATGGGAAAATGTAAGGGTGAAAATTACCAGCCAATGATATTACTTTGGTGTGTTTTAAGAGATAAGAAAAATGTATAAAAACTGTGCCCCAGCTAAGAGAGATTCAGATGTGGAGCTGGCATCTCACTTTGTTGCTTGTCAATAAAGTTTAACTCCTGGGACCTGGCACTTCGACTCTGAGAGTTTTTCTTTGAGACCAGAACTGAAGGGACAAAGAGACATCGAATTTGCCACGACAGTAGTTAGTGAGCTCGTTTGTCTGTACCTCACCTGTGATAAACTGGCCTTTTTGAAGCCTTCCTGTATTGAAATGTAAATTGCCAGTGGGGGTTGCTATCATGTCTGCTATTTCAAATAGAAACCTTGCTGCCATTTGTGCTGCACTGTAACACTACAGAATTTGTAGTGTCTTATTCACCCAGTTCACCAAACCAACTTTTTAGCTTCACAGCAGTTAGTTTCATATTCAAAATGCACTAAAACTACTAAAACACATAATTCATTTCTCAAATCAAGTCATTCTTCCAGAACACTAGCAAAGGTTTCACCCAACAAACACACTTTGTCACTCATAAAACACAGACTTAAAAACACTATCAACAGGCATTATACAATTTTTTTTTTTTTTTTTTTTTGCTGTTTTCTGTTTTCTGCTGTTCAGAATTCACTGCAATTTGTTACATGGTCCATGTTTGCGTTACAGTACAATTTTTCCTCCCAAGTTTCCCCTTGTGTATCAATGGTAGTGAAACTGAAAGATGAATACCTGTGTAGGTGTTCAGCTACATCTAATTGTTTTGATAGTATTTTATTTTTTAGATTTGGAATATATTTCAATATGGTATTACTGTAGAAATGTTGCAAATTTCTGTTTTATTCAATGTCGTAATAATGTGTTCAATCTTTTAAACTACGTGAATACATCTTTCACTTAGACACAACCACTGCCAAAACTATATACAGGGCCTAAAACTAACTTTTGCCACATCTGCCTATGGCCAGTGACTTAAGAAAATTTTCCAGCCATACATATTTTTTACTGGCCATGAAAACTGTTTTTGCCAAAACAGGCAGTAATGACACCAACATTTTAGATACTAGTGAAGATTCACAATTCTCTATTCCAATTTCAAGACCAAAACCACTAAAACCACTAGCCTAAATAATATAAATGTAAAACATTATTAAAGACAAATAAACAGTCAGTAATAAAATAACAAATAATCAAATAACAAGCACAAGCACAAATAAATACAAATTTCAGGCCAGCTGATAATACCTAGAATATCAAAATCAACCGCAGGCGGTAGATCCTTCTCCTATTTGGCACCTAAACTCTGGAACAATCTTCCTAGCATTGTTCGGGAAGCAGACACACTCTGTCAGTTTAAATCTAGACTAAAAACGCATCTCTTTAACCTGGCATACACATAACACATTATCAATTTATTTTTTCAAATCCGTTAAAGGATTATTAGGCTGCATAAATTAGGTCAGCCGGAACCGGGAACACTTCCTATAACACCAGATGTACTCATTACATCAGAAGAAGAATGGCATCTATGCTAATATTAGTCTTTCTGTTTATCCCAAGGTTTACCGTAGTCAACCGGATCCGGGCCGTATCCAGGTGAGATTGAGGACCTGAGACGACGACAACGCACCCCTGAAGTATCAGCAGAGATTGAGTCAACTAGATTATCCATTGTGAAGGCCTCATCGACACGACAGCCAGTGGCACAGTTCCCCAACAAACCGTCCATACCGGCGTGATGAATACGATCCTCAACTGGATTGAACTGGAATAAATACTTTGAATGTTGTGATCCTATCGGACTTATGATAGCTACCTGAATCGTAACAAAGCACTGTTTGCCAGAGGAGAACTGGCCCCCCGACTAAGCCTGGTTTCTCCCAAGGTTTTTTTTCTCCATTTTAACACCTATTTGCCACCTGTTTGCCACCTGATGTCACCTGTTGGAGTTTGGGTTCCTTGCCGCTGTCGCCTTTGGCTTGCTTAGTTGGGGACACTTGACATTTGACATTTGATATTCAACAGTGCTTTGCATCTGCCTGCATTGACACCATTTTCTTTAAGAGCTGCTGTGCAGCCAAAATTACATACCAGTTATCACTGTAAAGCTGCTTTGACACAATCTGCATTGTAAAAAGCGCTATATAAATAAAGGTGACTTGACTTGACTTGACAAATGATATTATCCAAATGATACAAATAAAATGAACTGTGCTTTTCAGGTTTTTCAGGTAGGTCTAACAGTAGTTTTCAGATACAGAAATTAAATAAAGTAAGGAAATGTAATATAACACTGCATAGCCTTCACTGCAAATTAAACATCCTTATTAATGAATCCTTATTAAAGTTACAAAAGTTATTCAGTCAACAGAAGTGAGGGATAATTGTTTTTGGCCTTTGTTGTTTGATTAACATTAAAAACGCAGACAATGCATGGATCTAATATACTGATACTGTATATTAAGACATAACCAACTATGTTTACTGGGATACTCGCTATTTTTTGACATTTTTTAATTAATTTGTCCACTTAAGAGCAAAATGTCATGAAAGACAGCTCAGTTTAGTATTTGTGAGCTGTCAAGAGATGCTGATTTTTGGGCATGCGCTTGTTTGCGCACACAAAACTTTCCTCACAGCACACGAAATGAGCTCCCTTTTGTGCCTTCTTGCACTTGAATATTTAAATTGTCAAGGCTTAAACTCTCCTGATGATGCAGCGCTGGCCCGTCAACTGTCCCAATCGTTGTTTATGTTTGTTCACGTTCATGCTTTGTTAGAATTCATAAAAATGTCACCAGCCAACTGGCGTGTGACACCGTTTTATTCGCTCGCCAACACAAATTTTTACTCACATTTGGCGGTTGGCAAGTATTAATTTTATGCTCTGTCTATAAGTACAGGCCAATTTTACATGCTCTTTTCAAAAGTGTTCAACTTAAGTTCAAAACTGAACATATTACATTAAATAAGACATCAATTTGCTATATTTCTACAGTAACATCATATTGAAATATTTTCAGAATCTAAAACATGATCTATCAAAATATTATCAAAACAATTAGATGTTGTTGAACATCAGTGATAATGTACTCATTCTCAGTGATAATCTGATAATATTTAGTTTATCTAATTTGTCATAAAACAAGACAATACATAAAGCCTGCTGTTTGAAGATCAAAATTCAAAGTTTTATGTTGATTATTGCATCTAAATATTAAAAAGTTGGCTCAACTTAAATTAAAATTTCAAAGTTGACCTGTGTCACAGACACGCCAGGCTCTACACTCACCCAATCACAACGCACTCCATCTCCTGAGTATTAACCAGCCACACCTGACACTCATCAGCACTCATCACCACAGCAGCATAAAACACACTCCTGAACACTCACTCTCTGTCCGGTCTCGTTAATGCATACTGACCTGCTATGCTTACCTTCAGGACTCCTTTATACGACTACTTACCTGTCTCCAGCGTTCTCTGTGATTCCTTGTGTCTCCACGTCTCCTGTGAGTTTCAGTTTGTTCGTCTGCTCCACGTCAATCTGCATCCATGCTCCCTGGGAAAACAAAGACAAGTATCAGATCCAGTATCACATCCAGTCAACTTATCCATCTGCTTCAACTCACCTGCACTCTGCCTGCACGCTCTGTTGTCATTCAATAAACTCTGTTTACACTTACCAGTGTCTCTGCTCCCTTCTGTACGTAACAGAAGACCGGATCGTAACCGACTGAATGAACAACATGAGCACTCCGGACCCGATTCAAGACCTGGTTGATGCACTTCGACGCACACTCACCGCTGCATCTCCTTCACCATCTGCAGTCTCCAGTCCCATGGCTAAACCGGCGCCCTTCACTGGTCTGGCGGAGGACTGCAACGGATTTCTCTTGCAGTGCACGCTGGTTCTGGAGATGCAACTGCACTTATATCCGGATGATAAAGCAAAGGTGGCTTTCATAATCTCTCAACTCGATGGAAAAGCGCTTCGATGGGCTGAACCTCTCTGGAATCAGAAAAATCCTGTTGTATTATCCTTGTCGAGTTTCATTTCCCACTTCAAGGAAGTTTTTGGAAGGCCCGTTTGGGATTCATCAATCGGTGAGAGATTATGTAAATTAAAACAAGGTTCACTAACTGTTTCTGATTATGCCCTCCAGTTTCGTACTCTAGCCGCTGCAAGTGGCTGGAATGAACAAGCCCTTATCACCACCTACCGTCAAGGCCTCGATCCACGTGTGCGGTTGCATCTCGCTGCATACGAGGATTCCATCGGGCTCGAGAAATTCATCCAGTTATCCATCAGATTCGCCACTCGTATGCAGCTGTGCCTCGAAGAGCACCAGAACCAGTCGTTATTTCCACCCAACCTCCGCCAGCCAGAATCCGTCAGCTCCCCAGAACCAGCAAACGATTCCATGCAAGTAGAAAACTCTCGTCTTTCGTCGACTGAGCGACAGAGGAGGCTGACCCAGAATCTTTGTTTATATTGTGGCCGTGCTGGGCATTACATCTCTGAATGCCCCACTCGTCCAGTTCGGCCAATGGTGAGTGTCATTCTGCCCACAATGAATAAGATGAAACCACTCACAATTGTTGTAAAACTTACTGCTGCTGATTTCTGTCTTCCAGTCAGTGCGCTCCTCGATTCTGGGTCAGCTGGAAACTTTATCTCCGGAGCCCTCTGTCGCCAGCTTAAACTCAAGACAACCCCCACGCCGAAGATCTACCAGATCCACGCGGTAACTGGAAAACCTTTGCGGAAAGTACGTTACAGCGTGGGACCACTTCTTCTCCAAGTTGGAGTTCTCCACATGGAGGAGATCCAGCTGCTGGTTCTGGAGGATTCAACAGCTGACGTGATTCTAGAGCGCCCATGGCTTGAGCAGCACAACCCCACCATCTCCTGGAGGACAGGAGAGATCCTGAAGTGGGGTAACCAATGTTTCCAAGACTGTTTTCCTGAGTTCCCAGTTTTCAGTTCTCCAAGTTCCAAAGAAATCCAAGTCTGTGCTACTACAGTGGAGAGTCCACTTGAAAAACGCTCTACTGACATTCCTGCCTGTTATTCCCACTTCAGTGATGTCTTCTGTCCGAAACAAGCCTCCAAGCTGCCTCCCCATCGGCCATGGGACTGTGCCATCGACCTCATCCCAGGTGAGCCAGTACCCAGGGGGAAAATATATTCCCTATCCGTCCCGGAGGAGAAAGCCATGGAGGAGTATATCGACGAGGCTCTAAAACAAGGCTACATCCGACCGTCCACTTCCCCTGCTGCTTCAAGCTTTTTCTTCGTGGCTAAGAAGGACGGAGGCTTGCGGCCCTGCATCGATTATAGAGCTCTCAATCAAATCACCGTCAAGTTCCGTTACCCCCTTCCTCTCGTCCCATCAGCTCTGGAACATCTACGTGGCGCCACTGTGTTCACCAAGTTGGACCTCCGCAGCGCGTACAACCTCATCAGAATACGTGAGGGGGACGAGTGGAAGACAGCTTTTGTGACACCTACTGGCCATTATGAATATCTTGTCATGCCGTATGGACTGGTCAACGCCCCCTCCGTATTCCAAGACTTCATGCATGAGGTGCTCCGGGAGTTCCTGCACAAGTCTGTCCTGGTCTACATTGACGACATTTTGATCTACTCCCGGAGCATGGCCGAACATCGCCAGCACGTTGCGGAGGTCCTCCAACGCCTGAGGGACTACCACCTTTTCCTAAAGGCCGAGAAGTACACTTTCCATCAGCCCTCAGTGCAGTTTCTCGGATATAACATCGATCGCAGTGGCGTCCGCATGGATGAGAGGAAGGTTACTGCAGTAAAAGAATGGCCCATTCCCACATCTGTAAAAGAATTACAAAGATTCCTGGGGTTTGCAAACTTCTATCGACGTTTCATCCAAGGCTACAGTTCCATCACCAGTCCACTCACCAACCTCCTCCGTAATAAGCCCAAGTCTATGTCCTGGACTCCAGCCGCCACTCAAGCCTTTGAAGCCCTCAAGACGGCGTTCACAACCACTCCCCTCCTGACTCACCCTGACCCAGATCTCCCCTTCGTCGTCGAGGTCGACGCCTCAACCACCGGAGTGGGAGCGGTGTTATCGCAGCAGCAGGGGAATCCCAGGAAACTCCATCCATGTGCTTCTCCCGGAAACTCAACCCGGCGGAGGTAAATTACGACATCGGCAACCGAGAACTTCTCGCCATCAAGCTCGCCCTGGAGGAGTGGAGGCATTGGCTTGAGGGAGCGAAACATCCATTTGTGGTCCTGACTGACCATAAGAACCTGGGGTATTTACGGGATGCCAAGAGATTGAATCCCCGCCAAGCAAGATGGGCTCTGTTTTTCACGAGATTCAATTTTACCATCTCTTATCGTCCTGGATCAAAGAATGTAAAAGCCGATGCCCTGTCCCGCATTCACAGTCTTGAAGAAAGCAACGATGACCCAGAGCCCATCATCCCCGAAAAACTCTTCGTTAGTCCCATCTCCTGGTCAGAAGAGACGCTCCCCGAGTCCAATGCCTCCGCCAACACTCCGCCGGGTTGCCCCCCTGGATTGAAGTATGTTCCACGAGCACGACGCACCCCCTTGATTCACTCTTCACATACTTCACTGGGCCCTGGCCACCCAGGGGTCAACGAGACCCTCTCGCTGTTAAAACAGCGCTTCTGGTGGCCAAATATGACATCCGACGTCAGGAGGTACGTACAGGGGTGCAGGGAATGTGCCATCTCCAAAAGTCCACGCCATCTTCCTTCTGGTAAACTCCAACCTCTGCCCGTTCCCACTCGTCCTTGGTCACACCTAGGAGTGGACTTTATCACTGACCTTCCAGTCTCCAACGGATGTACCTGCGTGCTGGTTATAATAGATCGGTTCTCCAAGTCCTGTCGACTAATTCCCCTGCCTGGACTGCCCACAGCTATGGAAACCGCTGAGTTACTGTTCAACTATGTGTTCAGATACTATGGATTACCTGAAGATATTGTATCTGACCGTGGATCACAATTCACCTCCCGAGTCTGGAAGGCTTTCTTCAAACTCCTAGGTGTGGCCATAAGTCTCTCCTCTGGCTACCATCCACAGACGAACGGGCAGACGGAGAGGAAGATACAGGAGATCGGCCGTTTCCTACGTACCTTCTGTCACGGTCACCAGGACTCCTGGAACCAGTTCCTGGGCTGGGCCGAGTACGCCCAGAACTCTCTCCGTCAGCCCACCACAGGTCTTACTCCGTTTCAATGCGTGCTCGGCTATCAGCCCCCACTGTTCCCCTGGGATGGTGAACCATCAGACGTCCCGGCGGTGGATTACTGGTTCCGGGAGAGCGAGAGGGTCTGGGACTCAGCGCATCTGCAACTCCAACGAGCCCTACGCAGGCGCAGGTTGACAGCCGACCTTCGACGTTCCCACGCACCCAACTACCAACCAGGACAGAAGGTTTGGCTGTCAACCCGGGACATCAAGATGCGCCTGCCCTGTAGGAAGCTGAGTCCTAGATTCGTTGGCCCCTTCACCATCATCTGGCAACTCAACCCTGTCACCTATCACCTGCAACTCCCTCCTGAGTATCGCATTCACCCAGTATTCCACGTTTCACTTCTTAAGCCTCACCATCCCTCTGTTCTTCCCTCCACAGAGCCTGGTGGCACCGAAGGTCCCCCTCCTCCACTTATCGTAGATGACGGAGTGGCCTACCAAGTCAAAGACATCCTGGACTCCCGGCGTCGTGGTGGTTTCCTAGAGTACTTGGTGGACTGGGAAGGATACGGTCCCGAAGAACGATCATGGGTTCCTAGGAATGATATTCTTGATCCAAGTCTCCTTGATGACTTCCATGCCAGACATCCCAACAGACCAGCTCCTCGTGGCAGAGGTCGACCACCACAACGTCGGGGTCCGCGGTCCTCAGGAGCGGACCGTGGAGGGGGGGGGATAATGTCACAGACACGCCAGGCTCTACACTCACCCAATCACAACGCACTCCCTCTCCTGAGTATTAACCAGCCACACCTGACACTCATCAGCACTCATCACCACAGCAGCATAAAACACACTCCTGAACACTCACTCTCTGTCCGGTCTCGTTAATGCATACTGACCTGTTATGCTTACCTTCAGGACTCCTTTATACGTCTACTTGCCTGTCTCCAGTGTTCTCTGTGATTCCTTGTGTCTCCACGTCTCCTGTGAGTTTCAGTTTGTTCGTCTGCTCCATGTCAATCTGCATCCATGCTCCCTGGGAAAACAAAGACAAGTATCAGATCCAGTATCACGTCCAGTCAACTTATCCATCTGCTTCAACTCACCTGCACTCTGCCTGCATGCTCTGTTGTCATTCAATAAACTCTGTTTACACTTACCAGTGTCTCTGCTCCCTTCTGTATGTAACAACCTGAAACTAAAAGTTAATTGAGCCAAATGACAATTTTGTAGCAATGCAGCAAGTCAACATAAAATTTTGAGATCTGACCTCCAAAATCTTTACAGTGTGTTTGTAATGGCAAGAAATGACAAAGCAATCAAACAGTTGTCACACTTTACCATCTAACAGGGGACTCTAACAGAGTCAATTTGTTTAACAGAATGACTATTCATTATGTAAAGTGATGACCTGCAATTGTTACCTTAAAGTGCTATTTCTGCTTGATTTAACCCATAAAACTTCGTTTTGTTGGTATATACTGATGTATGTACATTGGTTTATTGACCATGGTTGGTTTATTGATGTTAAATAATATTTTTGACTTTGACAAAATAAGTTAATTTACCATTTTAGGTTACCATTTTTTATTCATCATTCCATGCCCAATTCCACACAAGTTAAAGTGTACATGGTACAGTTCAGAAGCAGCAGCATGTGCATGTTATAGTGATTTCACTACACAGAATGACACTGGTCCCCTGTTAGATGGTAAAGTGCAACACCTGTTTGGTTGCCTTTACAACCTTTATAACCTTGCCTTATTTTGGATCAAAACTCAGTTTTATGTTGATTATTTCATTGAAAATTTTCAGTTGGTTCAATTAAAGTGCCAGTGTTAAAAAAAAATGAGTTTATATTAGGGATGACCATAATTAAACGACAGTAAGACTTTTGACCAATTAATACCTGTAGTAAACAATTTAAGTATTTTTTAAAGTAAAGTAATATACTACACATATCATTCAAAATTGTGTTTTTGAGAGAAAAAAACATAAGTTGTGTATGTCATATTTCATTTTAACGTTCATAAATGTAAAATATGTATCGTTTACAAATGAACATCACACATAATATACTATTTTATAAAATAAAAAAGATAAAAAGTGCTGCTTTATGCTGCTATTTGCACATGTAAAACTAAACCTTTGTGGTATTTTAATGGGTCACAGACATTTATTCATTATAATTTAATTCTAATTTAACCTTCTAATCTTTTCAGTTAACAGATAATGATCGGTTAAAAGGCATCGGCTGTCAGTCAGGAAAAAAAAACATCCAAAATGAACATCCCTAGTTCATATATTTCAATTGTCAACAAAAATGTTGAGATCTGAACTCCAAAATCTTTACAGTGTATTTGTGATGGCATAAAATGCCAAAGCAACCAAACAGATGTCGCAATTTACCATCTAACAGGGGACCAAAGGCATTTTGTTTAATCATATCAATATTCACTGTATAAAGTGGTCACCTGCAATTGTTACATTAAAGAGCTATTTCTGCTTGATTTAACCAATAAAACTCGGTTTTGTTGTTATAAATTAATGTATTCAGGTTGGTTCAGTAAGTTTTAATAACTGATTTGAACAAAATTAGTTAATTTGCCATTAAAAAAACAGGTTACCATAATTTTTTCTTCACCATTCCATGCCCATTTTCACACAAGTTAAAGTGTACATGGTAAAGTTAAGCAGCAGCAACATGGGCATGTTATAGTGATTTCATTACACAAAAGGACACTGGTCCCCTGTTAGATGGTAATGTTTGACACCTGTTTGGTTGCCTTTACTTTTAGCAATATTTTGGTAATCTGATTAGCTCTGAATGTAACAGAAATGTTCGTAATAAAACTAAAACACCAGTTCTTGCAATAAAAAAAAAAAAAAAAAAAAAAAAAAAAAAAAATGTAGAAATATTTTGAAGGTCAAAACTCAGTTTTATGTTGATTGTTGCACTGAAAAACTAATGTGCCAGTGTTAAAAGACATTGTTCACATAATTTTGGAGCAAGTCAACATAAAATTTTGAGATCTGACCTCCAAAATCTTTACAGTGTGTTTGTGATGGTAAGAAATGCCAAAGCAACCAAACAGATGTCGCAATTTTCCATCTAACAGGGGACCAAAGGCATTTTAAGCAAATCAATATTCACTGTATAAAGTGATGATCTGCAGCTGTTACCTTAACGAGCTATTTCTGCTTGATTTAACCCATAAAACTTGTTGGTATAAAATGATGTATTTAGTTTGGTTCATTGATGTTAAATAATATTTTTTGACTTGAACAAAATAAGTTAATTTAGATGTTACCATTTTTAATCATCATTCAATGCCCAATTCCACACAAGCAAAAGTGTTCATGCTAAAGTTAAGTAGGAGCAGCATGTGCATGTGCAGTAGTGATTTCACTACACAAAAGGACATGGTCCCCTGTAATATATATTTCATATTCTGAATATCTCTGAATATAGCAGCAATGTTCATAGTAACACTAAACACCAGTTCTTGCCCATATATATATATATATATAGTGATGGTAAGAAATGGCAAAGCAACCAAACATGTGCCACACTTTACCATCTAACAGGGGACCAAAGGCATTTTGTTTATTCACTATTCCATGCCAATTTTCACACTAGTTAAACTGTGCATGCTAAATGAGCAGTTTAAGCTGACACAAGTAATTTTTCTTGCAACTCAAAGTTTACTGTTGTACCCTATAGAACTAAATATACTGTCATCCATACAAACCCAGACACTTCTATGTCAAGGACAAGGTCAAAGTTCAAAATTATGAGTTGACTGTTGACTGTATTGAAAATCTTCAGTTGGTTCAACTAAAGTGCCTGTGTGAAAAGACATTCAGTTCGCATAATTTGATTAAGCCAGCTGAACATTTTCAATGCAGCAAGTTGATATAAAATTTTGAATCTTCACCTAATATAGTGCAACACCTGTTCAGTTGCTTTGTTTTTTGTTTTGTTTGTTCCCTCTATTGATGGCAGTTGTATTTAATTTTATATATAAGTATATATTTATATATTTTGTAAATACTTACTGTATATATTTATACTGTATATAGTATATATTTTGAAATACTTACTGTTTAAAATTTCAATTTTAAATAAAATTTCATATTAATATAATGCAAAGTTTGAAACTAGTAAGTTTTAGGCTTTAATATATATATATATATATATATATATATATACACTACCAGTCAAAAGTTTGGAAACATTACTATTTTTAATGTTTTTGAACGAAGTCTCTTATTCTCATTAAGGCTGCATTTATTTCATAATATATACAGAAAAAACAATAATATTCACCTTTATTTATATAGCGCTTTTTACAATGTAGATTGTGTCAAAGCAGCTTTACATTGATAACTGGTACATTATTTGGCTGCACAGCAGATCTTAAAGAATAGTGTCAATGCAGGCAGATCAAAGCACTGTTGAATATTAAATGTCAAGTCAAATGTCAAGTGTCCCCAACTAAGCAAGCCAAAGGCGACAGCGGCAAGGAACCCAAACTCCATCAGGTGACATCAGGTGGCAGACAAGTGGCAAATAAGTGTTTAAATGGAGAAAAAAACCTTGGGAGAAACCAGGCTTAGTCGGGGGGCCAGTTCTCCTCTGGCCAACAGTGCTTTGTTACGATTCACGTTGCTATCGTAAGTCCAATAGGATCGGAACATTCAAAGTATTTATTCCAGTTCCATCCAATTGAGGATCGTATTCATCACGCCGGTATGGACGGTTGTTGAGGAACTGTGTCGTGGCTGTTGTGTCGATGAGGCCCTCACAGTGGATGATCTAGTTGACTCAATCTCTGCTGATACTTCAGAATCCGGTTGACTACAGTGAACCTCGGGATAACCAGAAAGACTAATATTAGCGTAGATGCCATTCTTCTTCTGATGTAACGAGTACATCAGGTTTTATAGGAAGTGCTCCCGGTTCCAGCTGACCTAATTTATGCAGCCTAATAATCCTTTAACGGATTTGAAAATATAAATTGGTAATGTGTTATGTGTATGCCAGGTTAAAGAAATGCGTTTTTAGTCTAGATTTAAACTGACAGAGTGTGTCTGCTTCCCGAACAATGCTAGGAAGATTGTTCCAGAGTTTAGGTGCCAAATAGGAGAAGGATCTACCGCCTGCGGTTGATTTTGATATTCTAGCTATTATCAGCTGGCCTGAATTCTGAGATCGCAATAGACGTGAAGGACTATAATGAATTAGGAGCTCGCTCAGGTACTGGGGAGCTAAACCATTTAGTGCTTTGTAAGTAATTAGCAAGATTTTAAAATCTATACAATGTTTAACAGGAAGCCCATGCAGTGTTGACAGAACTGGGCTAATATGGTCATACTTCCTAGTTCTAGTAAGAACTCTAGCTGCCGCATTTTGTACGAGCTGTAGTTTATTTATCAGGCGAGCAGAACAACCACCCAGTAAAGCGTTACAGTAATCTAGCCTTGAGGTCATGAACGCATGAACTAACTGTTCTGCATTTTTCATTGAGAGCATATGTCGTAGTTTAGATATATTTTTAAGATGGAAGAATGCGGTTTTACAGATGCTAGTAACATGGCCTTCAAATGAAAGATTGGTATCAAAGAGCACACCCAGGTTCCTAACTGACGACGAAGACTTAACAGAGCAGCCATCAAGTGTTAGACAGTATTCTAGGTTATTACGTGAAGAAGATTTTGGTCCAAAAATTAGAATCTCTGTTTTTTCTGAATTTAGTAGTAGGAAATTACTGGTCATCCAATTTTTTATATCAGCTATGCATTCTGTTAATTTTGTGAATTGGTAAGTTTCGTCAGGGCGCGAAGAAATATAGAGCTGAGTATCATCAGCGTAACAGTGAAAACTAACGCCATGCTTCCTAATGATATCTCCCAAGGGTAGCATGTACAGAGTGAACAGCAACGGTCCTAGTACTGAGCCTTGCGGTACTCCATATTGAACTTGTGATCGATATGACATCTCTTCGTTTACTACTACAAACTGATAACGGTCAGATAAGTATGATTTGAACCATGACAATGCAATTCCACTAATGCCAACATAATTTTCGAGTCTATTTAAAAGAATATTGTGATCAATAGTGTCAAATGCAGCACTAAGATCCAGTAACACTAATAGAGAGATACAACCACGATCTGATGATAAGAGCAAATCATTAGTAACTCTAATGAGAGCAGTCTCAGTACTATGGTACGGTCTAAATCCTGACTGGAAATCCTCACAGATACTATTTCTTTCTAAAAAGGAACATAGTTGTGATGATACTACCTTTTCTAGTATTTTTGACAGAAAAGTGAGATTTGAGATCGGCCTGTAATTGACTAATTCTCTAGGATCAAGTTGTGGTTTTTTAATAAGAGGTTTAATAATAGCCAGCTTAAAAGTTTTTGGTACGTGTACTAGTGATAAAGATGAATTGACGATATTAAGAAGAGGATCTATAACCTCTGGAAGCATTTCTTTCAATAGCTTAGTCGGTATAGGGTCTAACATACATTTTGTTGTTGTTGATTTTGATGATTTAACAAGTTTAGACAATTCTTCCTCTCCTAAAGCAGTAAATGAATTGAATTTTTCCTCAGGGACACTACAATGCACTATCTGACGCGATACTGTAGTAGACGGTTGCATGGTTATAATTTTTTCTCTAATATTATCAATCTTGCAAGTAAAGAAGTTCATAAAGTCATTACTGCTGTGCTCTTTGGAAACATCAGAAGTTGAAGCTTTATTTCTTGTTAATTTAGCCACTGTATCAAATAAATACCTAGGGTTGTGTTTATTTTCTTCTAAAAGTTTTGTATTGTGAAATATTCTAAAAGTTTTGTATTGTGAAATATTATTACAATTTAAAATTATGGTTTTCTATTTTAATATACTTTTAAAATATAATTTATTTCTGTGATGCAAAGCAGAATTGTCAGCATCATTACTCCAGTCTTCAGTGTCACATGATCCTTCAGAAATCATTGTAATATGCTGATTTATTATCAAGAGGCCGTGGGTGGCCATGGCGGGTCAGAGGCCGTGGGCGGCCATGGCGGGTCAGAGGCCGTGGGCAGCCATGGCGGGTCTGGAGATGTGGACGGACATGGCGGGTCTGGAGACGTGGATGGCCATGGCGGGTCTGGAGACGTGGACGGCCATGGCGGGTCTGGAGACGTGGACGGCCATGGCGGGTCAGGAGACGTGGACGGCCATGGCGGGACTGGAGACGTGGACGGCCATGGCGGGTCTGAAGACATGGCAGGCCATGGCGGGTCTGGAGCCTCGGCAGGCCATGGCGGGACTGGAGCCTCAGCAGGCCATGGCGGGACAGGAGCCTCGGCAGGCCATGGAGATGCTGAAACCCCGCCCATGAATTCCCCACCCACGGGTACTTGGCCCCCCCCAAAAAATTTTCTTGGGGAAATCCCTGGTGGCTGGAAGGGATTCGTGGGCTGGCTCGTGTTGGTGGGCTGGCGAGAGCTTGAAGGCCGGAGAGGGTCCGTCAAGGGCCGTAGAGGGCTCGTCGGCTGCTGGAGCAGGCTCGGCGGAGGCTGGAGCGGGCTCGGCGGAGGCTGGAGCGGGCTCGAGGAGGATAAGAGCGGGCTCGTCAAAGGCTGGAGCTGGCTCGTGGAAGGCTGGTGAGGGGTCTGGAGACGGGGTCCAAGACATCCCCTCATACTCAATCAGAAGCCCCTCAGGTACTGGAGTGGGCGTCTCAGGCTAGGAGGCAGGCTTCGCCGGAAGCTCTGGTGAGGAAGTGCCCATTCTCTGCGACCGTCTAGGCCTCGTTGCGGACCTTTTCTTCTTGGGTGGCTTAGGCTGAGGGTCAGACATGGCCATAGGGGAATGCCCACTGGAGCGATAGGTGAAGGAATTCGGTGGCTGGTGAACAGGCCAGGCCACCCGTGTTTCTGAGGGAGCCAGACGAGGAGAATACGATCGGTTCTGAACCTCTTCAATTTCGAACTCGGAACCATTAAGAAAGAGAATCAGATTAATAGACTCGACCAGGGAAAAGAGGCATTCTGGTTCAAAATACCGAATCGTATCCTCGTCCAGACCCCTCAGAAAACACGTGTTCAAAATAGCATCTGGCCAGCTCACCTGAAGAAAGCTCAGCGAATTCCTCAACATATCTCTCCAGCGGGCGGCCGTCCTGCTTGGCAGTCCACAGACGGTCCTCAGTAGAGAGCTTGAGCCGGCGGTCTCTAGAGGGCACGGGAACGAGGAAGATACCCATTGAGCTTGTGGATGCCCAGCGGTTTGGTCTGTTCTTCTGTTACAGTGTAGTGGTGTTGAAGAGATGAAGCATATACGGAGATCCACAGTAATGGGTATTTAATGACAACGAAGGAGATACACACATTTACACACTAGTTTAACATATACTAACATTAGAACAGACCAGGAGTGCAGGGAGTGAGTCCATTATAAAGGTAGTGCAGATGATCAAGTCCAGGTGCAGGTGATGAGTGCTAATGGGGAGATGACGAGGAAGTGAGTGCAGGTGTGGAAACAGGAGGATCATGGGAAATGGAGTCCGGGAACGAGGGAACTGTGACAGGTAGTGTGTGTATATATATATATATATATATATATAAAAACGTTTGAATATTTTGTTAATTTATATGGTAATTATCTTGAAATGTATTAGCATTACAGTGAAATAATAATTCAGATCATTAAAAAAAATTCTATAATTGTCCTAGTAGTATAAAAAATAAATAAAAGGTTCCTTAAGTAAGCAGCCTGTTAAACAGCAGCTTGCAGTCTCAGAGCCTTTTCTAGGACAGCAAGCCATTCAAACAATAGAGGAGTGTGAACGACGTGTGTTAATGGGCCATTACAGTTCCTGCTCCAGCCTACAGGGGTGCTGCTGAGTATGGGCTTAAACACACACACACCTGTAGGTCCCCACTTGGCCAAAAATGAAAAAAAATCACCAGAGCGTTTTTTACTTGATTTTAACATGATTTAAAGCATGACCAGCAGGGGACCTGAAAAATGTCCCCTCTTTGCTCAGTGGTCCCCTGTTGGTGAATGTGTAACGACACCATGGTCCCCTGTTAGATAGGTAGACAAGTACACACACACACACACACACACACACAGAGAGACTGAAGGAGTGAGAAGGGAGAGGAGGGGAGGGGAGGGGAGGGGAGAGGAGGAAAGGAGGAGGGAGGTGAGAGTGGAGAGGAGGAGGGAGGGGAGAGTGGAGAGGAGGAGGGAGAGGAGAGTGGAGAGGAGGAGGGAGGGGGTAGGGGGGTTTGGACAGAGAGAGAGAATCTATGTCTGTGTGTGTGTGTGTGTGTGTGAAAAATCCACATTCAAACCAAAATACCTGACTTCCTGTTGGTCAGAGCTAATGACTGTAAATTAGAAAGTTGTCCGGCTTAATGAGACCAATATGTGTACCGGGTTTGGTGACTGTAGTTTAAACTAACCCCCCCACTTTTGTCAAAAGATGGCGCTATAGAGGCCCTCCTCCCCACCTCTTTCTACGGTTTTGCCCATGTCTACTGGTTGACATCTCTGACGTTTGTATCGAGTTTCATGCAATTTGAAGCATGCTAATCGTCTCAAAAGCATCCAAAACAAATATTAAACTTTGATGCGTTGCCATGGCAACAGTGTTTGAGATATCACAATTCTTTTCACAGGTCTATATCTGCTGTGTATTGACATTACACTGATGAAGTTTGAAGCAAATCGGGTAAAAATAAGAGGGTGATCTCAAAGCATTTTGAAAGTGACACACTTCCTGCTGCCAATTGGTGGCGCTATAACTTTGACTCACAATAGTCACATTTATGTGTTCAGCCTCCTATAACGAACACACAGGTGAAGTTTCATAAAAATCAATCAATGTATGCAGACATTATAACACATTTCCTGTTTCCCTTTTCTCGCCATAAATTTGTTGCCTCGCCACGGCCAAACTGTTCGAGATATCAAAAATCTGCTCGCAATTTAGCATCCTCAATGTCTTCTTGACTTCAAGCTGACCGAGTTTGGTGGTGATCGGATTAATCGCCTAGGAGGAGTATATCAAATTCCAGAGCATGCGTTTTCCAAACAACTCATAATAGCCGACTTCCTGTTGAGCTGACGTATAACTTAGAGCACGAAAGTTGTTCGGCCCGATGAGGTCTATATGTGTACCGAGTTTCATACAAATATGTGCAAGCGTGTTTGATATATGGACCAAGTCTTTAGACACTATTCAAGGGGGCGCTGTCAAGCCCCCCTGCCACGCCCGGGTACCAGCTTCTGCCCGGCCCTGATGGCCGACGATTCCGATGTGTGTGCAAAGTTTCAAGAGTTTTTGAGCATGGTAAGGGCCCCAAAAATGCCTGCATAGTTGAAAAAAAATAATATCGCTAAAGAAAATAATGGGGCCTTCGCCAAGCCCGGTGGCACCGCCACCCCGGTGGCTTCAGGGCAACTGTGCACAGCAGGCAATAGGCATTTAAAATGGTTAAACAAAGGACTATGTCAAAATCACTCCACATTTACTGCACTATAAGGTGGCGCTATAGAGCCCCTCCTCCCCGCCCATTTCTAAGGCTTTGCCCATGTCTACTGGATAACAATTCTGATGTGTGTGTCGAGTTTCATGCAATTTGAAGCATGCTAAGAGTCTCAAAAGCATACAAAAGGAATATTGAAGTTTGATGCATTGCCAAGGCAACAGTGCTTGAGATATCATGATTCTTTTCAAAGGTCTACATCTGCCATGTTTTGATATTATTCTGATGAAGTTTGAAGCAAATCGGGTAAAAATAAGAGGGTGATCTCAAAGTATGTTGAAAGTGAAACACTTCCTGCTGCCAGTTGGTGGCACTATAACTTTGATTCACAATAGTCACATCCGTGTGATCAGCCTTGTACAATGAACAAACAGCCAAAGTCTTATCAAAATCAATTAATGTATGCAGAAGTTATAACACTTCCTGTTTCCCTTTTCTCGCCATAAATTCGTTGCCTCACAACGGCCAAACCGTTTGAGATATCCAACATCCGTTTGCAATTTAACAACTTCAATGTCTTAGCACAAAGATAAAAAGGTTTGGTGTAAATTGTATAAAACCTGTAGGAGTAGTAGTATAAAATTGATAGCCTGTTTTTTCAAAAAATTCACATTCAAACCAAAATAGCTGACTTCCTGTTGGTCGGTGTCACGATCACCAGTGAGAGTGTCCGTCATTGCCATCAGAGGGCACTCCAACACGGACTACTATTATTGTCAAAGACTCCATTACCCATAACACACTGCCTGGTCTATCTGTCATTATTGTTCACAGCCGTTTCTCATTATTCTCATTAGCCCTGTCTTCATAAGCCCGTTTCACCCTGTTACTCACTGCGAGGTTTTGTTTGTGTTACACTGCATCTCTGAGCATTCTCCCTGGTTTCATGTGTCTTGGTTTTTTGATTTTTGCCTGTTCCCTGGATTACCCTTTTGCCTGTTCCCTGCCATGTTTGTTTGTTTGGACTGCCTGCTGTCACAGACACGCCAGGCTCCAACACCCACCATTCACAGCGCACTCCATCTCCCGAGTACTGATCACACGCACCTGCACCTCATCAGCATGCTCATCACCATCAGTACTTAAGACACTCACACACACTCAGTCACTGTCCGGTCTTGTTTGCATCTAGACGTACCTACATGCTTACCTCAAGGACTCCCAGCGATCTACTTACCTGTCTCCAGCGTCTTCAAGTCTCTCCTCGTATTCCCAGTCTGTGTGTGAGTGTCTCCAGTCTCCAGCGTTGTTCATCCTCCATCGTCTTCCAGGATCTCCACCTATTCAACACAAAAGGACAGTATCATTCATCTTCATCTCACCATTCACCTGCCAAGTCACGTTATACTCACCTGCACGTCTGTTTACTCTGCTGTTTGTCTAATAAACTACCATCTCTGCCATCTTCAGTCTCTGTCCCTTCTGTACTGTAACAGAAGACTGGACCAAGACCGTAAGACAACAGCATGAGTCATCCAGATCCGTTTTAAGAACTCGTTGATGCTTTGCGCCGAGCACTCACCGTCAACCCTCCTTCACCACCACCAGCGATCACATCCGTCAACACAACCACCACTCCTTCACCGCCCATGCACGCCAGTCCCATGGCCAAACCAGCGCCCTACTCTGGATCGGCGGAGGATTGCAGCGGATTCCTCCTGCAATATGCGCTGGTCCTGGAGATGCAACCGCACTATTATCCCACTGATACATCCAAAGTAGCGTTCATAATTTCACAGTTACAAGGCAAAGCACTTCAATGGGCCGATTCCATTTGGTCCCAGAATAATCCTGTCACCCAGTCTTACTCTGGCTTCGTCGCTCATTTCCGGGAGGTCTTCAGGACGCCTGCCACTGACTCCTCCTTTGGTGAGAAACTGTATAATTTGAAACAGGGCTCAATGTCTGTGAATGATTATGCTTTGCGATTCAGAACGCTAGCAGCTTCAAGTGGCTGGAACGAACAGGCTCTGATAACCATGTACCGTCAAGGTCTGGACCCTCGAGTGCGGTTGCATCTCGCTGCATACGAGGATTCCATCGGGCTCGAACGGTTTATCCAACTCTCTATCCGCTTCGCCACTCGTATGCAGTCGTGTTTCGAAGAACACCAGGGCCAGCCACTGTTCAACATTGCTCCCCGCCGACCAGAATCCGTCAGCCCTCCAGAACCAGCCCACGAATCCATGCTCTTGGAAAACTCCCGGCTCACTGCTTCTGAACGGCAGAGGCGGCTGACCCAGAATCTGTGCATTTACTGTGCTTCTCCTGGGCATGTAATCTCCACATGCCCAATTCGTCCTCCTCGTCCCATGGTGAGTGCCATCATTCCCTCAGTAAATAAGATGAAACCACTCACCACTGTTGTAAACCTTACTGCTGCTGACATCTCCCTTCCAGTGGTCGCACTCCTCGATTCTGGGTCAGCAGGCAACTTCATCTCCAGCGCCCTCTGCCGTCAACTCAAGCTCAAGACCACGGCCACGCCTTCTACCTACCAGATCCACTCAGTGACCGGAAAGCCTCTCAGCAGGAGATCTGTACGTTGGTGCGTCGGGCCCATCCAGTTGCAAGTGGGAATCCTCCACGTGGAGCAATTACATCTGCTGGTTCTGGAGGAATCCACCGCTGACGTGATACTAGGGCGTCCCTGGCTGGAGCAGCACAACCCAGTCATCTCCTGGAAGACCAGCGAGATCCTGAAGTGGGGCGACACCTGTTTCTTCAGCTGTTTCTCGGGGCTCCCAGTTCCTCCGTCTCCTCATCCTGAACACCTCTCTGTCTGTGCCACGTCCATCGAGAGCCCCATCGAGAAACGTTCTGTGGATGTACCACCGTGTTACGCCCCCTTCAGCGACGTCTTCTGCCCTCAGCGAGCTTCCAAGCTGCTTCCACACCGGCCATGGGACTGCGCCATCGACCTGCTTCTGGGTGAGTCAGTGCCCAGGGGAAAGATCTACCCCCTGTCAATCCCGGAGGAGAAGGCCATGGAGGAATACATCAAGGAGGCCCTGGCGCAAGGTTAAATCCGCCCGTCTACTTCCCCTGCTGCTTCAAGTTTCTTCTTTGTGGCAAAAAAGGATGGAGGCTTGTGGCCCTGCATCGATTACAGAGCCCTTAACAACATCACAGTTAAATTCCGTTACCCCCTTCCTCTCGTCCCAGCTGCCCTGGAACATCTCCGTGGTGCCACTGTCTTCACCAAGTTGGACCTCCACAGCACCTACAACCTCATCCGGATACGTGAGGGGGACGAGTGGAAGACCGCCTTCGTGACACCCACCGGCCACTACGAGTACCTCGTTATGCCATATGGCCTGGTCAACGCCCCCTCCGTATTCCAGGACTTCATCCACGAGGTGCTCCGGGAGTTCCTCCACAAGTTTGTCTTGGTGTACATCGATGATATCCTCATCTACTCCCGGAGCTTGGCCGAACATCGCCACCACGTTGCGGAGGTCCTGAAACGCCTGAGGGAATTCCATCTCTTCCTAAAAGCTGAAAAGTGCTCCTTCCACCAGCCCTCAGTTCCTTGGTTACAACATCGACCGCAGTGGCATCCGGATGGACGAGAGGAAGGTGGATGCCATCCGGAACTGGCCTATCCCATCAACCATCAAAGAACTCCAACGTTTTCTCGGCTTTGGCAATTTCTACCGTCGCTTCATCCAGAACTACAGCTCCATCACTGGTCCACTCACCAACCTACTCCGCCACAAGCCCAAGTCTCTGTCCTGGACTCCAGCTGCCACCACCGCGTTTAACACCCTGAAGGAAGTCTTCACCACCGCTCCACTCCTCGTCCACCCTGATCCCGACCTGCCCTTCGTTGTGGAAGTGGACGCTTCCACCACCGGAGTTGGAGCAGTGTTGTCTCAGCAGCAGGGGACCCCAAGTAGACTCCATCCATGCGCCTTCTTCTCCCGCAAGCTCAACCCGGCGGAGGTCAACTACGACATCGGCAACAGGGAGCTACTCGCCATCAAGCTGGCCCTAGAAGAGTGGAGGCATTGGTTGGAGGGAGCCAAACACCCCTTACCCCTTCCTCGTACTCACCGACCATAAAAATCTTGAGTACCTTCGAGCAGCAAAGAGGCTAAACCCCAGGCAAGCACGCTGGGCGTTGTTCTTCACCTGCTTTAATTTCACAATCTCCTACCGTCCCGGTGTCAAGAACAAGCCGATGCCCTGTCTCGTTTGGACGCTCCAGAGGAAAGACCCGAAGAACCAGAATCCATCCTTCCTGAAACCCTCATCGTCAGCCCTATCTCCTCGTCTGAGGAAACCATGCCCTCCTCCAATGCCTCCGCCAACACTCCGTCGGGTTGTCCACCAGGCTTGCAATACACCTCCAGAGCACGGCGCACTCCACTCATCCACACTGCCCACACGTCACTAGGCACTGGCCACCCGGGGGTCAATGAAACCCTCTCGTTGCTGAAGGAACGCTTCTGGTGGCCGAACATGGCATCCAACGTCAGAAGGTACGTGCAGGGGTGCAAGGAATGCGCCATCTCGAAGAGCCCTCGCCACCTTCCAGCTGGCAAGCTCCTTCCTCTGCCCATTCCAAACCATGGTCACACCTAGGAGTCGACTTCATCACCGAACTTCCAGCCTCCAATAATTGTACCTGCATCCTCGTCATTGTGGACAGATTCTCCAAGTCCGTGTGACTGAACCCCCTAACTGGACTACCAACTGCTATGCAAACCGCTGAACTCATGTTTAATCACGTATTCAGATACTACGGTATCCCCGAAGACATCGTCTCAGATAGAGGACCTCAATTCATTTCCCGAGTATGGAGAGCATTCTTCTCGCTCCTAGGTGTGACCGTCAGTCTGACATCCGGCTACCATCCACAGTCAAACGGGCAGACGGAAAGGAAGATCCAGGAGATCGGTCGCTTCCTCCGTACCTTCTGTCACGGCCACCAGGACTCTTGGAGCCAGTACCTGGGTTGGGCCGAGTATGCACAAAACTCCCTGCGCCAACCATCTACTGGACTCACCCCGTTCCAGTGCGTGCTCGGCTACCAACCCCCACTGTTCCCCTGGTCAGGGGAACCATCGGACGTTCCATCTGTCGACTACTGGTTCCGAGAGAGCGAGAGGGTCTGGGACTCAGCACACCATCAGCTTCAACGGGCCCTGCGCAGACGCAGGATGGCAGCCGACCTTCACCGTTCCAACGCCCCTGCCTACCAACCTGGACAGAAGGTCTGGCTGTCAACCAGGGACATCAGGCTGCGTCTGCCCTGCCGGAAGCTGAGTCCCAGGTTCACTGGTCCATTCACCATCACCAAGCAGGTCAACCCGGTCACGTACCAGCTCCAGCTTCCACCTCAATACCGCATTCACCCCACATTCCACGTGTCTCTCCTGAAACCTCACCACCCTTCTGTTCCTCTCTCCGCAGAGCCTGGCGTAGCAGCAGCCAAACCCCCCCTTCCACTCATCCTGGACGAAGGTGCAGCCTACGAGGTGCGTGAGATCTTGGACTCCCGGCGCCGTGGTGGTCAGCTAGAATACCTAGTGGACTGGGAAGGCTATGGCCCCGAGGAGTGCTCTTGGGTCCCCAGAAACAACTCGATCCCAACCTGCTTCACACCTTCCACGCAGCCCATCCCGACAGACCTGCCCCACGTGGAAGAGGACGGCCACCATGATGTCGGGGTCCTCGGCCTTCAGGAGTGG
Organism: Mylopharyngodon piceus; assembly: GCA_039654765.1. Classification (NCBI taxonomy): domain Eukaryota; kingdom Metazoa; phylum Chordata; class Actinopteri; order Cypriniformes; family Xenocyprididae; genus Mylopharyngodon; species Mylopharyngodon piceus. Next base: position 2,108,933 of record CM077451.1, read on the forward strand.
GCCGTGGAGGGGGGGGGGTACTGTCACAGACACGCCAGGCTCCAACACCCACCAATCACAGCGCACTCCATCTCCCGAGTACTGATCACACGCACCTGCACCTCATCAGCACGCTCATCACCATCAGTACTTAAGACACTCACACACACTCAGTCACTGTCCGGTCTCGTTCGCATCTAGACGTACCTTCATGCTTACCTCAAGGACTCCCAGGGGTCTCCAGCGTCTTCAAGTCTCTCCTCGTGTTCCCAGTCTGTGTGTGAGTGTCTCCAGTCTCCAGCGTTGTTCATCCTCCATCGTCTTCCAGGATCTCCACCTATTCAACACAAAAGGACAGTATCATTCATCTTCATCTCACCATTCACCTGCCAAGTCACGTTATACTCACCTGCACGTCTGTTTACTCTGCTGTTTGTCTAATAAACTACCATCTCTGCCATCTTCAGTCTCCGTCCCTTCTGTACTGTAACATATATAAAATTAAAGATGTTATATATTGGAAAAATAGCTACATCCACCCAGGTGAAAAAATACTATAGTAATTTATAGTAAATACTATAGTGTTTTTGAACCATACTATAGTAAATTGTAGTATACTGTATATATTATATGTTAATAAATGCTACAGCATACTGTAGTATTAACTACAGTGAACTGATAAACTAATGTTACTACAGTAAACTGTAGTGTATTATTATATACCCTATAGTTGTAGAAAACTTTGTACAGTATTGGGTAAAGTAATTTGATTATATTACTATAGTTGTTATATTATCACAGCAACTATAGAATTAGCACAACAAATTAATTCAAGTACTTTACTATAGTATTGTTCAAAAACACTATTATTTACTATAAATTACTATAGTATTTTTTCACCTGGGCAGCTGCAAAAAATAAGAAGATTAGTTCTCCCAATTCTTATAAGAAACAATGAATACTGAATTGGTAAACGTTTGTTTCTTAGAGGATTTGGAAGTACCTCATGGGTTATTCAGTTAATAGCTGAATGTGTACTGTATAATATCTTCTTACCGATAGGTGGCATCTTTGAGCTAACAAAGCATGCCTTTGAGCTGTTGCTCTTCCTGATAAATTCCATTTTCTCAGGAAAAGAAGTTTCATCAGAACGAAAACTAACAAGATGGAGTACATATTTCACCAGGTTTACCTCAGGAGTCAGCTGGAGGACACTGACTGGAAACACTACTGCACTAGTGTAGGTTCTTGTTGACAGTTTTTAATATTTTTAATGTGTTTATATTGTATTTATTTACTGTTATATTTTATATTTTTATAAACAAATGTGACAGTGTAGTGTTTTTGTTCTGTTAATTTTAAATATACATTTAAAAACTAAATAAACATGACAGGTGTTTTTATTCTCTCTTTATTCTCAATAAACATGACAAATAAACAGTAACATACAATCCATAAAGCTAAACAGGACATGTTACAGATGGGTATAAGAAATGTTAATGATGAAATTGTCTGCGCTGTCTGGCGCATGCTATTAACGTCAGCGTCCGAATTCGCTCACTCATTTTCATTCACTCTTTGCTGATACAGTGCGCTCAACTGTCACGCACTGTATAGAGATTAGTGAATGAGTGAACGAGTGGGCGGTTTCGGACACAGCTATGGTGTCTCAAAATAGAGCAGTTGAGTACACTTAGATGTTCTTAAGATTATCTTAAGAAGTACTAAAGAAGAATTTTTAGTATATTAAGTACAAAATTAGTGCACGAAAATAGAGCACTTTAAGTACATTAAAGAAATTTACTTTTTTTTCACCTGGGTATCCAGTGGGCTAACCTCTGCTTGGAGACAGCATTTCCTTTCTGCTGGCCTCTGTAACAGACAAAGAGCTGATCTGAGGTCCTGAAGCTTTGCGTTCTGTCCACGTAAACAACAACGTGACAACGTGAGAGTTGGCCGGCCCGAATTCTAAGCACGATTCGTCGACTCCACAGTGTTAACTACTATTATTCCTTTAAATTATACAAATACCTCATTAAGACGTCGACCGAAAATGGTTGCAGGTCCTCTACCCTCTTAATGAAAGCCAATGCAGTCAGGAGAACTGTCTTTATTGACAGAATGTTCAACTCAGCTAACTGCAAAGGTTCAAAGGGAGGTCTCTGCAGCTCCGTGAGCACCAGAGACAAGTCCCAAGAGGGTACCGAGGTAGGACGAGGAGGATTCAACCTCCTCACCCCTCTGAGGAACCTGACGACCAGATGATGCCTACCAAGAGACTTACCATCAACTGCATCGTGATGTGTGGCAATTGAGGCAACATACACTTTCAGGGTGGAGGGAGACAGCCTTCGCTCCAACCCCTCTTGCAGGAAGGAAAGCACGACTCTGACCAGACATCTTTGGGGGTCTTCCCGGTGGGAAGAACACCATTCAACGAACAGTTTCCACTTCAAAGCATAGAGGCACCTCGTAGAGGGGGCTCTAGTGGAAGTGATGGTGTCTACCACTGATTGGGGTAGGTCACCTAAAAACCTCCGCGTCCCGTCCAGGGACCAGACATTAAGTTTCCAGAGGTCTGGACACGGGTTCCATAGGGTGCCCCGTCTCTTAGAAAGCAGGTCCTTCCTCAGAGGAATGGGCCAAAGAGGGGCTGTCGCAAGGAGCGTGAATTCCGAGAACCAGGTCCGGTTAGGCCAGTATGGCGCAACTAACAAGACCTGCTCCTCGTCCTCCCTGACTTTGCACAGTGTCTGTGCAAGAAGGCTCACTGGGGGAAACACATACTTGCGAAGGTCCCGGGGCCAGCTGTGCACCAGTGCATCCGTGCCAAGGGTGTCCTCGGTCAGGGAATAAAACAACTGGCAATGGGTCAAGTCCGGAGAGGCAAAAAGGTCTACCAGTGCGGCTCCGAAGAAGTCCCATATCAGCTGGACCACCTGGGGATGGAGTCGCCATTCTCCCGGAAGCACAGGCTGTCGTGAAAGCTCGTCGGCTGCACGACTGAGCATGCCAGGGATGTGAATGGCCCGAAGCGACCTCAGATGCTTCTGACTCCAGAGGAGGAGATGTCAGGCGAGTTGCCACATGCGGCAGGAGCGTAGACCACCCTGGCGGTTAATGTATGCAACGGTTGCAGTATTGTCCATATGGACTAGCACGTGCTTGCCATGTAGCAGCCCTTCGAGTTGGCCCAGCGCAAGACGTACTGCTAGCAACTCGAGGAAGTTGATGTGCCAATGCAGTTGAGGCCCTGTCCACAGACCCAACACTGCATGCCCGTTGTACGTGGCCCCCCAGCCCATGGCAGAGGCATCCGTGAATACCACAGCATGCCTGGACACTTGTTCTAGGGGGACTCCCACCCGTAGAAATGAAGGGTCTGACCACGGGCTGAAGGTTTGGCGACAGTACGGGGTGATGAACACCCGGTGCGTGCCGCTCTGCCACGCTCATCTCGGGACTTGGCCGTGAAGCCAGTGCTGAAGCGGCCTCATATGAAGCAACCCGAGCAGCGTTACTGCGGATGCCATATGCCCCAGGAGCCTCTGACAAAGTTTCAGTGGGGCCGCTGTCCTGCCTCTGAACGAATTGAAGCAGTTCAACACTGACTGGACGCGCTCCTCTGTGAGTCACGCTGTCCAGTTGACCAAGTCCAGCTCCATACCGAGAAAAGAGATCCTCTGCACAGGGGAGAGTTTGCTCTTTTCCCAGTTGACCCGAAGTCCCAAAAGGCTGAGGTGACGGAGCACCATGTCCCTGTGTTCACACAACTGGTCCCGAGACTGTGCCAGTATCAGCTAGTCATTGAGATAGTTGAGAATGTGAACGCCGCATTCTCTGAGTGGAACAATGGCTGCCTCAGCGACCTTCGGAAAGACGGTCCGAAGGGTAGGACTTTGTACTGATATGCCCGACCCTCTAACAGAAACCGTAGGAACGGCCTCTGTCGAGGGAGAATCGAGACATGAAAGTACGCAAATCTCAGGGATGGATGCACTCGAAAATGCGTTTCTGCGTTAACATCTTGAATGGGAGTTTGTGCAGGGCCCGGTTCAAGGTTAACAGGTCCAAGATTGGCTGTAACCCACCGCCATTCTTGGGCACAATGAAGTAGGAGCTGTAAAACTCTTCATATTGGCTGGAGGGACCAGCTTGATTGCGTCCTTCGCCAGTAGGACGTCGATCTCTGTCCATAAGACAGGGGCATCGCAGCTCCGCACAGAGGTAAAGTGGATGCCCCTGAACTTGGGGGACGCTGGGTGAACTGAATCGTATAGCCGAGTCTGATGGTACGTATAAGCCAGAGAGACAGGTTGGGGAGCGCTAGCCAGGCTCCCAGACACCATGCAAGCGGGATCAACGGAACCACAGATGGGGTGGGGCAGCGAGGTGGAACACAGGGACTCGACTCGGGAGGCTACCCACTGCTACCCGCTGGCGAAGAGAGAGGGGGAAGGGAGTGGCAAGGTGTTTGTAACACGTCGCACACTGCCAACCGTGCCATCTTGTGACCCAGAGATAGAGGAAATTGCTCTTTTTTGGAAAATGTGGGTACTGCTGGACCCTGAGGAGCCAGCGGCGGAAGAAAAACAAAAGGAAACAAAAGATTCTCCACCCGGTCCTCCTCCAGGGGAGGGAGTGGTGCGGAAACCAACTCCCGGAGAGCAGATCCTCCCATCTCTAGGTAGCCCGTCTCAGGGCTGCTTGCCCTTACGCTTGCAGCCTGGTTTGGCGGGGGCCTGGACGGGCTGGCCATTCCTCTTGCAGCCGGCCGCCTGCTGCCTAGGTGGAGGCTGCTGCTTAGGTTGAGCAGGGACGGAGGTGCAGGGGGGCACCCCGTGCGATGACCAGCTGGAGGCGCTGCAGCCAATGACTGGGTGGAGGCAGCAGCTGGTCGTCGGGGCGGGATGTGCTTGATCACCACCGTCTGCTTTTGTGCCGCTGAAAACTGCTAGGCAAAGTTTTCAACACCATTGCCAAAGAGGCCGGCCTGACAGACGGGGCGTTGAGGAACCGAACTTTGTTGGGCTCATGCATATCTGCTAGGTTCAGCCATAGGTGGTGCTCCTGGACCACTAAGGTGGACGTCGGCCGACCCAGGGAGCGTGCAGTGACTTTAGTCACCCGTAGGGCGAGGTCCGTCGCTGTACGCAGTTCCTGCATAACCCCTGGGTCGGAACTACCCTTGTGCAGTTCCTTGAGTGCTTTGGCCTGGTAGACCTGTAGGAGCACCATGGCATGTAGGGCGGAAGCGGCTTCTCCACAAGCTGTGTAAGCCTTGCCCACCAGAGAGGATGAGAACTTACATGCTTGGGAGGGGAGATGCGGATTACCCCGCCAAGAGGTAGAAGTCTTGGGACACAGTTGCATCGCCACAGACCACTCCACTGGGGAGAGCTCCACGTTACCCCTTAGCCGCCCCGCCATCGAGGGTAGTGAGGAAGGAAGAGGGACCAGACCGGCTTTGTGCAGAAAAAGGTGCTGTCCACGATTTAGTCACCTCTTCATGCACTTCCGGAAAGAAAAGTACTGGGGCGGGGCGCTGAGAACCAGCACGGGCCGCCCCAAGAAACCAATTGTCCAGCGGCGGCCTGGGAAAGCATAGCAGTCCCCGGAGGACATAAGCTCACCCTCCGATGCAGCGACCGACATCTGGTCCTCTGGGGGAGCCCCAACGGTAATGACTGGTACTGCATGAGGCGGATCAGCATGCCCTCTTGGAAGCTCCACAGGTTGCAGTGTTGTAGAGGAGTGAGGAGCCCGAGGAGGTTGACTCAGCAGGGTATTCCTCACTATGATCCTCAGGTCACCTAGGTTATTAAGCTGGCCCAGAAGAAGGACTAGATCGGGGAATATACGAATGGGCTCCAGTTTTTTCGAGGTATTGGAGTCTCGACCTTAACAATGAGATGGTCATGTTCCCGCAGTTCCCGCAGTGCCACCTCAGCGTGTGCGAGGCCCAAACATGTGAGGCAGTAATCATGACCATCAGCCGGGGCCAGGTAGCGACCACATCCAGAAGCACATGGTCTGAATGACATCTTGAAAAAGATGCAGGGTCAAACCGTGTGTGCTCTTTTAGAAATTTGCTCTCTCTGGTGCTGAAACGCACAGGGAAATGGCTGTGGCTACACAAACAGTACAATAGTGCAAGCCTGTTGTGAGCACTCACACTCTCTTTGAAGACACACTCTCAGCTGTATAAACAGCACACTCGTTGAAGGCGCCCTCTCCAGAGATCTGTGAGAACAGCTGTTGTTTTTTTGTTTGCTATTTTTTTTTTTTTTTCTCTGCTCTTGTGAGATCACGGCCAACACTGTCAGCGCTGTCACACCAGCACCAGGCATGCAGAGGCTCCTTCCCAATAGAACAGCTTGTCTTCCACCAACTCTCGTAGAGAAACGCAAAGCAGGAACAGCACATGTGTTTGGCTCCGAAGCGAAAAGCAAATATGTGACGCACCTGCTGCTCATTAAATACTCGCATGCCAATGTGCATTGGCTCGTTTTTCTTACACTCGAAGTAGATTGGTCTCTCAAAGCGATCCCCAGTTTGTCGGTCAGTTCCGACGTACGTCGAATGTGACCGACTGAAAGGGAACTGTTCAGCTGTATAGCTGGAATCTATCTTTATTATGTAATTGATTCCTGTAATAATGCATGGCAGTGTGGTTTTGTTGTGCATTTAGCCAAAAGCTATAGCAAAATATGATTTTAGAGTTTTAGTTTGTATTATACATTTAAGCCAAAAAAAAGAAAACTAAATTAAGAAAATATATTTGGAACCAACATACAAAACATCTGCTAAAGAAGCATTTGTACAACTGAACAATGATTCAGAACATATAACTAGCCTTGGTCTCTCCTGTATTAGAGGAATCAATTGGGCCAAGGATGGGTTAAGAAATACACATTTCTGTTACTCTTAAAAATAAAGGTTCCAAAAGGTTTTTTTTTAAGAGTGCATGGTTACAGTGTGTGTCCATGTGTGTGTTGAAGGTAGGGGGGTGTCCGACATTCAATAAGTATTTATAGGCACATGACACAAGGCAGACATCTCCAAGTGAGGTCATGGGAGTCAGTATTGTAACGAATGAACGTTATCAAAATGCTTTAGGCATCATAAAATCCTTCATTTTCTCTCCTGTTGTTCAAACTAAGTCATCGGCTCCAAAGAGTCGCAAAACCATTTCTCTTCAAAGGTTTGTTATCACCTAGGCTCCCATGAACGACCTTAGTAGAGACGGTGTCTGGAGCTCTCTGCAAGCTTTAAAGACAGGAGGTGATCCTCTCTCTGCATCCCCCATCAACAGACAGTGCCAGCCATTTGGTCCACAGACTACAGACAAACTTCCAATACACTTTGGAAAAAGGATATTGACTCCATTTCTACCCACAATCAAACTGTCCTAACTGTATATTGTATTTTCCCTTTGTTTCATGTATGTCCTTATGTTATATTGACCTAATTATGATTCTTTAGTTATGTTAGGGTAACATCAAATGCCCAAATCCAGGTGTATGTATTACTGCTTGAATGCCTTCAAGTCTCCATTTTTTCAAGTCTTCAAGTCTTTCTTGGTATCAAAAGAATCCTCTTTTCATTTCATAAGTAACGGTGTATAGTATGCTATGACAAAATGCATCAGAATATTTTTACCATGCTTTTGTATAAAACTGCACAAATTCTCCAGACCAACATAAACATGCAAATAGGGTGACAAGATAGAACAAAGACTTTCTCCCAGTCATCTTTGATTGGTCACCTAACCGAAATGGGTGTGAACTGATAGGGCCTTTAAGAGTCCTCAGATCAGGTACACCTTTGCTCAATCTCTTTTGAGACCATCGTTTCCTGTCTCCTTCCGGCAACTTTATCTTCAAGTTAACTTCATTGGATTCAACGTGGACCACCCAGAAGAACCCAAGTGAACGCTTCAGCGCACTCCTGACAAAATCATCAAGAATCTCCAGAATCTACCGCATCTGGACTTATTCAGCAACCAAAGTCAATGCAAGTACCCGTTTGCAGCCTTTAGACGCGTTTCCAAGTTATTGTGCCCCTTTTAAGGTGACCCTGATTCTTTGATGTTTCTTGCAGGTTGTGGTTAACTGTTGTAACCTTGCCATTCTTTTCTCTCTCTCTTTCTTTATTCTGTATATAATCTTTGCTTAGTTTAGTTGTGTGTGTAGCCTAACATAGTTTCGTTTATTAAACCATTATATCCACGCTTATTGTCTCTGTGTTGATGCTCACAAATCAAAGTCTCTTAAACGTTTTGATCTAGCTACATGCTATTACCCTGCTAGTACTTTATATTGTTGGAAAAAGTTATTCTTTCTTGGCCAGAAAGATAATTTGTTTCCTAGAAATGATAACTGATTATGCTGTCTGTTCGCTTGGATGAGCTGATTAAATAATCGTAAAATTAATTCTGCTACAGTCTGAAACTGCAAATATTTATAATTAATTATAATTCGTTATAGTTAATTATTCATATTTCTTTTGAGCTAATTTGCTACAGTATAATAGAGCACTTCTTCATGTTCACATTTGGTCAGTTATGTTGTCTGCATGATCTCTCTGGATCACATATATAAATACTGTGAAAAAATCCTGTTAAATTTATGGTCAAAAACTCGTTCATATAAATATAATCACGTGTCACGCAGGGACTTCTGTCAATTTCCTTTTACTGTTTTCACTGTAAATTATATGATAATTCAGTTTTACTTCCAAAAACCTATATTTGACAGTATTTTACTATTTAATTTTTTTCACTGTATAGTAAAGTCTTTTTTCTGTAAAAATTACAAACATTTTTTGCAGTGTAGGTCACCAGTCATTTTGAGAGATTCCTTGGTGGTCATGAGGTCGTTTTCTCATTGTGTTAATCTGAAAACAAGATTAGAAACTGCAGACCTGGTTTAGACCAGACAAAAATCAGGTGTAACCAATTTGTCTGCAGGATCAGGGCGCAACTGTGGATTTATGACCTGTAAGAGGCAAAATCTTAGAATTAATCTACTGCCTGTTTGAGGAAATGTGGCCCCCAGACCCCAATTTTCACCTCTGTATCACTCCTCTGACAACAGCTCACACTCGTTGGGATGTGTGATCCTGTCATAGGGGGATGGGTGTGAGTTAAAATCTACTTGTGCTGTGTTACTGGAGTGTTTTGTTGGCACCTAAAAGATCATTTACATTTTTATTCCACCAAATAGATTTAAACAGTTTTTAACTAAGCAGAACTTATTCCTATTGATGTCTCAGAGTAGGGCTCTGCAGAGTTTAGCTCTAACCCTGATCAAACCCGCCTGCCTGTAGCTTTAATTCTGAAGACCTTGATTATCAGATGTGTTTTATTAGGTTTGGAGGTACTCTCCACATGGAAAGTGGCTACCAAACAGTTTTGGTTACCACTGACTTCCATTGAATGGACAAAAATGATCACTGTCTTTACACTTACGTGAATTATTTGAACAAACGTCCAATGCATGTTATTGATTCTGAACTTAAGTGTCTAAACTGTGACCTCAACACAAAGCTCATTTCAAGAGGTCAAGCTGGTCTTTGTTAGCAGCTTTACTTGGATAAACTATCTTGTTTTGTGTTTGCCAAGCAAAGCAACGAGGAGATGTTTACCTAATTATTGTCCCTGGCAGTAAGGGACAAGTAAGTAAGAGATGCTTTTGCCTCTCACATAGTTTCCCTGTTTTTTGGATGCTAGATCAGTCACAGACACAGAAACTGTGGGAGGCTGGTAGGGGGAAAGTGAGGGAGGGGGAAAGGGGGGCTTGAGCAAAACAACAGATCACTGCCCCTCATCCCTTTGTGTCGACAGTAATAATCCCTTTGAACAAGCCCCTGGACTCACAGGTCCTCACCGCATTAAGCATGTAAACAAATCTCAAACATATCAACTCTGTTCTCTTTTTCTATTATACTGCGATTTTTGTTTTTCCCTACTTTTTGACTGAAGATTCAAAGCAATTATTTTTATTTCCTGGAATGAAAAAAAAAAGTTAGTTATTTTTGCTTTTATAATTAAAGATAAATTAAAAAATGAATGCATAAACGAACCATGTTGTTTACTTTGAAGTGTGACTTTTAAGGCTTTTTCACTGTATTGTTTACTGGTTGAGGACACTGGGAGTGGTGCTCACAGTTGCAAAGGCAAGGGGCTGAGTCTAATGAGGTCACACCCTGTATGCCCACCACGCCCACTGTGCCACATGACTGACACATGTTTTCCTGCCCTTTTTTACTACAGCCTACCAACAATAGCAGGGCTGCAGAGGAGCTGTCCTTGGTACTGAGAGCGAGAAATGGTGTGAGCGAGTGCATGCAAGGGGGAAAGAGGAGGAGGGTGGAGGCGTGTTCTTTGTTTTGTGAAGCCCGAGTTAATCTGCTGTGGCATCCACTCAGAGAGGAGCTCCACATTTGAGAACAAGCACTGCCGTGAGGTGCCCGGCACAGCCCACGCTGTAGTGCGTCCTTCAAAAACTAAAACAAAAAAAAAACAAGGTTTCACTTAAGAAGGTCTTTGCCTGAATGTGCATGGTTCATCTCAGAAGACTCGAGGAGCTTTTTGTTTTGTTTTGCGCTGTATAGGACTTTTAAAAGTGCACGTGGACAGCAGTTAGGAAGGATGCTTTTCTCAGGTTATTCCATTTAATGTTGTTGCGCTTTAGTAGGTGTAGCATGTACAGATGAAGAGGAGAGCATCTTTTAGACTGGAGTTACGTACTGCACATACCCAGGGGGCTGAAGGTTCTTCAGCTACACGAAGCTGCAGACACCCACTGTTTACGGCTGCACTCTCCCTGCCTCCTGATTTTATGCGGGAATTCGACTTTGCGGACTGGATCATGATTTTGCAATGGCCTGAATAATTTCTGTAGGACTGGAGTTGTAATCTCAGGATATCAGTCAGGTTTTGTCCCACGTACTTTTGGGAGCCTAATGGATCTACCTGAACTGGTTGACACTGTAGCCTGCAGGGACATAGTTCCTCTGTAAGTACAAAACTCATCTGAGCTCTTGTTCCTTTCATCTTGGAACTTTATATTCATCCTTATATAACTTTACATACAACCTTATGTTTTCAGATCTAACTTGCTGGATAAACCATCTTATCTGATAGGACACTATAGCTGCACTCTCACGCACACCTGCAGACTTATTATTTCACCCTGGCCTTGACATTTTACATTGAAGATGGTGTATCCATCTCTCTAGCTGTTACCTAAATACATGTTTTGTGCTCACTTTTGGAGAATAGAGTCATCTCTCCTCAGAAGGTCAACTGCTGCACAGATTGTCAAGTGAGGGAGGATAAGATGAGATATTTTAAGAACATGATAGAGAATCTAGGAAGGAGACAATTTCAAGGGAAGAGGACCAAATTACTGGAAAATACAGGGTCTCTGATGGTTAGACATAGGCCAGCTCACCCAGCCATCAACAGTATGCATAAACCTGAATTGTGTTAACATGACAAAAAGAAGAAACTATTTTTTGTAGTTTGCAAACTCAAACTTGCTACTTACTATTGCAAACTTCCTATTGACTAAGGTCATGTGACATTAAATGCAATAAGAATAATGCTTAGTAAATATGAAAGTCTATGGTCAACCCAAGTTTTTCAAAGGTCAACTGAAGATGCCATGTTGGACAATGGTGGTAGGTCTCGGAGCTGAGTCCATTACCCATCTGGCTGCTTTAACCCCCCTCCCCCCTCCAACTCCCTCCTCACACACACATACTGCCCCTCACTCATAAACAAGCATGCACAGATTCATGGATCACTCTGAAAATACTGACCTACATAATACAGAATGCTGTCTCCTCCTTCTCCTAGACTTCTGCAGATGTACACTGCAAAAGACTTTACACCCACACACTCTGCATTACTGCATCAGTATGATTTTATGTGCCCCCCCCCCCCCCCCATATATATATATATATATATATATATATATATATATATGTATGTATTTATATATACATTTACTCAAGGGTTACTCAAGCTCAAAAAAACTGTGTACAGTCACACAACACATTGCGATTTATTAAATGCAGCTTCATATTCCAGACTGAGAAATGTACTGGTCTGTTTTCATGATAACCAGGCTGAATACAATACTACAGCTTACTATTAAACAATCTCTTTGTAGATGTGCTGGTGAGGCTTAGAGCTCCACTATCTCTCTGCGTTTGCTGACGAAGGGAGAATCTCATTGACCCAGAACCCTTGTTTATTTACACAATATCCCATTAAAATAGCACTGCCGTATGAATTCAACAGTTCTAAGCATTTCATTATCATTGCATTATCATGTCCCAAATATGACAGAAAACAGCACTTTAACATCTATCTATCTATCTATCTATCTATCTATCTATCTATCAAAGCAATATGATAATACCAATAATTACAAACCTTTAATTCAAATGATCACAATTGTAACTTTAATGTAACTGTTTTTATTTGCAGAATACCCATTTGGAATGCCTGTAAGCAATGATTAACTCTAAAGAGGAAGATTCACTAATGTTTTTGCAGTATGTTGAGGACTGTGGACTAAGAGCATATAACATATTGGTCACACAGAACATTGACCACGTGTGGAATGAGAAAAATAAGATTAACTTTCAGGAGAAAAACAACAATAAGCGAAAACAGGAAGAAGCCATTAAAAGGTAAGAGATTTAAGATATGTTAGCAATGCATGCATACAAATTCTTAAAAGATTGCACATATTGCAAATACAATCACTTTTTTTCTCAGTTGCTTTGGTACATTTCTCAGATCACAACTGATTCACATCATCTAGTCACTTGTGCACATCATAAAAGCAATTTCTCATTCTTTTGAAAAAAAATTGCTAATGCATTGGTCCATTTATGCAATGGATTTCGTACAATTGTCTGCTGTTTTTCTACATATGTATCTTGTCTTTTTCTTTTCTGTATCACAATGACATTGCACTACACTCTGAAAATGCTGGGTTGTTTCAACCCATGTTTGTGTCAAATATAGACAAACCCAACTGTTGGTTTAAATTTTTAAATTAATTTTTAAACCCAACGGTTGGGTTTGTCTAAATTTGACTCAACCCAGTGTTTTTTAGAGTGTATAATTTGTCACCTGTAAAATTGTAATTAAATCCTGTCAAAAATTACCAATGTAAATTTGTACTGTTGAAATTGAAATATGCCATACAGAAAAAGTGTAGCCTTGTGCACTATTTGTATCAAAACCATAGCCATATCAGGAAACACTGTCAGAGTACACTGTTACAGTATATTGACAACATGGCTAAGCATTTTGACTATCTTGTTTGTGAACAATGACACAATGACTTATCATTTTGATGGCACTGATATTTTAACATAATCATTGACATAAATATTTGTGAGAGATGAACTAAGGATTTTGAGCAAGTTACAGGCTTTTGCAGATAGTCCACTGTGTAGTGCTGTTTATACAAATTGTTTTGAGAAATACACTTACTGGTTTGCAAATGTTAAGCATGGTTCAAGAAATGTACCAAAGCAACTGAGAAAAATTGTAAGATTGCAGATAGGGATGCTCACTCAACTCACTCAAGTAGATACGACACATGAACATTTACTTACACCTTTACTGGCACACACAAACTACATGTATGTAAATGACAGCCACATACATGACAGGAAACAAACCCTAATATGGTTCCCCATGGTGCTCCCTTAAGGCAGGAACACACCAAGCTGACGGTCGGCTGTCGGGCAGTTTTTGTTTGTCGGCCGACTAAGTTTTCTCAGTGTGTTCCGCACCGTCGGCTGAAGTTGGTCCTTGTCGGCTTTTTTTCGGCCAATTCAACATGTTGAATCGGCGTCGGAGCTACTGCCACCTGCTGGTACGGAAAGGCATTTCATCTTACGCAGGCGCAGAATGGACGTGCTACTTGGCCGTCGGCTGTCGAACGTTGGTTTGGTGTGTCAGGGCACTTTGGACCCAGACGCTGCCGACGTGAGCCAACCCCGCAGTCTGCTTTGTCGCCACTAGTTCGTCGGCGTCAGCTTGGTGTGTTCCTGCCTTTACACTAAGTCCCACTGATGATGGCATAGTGCCATGTTGGCAGAAAAGGCCACATTCCCTTCAGCTTGTGGAGGTTGATTAATTTTTCAACTTTGACATATTTGGGGCTTGAACTTCATAACGTCTTTCATCCTTTTCAGTGACTTGAAAAGTAATGTGCAAGACACGCACCCACAAAATGGAAAATGTTGCTCTACATTACTGGTCCACTCACTACAATTGTATCAGTTTCACACTAGTATTTAAATAAAGTCTAGGTTTTCAACCTAATGTAATTTCAGTCATAAAAAAATTATTCTAGTCATGACCAATGGCATCAGAAGTATTTTGACACTTCAGATCTGTGGCCTTGATAACATCAACACAGCTGTAATTGTGTCAGTGGGCAATTTACTGTTGAGTGCTGCCTCAGACCTGTTGGCATAGATTGCATTGATCACATTTGGCCCCATCTTCTAAGTGCAATAAAAGCTAAATGGTCTGAGAGACCTCTTTCATGCATTTGGCTCAGGATTTAACTACCAAAAAAACATTTATTTCAGCTCTGACATGACGTTAGTTGTGCTTTCGAGGAATGCCGGCTTATCGTAATACACCTGTTACCACAAAGCATAATTTGCATGGTAAACCATGCACAGCAGGCATTTTTTGTGTTCAACTGTGCTCATCTTTTAATGATTTAGTCTTCGGAGCACCATAGGACCTAATGATACCTAGATAAGTTTGGTTTAGACTTTTCATTACAAACCAGAAAATAATAGATTAAGCAATTTGTGGTGAATTTATATTTGTCATCCATTTATATTTGTCATCCAAACACTTTGGATCAGCAAATGAGACAACACATCTAATATAGTCACGCTGAAATACTTTTTTAGGTGTTCCACACTACTCAATGTCCCAGATTATCATTATTCACTTTTTAGGTAATCTCAACATCTCTCGACAAATCTTCATTTTGCTAACTCTGTCTGTTGATATCTGGTCCCAGTCAAAATCTCTTAAATGAGGATTGATTGGATTTGATTGTCCACCAGATGCAGTGTTTAATTAAATTGTGTCTTCAGTGAGGCCCCGATTTACATAAGACAACACTGTTGCGGCTGCTTGATTCTGAAGAATTTTCATCAAAATGTGACAACAAGTCACACTCTTGGGCTGTAAAGGGTATAGAAGAGTCTTTACCTCCTGATATTGGTCTACTCCTGGTCTGCTTATCAGCTGTTGCTGATATAAAATATTCATACTCAGTGGCTGGAGGATGAGGGCTAGAAAAAAAGAATAGCTGGATTTTTCATGAGGCATATAACTGGGTCAATGAGACGACCCATTTTTACAGGAACTGATGGGAAGAGAGAGGAAGGAAAAGAGGGAGAGAGAAAAATCTGTTAGAAAGAGATTAAGTGTGAAGAGTGTGCTAGCTGGAGATGTGTTCTGCCTGGTGACAGCTAGAGCAGCCACTGACCAATCAGATTGCTTCATTGCTCTGAGTGAGGTGGGTCTTCTTTAATTCTCTGTTGTTCTGTTGGAGCTTTCACTGTCTCTGGGAGCACACAGAAACTTTGTCCATGCACTTAGTCTCACGTGCTAATTTGCATACAACAACTATGCTGTAAACACCAAAAAGCATGGACAGAATTAAATTTAAATAATGTTGTTTAAATGATACTATGCAGAATTAAAAAATAATCAAATTTAATGTATTATTCTGTGTGTAGCATTTTAATACATGGAATTGCTTTTCTCTTTTTAATAATTTGAAAAGGCTGGAAAGAATGCTGTCCATCAGCATCAATACACTGGCTTTGAGCATGAGTTCATACTCTTTTACTGGGCAAGGGCAATGCAATAAATAATACAGTGCCACACATGCACACACACAACTAATTCTCAAGCAGGATTCTGTTATCTTTTTTTGTTGTTTGATTGTCAAGATGTGTTTTCCTGTTTACAGTCTGTTTAATTTGCCATATTTAAACATAATGTAATTTTTGTTCCAAACGGAATTGAAAAAATAGTAGGTCTGTTGAAGCGGCGCTGCACAGACCAGTGTATGACATCAAAGTACCGCGAAAGCGCTTAGAGAGCAGACTTTGATGGTACTTTGATGTCATATACTGATCAGTCTGCACAGAGCCGCTTCAAGACGAACACACCTAATGACTATAACGTTTTCAAACAGGTTTCCTGGATACAGCCCCCATTGGTTGGATAAACAAATAGTCCCACCCCAGAATCATGCCATTGGTTTAGCCTGTGTTGCAGTGCAATGTTTTGAAAAGCGCAACAGAGCCTCAGTTTTTACACAGTTTGGGGAAATCTACCTTCAGATGACGGAGTTATAATTGTCAGAGATAAGAGTCAAAATGGGATAGGATTAAAAACCTATGGCGAAGTATGGCATCAGCTATTTTTAACAGTAGGAAACTTGTCTTTGCCAAGCAGGAGTAGGCACATGCATTGCAGACAGCTGCTCCAACATCACTGTTCCTCTTTCTAATGAGAGATTAATACCTGATCCGTCACGTGTGTGTGTGTGTGTGTGTGTGAGTGGATGGTTGCACAGAGCAGCAGTAGTAGATTTTGGTTTCCGTGGGTACCCTGTTGCTAGGCAAAGTTAAGCCCCTGACCAATAAACCCTTCTCTCGAGACTCCTGCTGTTCAGCAGCTGTATGTGCGCAAGTTACCAAGTTACACAAGCACATGTTCATGCTCAGGTAATAGATGTTACGCACCTTAAAATAAAACTAATGGCTGGTAAAGTCATTCCCATTTGTGGGACAGTAATCTTTAGGGGGATAGAGAGAGAGAGAGAGAGAGAGAGAGAACTTAACAGAGACTTTTGATCTAGTACATCAGAAAAACCAAAGGAGTTCAGGGCTACATATCCAGTGCTTTAGCATGCTTGAGTTTAAAAGTTAAATTAGAGACCAAGGAAGATCAAAGATATTTTCCAATGCAGTCCATAGAGAATGTTGTCATATTTGTAATATTGTATCATTGTCATTATTGCATCAAATCTGGAAAATTATCTCCATGCTATTTAAGCTTATATTCCTTGACTAAGTTAGTTGTTTTTTAACAACTAATTTTATCCAATTGGTCAAGCCCCATGAAAGTGCAATTAACATCATCACTTAAAAAAATCAATGCTATGTTGTGGGCCTTTTACTGTGTCATTAAAAGTTGGAAAGGGTGCTAAACAAAAATCAATAGCTCCTAATAAGCCATTCATTCAGATGAGTAACTTTATCACAGATCTCATGAGAGTGTTGCTAATTACAACACTCTAAAAATGCTGGGTTAACAACAACCCATGTAGGGTTGAAAATGGACAAACCCAGCAATTGGGCTGTTTTAACCCAGCGGTTGGGTTAAAACAATAGTTGAGTTAAATAAAACTACCTTGCAGGTTGGGCAAACATTTACAACCCCATTTTTTTTAGAGTGAAGCACATGCACAGACACACATCAGCACAGAATATTTTACTAAGCAGCACTGTATATTATGGTTTAGGGCAGGGGTTTTCAGGGATGCCCAGGGGGCCGCTTGGTGGTCCACTAAAAATTTGAGAGCATTATTTGAGAACCATTTAAAATGTTTATTTTCAGGTTTATTCATAACAGTACTCTAATAGTATTAGCTAAAGCCGATGAATTAGTATTATCAAATGTGAAAATGTACAGAAAATTTAGATCATTTATTCTTAAAATATTCAAATAATCCAAAATATTGTAGAAACATCATGTTTTTGAATGTTTTTGTATTAATTCCTGTTTTTTCTCTATGTCATCTTGTGGATTACAGAAATTTGTGTAGTGTACAAACTGAATTTAACATTCAGTACTTCAGTATAGAAACTGTTTCACTATAAAACAGAGTATATAATTTCATACTGTTATTATTACATTCAATCTAAAAATGTAAATATACTGACTAAACATCAATTAAATTGTGGCTTATCACTTTAATATATCATACAGTGCTGCTCTTGACTTTAGCATCCATTCATGAACTGTTTTATTTCTATGTGTGGTCTCTTGTCAGGGGGGAAGAGGTGGTCACTGAGGTTAAGCACTTGTGAATGGGCTCAATGAGCATGCCAGCCCCTGCGGAATACGTGTCCCCTCACCAGCACCAGCCCAGTAATCCAGGTTTCGCCATTCGCTCCCAGTCCCTGCACTCCGTGGGAGGAGTGGAAGAGGAGGGCAGCCCCATATCCCGTAAGCAGCCCCCACCCAAGCCCCGGCGGGACCCCAGCACTAAGCTCAGCATCTCCTCTGAAGCTGTGGACTTCAGTCCCACCGGGTGTAAAGGTGATGATTCAGAGAGGTGTGATGGTAAGATGCTAGGGTGTTTAATCCAAGCTTCACATTTCCTGTTGCACAAAATGTTGAGATCAACTGATTCTGTAGTTATACACTAGCTGATGCTGAACAATTGGTTAAAATGAACCTTGGCTATTATTTAATGTAAAAGCAAACACACCTGAGTCAACAATGTGGACAGTACCATCATTTTGAATAGTCAAATCATTAGCTGGACTGAGTGCAAACAAGACTGTAGTATGTGATATTTCACAGTCCTCCAGATGTAGGACAATTTTTTTTACACGTTGAGCAAAGGCAAATGCAGATGACCCTCTGTCTACCAGCCGTTCCTTCCCATCATTTTGGGAGATGTGGTGTAGTGGTTAAAACTGTTTGCTTGTAGTTTGTAACTAGAAGTTTAAAGGTTTTGATTGATATCTGCAAAGAGGCAAGCTGTAAGTGTCAGCACTGTGCCCTTGGCACTATAGGTGAACTGTACCTGCTAAATTACAATTTAGCCTACTATTTCCTGTCCTCTCTCCATTTTTATCAATAATGGCAAAAAGGTCAAAAAAGTAAAAGAAAATATTTAAAGAAAAATACAAACCCAATTCCAAGAAAGTTGGGACACTGTACAAATTGTGAATAAAAAAGGAATGCAATAATTTACAAATCTCATAAACTTATATTTTATTCACAATAGAATATAGATAACATATCAAATGTTGAAAGTGAGACATTTTGAAATGTCATGCCAAATATTGGCTCATTTTGGATTTCACGAGAGCTACACATTCCAAAAAAGTTGGGACAGGTAGCAATAAGAGGCCGGAAAAGTTAAATGTACATATAAGGAACAGCTGGAGGACCAATTTGCAACTTATTAGGTCAATTGGCAACATGATTGGGTATAAAAAGAGCCTCTCAGAGTGGCAATGTCTCTCAGAAGTCGAGATGGGCAGAGGATCACCAATTCCCCCAATGCTGCGGCGAAAAATAGTGGAGCAATATCAGAAAGGAGTTTCTCAGAGAAAAATTGCAAAGAGAAGTTATCATCATCTACAGTGCATAATATCATCCAAAGATTCAGAGAATCTGGAACAATCTCTGTGCGTAAGGGTCAAGGCTGGAAAACCATACTGGATGCCCGTGATCTTCGGGCCCTTAGACGGCACTGCATCACATACAGAAATGCTACTGTAATGGAAATCACAACATGGGCTCAGGAATACTTCCAGAAAACATTGTCGGTGAACACAATCCACCGTGCCATTCACCGTTGCCGGCTAAAACTCTATAGGTCAAAAAAGAAGCCATATCTAAACATGATCCAGAAGCGCAGGCGTTTTCTCTGGGCCAAGGCTCATTTAAAATGGACTGTGGCAAAGTGGAAAACTGTTCTGTGGTCAGACGAATCAAAATTTGAAGTTCTTTTTGGAAAACTGGGACGCCATGTCATCCGGACTAAAGAGGACAAGGACAACCCAAGTTGTTATCAGCGCTCAGTTCAGAAGCCTGCATCTCTGATGGTATGGGGTTGCATGAGTGCGTGTGGCATGGGCAGCTTACGCATCTGGAAAGGCACCATCAATGCTGAAAGGTATATCCAAGTTCTAGAACAACATATGCTCCCATCCAGACGTCGTCTCTTTCAGGGAAGACCTTGCATTTTCCAACATGACAATGCCAGACCACATACTGCATCAATTACAACATCATGGCTGCGTAGAAGAAGGATCCGGGTACTGAAATGGCCAGCCTGCAGTCCAGATCTTTCACCCATAGAAAACATTTGGCGCATCATAAAGAGGAAGATGCGACAAAGAAGACCTAAGACAGTTGAGCAACTAGAAGCCTGTATTAGACAAGAATGGGACAACATTCCTATTCCTAAACTTGAGCAACTTGTCTCCTCAGTCCCCAGACATTTGCAGACTGTTATAAAAAGAAGAGGGAATGCCACACAGTAGTAAACATGGCCTTGTCCCAACTTTTTTGAGATGTGTTGATGCCATGAAATTTAAAATCAACTTATTTTTCCCTTAAAATGATACATTTTCTCAGTTTAAACATTTGATATGTCATCTATGTTGTATTCTGAATAAAATATTGAAATTTGAAACTTCCACATCATTGCATCCTTTTTTATTCACAATTTGTACAGTGTCCCAACTTTTTTGGAATCGGGTTTGTAAATATATATAAACACTTTATATATTAATCCAAAAAATTGCAATGTAGCATGGCAAACATAATGAATTAACTATATTACTTGTTTATTCTGTTTAGTGGTACATCTCATTGCTGCTGTTTCATAAAAGCAATAAGCCACTTACGTCCATTGTCCTTGTGTCCTGCTGAAGTACACCATATACCCATTCCACCCTCCAATGATTAACAGTAGGCAAAGTAATTGTAAATATGAGAGCAGTGTTGTGAATAAGCTATGAATTGTAGGGTTAATATAATTTGTCCTTTACTGTTCTCAACACCCACTCTTGTCATCAGTTATGTCAACATTGTTCCAGGGGGCATCCTCATGCAGATCTCAACAAGCCCATCAGTTTATTTCTATGTAGTTTTGACTCTCTTTTTGTTTTTAAGTAGTAAACAAGCATAGTGTGTTTTTGTGTTAATTTTAAGTTGTTGTTGAAAAGAAAAAGAGATGGCATGCAGTATATGCAAAATAGTGTTCTAATTTTAATTTTGTTTACCCTCATAGATACAAAACAGATCAGACTCTTTGGTGTAATATTCCAAAACTTTGATGAGTTGTAGAAAATACGTCAAAGAATCAAAGCTGTAGGCTGCAAAAGTATTAAGTTCATTTATGTTTCTGCAGTACTGACGTATGCCGTGAGAGTTGCTTTTCGTCAGAATTTGAAGGGATCACAGTGTGCACGCAGATCTTCCTCAATGCCACGGCAACCAGCCCACAGAAACAGAGACCCCCTGCTGCTCCACCAATCCAGACATCAGACATCAGCCTCCACCAATTGTCAGCGAGGTGACAGAAGTTAGAGTGCGGCAACAACCAATGAGGAACGAGCCAGCAGCCAGCTCAACAGCGTTTTAGCCAATGTGCACCATAGAGTGGGGGATGTCCCTCGTTCAGAGGACAGTTGTGTGTTGAAGCGGGGGTTGAGGGGGTGTGGGGGGAGGGACCAGGCAGCGCAGAATTCATTCAGGAGGAGCGATTGACCTAGATTTAGTTCCCCTGGAGGAGAGGGGGCGAGGGTAAACACATCCACTCATAGGGAGGGAAGAGGCAGAGAGAGCAGGAGGAAGGGCACATTCAGAGGTGTTGAAACGGATCTCAAGATCCACCAGTCTCCATTTTCACAGAATTAACACATATATAGTATTTTTGTTTTGTTTTGTTTTGTTTCAGGCATGCGCAAAGGGATTCACTGACTCACAGAGAGAACATGAAAAATGACTTTAATCTGGTGCAATTTTACTCTTTTCCCTCTTTACACACCCACAAAACGTTTATGAGAAAATGTCATTTTGATATGATGAAAGACGATCTTTTCTCAGTACTGAAATCAAGGCATTTTGTCATTTTTATTTTGGTGTCGGAACAGTACAGTTTGTGTACAAGATTATTATCTATACTTGTGTGTCACTTTTGAGGGAGTGCCCAGATTGTGTTTGCCTATGTGTGTATTTAAAAATCAGCTTTTTTATTTTGTCATATAAAATATATTGCTGTGTGTATGGAACGGGTGATAAAGTTTTGGTGCAGCAGGACCATCTGGCATCTGAATAATTGAAAGTTATTAAATTATTCTATGTACAGATGACCTGAACTCTCTGCTACTATGCTAATGTGCTAATTCATAACTTTCTTTATGGTTTTTCTGCTTACTCAGGAACACAAAGCAGCAGTGAGGACTGCAGGAAAATTCCCCCACCGAAGCCTAAGAGGAATCCCAACACGCAACTGAGCACTTCCTTTGATGAGTCTTACATCCGCAATCATGGTTCAAAAGGTTCTCCCTCCATATTCTCAAGGGATGGCCAGGCCCCTTCTCCTCCTCAGCCGCAAGGCGCACAGGACTCAGACTTAGATGAACCAGTCTACATTGAGATGTCTGGGAACGTGGGCCGAGAACCGACCCCTCGTAGTGAGGAAGATGAGCCGGGTGAAGCTGTCTATGAAGAGATGAAGTACCCTGCCCTTGACGAGTTTGACTCACGTTGGGATCTTTTGAGCTGTCGTTCGCAGTGTGCCACACCCTGCCCACCTGAGCTTGATATTCATGCCCCCCTAAGCCGTTGTACCACCCCTCGAGGCACACCCATTTGTGACATTCCCGCCCCATTCCCCAACTTGTTGACCCACAGACCACCTTTACTGGTTTTCCCTCCTGCCCCTGCTCAGTGCTCGCCCAACTCAGACGAGTCCCCACTTACCCCTCTTGATGTAGCAAAGCTTCCTATGTTAGAGAATGGCTCTTATTGCAAGTCACCAACCTCATCTTCTCTGGAACCTTCTGGCTCTGCCTCTACGTCGCACCTAAGACGTGCCGAGAGGGAGCTAACAGCCACTCCTACAATAACAGTATCTGGCCGATCATCGGCACCGCCATTGCCCTGTGCCCTCTATAAAAGTTCCTCCTCTTCACACGGATATCAGCGCAGCCACTCAGCCTGCCCCTCACCTGTCAGTATGGGCCGCTGCCTGACGCCCCTCAGCCTCATGCGGTCACCACCTTTTGATGGGCCATTTCCTACAGCAGGCCTTCCTCGCAGCGCCTCAGCCACGCCTCATGGAAAGGCATCACCGCCACAGGATGCAAGCTCAGGGGGGCGGCATCACGGCTCTATGCAGAACGTCTCAATGGCACGCTCACGGACTCCCACTAGCCCACTGGATGAGCTCACCAACCTCTTCACCACTGGCAGGAACATGCTGAAAAAGAATACCAGCGGCAGAAAGAGCAAGGAGCCGGGAGAAAGTGAGTGCGATTGCCTATTTCTCATAATATATTCAGTCAGTAATTTAGTAATTGTTCACCAGTTTTGAAACATTTGCTCAAGTGTATTAGTTACAGAAAAAGACACATTTGCTGTAGTGCAAAAACATTCAGTGTTCGGCGTTCATGCAAAATCAGTTTAGTAAAATTAAATAATACTGACTTAATTCATGTCTGACTTAAACCAGCACAAAGATACCAACAACAGATTTTGAGTTTTGTATTTTTGCAGTAATTTTAATGGTTACACTATATTATGATACTCCACTTCAGACATTCTACTAACTATAGATAATTTTGCAACTACATGTCAACTAACTCTCAGAGTAATATTAGACTGTTAGGTTAGGGTTAGGGTTAGTAGAATAAGTTGACGTACTTGTAAAGTTACTTATTGTCAGTAGAATGTCTGTGGGGGGAGCATCAAAATAAAGTATTAGCAGATATTAAGCAGACAGTCTACTAATACTCTAATGACTGCTAGTTGGCAGATGGCTAAAAATTTGCGAACATAGTTCTCCAGTGATCGCGGGCCTTGTCTAAGGGCTAACAAAATTCTTGCCGTGTCCATACCTGGCCAGTGTTCCTTGGAAAAGCTGCTGGATCCTTGTGGGGCCGAGTATTCTGTTACGGGGTGACTGAGACGAGAAACGTGCAGATCCATGTGCAAAGCTTTATTCAAAAACATAGTCCAAACGGGCAAGGGTATGACAATGGCCTACAGGTATTTAGAGGGCAAGACAGAAGAGTAATCCGAGAAACAGGCGTAGGTCAATCAACGGCGAACGTAATCCAAAGGTATAGGCAAGCAAGTAGTTCATAGACAGATAATAAATCCAAGCGAGGTGCAAACAGAATCCAGATGACAAGACAAGAGAGAAATCCAAAACAGGCGGATAATCAGGAAACAGGAAATCAGGAAACAAGACGTGACTAGTGATGGGCGCGTTCGAAACACTGTTTCATGAAGCTTCGAAACCTTTACGAATCTTTTGTTTCGAATCAGTGGTTCGGAGTGTGTTTCAAACTGCCAAAGTCACGTGATTTCAGTAAACGAGGCTCCGTTACGTCATAACTGTTTCGAAACGTTTCGAAATTTCAATGGTTCACCGTTGGGGGCGATCTCTGTGATCTCTGTGAATCATGCAAATTCACTGAGATCGCCCCCCAGCGGCGGAACATTGAACAAGTGTCTGTCTATTACCTGAGTATTAAGTGTCTAAAAGTGTCTATTTCCTGATCTCTGAAGAGTTTTACACAATTGTAGACGTCTTAATGAGGTATTTGTATAATTTAAAGGAATAATAGTTAATAGTCTCTGTTTAGCTGACCCATCCATAGAATAAACAAAACAAGCCCTGAAAATTGATAAAAGAATACATATTATACAGACATTTAATATTTAATGGTATTCGATGATTAGTTAATTCCATTTTATAGATTATACTTTCAATAAAACATTTGCAATGGGTTTGTAAAAGCTATTTTTATGCATGTTTGGCATGAGTTTTTTGTTGCATTTACACTGTTTTGACCGGCAGGCGTCACCAGCGTGTGGTGTTTCGAACGCTTCGAATTTTGCGAAGCAATTGGTTCAATTGATTCGAAGCTTTGAAAAGCTTTGTTTCTTCCATCACTAGACGTGACTAGACTTAGACTAGAACTAGAACTAGAAATACAAACTAGGACCTGGAACTGGCTCCGTAAAGTAGCTACAGCATAAATGCTAACCAATACTCGGCAACGAGAGAGAGGAAGTCCATGGCTTATGTAGGGTGTGTGATTGGCTACAGCCGTGTGTGTAATCAGTGCAATGGATGATGGGAAATGTAGTCCGGGGTGAAGTGCAAGAGTTAGTGTGGTGCAAGAGTCCATACAAATCAAAAGACACCAAACTGGGATTGTGACAGGTGGCAGTTAAAGTATTGTCTGTTATTCTCTGTTAATATTTTCCATTAGAAGTGAATTATCTTTATTTAATATACCTTATGAGGGATCATATTTTTAATAACTGCCCCTGCAGAGTTCTCGCAGAGTTTTATATGGCCTGCTTACGTTTTCATAAATACAGAAGGCTAAAAAACAAAAAGACAATCATAAAACTCAATTTTATTATATAAAATTTAAAATAGAAAAAAAATAAAATAAAATATACTCTAAAAGAACACCTCGTATCCATGGTAAAATCAGTTTAATGCACAGCCTTTTGTGGCATATTGCTTTATTTTGCTTGTTTTTACATCATCAATGCACACTGATTGTAGCTTCAGAGAAGAATATATATATATATATATATAAAACTGTGATTGCAATCCCTCCATTTACATGTCGACTGTCATTACTTAATGTAAGTTACAAGACGCGAACTGTCATTTGTTAGTCATTGTATCTCACCTCCGGCAGCACCTCTCAAAAAAGTCAGATTGTCAAGAAGGCCTTGATATCAGTTCATCCTATTGAAGAAATGGGGGATCTCTCTGCAGAGTCTCCCTCAAAGGAGCTAAAGACCAATCCCGATGCTGGTCATGACAGCCCCATTGCAGTGAATGTGTGAAGCTCTCAGCACTCAGTGGAATGAACATGCAAAGCCTGTGAGAAGTGCTACCTGCACAGGCATGTACTGCACTTAACAAAATTAATTAATTAATTAATTATAAAAAAATTACCCAGGTGGAAAAAAAAGTACACTTCTATAATGTACTTAAAGTTCTCTATTTTCGCGCACTAATTTTGTACTTAATATACTAAAAATTCTTCTTTAGTACTTCTTAAGATGATCTTAAAAACATCTAAGAGTACTCAACTGTGCTATTTTGAGACACCATGCTTTCAACATACTATCTCTGTATTAAAAAATGTATTTAGTTACCACTTTTAGTACACTGTGTATGAAAGATGGGTTCAAGTGTACTACAAGTGGTAACAAAATAATTTTTTTTAAATACAGAGATAGTATGTTAAAAGCATGTTTTAGTTCATATTCATGGTGTCTCAAAATAGCACGGTTGAGTACACACTTAGATGTTCTTAATATCATCTTAATAAGTACTAAAGAAGAATTTTTAGTATATTAAGTACAAAATTAGTGTGCGAAAATATAGCACTTTAAGTACATTATGGAAGTGTACTTTTTTTTTCACCTGGGTACGCATTTAACTTGAAGCTCACTCAGCTCATATTGAGGTTAGTGTGAAGTAATTTGTTAGACTAAAGCTTTCACTCCTTGAAATGCATTTTTTTTTTTTTTTTTTCCTTACTAATTTCTAAAATCTCTTTTGGTTTTATGTTTGTTGGTGTTGCCTGGTTGCCATGTGGCTTTTAGGTTTTTACCTGGTACTCATGAAGTGTGTATCTGTTGTTGTAGGGATGGTTGATTGTGCACATTTCCATATGGCCTATAAGGGTCTTGCATCTGTGCTGCACCTGTATGTTGTATCATACAAAGACTGGCTTGGCACAGTTTATGGCTGTGCTGAGGCAAGAGTATCATCTGTCCTTTGCTGTGGAAAACAGTGTGTGACCTATTTATGAACCCACTCATCGATTTTGTTGTAAGCAAAGAAGGCCGACCATACTACCTGACAGTACACAGAAGGCAGAACCTTCAGTGACTGTGGATAATCAAAACGGCACATTTAAAACTGACATAGCACAACTTGCATTTTTGTGAATTTTATAAAGCAAGAGCAACAATAGGAAGGTATGTGTGTATACATAAAATAATCTTTAGTCATTAAAGGTATAGTTCACTCAAAATTTTAAAATTTTGTCTTTTCCTCATCATCATGTCATTTTGTCTGCAGAACACAAAAGGAGATATTTTACAGAATATTTTAATTGTTTGTTTTTTTGTACATACACTGAAAGTCAACTGAGTCCAAAACAACATTGGACCCTGAAGACTTTCATTGTATGAAAAACAACAACAACAACAACAACAACAAAACACTTAGACAGTTTTGAAATTATCTTCTTTTGTCTTCCACAGAAGAAAGAAATGTATATATGTTTGGAATGACATGACGGTGAGTAAATTATGCTGGTCAGTCTCATCTCACTAATAGTTAGCACACACACACACGCCCACACACACACACACACACAGTTTTGTATCAAAGTGAGGAAATTCCACAGGCGTAATGGTTTTTATACTGTGCAAACTGTACATTCTATCCCCCTACCGCTACCCATCACAGAAAACATTCTGCATTCTTACATTTTTAATAAAACATTTAGTATGTTTTTAAAGCTATTTTAAATATGAGGACTCATGAAATGTTCTCATATTTACGTCATAATACCAGTGTAATACCCATGTCATTATACACATTATACAAGGCTGAGAAGTGCTGCACATGATTAAGTTAGCCGTTACGCTTTCTCCAATGGTAAGAGATACAGACCCTCTCATCTCCCTATTATATACAATCTCTGGATGCTTCGAGAGGTGACTTGTGCGGACTTGAGACAGCCAGGTATCCCAGAATGCATCTCGCACTAACCAGCAAGCGTCAATAGTAAAGGAGAAAACCCACGTAATTTAAACATATTACAGTTATGATGTGATGATATGTAGTTTTAAGAGTTTTTCAGGCTATAATATACTGATTTAAAGCTCAAATTTGTGGTTTATTGATAAAGATAGCGCCTTTCTGAAAATTTGATCGGACGTTGTCGGAGTTGTGAGTTCCAGGCGATCACCAGGCGCTCATGTACCCAGCAGAGTACAGCCTTACCTCGGCTAGTCCTTCTGGCTCTGATGTAGTGGTTAAACATGACATAATTCGTCTTTTGTATATCTAACGGCCGATCTTTGGTCTCACGAATCTAATTTGTTCCGTGGCAAATCGTTTTGGCTGAGGGCAAAGTGACGTTTCATAACTTTATATATTTAGGCTATTTAACTTTACCGTTGTACATGAAGCTCTAATTTTGTACGTTTGACTGAATTGTTTGCTTTATTTCTTATTGTAGCCTATATTCTTATACCTTTTATAATGGCTATTACTGATCATTAAAACTGACATTTAACAAAAAGAGACAGGGTTGTGTTTTGTTATTTCATTTTATTACAGTGAAGATAATCTGAGCATGCACATAATATGTTTAATATTTTTGAAATGTAAACGAAAAGAGGCAGGGTTATTTAATATTTCGTTTTGTTATAAATACTATAGGTATATGTAGACATATAATAAATAATCAAATGAACGTGTAGCCTGAACCACATTTGTGAGGCTATTAATATGTTTTTTTGTTTGTTTGTTTGTTAGTTAGTTTTTTCAATAAAACGAAAAGAAGCAGAGTGGTGTTTTATAACATTTCGTTTTATTGTTGCCTAAAATATATACAGAGATAACCGGAGAAGCCAGAGCGAGCTGAGTGACGTTATCAAGAACGCTGCTGTGCCATTTGCAGAATCACCGGACTTGTGCTCTCCCGTTCACAGGAGTTCATTCTCCTGAGTCGAACTTGCCAAGTCCTAACTACCAAGGACGCAAGTCTGAACTTTGCGAACTTGGTATTGAGAAACGCCTGTGGTCTTCACCTCACAGCCGGTGGAAATAAATCGGGATAGGGCTCGGGCAGAAATCATGTTCATGGATGTGATTATTAACGTTACTGTAGTATGAAGCAGAGCAGGGCCGAGTGTTGTGGGAGCTGAACGAGGCCGCTGGAGCGATTGCGCAACAGACGCCTCACGAGCAGCGGAACTTTTATTATGACACAGTCGCCGGCGCCGCTTCCGCCTTTCCGTTGTTACGAGATTTTCGGTTTCTGAGATCATAGATATACATAATAAAGGCTTTATTATGTATATCTATGTCTGAGATTGTCGGTTTCCGAAGGCGGAGCATACATGAATATTAATGAGTTTCCCAGACATGCGCGATTGCACATGCAACTGAGAATTTTAGTTCACATTGTATCTCAGCACATTAGAGGATTATTCCATAAAGGTAACTATATTCTCAGCGTCGCGGCTGACTTATGCCTAAACTACAGTTGTTTTCTTATAGGTAACAGTTTATAATGTTTTCATTAGTATGCACGTTATGTGCAGTCGTCTAGTCGACTATTGAATGACAGACACTTCGTGTAACAGCAGAGCAACTTCAGCTATCGTCTGCAATGAGTTCAGCTCCTCGTGCTCTTCCTTTGTACCCTGCGATGTAACAACTTATATATGTGTTATATATGTGCCTATATATGTGTCTGTGTGGACATAACATTTTTGTAACCTATGGACTACTGGTGTGATTATACATGTGTTAGCTTACCTGTTCTGACTAACATTCTCTGGTTTTCCAGTTGGTGAGAAATGCTGAAAATATTGCTGAAACTATATTGTCTTTTCATGGTTTCCATTTATATATATATATATATATATATATATATATATATATATATATATTAAAGAAAGATACACTGACACCACAAGGTTTAATTTTTCAATTGCACAATAAAACCAAGCATCCCAGAACACCAGTTCCAGAAGATTATACTGATTTCATATAACAGGGAAAATAAAAAAATAAAATATTGTTAAAAACATGCAGCTGCCATTTCAATGATGTATTGCTATGTTCTTCTGTTACCTCACCGTATGAAGATTTAAAAACGGGGTCATCCCTCTGGAAATGAAAGAAATGTCCAAAATCAGTGGCCTAATAAAGATTTTTGCAACCTTTTGTTATTCTTTGCCATGCGTTCTTGACCATGTGTCACTTGTGTACCTGGATATACAATGATGATCACTGATATAAATGGACAATTTATTTTGATACACAAACATTCATTTTGGCATATATTCAGGTTGATCAGGAAACTTTTTCCCAGTCATCTCAATGGCCCCTTCCTGATGCTTTAATTAGGGGCAAATTTTGCCTCATGAAACTTTGAAAGGAAAAAAAAAAAAAAAAAAAACATTTTTAAACTATGTCAAAACATATATCACAAATCCTGGAATAAAGATGGGAATATCGTATATGGCCTTGATTTGCTTTTGATTAATAGATGCTTTGTATAATGTGTGATGGAGTGGACATATGATATTGTGTGAGACATTTAATGACATTTTGTTTTTGTACAAAAAGATGGGCATGGACTTGCCAACAACAAACTTCAGCTACTGTAGCAGTCCCTTAATATATGAAAATATGATACATAAGAAAGCTATTCTCAGATCAAAAAATTACATTTTTACCACTCTTTGAATTTTAATGACTTTTTTTATTTATTTAAAACTATTTCAATAACAACAAAACGTTATCTTTTTACATACAGTGGCCCCTAAATTATTTGCACAAATGCATTTGTATTAAAATACTATTCAAATGTCTGGAATCAATGTATTTTTTTTTTTTTTTTAAAGAAATTAATTTCACAAGGATGAAGTTTATTCAACAAGGATTAATTAAATAGATTTTGTTTTTCTAAAAAGAAGGAAAAAAAGACATTTCTAATGTTACAAAAGATTTTTTATTCCAATAGTCTTCAAACTTGCTGTTCTGTGAATCAACAGGCACTGTATCACGGTTTCCACTTTCATTCAGCAGCACAACTGTTTTCAGCACTGACAATAGTAGCTAAGAATGTTTCTTGAGCAGCAAATCAGCATAGTAGAATGATTTCTGAAGGATCATGTGACACTGAAGACTGGAGTAACAGGAATAAACAGCATTTATTAAGATATATTAAAATAGAAAACAAATCACAATATTACTGTTTTGCCTATTTTTGATCAAATAAATGCAACCTTGGTGAGTCTAAACATAAAGAATTGTAATCCTTTTGAAGAGCAATAGGCCTAGCTACATCATATCAAAATGAACAAGAATTTAAGAACAATACCAGAATAGATACAAGTCCTCAAAAACATTTATACAGGTTTATTTCAGTTGTTACAGGCAGTGATGTACTTAATGATAACAACTAATAAAACACCGAGTTTTAAAACATCGCAGGGTACAAAGGAAGAGTACGAGGAGCTGAACTCATTGCAGACGATAGCTGAAGTTGCTCTGCTGTTACACGAAGTGTCTGTTGTTCCCTTGTCTAATAAAACGTAATATTAAAGCGTCTTTGTTGTTTCCATGGTTTCTACAAAATAAAACGGAAACCGAGGGTAACGCGGGTATGACGCAATTGACAGGCGACTCCTCACACGTCCCGGAGCCTTGGTTAAAATTGCAATTTTCTCACGATTTACAAATAGTTGGAAACATTTGGGATATTGTAAGTACTCAACTGAACAATATATTTAACACTGGCCTAGTGGTTTTTGGATATTTTACTGCAAAAATTTTACATATTGCAGCTTTAATAATTAAAATAAGTCATAGTTTGTGTTGGTAAGGACACAATGTTAATGACACATGTTAATAATGTAACCTTAACAATAGGTTACTTTAGAAAAAACAGAAACAGACAAAAACAGAAGGTACTTTGTCAAAGATAGTAGAGGTATTGCAGTAAAGACTGGGTTAAACTGCTCTTTTTTTAATGCTCTTTTTTCTATAACTCTTCATATCTGACAGGGTATTTTCTCATTACCTCTGTGCATTTCTGTCATCTGATTGTAAATGAATTTGGTATCATCTAAGGTTGCAAAAATGGCATGTTTATATTTAGATTACAATAGATTTAACATTTGCAATATACATTGATCAGCCACAGCATTAAAAACCACCTGCCTAATATTATGTAGGTCCCCCTCATGCTGCCAAAACAGCTCTGATATGTCAAGGCAAGGACTCCATAGGACCTATGAATGTGTCCTGTGGTATCAAGTTGCAAGGTGGGGCCTCCATAGATCAGATTTCTTTCATCAAGCACATCCCATATGTTCAATCGAATTGAGATATGTGGAATTTTGCAGTGTGGCAGAGTGCATTAGCCTGCTGAAACAGGCCCCTTCCATCAGGGAACACCATTGCCTTGGTCTGTAACAATCTTCAGGCAGTTGGTACGTGTCAAAGTAACATCCACATGAATGCTAAGACGCAAAGTTTCCCAGCAGAACATATACAGTTTTCAAAGAAACATCAATATACACTTTACATCTGCCCAGATTACGCCCGTTTCATACTGCAAGCTTGAGCGGCTACATATAAGTGAGCATTTCTTTACAAAGACAACTATAAATTAGTTTTTATAAGTAGGTCATTTATAAACTTGATAGTCTTGAAAGTTTGTTAACATGGGGAGGTAAGCTTTGTGTTTACATCTGTTTACAAGACAGCAAACTCGGCGAAAAAAAAAAGACCACAAACTCGGGTTTGATTTGGGTATTGCTGCCTATATAGCCTACCTGTCTGTGTAATAAGTAAAAGAATGTTTATATATCATATTTTCTGGCTAGTGTACTTTAGTTTTTTTATAATACACCATACTTTCACCTAAAATTAAAAACAAGTTAAATGGGAAATTCTTCTATAAATATTTTTGATTCTTAATTTTCTTTTCTGACATACTCCAATTCTTGTTAAAACACACTAGACATGCTTATTCTGTGCATTTTTAGCACTTTTTGTGTGACCATGGGTGCAGCAGGCGCAATGACGCAGCGCCTCTCATAAATGTCTCCATGGTTGCAAGGCACGCTCCCTGTGCAAGCAGGGGGTCACAGGCGCTGTGTAATATCATTGCGCCAGCTGCACCCATGGTATGGCAGCAAAGTTCCTTGATTATTACGCCGGAATGAGAGTGTAGTTCCTAGCCATATCGGCCTAGAAAATCGCAACTTTTCATTTTCCGTCGGTCTTAGTACACGATGTAACTACAGAAGAGTCAAGTTTTAAATAGGAAAAATATTGAAACTCTTTGGTCATTTTTAAGCGAGATGCTAACGGTCTAATCGGATTCAATGAACTATGCTAAGCTATGCTAAAAGTGGTACCGCCAGACCCGGAGATTGGCTGAATGGATTCGAAAACGGTAAAACTCAACTGTTTAACTCTAGGGGAGTTGGAAAATGAGCCTATTTTCAAAAAAAGTGGAGTGTTCCTTTAAGTTTAAAGGTGCTGTATGTAATTTGTTATTATTATTATTATTATTTTATTTTTAGGTTTTTTGGTCTGTGCTAAAGCATAAAAATACCAAAGTATATTTGCAGAAATTTAGGGAACATGCTAAGTTCAAATACTTGTTTCTCCAAAAAACAATGCTGCAGCCAGTTATTCCACTTTGAAATGTGCACTGCCAATTTACCCAATAGTATTTTGACACCCTGGATTGTCAGTTGACGGAAAACACTGCATATTTGCAGCCATGGAAGCAAATAAATTGGGTCAGAGATTGCAATTGCGTGTCCTCAATCTGGCAAGACACATGAGTGTTGAGTCTGAGGAGGAGGGGGTGAGGGAAACAACTCTCTCCAATATTTTGAATTTGGACTGCAGTACCCATTTCAACCACTAGCTGTCAATATTATACTGCAACTTTACATTATGATTAGTAGAGTAAGTTGACATGTACATGCTAATTTACTCATAGTCAGTAGAATATATGTTGAGGGACCATCAAAATAGTGTGTTAGCAGATATTAAGCAGACAATGAGAGTTAGTTGACATGTAGTTGCAAAGTTACATATTGTTGGTAGAATGTGGACCTTGAAATAAAGTGTTACAAAAACAAAAAAAACAAAACAAAAAAAAAAAATATTGGAATACATCAGTGTGAAGAGCCTATAGTTGTTCAGCATGAGTTCACTGAAATATCTGTAATGTTTCTCTCTTCTAGTTGAAACCAGGGGAAAGGGTCACAGTTCTGAGTCCAAACGGGAGCACAAGGAGAGGAGCCAGCACAGCAAAGAATCGAAGCGAGATAAAGACCGCAGCAGCAATGGCAAGTCCTCTCATCGACGGGACAGCAAAGACAAAGAGCAAAATTGCATCGAGGCCTTATCTCGACATGACAGCAAAGACTGTGGCTACAGTAACGCTGAGCCATTAGCCAGAAGGGACAGCAAGGACAGTGGATGTAACGGCCCAGAGCAGGGGCCCCAACAAGAAAGCAAAGATCGACTCAGTAGCACTGAGGTACTGCTTCAACGAGATGGCAAAGACAGGGCCTGCAGCAGTGCAGAACCTATCACCAGATGGGACAGTAAAGATCGAGGTTGTATTGGTCCAGAGCTATTCCCTAGGCAAGACAGTAAAGAACTGCTAAGAAATGGTCAAGACACCAGACGTGACAGCCGAGAGAAAGTTTGCTATGGGATAGACCTTCCTCCCAGAAATGAAAATAAGGAGCAGGGCAGAACAGGCTTGGAAAGTCAACGAGATAGTAAAGATGGTGGCAAGCATGGCATAGAATCTGTTCAGGACAAGGAAAAGAGCAACCACAGTGCAGAGAGCATGCGGGGAAGCAAGGAAAGGATCAGCAATGGCAATGATGTCATGAGCAGGTGGGACTGCAAAGATAGGGGAGTACACACAACTGAGACTTTACCCTGGTATGAGGCAAAAGATAGAAGCAACTATAACACAGAATCACCCAAAGTACAGGACAAGGACACAAGGTCTGGATCTTCAGCCATGGCGTCATCCAGTCGTTCTGGACGATCCTCCATGAGTCCAAATATAATATTGGGGAACTCAAACTCTGGTAAGTTTTGAGCACTGCTTGTCAGCTGATGCTGCTGATGGACCAAATTCTGTACCCTACTAGGCCTCCTAGCCTGGTGTTCAGCTGTTTTCTCAGCCTGACTAGCTAAAAAAAAAGTGTTGAAACCTCTCTAAAACCAGCCAACAGATTGTCCCGATCTGGCTGGTGTGTTTTTTTCAGCAGAGTAAAAAGGCAGTGTTGGTTGATCAGCTTCCTTATAAATAAACAGCCTGATCTATTCTGGAACAGCACAGAAATTCATGCTGGTCAAAGCTGTTCTTTTAAGCTAGAAAGACAATGTCATAGCTGATGTTTCATGTTCATCTGTTGAAACTTTTTTTTGCAGACCTGAAGACAGTTTCAAAGGCAGGATGGTCTTCTTCCACAGCAGTAGCACCATCTCCAATAGGCACACCTCAGAGACAGCCTTCTGATGTCCAACAGGTAGTGTCTTTATCACTGAACTTTTATTTCTGCAGCTGTAAAATAACAGAACTGACAGCCTATCTTCTCCATGTGTCCAATAGATGCCCCCTTTGCCATGGTTGTATGGTGACAGCACCATGCTGGAGATGATCGAGAGGAAACAACGCCTCTGCCGGGAGATACGCTCTCGTCAGCGGCTTCCTGATCGTAGCCCATGTAAAAAAGAAAGCCTGCCTACGATGCCCAGTTGGAAGAAAACAAACGGGGCGAAGAAGTACAGCCCACCCCCCTACCCAACTCAGACTACTGTCTTCTGGGACACGGCCATTTGACTTGGTCTTCTGAGCACTTTAGGGTCATGCTCTGCCCTTTATTTTCAGGCAGGGTTGAAGCCAGTCAGAGTGTGCTCCAACCTGAGGATGGGTGGGTGGGGTTAATATAGCAATATTTCAGAGGTTGCCGTTTATGAGGTTTTCGTATCATTGTTAATATCTAATATTTTTATACTCAGTGTGATTCATTAATGACCTAGAATCAATAGATATTTTCTAAATTAAACAGAATATCTTTGCAAAGATTATGTAGAGTTAGTTCAATGTAATTGTTGTTTTTCTAACTTTAATTTATTTCCATTTTTATTTATTGATTTATTTTTTAACATCGCAATACACAGTCGGTACCTTTTCATCAATAGCTTTGACTTAGCTTTCTATTTCAGGACCTCTGGAAATGACCTTTCTGTGGTATTTTACCACACTGAATGAATTCTATTTTAACACTGGATGTTATGGTGATTGGATTAGGGCTAGCTTACTTCTCGCTGCCTTTCCACACATTATTAGATCATTTATTTGAATGTCTAATATTAAGAAATAAACCGATAAAGCATTTCTCAAAAGTCCTTTGAGAAGGATTTCATTGTTTTTAACCACAATCTTATTTGTTCTGCCTTTATTTTCTGTAGTGGTAGGTTTCAGAGCGTATGACTCTGATTTAAGGTCAGGTCATTGCACATAGAAAAAGGGTAACAGTTATTTTCTGTGTAAAACAGAAAATGTCTCTTTTAAGGGATATTGTAACTGCTCTGTGTGTAGAACTGTAAAAACAAGGGGTGACCCTCTCCTGTTTGGGTCTGTGGCAATAGCTGGCAGGTGCCAGTGAGAATCCTCCAAAGTGCACAGCAAGGATGGTCACCCAGAGATAAATGACAATCTGGAATATCAAAGTTGTATTTTTTGCATCTCAACATTATTGAAGAATTGTGTACATGGATAATTGTAAAATGAAGATTTTTGTGCAATGGTCTTGTATAACGACTGTGCCATTATTTATCATACATTAATGGAGTAGATTGATTGGAAATTTCAGACAGACACAATATCTATATTAGCAACACAAACCAATGACTGATAGCTCTCAGCTATTGTATGTAGTACCCATGGCCACATGAGGGGCTTTCGCACCGGAGGAACCTTTTCATATTTCCTAGAACTATTGGCTGAAGTACCTGGATTTCGCTGTGTTCGCAAACCAATGACTGATAGCTCTCAGCTATTGTATGTAGTACCCATGGCCACATGAGGGGCTTTCACACCGGAGGAACCTTTTCATATTTCCTAGAACTATTGGCTGAAGTACCTGGATTTCGCTGTGTTCGCAAACCAATGACTGATAGCTCTCAGCTATTGTATGTAGTACCCATGGCCACATGAGGGGCTTTTGCACCGGAGGAACCTTTTCATATTTCCTAGAACTATTGGCTGAAGTACCTGGAATGGGATGGATTTTTCGAATAGGAATGATTTTAGTTCGAGGAACGCCTTTTTGGGGAACTAAATTAGCTCCTACTTTAGAGTAGGGTCTAAACCAGCACTATAGGAACTATCAGTGATGTAAGTGTACGTTGATTGGTTAAATGCATGTCAAACACCGGCACCCGGCATTTTTAAAAAGCTGTGTAAACATATTTACTTCACGAACATGGAAAACAGCGATAACGGCATTTATCTGTTGTCTGCAGGGTTGTATTCTTTTCTCCGCCACAATGATATGTAATACTGAAAGTTGTCATAGGAGATTGTCTCTTAGCCCCACTTTTTGCTCTTTCAGTCGTGAAAATTATGCATTTAAATTCCATCTCTGTTACCACAAAACCCATGACACACAACAAACACAGCTCCGATCACGGCATCCTCCATCCACCGTTTTTTAGCGTTTGTAAATGCCGTGCTTAAAGGCACCGCTGTCGGCCGCTTCAGAGTTCCTATTCCCGGTGTGAATGCAACCAGGAACATGGCCAGGGGGCGAAATTAGTTGTTTTATTAGTAATGAGTTCCTAGAACTATTCGGTGTGAAAGCCCCTATGGTCTGGTAACAGGAATTATGGCTGCATAAACAAAGAGGCTGTACACAAGAGAGCTGCAATTCCACAATCCTTTGCCACATATTACCTGACTGGATACATACAGTTCTCCCTCTACCTCAACCTCTCAGATCAGTTCAAGTGGTCATTCATTTGCACAACAAATGCAACAAACAAATGAAGCATTGCATTGCCAAAGTACTTAGATCTTGTAGTAAAAATTCCCTCCCCATCCCCCTGTCTCATTCTTCCCTTTGACCTCCATGTTTGAAACTGATGCCTGTACAAAATGTTTTGCCTTGGAGACCGGTGCTCACTGTAACTGGGTCACACTGGGTGAGAGGTCGCAAAGACTGTAGACTATCAGGGGTAAAGGTATTGTGTACCAGTTGCTAGTTCACAGGCGTTTTGGATTTGGGGGAGAAATAAAACTATTAAACAGCTGAAATAGCGTTTGAGAGTATGAGACAGATTGTCCATTTTATTTTCCCTCATAGCAGTCAAAGAGGTTGAGTAAGCTGATCCAAGATTAGAGATTAAGGGGAACAAATAACCAAGGT
Source organism: Mylopharyngodon piceus (assembly GCA_039654765.1). NCBI lineage: Eukaryota > Metazoa > Chordata > Actinopteri > Cypriniformes > Xenocyprididae > Mylopharyngodon > Mylopharyngodon piceus. Next base: position 2,147,256 of record CM077451.1, read on the forward strand.
AGCACTTGGACTGCAGTCTCAAAAATATGAAGGTTCTGAGTTGTTGTAGCCTGTTTATTTGTATGTGTGCCAAGCTACGTTGTATGCAGATCAACAATAAAGATGATTGTTTGAAATTCACTCTCTTGTGGACAGAGGGTGCAGTTTAGAAATGTAACGATGTAAATCTCTTTGTATGTAAAATGTGCACTGTGACAGGTAGAAAGCCTATGTCCTTTGTCTTATTGCACTGAGTGTTCTCTTATCTGTACAGTAATGTTTGAAAAAAGTATGCTGATTGTCACAAGAGACTTTTCAAGATGAATAAAATAAATATAAACCTCAAAGTTCTGTGATGTGCTGAGTCTCTAGCTTCTTGCATTAGCAAATCTTAATCAAAATGATGCCACTCAACTGTACAAAAATCTTTCATGTTTGAGGCTACAGTTATCAGTGTTGGGGATAACACATTACAAGTAACTTGAGTTACGTAATCAGATTACTTTTTCAAGTAACTAATAAAGTAATGCATTACTTTTTCAATTTACAACAAAACATAAGTTATTTTTTCAAATAAGTAATGCAAATAACTTTTTCACATTTATTGACTGACAGCTCTCCTGTCCCCATGTTGAGAGAAATAAAGTGCAGAGGTGTTGTGTGCGCTGTGTAAACATGATGGTGGTTACTGTAGTTCTAGACTAAATGTGAATATGCATTTAATCATCTTACTTGCACGACAACATTCAGTATTCCTCAAAATGAATTAAAAACAGAAATGCAATATCAGAATTTTACGCAAACCTATAATATTAAATTACACAAATATACTTTATGTATTTAATCTCACTTTATTAACCAATGTCTTTGCTGCTGACCTTTAATGATCTAATTCAACCATACTAATAAGATTTAGAAATAACTTTCTATCCTATTCTTCTTTATTCCAGATTGGCAGCACAGCTGAAAGGTTTGTTTGAGCTGCGCCCTCTACTGTACAGGTGTGAATATGCATTTCCTTTAGCCTGAGGCTTATTCATTTCACTTTTGGTGTGAAAGGGCCTTTACATTTGCCAAAGATAGAACTTTTGTTGTTATTAAAAAAACAAACAAGCAAGCCCAGCCCAGGTGAGAAAAAGTAACACAAAAGTAATATAACACATTTATTTTCATAAAAAGTAACTGTCACGGAGGCTACACCATCTGCCACACCAGACCCTTCAGCTCCACCCACTCGTGCACAGTCACCCGAATTCTAATTGGACACACCTGCACCAGCCTATAACCTCACCTTATATAAGCAGCCCTGTGAGAAAGGCAGTGCAGATGATGCAATAATCGTGTATGCTAATCTTTGGGGCATATTGATGCGCTCCAACACTCCCTGAGCGCACGCGACAACCACGGGCAGCGCTCTGTTGCACGCAGATTCAATAAAGATGGAGAAGCAAGTGCGTGACATGGGAATGCGCTGCTGAGAGAATTCACCGTGTTCGGAGAGTTTTATACTTATATTGTGTGTGTCTTATATACCAATGCTGAATAGTAAGTGTTTCTATCTTCATCTGTTAGTTAATAATTAAGAAAATCATGTTGGTGTGTTATATTTTGATATTAATCGCCAATGTCTGACTGATGCGATGCTAGAGTTACTGTGGTAATCCTCTTGTTTATCTTCATTAATCTCCGTGTATATTTACATGTTATGCCTCTAGTGCAGATATTATTTATATTGGGGATTATATATTGTTTGATACTTGGAATCTTTTGAGCAGTTATATTCAGTATAATCTGTTGCACGTGTATTATTGCCAGTCACGTTTATGTACACGTGACACCCCCTAGCGGCAGTTTGTATGCTTCTGACTGTGTTAATAGTGTGAATTTCATCTGTTACTGTTTAGTTATTGGAATGAATGTATATGGATGTTTAATAATGCTGTTATTCATAATTGTTATTTGTTTGTTTCAGAACCACACACATGTATATAAGTATATACATATTGAAAGACTGTATGCCCATGCCTACTGCAACAGTTTATTAAACACCCTCAATTCAGTTAATGGTCTGGTTCCTGTGTTCTGACCGACACCCAGGAGCGATTGCCACACCACATTAGATCCAGCAATAGAACTCAAATACAGTCCTTTTAAGTCTCCTCAACAAATGTGGTCCTTCGAGCCGGATCTGTGGCAGTTTCTCTTTAGAAGATGGATGATAGAGCTTCAACCAGACCTAAGCGTCAGACTTCACCACCACGCCATTATGATGAGTATGAGATGGGGTATGTGCTTCCACCATGATATTCGTCTGAATCAAGGATCAGTAGGCATGGGCAAGAAGAGGAGTTATATTCTCCTGAGGAGGGAGCAGCCACGATGACACCCTCCCCTTTGAGTGACCATCAGACACTGAGAGATGCTGGCTATACAGAGGAAGACCCATATGCTGAAATGAGACACCGCAGATACAGACCTAGTCCCGAGAGTCAGCTAGCCGATCAGTATCCAAAGAAAACACATGTTGCGAATGCGACGAAGTAGACTGGCCTGACCCTCCCCCCTGGCCAGAGCCAGAGGAGCCACAGCCTATTAGTGATGCGCCTATCGTTGACCTTCTGGAGAAGATGATGAGTGAGCTTAAAGTATTAAAGCAAGCTGCTGTTCATCCAAGTAGACCTCTTACAGCCCCATCAGTGAGCTTTCCTGTCAGAGACTTCAGCCCTTCAGACACCCAGAAAAGCAGGATGCTTCCGTGCCATTCAGGTCAACGACAAAGCCTTCATCCTCAGCCACCTCCCAGAGCCGGTTCAGCGTATACATCAAAGCAGTACGAGAGTTATCTTCAGGGTGAGCCTGGAGCAACCTCACAGCCATACCTGCCGAGGAGGGCCCAGCTGAGACCCCCAATCGATCTTCAGCACCATACCGTCCTACACTCTGAGCCGACATACCGAGGTCCAATGCCAACGATCCCCTATTTCAGTCACAGAGACCCCAGCGAGTTTGCTAGATTAAAGATTGCTTTGGAGAATCTACTGCCCCCAGATGGGACGGAGCTGTTTAAATACCAAATCCTAGTGGATCACTTGAGGTTGGAAGAGGCAAGGCTAATAGCAGATTCGTATCTGAACTCCCCCACACCTTACAGCGATACCATGGCAGCTCTAAATCAGAAGTTTGGCCAGCCCCATCAGATGGCATTGAACAAAATAGCCAGTGTAATGGACTCGCCTGATATTCGATGGGGTGATCTAGCTGCTTTTGAGAGGTTCGCCCTACAGATCCAGGCACTCGTAGGCATGCTTAAATCCCTTGGTCCCCCCGGAGAGATAGAGCTACAGTGTGGATCTCACGTAGCACGCCTGTTGAGTAAGTTACCGACAGAGATGAGAGCTGAATTCAGGCGCAGTAAGTTCCATCATCCAGGAACAACCTATACCCTGACTGATCTCTCCGAGTGGCTGCAATATAAGTCCTGGTGCCAGGAATATGACGGTTCGTCACCAGTGAAGACCACCAAGGAGAGACAAGTGCCTAAACAGGAGCCTCGCCAGAAGAAGTGGACCACCACTGTGTTGCATGGAGCCAAAGAGGTGATGGAGAGAGAAGTTTCACCAGTGCACGTGAATCCCCCCTCCAAGAACAGAGTGAAGCCATACTGCCCATTCTGTAACAACTCCAATCACGCCAATGCACAGAGGTTGTAAAACTGACCAGAGACCAGTTAACAGAGTGGATCCGTACCAACAGAAGGTGCTGGCGATGTGCTAGATCCCACCAAGCTGCGCAGTGCAACCTGCAGAAACCTTGCAGCATTTGTAAAGGGAAACACTTACCAGTGCTGCATGAAGTTAATTCCAGGACATCCAAGACTGTAGTCAAGTCAACCAAAGAGGAGAGCTGTCTAGTGAATACGCCCTTTGAAGTGTTGTATGTGGACAGACCAGTGGATGGCAGTCGTGTATTATTAAAGGTTATTAAAGTACTACTCCACCATGGCAAGCGCACCCTGAGCACCTATGCCGTCTTGGATGATGGCTCAGAACGGACTATGCTCTTACCGGCTGCAGCACGTCACTTGGGCCTCCGAGGGGAGCCAGAAGACCTTGTCCTGCGGACGATACGACAGGACATTCAAGTCCTTCACGGGTCCATGGTGTCATTCCATATTTCTCCTGCCGATAAGCCTCAGCACAGCTTCCTCATCACCGGTGCCTTCACTGCAGAACAGCTTGGTCTTGCACTCCATACTTACCCCATAGACAAACTGCAGAAGAAGTACAAGCACCTTGTGGGCCTCCCAATACAGGCATTCGAGCAGGTGCAGCCCTTGCTTCTCATTGGAGCTGACCACCCTCACTTGATTACTCCCATTAAGCCAGTGAGGTTAGGACCCCCAGGAGGACCTGCAGCCCTTAAGACACGGTTAGGATGGACATTACAGGGTCCAACTAGATTTGTCGAGCAGTCCATTCACCCACAGCAGTGCTTATTGACCTCCACCATTCCCCAAATGTCAGAGCTCTTCAGGAACGTCGAGAAACTGTGGCAAGTTGACGTACTTCCCTTCAGGAATGAGAAAGAGGTCACTAGGTCCCGACAAGACCAAGAGGCCCTTCATATGCTCGAATCAAAGACCATCCGAGTTGAAGTAGATGGAGTCTTGCGTTACGCCACCCCTCTGCTTAGACACAAAGATATGCCACATTTCCAAGCCTCAAAGGAAATGGTAATGCCCAGCCTCCGGAACACTGAACGGTGTCTTGCTAAAGATCCAGAGCGAGCCAAAGCGTACAACGCTGAAATTCTGAAACTGACCCTGGCAGGAACGGTCAAGAAGTTGAGTTCCAATGAGGTGACACAGTCAGGGGAATCACGGTATATCCCACATCACATGGTGGCCCACAACAATAAGAATCGCATCGTGTTCAACTGTTCTTATCAGTACCGAGGTCTGAACCTAAATGAGTGGCTGTTACCTGGACCCACATTAGGACCCTCACTCCTAGGTGTGCTGTTACGGTTTCAGGAACACACCATAGCCATAAGTGGTGACGTGAAAGCTATGTTCCACCAGGTTCGCCTGCTGCCTGAAGATCGTCCCCTTCTGAGATTTGTCTGGCAAGACATGGAGGGAGACTGAACTCCATCAGTATTCGAGTGGCAGGTCCTGCCTTTTGGTACCACGTGTAGCCTGTGCTGTGCCACTTACGCCATGCAGCACCACGTCATCAGTCACAGCCAGCCAGAGGACAATGTGAGGTTTTCCATTGAGAGATGCTTCTATGTTGATAATTGTCTGCAAAGCCTCTCCTCATCTGACCAAGCCCGAACACTGGTAGATAAGCTAAGGGAGACTCTAGCCTCTGGTGGATTTGAACTCCGCCAATGGGCTAGCAATAAGCCAGAGGTTATCAGCCATCTACCCAAAGAAGCCCGATCAGACAGTCTGGAACTCTGGCTTGCTCATGACCGAATAGATAATCCTGAATCTGCTCTGGGCCTCCGCTGGCACTGTTCTCTGGATACACTGAGGTACAAACATCGACCAGTGAATTATGATGCTCCTACCATGTGAAACATCTATAGGGTCTTAGCCAGCCAGTACGACCCTCTCGGGTTCATCCTGCCATACACCACCCGTGCCAAAATACTAGTGAGACAGCTTTGGGACAAACACAGAGACTGGGACGATCCCCTACTGCCCCATGATTTGCTACAAGTCTGGAGAGACTGGGAAGGAGAGTTACAAGTCCTGCCAAGAATCACCCTTCCCTGAGCATACGTACCTCCTGCCATGGATGAGAGAAGCATTACTCCTGAGATACATGTGTTTTGCGATGCCTCAGAGCAAGCCTATGGAGCTGTCGCTTACCTGAGGACAGTAGACAGTCAAAGTCAGGTTTATCTCTCCTTTGTAGTGGCCCGTTCAAGAATTGCACCTAAAAAGACTGCACTCAATGCCCAGATTGGAGCTATGTGCTGCCCTCACAGGAGCCCAACTCACTAGATTGCTGGAGCAAGAGCTTACCCTGCCAATCAGCCAGATTACCCTCTGGACTGACTCAACCACGGTCTTGTCCTGGCTACAATCTGAGTCGTGCCGATTTAAAGTCTTTGTTGGCACCCGAGTGGCAGAAATTCAGGAGCTCACCGATCGACTTTCATGGCGATATGTTGACTCGGCAAACAATCCTGCGGATGACCTCACCAGAGGTAAGAAGCTAGAAGAACTGGCTGAGCCTAACCGGTGGTGTCATGGACCACCTTTTCTCCTTGAAAGCCCAGAAAAATGGCCGACCGCGCCAGCAACAATAGTGGACGAGTCTCATTTAGAAATTCGCAAGTCTGTATTCTGTGGAGTCGCAACGACCACACCTAATAAGAAGCCTCACCTACCAGATGTGCATCAGTACACCACTTGGAAGGAACTTCTACAGGCCACAGTGCAGATGTTTCACGGGGCGGCAGGTCAGAGTAGGACCCCTAATGCTGACGACTACCGGACAGCCGAGATTCTTATCCTGAGAGGGGCACAACAGGATAGCTTTGCAGAGGAGTTCAGACTACTGCGAAATGGGAAACCAGTCCCATGAAGTAACCGTTTACTTACACTGTCTCCAGAGCTGGACGAGACTGAGGAACTCATTAAGGTCGGTGGAAGATTGCGTGGATCTGAAGACTTGGACCCAGCTGCTGTGCATCCCATCATTTTGGATCATTGCCACCCCACCACTAAGCTTCTGATTCAAGACTATGATTCCCGACTTTGCCACCCGGGCCCAGAGAGAGTGTTTGCGGAGATCCGGTGCAAGTTTTGGATCTTACGAGGACGAGAAGCTGTTCGCCGATATCAGCATACTTGTACAGAGTGTCGTCGATGGAAAGAAAGCCCTCGAGTCCCTAAGATGTCAGACCTACCTGTAGCACGCCTACGCCTTTATAAGCCAGCATTCTACTCTACAGGGATGGACTGCTTCGGGCCCTTTATAGTAAAGGTGGGCAGGCGCACCGAAAAGAGGTGGGGAATTATCTTCAAGTGCCTTACAACAAGATGTATACATCTTGAGATCCTCACCAATTTGGATACTGACTCCTTCTTGATGGCCTTGAGGAGGTTTATTGCCAGACAAGGGACACCAGCGGAGTTGTTCTCTGACCAAGGAACAAACTTCCATGGAGAAGAAAGAGAGATGCAAGAGGCCCTTGAAGAATTGTCCCCAGAACTCTGACTTCAGCTCGCCAAACACAAGATAGAGTTTCATTTTAACCCACCTGGCACACCCCACTTTGGCGGAGCTTGGGAAAGGGAAATTCACTCAGTGAAAACTGCACCAAACAGGGTAGTAGGCAGTCAAGCTGTAACAGAGGAAGTTCTTCACACTGTTCTCCTGGAAGTGGAAGGCATGTTGAATGCTAAGCCATTGGGATATGTGTCCTCCGACCCTAAAGACCCTGACCCGGTGACACCCAATGTTCTCCTGATGGGGCGGCGGGACGGATCCCTGCCTCAAGTGGTCTATCCTAAATCTGAACTCCTGAGCAGGCACTGCTGGAGACATTCCCAAATTCTAGCCGACCAGTTTTGGTCTAGTTTCATTAAGAACTATCTCCCAAATCTGCAGTCCCACCAGAAATGGTATGCCAACCCTACAGATATTACCCCAGGATCAGTGGTACTGATGATGGACCCACAACTGCCCAGAGCGTGCTGGCCTGTTGGTCGTGTGACCAAAGTTTACCCCAGTGCTGACGGACACATAAGGACGGTGGATGTAAGGATCAATGATAGAACCTACACGAGACCTGTAGCCAGGCTGATTGTTCTACCAGAGGTTCCTGATGAAGAGGAGAACTAAGCCCTTATACCTGTCCTTGGGTACTGAAATGAACATCTATTCAGGAACAAATGTGCTACACACATTTGGGGGCGGCTGTGAGAAAGGCAGTGCAGATGATGCAATAATCGTGTATGCGCATCTTTGGCGCATATTGATGCGCTCCAACACTCCCTGAGCGCACGCGACAACCACGGGCAGCGATCTGTTGCACGCAGATTAAATAAAGATGGAGAAGCAAGTGCGTGACATGGGAATGCACTGCTGAGAGAATTCACCGTGTTCGGAGAGTTTTATACTTATATTGTGTGCGTCAATGCTGAATAGTAAGTGTTTCTATCTTCATCTGTTAGTTAATAATTAAGAAAATCATGTTGGTGTGTTATATTTTGATATTAATCGCTAATGTCTGACTGATGCGATGCTAGAGTTACTGTGGTAATCTTCTTGTTTATCTACATTAATCTCTGTGTATATTTATGTTATGCCTCTAGTGCAGATATTATTTATATTGGGGATTATATATTGTTTGATACTTGGAATCTTTTGAGCAGTTATATTCAGTATAATCTGTTGCACGTGTATTATTGCCAGTCACGTTTATGTACACATAACACCCCCTAGCGGCAGTTTGTATGCTTCTGACTGTGTTCTGTTACTGTTTAGTTATTGGAATGAATGTATATGGATGTTTATTTAATAATGCTGTTATTCATAATTGTTATTTGTTTGTTTCAGAACCACACACATGTATATAAGTATATACATATTGAAAGACTGTATGCCCATGCCTACTGCAACAGTTTATTAAACACCCTCAATTCAGTTAATGGTCTGGTTCCTGTGTTGTGACCGACACCCGGGAGCGATTGCCACACCACATTAGATCCAGCAATAGAACTCGAATACAGTCCTTTTAAGTCTCCCCAACAAGCCCTCTTCACACACCTCATTGTCTGGTCTCATTGATACTTACCTGTTGACTTACCTGACTCTCCATGTTCCTCACCCGTCTTCATCATCCGTCATCCGTCACCCTCGGCTGCTTACTTATCCAGACTGCAACACATCCTCTTCTGTAAAGAAAAGAGTTACTGACAAGCTAAGTTCCAGCAACCGATCTATCTTTCATCAACTCACCTGCTTATTGCATCTGTCCTCTGCTACCTTTGTAAATAAACTGATCCCAATAATAAAACCGCATCGAAAAGAAGGAAAACGAGTGAATCTCAACGTCGACAAATTATACATAAACGGACAACTCTACAGAGACTCTGATGCCACTTGGTCTTAACATCAGACAATGCTAGATCTTTAGGTCGCCGATCAGCTATGCATAAAAATTAAATGTCCGAAACTCGCACTTGATAAACATGTTTTTCACCAACTTCAGTGTATGCCATTCACTCTCTAAAATGTGTTTGTTATATGTTAAATGTTATATGATGCCATATCACCTTTTACTGAACATATCACTTATAGGAAATATGCAAAAATGTCTGGAATATATGAACAATCCACAATACAATATCACGTTAATAATGTACAATACCATCTATCCTAAAAAGGAAAGAAAAAAAGGGGATGAAATTTGTTATCTGGAATGTGCGAGGCATTAATTCACTGATTAAAAGATCCATATTAAATCACTTAAAAAATTTTTTTAACGCGGACATATGTCTGTTGCAAGAAACTCATCTACTAGAATCTGAACACAAGAAACTTCAAACCTCACAATTCTCATATATCTTCTCTTCTTATAGCTCAAAGAAGAGAGTAGCCACCCTCATACGAAAGAACCTAACATTTACCATCAATAAAACAATAGCTGACAAAGAGGGCAGATATATCATTATTAATTCTACCATTAACAATAACAGTATTACTACTGCCAACATTTATGGACCAAACATTAATGATGAAAACTTCTTCCACACTTTTTTCTCAAAATTATCTGATTTTTCACAATCAGCTGTAATCATATGGGGTGACTTCAATACAGTTATTAGTTCAATATTCGACAAATCTAATGCCTCAAATCAGATGAAAACCTGATTTGATTTGAAAAGATCCATAATTATGCACAAGCAACAGAGCTATATCTCTTATCAATACTGACATGAAAATAATTAGTAAAACCTTAGCCTCACGATTAGAAACAGTCATCTCAAGTCACCAGATCAAACAGGTTTTATTAAAGGACGTCACTCATCAGACAACATATGCCGCTTATTTAATATCATGAATATCAGCAAACCACAAGATACTATAATTATTGTATCACTAAACACGGAAAAAGCATTTGACAAAGTCAATTGGAATTTTCTTTTTGCAACATTAGAAAAATTTGGTTTTGGAAAATCATTCATTCATTGGATTAGAATATTGTATATGTCACACACCACAGAAGAGGAGACTCAGAATTCACAGTTCAAAAGGTTTATTTCCAGAAATGCACAATCAACAACAGGTAAGACACTATTTTCACTCCAATTTATGTGTATAATGTTTTTACTTATCTGTGTGATTATTTTTGTCATTTTGCACTTTTTGAGTTAAATTTTTGTGTAATATATGGAAATTAGCACATGGTGATCACATGACGATAAATGTACAACTGTTTTATAGAGTACAATAAGGTCACTCAGAGGCTGCTTTTCTGTTGTTTTTATATCAGGTATGTTTTTTTATTTATTTATTTTATTTTTTTTATTTTCTTGTATATTGAGATTTTCCTAGCTCTTGGAATTGTAAATGCATGGAAGAGAGCACAATAAGGGTGAGTCACTCAGAGGCTGCTTTTCTGTTGTTTTCATATCAGAGTAAAAAGATCCAGTGAATTTGCTTCCTGCTGTCCCGTGTCTGTCTCCACAACGCTACACAACACAACACAGAACAAGTTTTTAATAACTGGTGTCGCTGGCCGTGCATCGTGAGCCACCAGTTACATATGTCTATTATTACAGCAGCTGTCTCCGATTACACGTGCGCTGCACCAACAAACGCGGAGCATGCGAGATTGAGGAAACAAAGGCACAAGTTAAAATATAGCTGCAAGCAGCGATGATGGGCCAAAGCCCGGTGGCACCGCCACCACGGTGGCTTCAGGGCAACTGTGCACGGCGGGCAATGGGCATTTAAAACAGTTACACATAAAAGGACTATGTCAAATTCACACCACATTTACTGCAGCAGCTGATGCTCCTATGATCACAAACCACAACAGCCACATCCATGAAATCATTTAAAATTAGATGAATTTCATGTCATAGAGTGTCATAGGTCGCTTTGAAATGAGTACAAAGTTTTCTTTTGCAGCTCAACATTTTCTAAGTCTATGTTAATCTAAGTCCAGTATTTGTCTTAAGATTTTTAATATATATTTTTCTAAACCATTAAAAGTGTCACTAAATCTATACTGTGACAGAATCTATACTGTGACAGAAATTAGTACTTGATAATCTCTTAATATACATTTAAATGTAATACTAACCAAAACTATTTATAGTAAAATTATCATTCGCTGTTAAAAATATTATACGTTCAGATGAATTTATTAAAGGTGTTTTATTAACAAAATTATTAAACTAATTATATAAAACTATATAGTCAGTGAACTACAAATGAACTGGTTCTTTGCCTTAATTTTGTTATACAAATTTATAGAAGAGAAGGCCTAAGACATTTCCTATCCTATAATGCAGAAAAAGGACACAGCGATGAAGGGGTTAAACCTGCAAGACTGTAACACACACACACACACACACACACACACACACACAGAGGGTGAGAGAGAGAGAGAGAGAGAGAGAGAGAGTGTTTTATCAGTAAGTTGCTTCAGAAGATTCAACATTTTAAATAAAAAATAAAATCTATTAGTCTTTGATAATGTCTAAATATATGCATCAAAAGAAATTACCCACTGAATATAATTATACCTTTAAACAGTGTTTAAAAACAAAGTTTTGTAAAAACTGTAGTTTTCTCAACCATGTTTAAAAATAGATATTTGCTGCCCTCTAGTGCTTATTCTTTATATGACATTTGAATATTATTTGAATTATTTTAACCAAAGAGCAGTTATCTGCCTAATTAAGGGCGGTCGTGGCCTAATGGATAGAGAGTCGGACTCGTAACCCAAAGGTCATGGGTTCGAGTCTCAGGTCCGGCAGGGATTGTCGGTGAGGGGAGTGAATGTCCAGCGCTCTCTCCACCCTCAATACCACGACTGAGGTGAGACCCTTGAGCAAGGCACCGTACCCCCAACTGCTCCCCGGGCGCCGTAGCAATGGCTGCCCACTGCTCCGGGTGTGTGTTCACGGTTCACTGCTGTGTGTGTACACTTGGATGGGTTAAATGCAGAGCACAAATTCCTAGTATGGGTCACCATACTTGGCCACATGTCACTTCACTCACTCACTCACTCAATTTTAACTTACACATACTTATTGAAATGAAAAATTTAATTAAAATGTGCTTATTTATAATATTTGTATTATTTTGTATTGAAATAAAGGATGTATAATTCCGTGGTTAGTAAATTTAAGTCTTTTCCTGTTTCCCTTTTTGTTCTTATTTCAAACTGTTGCCATGGCAACACCGTTCAAGAGGAGTAGTTAAAATTTCAAACCTTGTTTATTCAAAAATTCCACATTCAAACCAAAATAGCTGACTTCCTGTTGGTCGGAGCTAATGACTGTAAATTAGAAAGTTGTCTGGCTTAATGAGACCAATATGTGTACCGAGTTTGGTGCCTGTAGGTTAAACTAACCCCCTCACTTTTGTCAAAAGGTGGCGCTGTAGAGCCCCTGCTCCCCGCTCGTTTCTAAGGCTTTGCCCATGTCTACTGGATGACAATATTGATGTGTGTGTCGAGTTTCATGCAATTTGAAGCATGTTAAGAGCCTCAAAAATACCCAAGAATATTATTAATGTTTGACTTGTTGCCATGGCAACAATATTTAAGATATCACATACATTCACTGGTCTACATCTGCCATGTTTTGACATTATTCTGATGAAGTTTGAAGCAAATCGGGTGAAAGTAAGAGGGTGATCTCAAAGCATTTTGAAAGTGACACACTTCCTGCTGCCAGCTGGTGGCGCTATAACTTTGACTTACAATAGTCACATCCATGTGATCAGCCTCCTACAACAAACACAAAGCTGAAGTTTCATAAAAATCAATCAATGTATGCAGACGTTATAACACATTTCGTGTTTCCCTTTTCTCGCCATAAATTCGTTGCCTCGCCACGGCCAAACCGCTGGCAATTTTTCATCATCAATGTCTTGACTTCATGCTGACCGAGTTTGGTGGTGATCGGATTAATCGCCTAGGAGAAGTATATCAAATTCCAGAGCATGCGTTTTTCAAACAACCCATAATAGCTGACTTCCTGTTGAGCTGGCGTATAATTTAGAGCATGAAAGTTGTTAGGCCCGATGAGGTCTATATGTGTAGCGAGTTTCATACTAATGCATGTGTTTGATATATGGCCAAGTTTTCGAAGCCCATTCAAGGGGGCGCTGTCGAGCCCCCCTGCCACGCCCGGGTACCAGCTTCTGCCCGGCCCTGATGGCCGCGGGTTCCGATGTATGTGCAAAGTTTCATGAGTTTTCGAGCATGGTAAGGGCCCCAAAAGTGCCCGAATAGTCGGAAAAATAATAATAATAATAAATATAGCTGCAAGCAGCGATGACGGGCCAAAGCCCGGAGGCACCGCCACCCCGGTGGCTTCAGGGCAACTGTGCACGGCGGGCAATGGGCATTTAAAACAGTTAAACATAAAAGGACTATGTCAAATTCACACCACATTTACTGCAGCAGCTGATGCTCCTATGATCACAAACCACAACAGCCACATCCATGAGATCGTTTAAAGTGAGATGACTTTCATGTCATAGAATGTCATAAGTCAATTTCAAATGAGTGCAGAATATCATCCTAATCTGCCATGTCTGTGTTTTTTCTCAGACAACCTCTATAAAAATTCTAGAGAAAATTATATACTATTATTTGTGCAAACTTCACAGTGCTCTGAGAAATCTAATCCAGGCTTAATGCGAATGTCTGTGATTGCTGATGTTGTATAATCTTAACACCTCTCTTCATGTGTTTTTTTGACCTCCCTGAGCTGTTGTTTGTGCACCAATCTTATGCACCAAAAGCATGCTTTCATTTAATTTCAGTATGTGTGGTATAAGATAAAAAAATAAAATTAAAAAATTAATAAATAGAGCCAAATCACAGATCCTGCAAAGACAATTTTAATGTCAGTCTCAGGTAATAGTAAGGTACAAGGTCTAGATTTTTCTGCTCACTTATGCAAGTTTATTTCAAACAGCCACTTTTATAATCTTGTGCAATTTACTTAAAGATTTTATTTTAATAAATTTGAATTATATCAATAAATAATTAATTTAAAAATAATTTTAATTGTAAAAATAATAATTATAACTCGAACGACATTTAGAAAACTAGTCCTGTACTAATAGTGATATAGTGTCATAGTTCAATTTCAAATGAGTGTGAAGTTATCATTTGTAGTGTGTTTTTATATTTTAATTAACCTAATTATCAAACTAATAATGTAATACTATGTTGTCATTGGCCTACAGATACACTGGCTTGATTAGCTGCTTCAGGTGTGTTTGATTAGGGTTGGCACTAAACTTTGAAGCACAGTGAGTCTGCAATAAAAGGGTTAAATAACTGATCAGGGGTGTAAAACTCTCTCTCTCTCTCTCTCTCTCTCTCTCTCTCTCTCTCTCTCTCTCTGTATATCTTCATTCCTGATGAAGATATACAGCGTGAGCTATCTAGGTATGGAAAATTTGCGAGTGGAATTAAGATGGTGCCGCTTGGATGTAAACATGAGTCTTTGAAGCACGTGTTGTCCTTCAGACGGCAGGTGTTTATGTTTTTGAACGCTCCAACTTTAAACGTGTCCTTTCGTTGCGTGTACGAAGGAAAATCGTACATGTTGTATGCAAACACTGGGGAATTGCGCTGTTTTGAATGCGGTTCTGTAGGACATGTAAGATTGTCTTGCCCACATAGGGAAGAAGTTGTAAATGAGACCGGTCAGAGTAAGGATTTGAATAATAGTGTGGAGGAAATTATCGTGAAAGAAGGAGTGGAAACTGAGGATCAAAATAAGGAGAATGAAAAGGATCAAGGTAGTGTTGGTATTGAGGGTGAGACTAATGGTACTGAAGTGTCGAAGGTAGTAGAGGATATTAATGGTGAGATACAGGTGGTTGAAGAGAGGGTGAGGACAGAAACTAAGAAAAAAGAGCAAAAAGGAAAGGTGGAAAGTGGTGAAGAAGTGATGTTAGTTGATGGAGATCAGTCAAGTGGTGCAGGGATAGTGATTTTGGAGGATAATCAATCTGGAGAAATGGTGGATAAGGGAAGAAGGGAGGAAAGTGAGGATGATGCATTGTCAGATATATCAGATGTGTCAAATTTATCTCAGGTGGGATGTAAACAGGTTTATTCTTTGGAAGAAATAGATGTTTTTTTGGATGAGACTTTTGGGAAAGTAGCAGAAGTGAAGGATTACTTCGCTGATACTACGAAATTTGAATGTTCTGTTTTCTACTGGATGAAACGAGTTGGAGAAGTAAGTAAGTAAGAGGAAGAGGTTCCGGTTGAAAAAGTTTGTCACGAAAATAAGAAAGGGGAAAACCCCAAAGAAAAGGAAGTTTAACTAAACTGGATAATGATGTGTAATTCACTAAGGGTGTCTCTATTTCTTCTTCTATTTCTGTCTTTCTTTTCCCTCTTTTGGAATATTTTTATGGAGGTTGTAAGAGTAGGATCCTTAAATATAAATGGGGGAAGAGATGGGGTTAAAAGAGCAATGATTTCTGAATTTATTAAATTAAATGATGTTAAAGTAGTTTTCTTACAAGAAACACATTCTGATAGAAATAATGAAGTGGAGTGGTATAGATGGTGGGAAGGGGAGTGTAAATTAAGCCATGGGACAAATTTTAGTATGGGTGTTGCAATTCTCTTCTCGAAATTTTTGGCTTTAAAAATTGTGACAACAATAGAGATAGAAAAAGGTAGAGTTTTATTAGTTATAGCAGAAATTAAAAGTGTTAAATTTCTTTTCATTAATGTATACGCTCCGAATATAGGATTACATCGTGAAATAACATTCCAGAAGTTAAATGATGCAATAAAGCAATATGATGATGGTAATTATTGTGTTGTAGTAGGAGGTGATTGGAACTGCACAACTAATTTTTTACTAGATAGGAATGGTGAGGAGCCTCACTCAAAATCTAGTAAGTTATTATTTGATGTCACAAAAAATTTTAATTTAGAGGATGTGTGGATAAGTAGGAATAAGTTTGTAAAGCAATATACCTGGATAAAGATATTAGATTCTGTTATGCAAGATTGGACAGGTTGTATATAAGTAAATCAGAAATGAATAGAGTTGTTAATACTTATATTTTACCGAATGGCTTTTCAGACCATCATATGGTGAATTTAGATTATAATATTGTAAAAGGGTCAAGATCTACTTTTTATTGGCATTTTAATGTAAAGTTGTTGCAAGACAAGGATTTTTTTGAGAAATTTTGTATTTTTTGGGAAATTTGGAGACAGAAAAATTAATTTTGAAAATCTGACTCAGTGGTGGGAAGTGGGAAAAGCACAGATCAAAGTTTTTTGCCAACAATTTTCTTATAATGTTACTGCTGTAGTGAAGAGAACAAGTGAAAAATTTAGAGATTGAGATTAATGAAATGGAAAAAAGAATGACTGATGTTGATAACAATGGTTCAGGTTCAATGAATATTGTAAAAAAGAAAAAAATGGAGCTGAAGTCATTGTTGGAACAAAGAGTTAAAGGTGCACTAGTTAGAGCTAGAATGTCTTCAATTAAAGAAATGGATGCTCCAACTGCTTATTTTTTTGGACTTGAACGGAAAGAAGCACAAAATAAATGTATGCTTCATCTTAAAAGAAAAAAATGGATCAATTACTTCAGATCCAACAGAAATGAGAATGATTGGCATTGAATTTTACAAAGAACTGTTTGGTAATATAGACTGTGATGTTGGATCTATGGACCAGTTCTTAAGGGACCTTCCTAAATTAAGGCCTGAGGAAAAAGAAGAACTGGACAAAATGATCTCTTTTGATGAACTTTCAAAGGCTGTGCAACAGCTTTCTACTGGAAAGTCACCAGGAGTTGATGGTTTACCATCGGAATTTTATAAAGCCTTTTGAGGTGTTTTAGGAAAAGATTTGTATGATGTATTTTGTGAATGTTTTGAAAGAGGTTGTTTACCAAGAAGCTGTCAGAGAGCTGTGTTATCACTTCTGCCAGAAAATGGAGACCTAGGGTTGTTGAAAAATTGGCGCCCAGTGTCTTTAATGTGTCTAGACTATAAAATACTGTCTAAATGTTTAGCCAACAGACTAAAAAAAATGTTGCATGTTGTGGTAGAAAGAGAACAAACTTACTGTATTCCTGGGTGTACAATAATGGACAATTTGTTTCCTATGAGAGATATGATTAAAATGTCTATTAGAAACAATCTTGATGTGGATTTTTTATCTATTGAAGAGAAATCTTTTGACCAGGTAGGTCATGAATACGTTTTTTATGTTTTAAAAGCTTTTGGATTTGGGGAGAATGTGATTTCTTGGATAAAATACTTTATGAAGATGCTTCAGTTATGCTTAAGATAGGAGGTGGCCTGAGTTGTACAATCCCTGTTAAAAGAGGTATACGTCAGGGATGTCCTCTATCAGGGCAACTTTATAGTTTAGTGATAGAACCTTTACTATGTAGGCTGAGAACTGAGTTAAAAGGTTTAATGATACCTAGTGATATTTCAAGACAAAGGTATTCCGTCTCTGCTTATGCAGATGATGTAACTATTTTTATTACTACTCCAAATGATGTTCAGGTACTTTGTAAAAAATTAAACCTTTATGGGAAATGTTCTTCAGCAAAAGTAAACTGGGCAAAGTGTGAAGGGTTTGTTGTGGGTTCTTGGGTTGATAAGGGGCTACCTCAACTTCCTGAAGGATTGAAATGGGGAAGGGAAGGTATGAAAGTGTTGGGGGTGTTTCTGGGCTCTGATAAGTATAAAGAAAAGAACTGGGAGGGTCTGCTTGAAAAGGTTGTTGTCTAAATGGAATTGGCTATTACCCGAATTATCTTATAGAGGCAGAGTTTTAATTATAAATAATCTGACTGCCTCTATGTTATGGCACAGACTGAATGTACTTGAGCCAACAGATGAAAGTATTAAGGATATTCAGAGGAAATTGGTGGACTTCTTCTGGTCTGGTCAAAAATGGATTCCTGGGCCTGCACTTTATTTACCAGTGAATGAAGGAGGGCAAAGCCTAATAGATGTACGAAGCCGTATAAATGCCTTTCGGTTACAAGCATCACAGAGACTGTTGTATGAAGAGAATGTTGGGTGGATTAATGTTGCTTGTGCTCTTCTACGGAAAACATCTGGTTTATTCTATGATAAACAGCTTTTTTTACTGGAAATTGATGAAGTGGATCTGAAGGAGTTAACACCTTTTTATAAGTCAATGATAACAGCATGGAAAAAAAACATTTTTTATACACAGAGACATTTTAAATCCTGAGGACTGGATACTCCGAGAACCGTTGTTCCATAATCCATTAATAAGAACAAAGATTTTGTCCTCTAAATCGGTGAAAAGCTGGTTTGTGAAGGCGGGGTATGTCAAGTTGGGGGATTTGAGAAGTGGTGATGGCTGGAAAACAGCTGAGTCACTGCAGAGTGCTACTGGACTGAGATCTCTTCGCCTTCTGAGAAAAATAATAGAGGAAGTGTGGGCAGCTCTACCTGGTGCATGTAGAGAGGCTCTGTCTCAGGATTGGAATGGGGAATATACTTTTCCATCCATTAAATTATCAGCTGCTGTACAAGAGGAGAATGAGATTCCTGGATCTTCAGTTTTATCTTTTGAGTACCCTGAGTTGGGAAGTTTTCAAGAAATTAAGAAGAAGGAGCTCTATATGACATGTGTGAAAGTTACTCATCAGACTGTGTTAAGAGGAGTGAAGACTTGGAGGTGGTCAGAAGTTTTTGGGACAAACTTTAAGGCATGCTGGAAGTCTTTGTATAAATTCCCTATTGAAAAGCGTACTGCAGACTTACAGTGGAGATTAATGTTCGGGGCTATAGCTACGAACAGACACGTGGCACACCTAAATCAGGCAGTAGGAAAAGAGTGTATATTTTGTGGGAATGAAGAAACTGTTAATCACCTATTTATTGATTGTTTTAGGTTGAAGGGACTGTTTCATTTTTTAACACAGTGTTTTATAAAGTTCGGAGAAAATTTGTCTTATCAGAATTTTATAAGTGGTCCAATGTACAATTTTCACGAAAGGAGGAAAAAATGTTTATTGAATTTTTTGTTGGGGTCAGCTAAGATGGCTATATGGAAAACGAGAAAAAATAAAATGTTGGGTATGGAATCAATTAATGCAGAGATGGTTCTGAAAGGAATGATAGCTGCTAGAATTAAGAATTGGTATGTGATATTGAAATGTTTTCTGAAATTTGGTCAGTGGGGGGAGTTCTTTGTCAGATTGGAGAAAATGAAATGTTAATTTTAAATTTGTAGAAGTGTAATTTATAAAATGTAATTTTTGTAAAATGATTGTACGATATTGAAGTAGAAAGATGGCATAATAAAGATATTGTTAAGCCTCTCTCTCTCTCTCTCTCTCTCTCTCTCTCTCACTCTCTCTCTCTCTCTCACTCTCTCTCACTCACACACACACACACACACACACACACACAGACTGGTGTGAGGAGTGAGGGGGAGAGGGGGAGAGGGGGAGAGGAGGAGGGAGGGGGGGTTGGACAGAGAGAGAGAGTCTACGTCTGTATGTGTGTGTGTGTGTGTGTGAAAAATCCACATTCAAACCAAAATATCTGACTTCCTGTTGGTCGGAGCTAATGACTGTAAATTAGAAAGTTGTCCGGAATAATGAGAACAATAAGTGTACCGAGCTTGGTGACTGTAGGTTAAACTAAACCCCCCACTTTTGTCAAAAGGTGGCGCTGTAGAGCCCCTACTCCCCGCCCGTTTCTAAGGCTTTGCCCATGTCTACTGGATGACAATATTGATGTGTGTGTCGAGTTTCATGCAATTTGAAGCATGGTAAGAGCCTCAAAAATGCCCAAGAATATTATAAAAGTTTGATGTGTTGCCATGGCAACAATATTTAAGATATCACAAATACATTTACAGGTCTACATCTGCCATGTTTTGACATTATTGAAGTTTGAAGCAAATCGGGTAAAAATAAGAGGGTGATCTCAAAGCATTTTAAAAGTGATACACTTCCTGCTGCCAGTTGGTGGCGCTATAATTTTGACTCACAATAGTCACATCCATGTGATCAGACTACTACAAGCAACACACTCGTGAAGTTTCATAAAAATCAATCAATGTATGCATAAGTTATAACACACTTCCTGATTCCCTTTTCTCGCCATAAATTCCTTGCCTCGCCACGGCCAAACTGTTCGAGATATCAAAAATCTGCTGGCAATTTTACATCCTCAATGTCTTGACTTTATGCTGACCGAGTTTGGTGGTGATCGGATTAATCGCCTAGGAGGAGTATATCAAATTCCAGAACATGCGTTTTTCAAACAACCTGTAATAGCCGACTTCCTGTTGGGGTGGCGTATAACTTAGAGCACGAAAGTTGTTAGGCCCGATGAGTTCTATATGTGTACCGAGTTTCATACTAATACGTGCAAGCGTGTTTGATATATAGACCAAGTTTTTGGACTTCGTTCAAGGGGGCGCTGTCGAGCCCCCCTGCCACGCCCGGGTACCAGCCTCTGCAGCGTCCTAATGGCCGCAGATTCCAATGTGTGTGCCAATTTTCAAGAGTTTTTGAGCATGTTAAGGCCCCCAAAAAGCCCCGGATGACGGAAAACAAAAATAAATAAATAAATAAAATAATAATAATAAATATAGCTGCAAGCAGCAATTACGGGGCCAAGCAAAAAAGGCACAACAAGCCAGCTAACATGGCTGGGAGCATCAGACCAACTGCAACAGTGAGCAATTAAAGACCTACTAAGATCATTTTAGGCAAAAGAGCTGAAAAATGATATATACTGTCAAATGTAAGGATTTATTGGTTTATCACTTTCGACCAGTAGGTGGTGCTGTGACCAAATTAATGTGGTATGGTCAGAGTGAGGTGACAATGACACTCAGTAAGGATATGACTCCCATGAAAATAAGTCAACCAGATCAAAAGTTATAAGCATATGAAAAAAACAAATAATTCTCCACTAGGTGGCGCTGGTGCGAAAATTCTCAGGTTCCTTCAGGGCCTTGTGCTGATGACCCATACCGAGTTTCGTAATGGTATGCTAATGCGTTCATAAAATACAGCATTTTAACACTGAATTCAAAATGGCCGATGGCCAAAATGGCCGACATGGGAAAATTGGATATTATTCGACTCGGCATGATGCTCCGAATCTAAAAAGACCACCTTTATGATTTTTGGACAAACCTATCTGAAGCTATAAAGAAAAAAAGCCATTTCTTGTATCTCCAGACCAGTAGGTGGCACTGCGTCGAAACTGAGCATGTAGTCTCTGGTCATGTTTGGGATGACATGTACAAAGGTTGATCTGAATATGATAAAGCATTGCAGAGATACAGCCTCGAGTCCAAATTAGGTGCTCTACGTTAAATTAATTTGCATGTTATTTGAGAATGGTTGAGTTTATCAGAAAGATTTTTATAAATTTTGTCAGCATTTTGAAGATGATCTGATTTGATTTTCATGAAAATCAAATGAAGCGTCTAGGACGAGTTCGAAAAAGCAGGTTTTTCACAAAATTCAACATGGCGGACAAACCATAAGTCGAAACCTAACATGTTTAGTATCGTTGGACTCAGCAGGGATTCAGGAGTCTAAGGTCATGACTCTTTTGAAAATAAGTTGACCACACCCATAGTGATAAGCATTTGAATATTTGATTTTACCACTAGGTGGCGCTGGTGCGAAACTTCTCAGGCTCCCTCAGGGCATCGTGCTGATGACCAATACCGAGTTTTGTGACGATATGCTAATGCGTTCATAAAATACAGCATTTTAGCACAAAACTCAAAATGGCCGACGGCCAAAATGGCTGGTATGGTAATAATGGTTATCATTCGACTCGGCATGATACCCCGAATCTGACGTGACCACATTTATGATTTCTGGACAAACCATTCAGAAGTTACTAGCAAAAATAGCCATTTTTCGTATCTCCGGACCAGTAGGTGGCACTACGCCAAAACACTGCATGTTGCCTCAAGTCATGCTTGTGATGACATGTACGAAGTTTGGTCAGAATACGATAAATTGTTTTGGAGATATAGCCTCAAGTCTGATTTTGTGAGCTTTTCGTCGAATTCATTTGTTCCCTTTTCGAGAACGGATGGATCTATCAAAAAGCTTTTAAGAACTTTTTGCAATCATGGTCTGAAGATGATCTGGTTCAATTTTCGTGATAATCGGAGTAACGGCCTAGGAGGAGTTCGAAAAAGTAGGTTTTTCGGAAAAATCAAAATGGCGGGAAAATTTTCATGACGGAAAACGGCGTCATATGGTGCATTCGAATCGACTTGAGCCAAGGAATCAGAGGAAAAAAGAATTTTGTTTCTAACCCTTATGGTTCAAAAGTTATTAGCATAAAGAGAAGTGCAACTTTGCACAGCTGGTGGCGCTAGAGGGATTGAGTTAGAGACTCGAAATTGGCTATGAACACAGATCAGACTGTCCTCTATCAGTGTGCCAAATTTCACAACTTTTTAGCATATGGTTCTGTGGGCTGCCATAGAGTTCAAGAGCGGAAGAAGAAGAAGAAGAAGAAGAAGAAGAAGAAAATCTAACGATTTCAATAGGTGCCTCCGCACCTTCGGTGCTTGGCCCCTAATAATAATTAAAGCTGCAAGCAGCATTTACGGGGCCAAGCACAAAAGCGGCACAACAAGCCAACCAACACGGCCGTGAGCTTCAAACAAACTGCAACAGTGAGCAATTAAAGACCCATTAAGATCATTTTAGGCAAAAGAGCTGAAATATCACAAATACAGTCAATAATATAGATCTACTGGTTTATCACTTTCCACCAATAGGTGGCGCTGTGACCAAATTCATGCGGTATGGTCAGAGTGAGGTGACAATGACAATCGCAAAGTTTGGTGTGAATATGTCAAAGCATTACAGAGATACAGCCTCGAGTCATTTTGGCATTAAGCCTCTAATCCTTCGCTGTGGTACATGAATACGGTTTCGTCTATCAACACGAAATCTATAACATTTATTCGACATGGTCTGAAGATGATACGATTCAATTTTGGTGAAAATTGGACGAATGGTCTAAGAGCAGTTTGAAAAAGTAGGTTTTAAAGAAAATCAAAATGGCAGACAGGAAGTTTGGCTGACTATTGTAAAATTGACATCAATGTTCTCAGCATGACCCACAGAATCTATTAAGACAAGTCTCAATACAATAGGCCACATTTACATAAAGCTATTAGCATTTTTAATAAATGTTATTGCAACATTTGACCACAAGGTGGCGCTGTCTCGAAACCATTTGAGAACCTTCAAAGCATGGTGCCGATGACACATACTGAGTTTCGTAATGGTACACCAATGCATTCATATAATAGAACATTTTATATCATAATACTGTATAGCACTTAATGGCAATTTCGTGTTTTGTTCAATTATAGCGCCACCAAGAGGCACAATCCAACCAATTTTTTTTTATGTGTCCTCAGGGTGACCCCATACATGTGTGTGTCAAATTTGGTGAAAATATCTCATTTTGTTTTGGAGTTATAGACATTTATATGTATGAGATCATAAAAAATGACCCATGAACGACTTTGTTTTGATTTTTTTGCCACTTCCTATCAAAATTTTGACATGTGGGCTTTAACATTTAGTTAACCAGCTTAGGTTCTGTGTTTCCTACGGTGGTTTCGTCTCGATCGGACTAACGGTTTCGAAGATATTCGCAATTGTTTTTTAAGCACTAAATCACCACGCCGCACAAACCGTTAGCCGAAACCTAGCATGTTTGGTATCGAAAAAAAAATATTCTCCACTAGGTGGCGCTGGTCCGAAAATTCTCAGGCTCCTTCAGGTCATTGTGCTGATGACCCATACCGAGTTTCGTAATGATACGCAAATGTGGACTCAAGGTTATATCTCTGCAATGCTTTATCATATTGAGTCCAATTTTGTTTCTAACCCTTACGGTTCAAAAGTTATTAACATAAACATGAGTGCAACTTTAGACAGCTGGTGGCGCTAGAGGGATTGAGTTAGAGACTCCAAATTTGCTAAGGACAAAGATCAAACTGTCCTCTAACTGTATGCCAAATTTCATAACTTTCCTGAAAGCGGTTCTATGGGCTGCCATAAACTTCCAGAGCGGAAGAAGAAAAAGAATAAAATATAGCTGCAAGCAGCAATTACGGGGCCAAGCAAAAAAACGGCACAATAAGCCAGCCAACATGGCTGTGAGCATCAGACCAACTGCAACAGTGAGCAATTAAAGACCTATTAAGATCATTTTAGGCAAAAGAGCTGAAAAATGATCAAAAATGAGGATTTACTGGTTTACCACTTTCGACCAATAGGTGGCGCTGTGACCAAATTAATGTGGTATGGTCAGAGTGAGGTGACAATGACACTTGCAAAGTTTGGTATCAATATTTCAAAGCATTGCAGAGATACAGACTCAACAGTGATTTTGGCATCATGCCTCTAATTCGTTGCTGTAGTATAGGAAAAAGGTTATGTCTATCAACATGAAATCCATAAGTTTTTGCCGGCATGGTCTGAAGATGATACGATTCAATTTTGGTGAAAATTGGACAAATGGTCTAGGAGGAGTTTAAAAATGTGTGATTTTAAAGAAAATCAAAGAGGTGGAGACTTAGCTATGCTGACTATGGCAAAATTGGCATCAATGTTCTCAGCATGACCCACGGAATCTAATAAGACCAGTCTCATTACAATAGGCCACATTTATATAAAGTTATTAGCATTTTTTAAATATTTCGTAATAAAATATGACCACAAGGAGGCGCTGTCTCAAAACCTATTGTGTACCTTCAGAGCATGATGCCGATGCCACATCCTGAGTTTCGTAATGGTACATCAATGCATTTGTATAATATAGTATTTTTTATCATAATACTGTACTGTAGTTAGTGTAAATTTCATGTTTTGTTCAATTATAGCGCCACCAAGAGGCACAATCTCACCAATTTTTTTATGTGTCCTCATGGTGACCCCATACATGTGTGTATCAAATTTGGTGCAAATATCTCATTTCGTTTTGGAGTTATAGACGTTTATATGTAAGAGATCATAAAAAATGACCCATGGATGACTTTGTTTTGATTTTTTTGCCACTTCCTATCAAAATTTTGACATTTGGGCTATGAAATGTAGTTAACAAGCTAAGGTTCCGTGTTTCCTACGCTGGTTTCGTCTCGATCGGACTAACGGTTTCAAAGATATTCGCAATCGTTTTTTAAGCGCTAAATCACCACGCCGCACAAACCGTAAGTCGAAACCTAGCATGTTTGGTATCATTGGACTCGGCAAGGATTCAGGAGTCTAAGGATGTGACTCACATGAAAATAAGCCAACCAGATCAAAAGTTATAAGCATATGAACAAACAAATTCTCCACTAGGTGGCGCTGGTCCGAACCTTCTCAGGCTCCTTCAGGGCATTGTCCTGATGACCCATACCGAGTTTCGTAACGATACGCTAATGCGTTCGTAAAATACAGCATTTTAGCACAAAATTCAAAATGGCCGATGGCCAAAATGGCCGATATGGGAAAATTGGATATCATTCGACTCGGCATGATGCCCCGAATCCTAGGAGACCAAAGTTATGATTTTTGGACAAACCCATCAGAAGTTATAAGCAAAAATAGCCATTTTTCATATCTCCAGACCAGTAGGTGGTGCTGCACCGAAACGCTGAATGTTGCCTCAGGTCATGCTTGTGATGACATGTACCAAGTTTGGTCTGAATACGATAAAGCGTTGTGGAGATACAGCCTTATGTCTATTTTCACAAGCGCTATGTAAAATTCGTTCGCGTGTTTTTCGAAAAGAAAATCAAATTTGAGAAATCAACTTGAATTCCATAACTTTTTGTCGGCATGGTCTGAAGATGATCTGGTTTAATTTTCGTGAAAATTCAAAATGGTGGAAAAATTTCATGACGGAAAATGACGTCATAAGGTGCAAACGATTCGTCTTGACCAAAGGAATCAGAGGGGAAAAGAATTTTGTTTCTAACCCTTACGGTTCAAAAGTTATTAACACAAACATGAGTGCAACTTTGGACAGCTGGTGGCGCTAGAGGGATTGAGTTAGAGACTCCAAATCTGCTATGGACAAAGCTCAGACTGTCCTCTAACTGTGTGACAAATTTCATAACTTTCCCGCAAGTGGTTCTATGGGCTGCCATAGACTTCCAGAGCGGAAGAAGAAGAAAAAGAAGAAAAAAGAAGCCAACAAGATACAATAGGTGCCTAAGCACCTTCGGTGCTTGGCCCCTAATAATAATAAGAAGAAATCTAACGATTTCAATAGGTGCTTCCGCACCTTCGGTGCTTGGCCCCTAATAATAATCCTTAGGGGATCAAGAGGGCCCTGCACCATTAGTGGCTTGGGCCCTAATAATAATAAATATAGCTGCAAGCAGCGATGGCGGGCCCAAGCCCGGTGGCACTGCCACCCCGGTGGCTTCAGGGCAGCTGTGCACAGTGGGCAACAGGCATTTAAAACGGTTAAACATAAAAGGACTATTTCAAAGTCATTTGAATACACCACATTTACTGCAGCAGTTGGTGCCCGTATGATCACACACACAAAAACACACACACAGACAAACACACACAGACAGAGACCCACACACACACAGAGAGAGAGAGAGAAAGAGAAAGAGTGAGACTGAGGGGGTAGGGGGGTAAGACAGAGAGAGAGAGAGAGAGTGTGAAAAATCCACATTCAAACCAAAATATCTGACTTCCTGTTGGTCGGAGCTACTGACTGTAAATTAGAAAGTTGTCCGGGTTAATGAGAACAATATGTGTACCAAGTTTGGTGACTGTAGGTAAAAATAACCCCCCACTTTTGTCAAAAGGTTGCGCTACTGAGCCCCTCCACCACGCCCGTTTCTAAGGCTTTGTCCATGTCTGTTGACAACATTGATGTGTGTGTCGAGTTTCATGCAATTTGAAGCATGTTAAGAGCCTCAAAAACACTCAAGAATATTATTAAAGTTTGACATGTTGCCATGGCAAAAATATTTAAGATATCACAAATACATTCACAGGTCTACATCTGCCATGTTTTGACATTATTGTGATGAAGTTTGAAGCAAATCGGGTAAAAAAAGAGGGTGATCTCAAAGCATTTTGAAAGTGACACACTTCCTGCTGCCAGTTGGTGGCGCTATAACTTTGACTCACAATAGTCACATCCATGTGATTGGACTCCTACAACCAACACACAGCTGATGTTTCATAAAAATCAATCAATGTATGCATAAGTTATAAGACACTTCCTTATTCCCTTTTCTCGCCATAAATTTGTTGCCTTGCCACGGCCAAACCGTTTGAGATATCAAAAATCCGCTGGCAATTTTACATCCTCAATGTCTTGACTTCATGCTGATCGAGTTTGGTGGTGATCGGATTAATCGCCTAGGAGGAGTATATCAAATTCCAGAGCATGCATTTTTCAAACAACCCGTAGTTGACTTCCTGTTGGGGTGGCGTATAACTTAGAGCACGAAAGTTGTTAGGCCCGATGAGGTCTATATGTGTACTGAGTTGCATACAAATACGTGCAAGTGTGTTTGATATATGGACCAAGTTTTCGGACTTTGTTCAAGGGGGCACTGTCGAGCCCCCCTGCCACGCCCAGGGAACCAGCCTCTGCGGCGTCCTAATGGCCGCAGATTCCAATGTGTGTGCCAATTTTCAAGAGTTTTTGAGCATGTTAAGGCCCCCAAAAAGCCCCGGATAACAAAAAAAAAAAAAAAATAATAATAATAATAATAATAATAATCCTTAGGGGATCAAGAGGGCCCTGCGCCATTAGCGGCTTGGGCCCTAAATATAGCTGCAAGCAGCGATGGCAGGCCCAAGCCCGGTGGCACCGCCACCCCGGCGCCGTCAGGGCAACTGTGCACAGTGGGCAATGGGCATTTAAAATGGTTAAACATAAAAGGTCTATGTCAAACCACATTTACTACAGCAGCTGGTGCCTATGTGATCAAAAACCAAAACAGCCACATCCATGAGATCATTTAAAATTAGACGAATTTCATGTCATAGGATGTCATAGGTCACTTTGAAATGAGTGCAAAGTTATCTTTTGCAGCTCAAAATTTTCTAAGTCTAAGTCCAGAGATAATCTAAGTCCAGTATTTGTCTTAAGTTTTTTATATATATTTTTCTAAACCATTAAAAGTGTCACTGACACCCCCCCCCCCCCCACACACACACGCTTAACGTGACATCACACAAACACACACACACAGAGAAAGAGAGGTAGAGTGAGATTTAAGAACCAGTTTAACATGATTCAATAACATTTTAAACAATAAGAATAAAATCTATACTGTGACAGAAATTAGTCTTTGATAATCTCTTAGTATAACATTTGAATGTATATATTAACTAAAGTCATTTATAGCAAAGTCATCATTAGCAGTTAAAAATGTTAGACGTCCAGATTAATGTATCTTAAGGTCTTTTACGTTATTATTAACCAAATTATTAAACTAATTATATAAAACTATATAGTCAGTGCACTACAAATGAACTGGTTTTATGCCTTTATTTGTCATACAAATTTATAGAAGACAAGGCCTAAGAGATTTCCTATTCTATAATGCAGTCAAAAGGACACAGCAATGAAAGGGTTAAACCTGCAAGACTCTAAAACACACACACAGAGACGGAGAGACACACACACACACACACACACACACACACACACACACAGAGAGAGAGAGGCAGAACAGTTGGAGCCTGACTAGTTAGTTGAGTCAGATGATTCAATATTTTAAACAATAAGAATAAAATATATACTGTAACAGAAATTAGTCTTTGATCATCTCTAAATATATACATTAAAATATAATACTAACTAAAGCCTTTTATAACTAATAAAGTGTTGTTGTCTTCTCAACCCTGTTTAAAAATAGATATTTGCTGCCCTCTAGTGCTTATTCTATATATGATATTTGAATATTATTTTAATTATTTTAACCAAAGAGCAGTTATCTGCCTAATTTAAACTTACACATACTTCTTGTAATTAAAAAATGATTTACAATGTGTTTATTTATAATATTTGTATTATTATATACTGAAATAAAGGGTGTATATTTATAAAATAAGAGTGTATATTCTCTTCTTTGTCCTTAATTTAATCACTAACCATGGCAACAATGTTCGAGATATCCAAAATCCCTTTTCAATTTAACAACTTCAATGTCTTAGCAACAAGTAAAAAAAAAGTTTGGTGTAAATTGTATAAACCCTCTAGGAGTAGTAGTATAAAACTGATAGCCTGTTTTTTCAAAAAATCCACATTCAAACCAAAATGTCTGACTTCCTGTTGGTCGGAGCTAATGACTGTAAATTAGAAAGTTGTCCGGCTTAATGAGACCAATATGTGTACCGAGTTTGGTGACTGTAGGTAAAAATAGCCCCCCCCACTTTTGTCAAAAGGTGGCGCTACTGAGCCCCTCCACCATGCCCATTTCTTAGGCTTTGTCCATGTCTACTAGTTGACAATATTGATGTGTGTGTCGAGTTTCATGCAATTTGAAGCATGTTAAGAGCCTCAAAAACACTCAAGTATATTATTAAAGTTTGACATGTTGCCATGGCAACAATATTTAAAATATCAAAAATCCTGTCACAGGTCTACATCTGCTGTGTATTGACATTACACTGATGAAGTTTGAAGGAAATCAGGTAAAAATAACAGAGTGAACTCAATGCATTTTGAAAGTGACACACTTCTTGCTGCCAGTTGGTGGCGCTATAACTTTGACTTACAATAGTCACATCCATGTGATCAGACTCCTATAACGAATACACAGCTGAAGTTTCATAAAAATCAATCAATGTATGCAGACATTATAACACATTTCCTGTTTCCCTTTTCTCACTATAAATTCGTTGCCTCGCCACGGCCAAACCGTTTGAGATATCAAAAATCCGCTGGCAATTTAGCATCATCAGATTGGTGGTGATCGGATTAATCGCCTAGGAGGAGTATATCAAATTCCAGAGCATGCGTTTTTCAAACAACCCGTAATAGCCGACTTCCTGTTGGGGTGGCGTATAACTTAGAGCACGAAAGTTGTTAGGCCCGATGAGGTCTATATATGTACCGAGTGTCATACTAATAGATGCAAGTGTGTTTAATATATGGACCAAGTTTTCAGACTTTGTTCAAGGGGGTGCTGTCGAGCCCCCCTGCCACGCCTGGGTACCAGCCTCTGCGGCGTCCTAATGGCCGCAGATTCCAATGTGTGTGCCAATTTTCAAGAGTTTTTGAGCATGTTAAGGCCCCCAAAAATCCCCGAATGGAAAAAAAAAAAAAAAAAAAAAATTATAAACATAGCTGCAAGCAGCAATGACGGGCCCAAGCCCGGTGGCACCGCCACCCCGGTGGCTTCAGGGCAAGTGTGCACGGTGGGCATTTAAAACGGTTAAACATAAAAGGTCTATGTCAAATTCAGACCACATTTACTGCAGCAGCTGGTGCCTCTATGATCACAAACCACCATCCTAATCTGTCATGTTTGTGTTTTTCTCAGACAACCACTATAAAAATTCCAGAGCAAACTACCTACTGTCATTTGCGCAAACTCAACAGTACTCTGAGAAATCTAATCCAGTGTAATGTGAATTTCTGTGATTGCTGATGTAATATTACCCTAACACTTCTCCATGTGTTTTTTGACCTCCCTGAGCTGTTGTTTGCGCACCAATCTTATGCACCAAAATCATGCTTTCATTTAATTTCAGTATGGGTGGTATTTATAGAATAAAATGTGTTTATTTCAAACATTTGTATTATTCTATATATAAATTAATTGTGTATAGTGTTTTTTTTATAGAAAATATGAGTCATTCCACTTCCCTTTTTTGACATTACTTCAATCACCATGGCAACACCGTTCGAGATATCCATTATCCGTTCTCAATTTAAAATCAATGTCTTAGCACCATGGTAAAAAATGTTTGGTATGAATCGAATAAACCCCCTAGAAGTAGTAGTTTAAAATTCAGAGCCTGTTTATTCAAAAAATCCACATTCAAACCAAAATATCTGACTTCCTGTTGGTCGGAGCTAATGACTGTAAATTAGAAAGTTGTCCGGCTTAATGAGACCAATATGTGTACCGAGTTTGGTGACTGTAGGTTAAACTAACCCCCCCACTTTTGTCAAAAGGTGGCGCTATAGAAGCCCAGCTCCCTGTCCGTTTCTACGGTTTTGCCCATGTCTACTGGTTGACATCTCTGATGTGTGTATTGAGTTTCATGCAATTTGAAGCATGTTAAGAGTCTCAAAAGTTTTCAAAATGAATATTAAAGTTTGATGCGTTGCCATGGTAACAGTGTTTGAGATATCACAATTCTTTTCAAAGGTCTACATCTGCCATTGACATTATTCTGATAAAGTTTGAAGCAAATCGGGTAAAAATAAGAGGGTGATCTCAAAGCAAGTTGAAAGTGACACACTTCCTGCTGCCAGTTGGTGGCGCTATAACGTTGACTCACAATAGTCACATCCATGTGATCAGCCGTGTACAACGAACACACAGCTGACGTTTGATCAAAATCAATCAATGTATGCAGATATTATAACACATTTCCTGTTTACCTTTTCTCACCATAAATTTGTTGCCTCGCCACGGCCAAACCGTTTGAGATATCAAAAATCCGCTGGCAATTTTTCATCATCAATGTCTTGACTTCATGCTGACCGAGTTTGGTGGTGATCGGATTAATCGCCTAGGAGGAATATATCAAATTCCAGAGCATACGTTTTTCAAACAACCCATAATAGCTGACTTCCTGTTGAGCTGGCGTATAACTTAGAGCACGAAAGTTGTTAGGCGCGATGAGGTCTTTATGTGTACTGAGTTTCATACTAATACATGCAAGCGTGTTTGATATATGGCCAAGTTTTCGGATCCCATTCAAGGGGGCGCTGTCGAGCCTCTGTGCCACGCCCGGGTCCCAGGCTCTGCGGCGTCCTAATGGCCACAGATTCCAATGTGTGTGCCAATTTTCAAGAGTTTTTGAGCACGTTAAGGCCCCCAAAAAAGCCCTGGAAGGTTAAAAAAAAAAAAAAAAAAAAAATAATAATAATAATAATAATAATAAATATAGCTGCAAGCAGCGATGACGGGCCCAAGCCCGGTGGCACCGCCACCCCGGTGGCTTCAGGGCAACTGTGCACGGTGGGCAATGGGCATTTAAAACGGTTAAACATAAAAGGTCTATGTCAAATTCAGACCACATTTACTGCAGCAGCTGGTGCCTCTATGATCACAAACCACCATCCTAATCTGTCATGTTTGTGTTTTTCTCAGACAACCACAATAAAAATTCCAGAGCAAACTACCTGTTATTTGTGCAAACTCAACAGTACTCTGAGAAATCTAATCCGGTGTAATGTGAATTTCTGTGATTGCTGATGTTATATTACGTTAACACTTCTCCATGTGTTTTTTGACCTCCCTGAGCTGTTGTTTGCGCACCAATCTTATGCACCAAAATCATGCTTTCATTTAATTTCAGTAATGGGTGGTATTTGATGTAAAAATAAAAATATTATAAAATTAATAAATAGAGCCAAATCACGGAACTTGCAAAGATGATTTTAATATCCGTCTCAGGTAAGAGTAAGGTACGTGTCTAGATTTTTCTGCTCACTTATACAAGTTTTTTTAAACAGCCACTTTTATAAAATCATGTGAAATTTATGTAAATATGGGTTTTGAATAAATTAGAATTCTATCAATAAATAATTAATTTAAAAACATATGCGTCGTACGTGATGCCCGCAAACACAGCACATGAACTTCTGTAACGCCCATGTCTACAAAACACACACTCTCCTTTGTAAAAAAGAAAAAAAAAAAACTAATCTTGTCTGAATCAATACATGAAATCACAGTTGTCGGGTAATAAGAATTGTAACTTGTGTCATTTAGAAAAGTAGTCCTGTCCAAATAGTGATATAGTGTCATAGTTCAATTTTAAATGAGTGTGAAGTTATCATTTGTAGCGTGTTTTTATATTTTAATTAACTTAATTATCAAACTAATAATATAATACTATACTGTCAGTGGCCTACAAATAAACTGGCTTGATTAGCTGCTTCAGGTGTGTTCGATTAGGGTTGGCACTAAACTCTGAAGGACAGTGAGTCTGCAAGAAAAGGGTTAAAGAACTGATCAAGGGTGTAAAACTGACACACACACACACACACACACAGATAATGAGTGAGACTGAGGGAGCAAGGGGGAGGACAGAGAGAGAGACAGAGACAGACTGAGAAGATCATTTAAAAAAAACAAAAAAACATCTAAATTGTGACAAAGTAGTCTTTGAAAAATGTTTAAATATACCTGCACATACAGTATAAAATAAAAAAGAAATCATTGTTCCATGTACCTTCACCTTTTAAAAGTAACTTGTCTCTTCAAATAAGGTTTGAATCAATGACATCGTTACGCCACCAGGTGGCGACAAATGAATGTTAAAAATGTATTTGTCATTGAATCATTCATTCATTCAAGAGATTCGTTTAAAAATGCTGATTCAACCAGTAATGGCCCTGTCCCAAATGGCACACTTCATGTGCACTTTCGGTCTTGTGGACTTACAATGGCCGCTGTGAGCGCGTGTCCGTTAAGTCCACAAGACCGTAGGGTGTCCCATTCGTCATTTAAGCTTAAAGAAGGGTGCTTGTGAGCGCCCCCTTTGCGGCTACTATGCGCCCTCGATGCGCACTTCTGCTGAGCCCGCAAGACTGTTAGGTACGCAGAGGACTTTACCCGGCAGTCAAAGTGGCATTACGCTGTGAAAGTGCGGACTCAGAAGAAGGCCGTGAGGGTTTAGGGTGCCATTTGGGACAGGGCCAATGAAACAAGTGAAGTCTTTATGAGTGAGTCATTGAATCATTCTTTCAAACTGATTTTAAAAAATAATAATAATAATAATAATAATACATTTAAATTAATTAAACATTTTTAAATACTCTGCAGCAATTAAAATTTTGTCAGAACCTCTAGGAAATTACATGTTATTTTGTTTAGTTATCTGTTCAGAATCGTGGATTGTGATTTAGTTTCTTAAATGTTCAAGATTTTTTTTTTTTTTTGATTTTTCTAAAATGCCATTTGGTGTTTAAAAAGTAACTAAAAACATTAAAAACTTCAATAACGTTTCATTGTACTATAAAACTTTGAAAATAAAACTGGATTAGTTAAGCAAATTGCTTAATATTTTAAAATGATGAAATCATAAATTAGCGGAACCAAAGTTTACCACTTTAAATTTAATATAAAAGTTAGATATAATGCAGCTTTTACTTTTGGCCCATCGACCTCAATCATGTTTGAATTTTGGCCCTTCGTTGTAAAAATTTGGGCACCTCTGCCCAAGAACGTTCCTCTGGTCCAAACCCCTCCCAGTCCACCAGGTACTCGAGGCGGCCGGCTCGTCTACGGGAGTCAAGAATGGTGTTCACCTTGTAGATGGACCCTTCTTCGGATTCCACTGGAGGAGGAAGAGGTACGTCATCAACACCAGATCCTGTGGAGGGAGAAACCAGAGGGTTAGTGTAAGGTTTGAGCAGTGATGCATGGAATGTGGGTGATATACGGTACTGTGCTGGTAGGTTGAGACTGTAAGTAACTTCGTTGATTTGACACTGGATGGTGAAGGGACCGATGTAACAGGGACTCAATTCCTATATCTTGTGCTGGCCCTGTGTGGATCACCATATACCATCGGTATATGCAGCAGTTCTCATCACCCTGCACCAAACGGGCAACTAACAACAAAGCCAAGTAAAGGTCTTGTTATCCCAAGTTTGCTCAACCTAGTTCCGCAAGAGCAGTTTCTGTGAGTATAAGGCTAGCTTCTAAACTGGAAGATGTTCCCATTGCATCTGTCCAAAGAGCTAGGAAACCAAGCTCAACAGTTCAACGTCTTCCTAGTTCTAATAAGGAGTCCCTTACCCACTCCAGGCCATCCCATGAGTCTGCTCCAGCACAAGAGTCTATTCCTGTCAGAGCACCTCCAGAGCCTGTTCCCAAGTCTGTTCCCGAGCCAGTGAATGTTCCAGAATTTGCTCCGGCTACAGAGTCTCACCAAGAGTCCAGACCAGTATTCCCAGTATCCTCCAATCTGAACATCACATTTTGCTTTGTTGATTCTGTTCTTGCCTGTGGTTTTGAGTTTTTGTGTAAATAAAGTAAGCTGCTGCATTTAGATCCTTTTCTTTCATTTTTAATTTCAACAAGCTGTGACAGTATAGTACACCCAGGGCTTCAGTTATCACTAACGACATCATATCACCATCATTTCACTTGCAACAAGGGACCAGACAAGGATGTCCACTCTCTCCATACCTATTCGCATTATTCATAGATCCTTTAGCAGCCAAAATTAGACAAAATGATAATATCACTGGCTTTTCAGCCAATAAAATCTCACTATATGCAGATGATATTTTACTGTACCTACAAAAAAACAGAAAAAAATCATTCGCAGAAGTTTTCAATATCATTAATGATTTCTCTAAAATATCAGATTATACAATAAATTGATCAAAATCTACAATTCTACCAATAAATAAAACATTACAGTGTATAGAACATCAGAATGTCCCATTTAATGTAGGCAATATCACATACCTATGAATACACATCTCTCCCAACCTTTTAGACTTGTTTAATCTTAA
This sequence comes from Mylopharyngodon piceus, assembly GCA_039654765.1. Classification (NCBI taxonomy): domain Eukaryota; kingdom Metazoa; phylum Chordata; class Actinopteri; order Cypriniformes; family Xenocyprididae; genus Mylopharyngodon; species Mylopharyngodon piceus. Next base: position 2,183,195 of record CM077451.1, read on the forward strand.
TTTCACTCCGTTATTTAAAAATATAGAAGATGACGTAAAACGTTGGATGAATCTGCCGCTATCTCTTATAGGAAGAATCTCCACAATAAAAATGGCCATATTACCAAAAATTAACCACCTATTTACAATGATGCCTATCCAACCCAATAAGAAATGGTTCGACACATTAAATAGCAAGATAATTTTAATTTGAATAATTTTACTGGAAAAATAAAAATCCTAGAATAAGCATTACCACATTACAGAAAAGCAAAGATATGGGAGGATTAGGGGCACCCAACTTTCACCTTTATTTTTTAGCTGCACAATTACAATATCTCTACAAATGGATAAATGGTAATCATACCCAGAACCCATGGGCAGAATGTAAAAAGATTTCATTATCCGATTACTGATGTAATTAAAGTTCATAATCTATACAACAACATGACAATTCGTACAACATTATTAGCATGGTGGAAAAGTAATAAAATAGCTTACAATCCAATAAAATCACACTCCTTTTCTCCTATATGGCATAACCTGGATTTCACCATTAATAAAAAATGGAAAATTGCTGGCATCACACATTTACATCATCTGTTCTTGGATAACAATTTTACAAATTTTTCAGATTTATTACAAAAATATTATTTAGGCAAAGATCAGTATTTTTATTACCTACAAATTAATCATGCTATTAGAACTAAGATTGGCAAACTTATTCCTAAAAAAAAAAAGAAAAAAGAAAAAAAGAAACTCTAAAAAATTACTATCCAAATTATACACTAAATTAATAAACACAGATACAGCATATTCAATACCTAATAAACAATGGGAAAATGACCTTAACATAGTTACAGATGTCAATTTCTGGAAACAAGTCTGCTTAAATACATTTAGTTCACGCAGATATTCAGGGTGCGAACTACAGGGGAGCATCGTAGATTATTATATGTAAAATTGCAAAAATATCATTCATTCATGCATGATGGCAATTTAAACCTAATTCACTTCAATAAAGATAACTATACATGCTATTCTTGTTATGAGCATCAAGGTGTGGGGGCGCTGCGGTGCAAATTCCACTCATGTTTAGTACATGTTAACTCGAACAGCAAAGGAAGCTGACCCCAGGCCTGTGTTAAGGTGAGGCATGTTATTCGCAATTATGTGTTGTGGCTGGGTTGTTATAGGTCTGCGTCACTCTCGATGTATTAGACCTAATTTAACAGAGGTATTTTGGTATTCTTCTGTAGCCTGACAAGTAACTTTAACCGTTGTTCTTGTGAACTCAAAGACAGCCTGATGCTTTGTTTATAGACTATTTGTGGGTGGCTGTTTGTTGTTTCACCTATCAATTCGTGTCAATAATGTTTAATAGGGTAAATCCTGTATAGTGATTTATCCTATAGTGCCTGCATAAAGCAAGTAGTGTACACAGTCGTAGCTGTTATGTACCTTTGTAACTCATTGCCTCTGTTGAGGCACGCGCAAGCGCACGAACAGCCCATAAGAAACCATAAGAAAAAAGCTAACGCATTGAAAATCCCCATTTCCACCATCAGGGCAATAATTAAGAAGTTCCAATCAACTAAAGATGTTACAAATCTGCCTGGAAGAGGACAAGTGTCTATAGCGTTCTAATTCTCAGTAAGGAAGAGAGTTTGAGTGACCAAAGACTCTCCAAGGATCACAGCTGGAGAATTGCAGAAGTCTTGGGGTCAGAAAGCCTAAAAAAAAAAACCAACCAAACAGCACCTACATCACCAAAAGTTGTTTTGGAGGGTTTCAAGAAAAATCCTCCTCGCTCATCCAAAAACAAACTCCAGCATATTCAGTTGTCAGACACAACTGGAACTTCAAAAGGGACCTGGTTCTATGGTCAGATGAAACTAATAAAAAAAAAGAGCTGAACTTTTTGGCAGCAAACCCACCATGGGTTTGGTGCAAACAGGGATAAAAAGTACCCCATGCCCACTGTTAAATATGCTGCTGGATCTTTAATGCTGTGGGCCTATTTGTTTTGCTGGAGGTCCTGGACATCTTGTTCAGATACATGGCATCATGGATTCTATCAAATACTAACAGATAAAAATCAAAACCTGACTGCTTCTGCTAGAAATCTTATAATGGGCCGTAGTTGGATCTTCCATCAGGACAATGATGCAAAACAAACATCAAAACCAACACAAAAATGTGTCACTGAGCACAAAATGAAGCTTCTGCCATGGTCGTCCCAGTTCCCTGACCTGAACCCTATAGAAAATGAGTGGGGTGAACTGAAGAGAAGAAGCACCAACATGGAGCTGGGAATCTGAAGGATCTGGAGAGATTCTGTATGAAGGAATGGTCTCTGATATCTTGTTAGGTGTTCTCCAAACTCATCAGGCATTATAGAAGAAGACTCAGAGCTGTTATCTTGGGAAAAGGACATTGCAATAATTGGGTGCCAATAATTGTGGCCAACGTGAACTAGAGAAAAACATTTATTTCATAATGAGCTTTTTTCCCTCATTTTCAATTGTTTTACTTAAATGAAAGGTTAGAATTTTGTGAGTTTTTTTTAATGAAAGATCAAAAGGATAAACAATGCAGATTCATTTTCACAGCCACCTTTGCTCATATTTACCAAGGGTGCCAATATTAGTGGATTTTGGTCTAATATTGGTCTTCCCCCTCTTTCCTGCTTGGTCATCTCTTTCCTCCTCCCTCTTTCCTTTTGGAAAAGAGGAAGGTTATGACAGGACCACATGGCCAATGGGTCTGTAAACCAAGAATGGACTGGATAATATTTGATGCCTGTCTAAAAACACATACCTTACGATTACAACTGATGGTCACTTTTAAAATGGTTATATCCAAGCGCAGGCAGAGATGCAACCGGGTCATGCGCCAATGATCTGGAAGGTCCAGCAAATGTGTTTTGGTGGGCCCTTCCAGGGCATCTTTTTAAATGGTTATATCCAAGCACAGGCAGAGACGTGACCGGGGCATGCGCTGATGATCCGGAAGGTCCGGCCAGTGTGTTTTGATGTGCCCTTTCAAGACATCTTTGAGTGGGAATGTGCATGTCAATATTCCACTGTAATGTTTTGTGTATAATGTAATGGTGGCAAATTAGTTCCCCCTTACAGGGATTAATAAAGTTTTCTAATCTAATCATCTAATCTAATCTAATCTAATCATATCTAATCTAATCACCATTTTTTTCTATCTCTTCCATTTTTCTCTTCTTTCTGTCCCCATCTATCTCCCTCCTGCTCTGTATCTACCCCCCCCCCCCCTTTTTTTTTTTTTTTTTTTTTTTTTTTTAATTTACCTTAGTTTAACTTTATTTTTTATTTTGATCTTATTTTCATTTCTTTCCTTTCCTTTTTTGTGTGAAAACAGTAAATAATTAATGATAGCAATAACATCATACTTTACAATGTTACACATTCTGGATGTGGAGATATGGACAATATGTGTGTAACCCAGTAGAATAAAATTCTACAGGTAATGAGTTTATTTCATTTTATTTAATTTTTGTTTGGTTCTAGCTCAGAGCTAAAATATGAATGAGTATACATTTTATTTACATACATTTTATTTAATTTTTGTTTGGTTCTAGCTCAGAGCTAAAATATGAATGAGTATACTGCTTTATATATTGCTGTATAAAATGTCGGTATGTATGCCTTTAAGAACGCGATCATATATCAAATTTGACTGTTATACACATGTGGAAAACGTGGATTTAACCATAGACATAATAAATAGACGCCCTATTGGCCGCTGGATCGCACGTCAACGGCACCGCCATATTGTGCGGGGCAACATGCCGTAACTCTCATAAGTGGACTGAAGAAAAGATGCCTGACTATTTTGAGGTTTTACAAATCGACTAAATGTTTTACTATCTCAAATGTTTTACTGGATCTACTAAGGATTGTCTTATAATAATTAGTACAAGCTGTGCTTTTAATGTTGTCCACTAAAGGGATCCACAGGACAAGAAATCTTTTAAGCCCAATCCTTTTAATCTTGTTGCAATCCATTTGAATCGACATAAATTCATTTAGTACATTAACTATGGTGTACTGACATTAAATCTGTGAAATGCTTAGGCCTATAGATAATTAAACGATTAATAAGGTTTTGAGATGCAAATTATCTTTATGTTCAAATGAAATTGTTCTGTGATGTGATTCAAGAGGAAAAACTAAAGACACGAGGGAAAAAGCTAAAATGCCATTGTTGAAGACAGAAAAGCATTTCCACAATTAAAATCGATGTGCACATTTCATGTACATTAAATTATATTACATTAGGAACATCTCCACAATTATTAACCTTGAAAAATAAACCAAATCTATGCTTGAGAAGCGTGAGTTTTCACAATTCCTTATGACAATGAATAATTTTCAAGTTCAAACTAGCGCGATTCTGAGTAATTGGAGACAACCTTTTTCGTACTCCACGCAGATCATAAACCGTTGGAATCGGTTGAGAAATGTAAACTTTATTGCGCTTTTTGTCCAGAAAAGCCGCAGCTCCCTGTTTACTTGCATTTGTTTAATGAGGAGTCTTGCCCCGCACAATATGGCGGACTCGTTGACGTATCGCAGCAACAGTCCAAAGCGGCCAATAGGGCGTCTATGTATTTATTATGTCTATGGTTTTAACCTACAGTAGGTCTTTCTTTATTTTATTGGTTCATGAGAGTTTAGTCCCGCCCTCACCTATGTGTTGTGTATTGTGAACGGTTGTTTGAGAGCTGTGATTGACAATGCTCGACTGCTCGATTGCTCCTGTCTGCCTCGCTGCTCAGATTGGTTTGCGTCTGTAACTCCGTATAGCTTTGTTTTGAATCTCTTACTTTTATTCATTGTTGCTTATTTTACTTTATTATTTTTTTTATTACCTTATATGTAATATTGCCTACCACACTAATCTGACGTCGCTAGCTTGTAATCTTTGAATCTAAATCGCTGTTACAACGCGTTTGCATTTGCAGCGCTAGCTTGTTAACTTGTTAACAGTCTCTCGCGCGCTCCTTTTTCAACGCGTTCTTCAAACAGCTGTGGTAAGTCGGATCAGTCTACAAACACGGTGAGTCATGTCATCCTCTCCCAGCATTGCTACCTGTTCCATTTGCCACATGTACACCATAGCTCTCTCTGTCAGCGACGAGGGATTTACATGTCATAAATGTAGGGAAATAGTCAGGCTGACAGAGAGAATCTCAGAATTAGAGACACGCATCCAAACTTTAATCGAGGATAGTAAGAATGCAAGGGCTTCAGATACTGTTTTGGATGCGACTAGCTTAGTGAACTCTGTACATTGTTCGGTTCCGGCTGTAGAGCCCGTGCAGCAGGGCACTTGGGTAACTGTGAGGCGGCATAGCCGCGGAAAACACCACTCTTCCGTTCCAATAAGAACATCAAACAGGTTCTCCCCACTCAGTGACGCACCCACTGAGAATCCTGTTGAAAGTGCCCTAGTTATTGGCGATTCTATTACACGGAACGTGAAAATAGAGACACCAGCCACCATAGTCACATGTTTGCCGGGAGCCAGAGCACCTGACATCAAAGCAAATTTAAAAGTGCTGGCTAATGCTAATCGTAAATACTCTAAGATTATTATTCACGTCGGCACTAATGATGTTCGACTTCGCCAGTCGGAGATCACTAAAACTAACATTAAAGAGGTGTGTGAACTCGCAAGTACAATGTCAGGAGAAGTAATTTGCTCTGGCCCCCTTCCTGTTCGTCGGAGTGATGAGATAGTTAGCAGATTATCATCACTCAATGGCTGGCTGTCTAAGTGGTGTCCGCAAAATAATATAGGTTTCATAGACAATTGGAAAAGTTTTTGGGGCAGACCTGACCTGTTGAAAAGAGATGGTATTCATCCCTCCCGGGATGGTGCTGCTCTTCTCTCTAGTAATATGGCACATAGTCTTAGAGCTGAAACATGACAAACTGGGGCCCAAGTCAGGAAGCAGACAGACTGGCTAAACCGACCGTCTGCTAGCTGCCTCACGTTACAGAAGTCAGATAATTCAGATAACTCCCAACACATAGAAACTCTTACACCTAGATATTTTCAAATAGAGACTGTGTCTGTACCCCGAATTAGTAAAAACAAAAAACTTCCAAACCCATTTAATGGTAAAAATTTAATTGATGTTCAACAAATAAAAAATAGAGATAATAATGCTAAACAAATGATAAAACTCGGGTTGTTAAATATTAGATCCCTTTCTTCAAAATCACTTATTGTTAATGATATTATCAAAGATAATAATCTAGATGTGCTGTGTTTGACAGAAACTTGGCTAAAACCGGATGATTACATTACTTTAAATGAGTCTAGTCCTCAAGGTTATGATTATCGACACAATGCCCGTCAGAAAGGCAAAGGGGGTGGTGTTGCTGTAATCTATAGTAATACTTACAGTATTAGTCAGAAGTCTTTCAAATATAATTCCTTCGAAGTGATGGTACTTTACGTAACATTATGTAAGTTGACATTTGTGCTGGCTACTGTATACAGGCCACCAGGACACCATACAGACTTTATCAAAGAATTTGCTGACTTTCTATCGGAGTTAGTACTAGCTGCAGATAAAGTCCTTGTTGTTGGTGATTTTAATATCCATGTAGATAATAAAAAAGACGTATTAGGATTGGCATTTGCAGATATTCTAAACTCTATTGGTGTTAGACAACACGTGTCAGGACCCACTCATTGTCGTAATCATACTTTAGATCTAATATTGTCACATGGAATCGATATTGATGCTGTTGAAATTCTGCAGCAGAGCGATGACATCTCAGATCATTATCTAGTCTCGTGTATGCTACATTTAGTCAAGGCGGCTAAACTGCCTCCATGCCATAAATATGGTAGAACCATCACTTCTACCACTAAAGATCGCTTTATAAATAATCTTCCTGATCAGTTTCATCGCCTTAGCATACCAGAAAGCTTAGAAGACCTCGATGTTGCAGAAACTATTGCCACTGTCTTTTCCAGCACATTAGACTCAGTTGCTCCTTTGCGCTTAAAAAAGATTAAGGAAATTAATCCAATGCCATGGTACAATGAGCACACTCGGGCCCTAAAGTTAGCAGCCAGGAAAATAGAGCGCAGCTGGAAGAAAACAAAACTAGAAGTATTTCGCATTTCGTGGAGAGAGAGAATGATTGAGTACAGAAAGGCCCTAAAATCTGCTAGATCTGCCTATTTTTCAAAACTTTTAGAAGAAAATAAACACAACCCTAGGTATTTATTTGATACAGTGGCTAAATTAACAAGAAATAAAGCTTCAACTTCTGATGTTTCCAAAGAGCACAGCAGTAATGACTTTATGAACTTCTTTACATGCAAGATTGATAATATTAGAGAAAAAATTATAACCATGCAACCGTCTACTACAGTATCGCGTCAGATAGTGCATTGTAGTGTCCCTGAGGAAAAATTCAATTCATTTACTGCTTTAGGAGAGGAAGAATTGTCTAAACTTGTTAAATCATCAAAATCAACAACATGTATGTTAGACCCTATACTGACTAAGCTATTGAAAGAAATGCTTCCAGAGGTTATAGATCCTCTTCTTAATATCGTCAATTCATCTTTATCACTAGGACACGTACCAAAAACTTTTAAGCTGGCTATTATTAAACCTCTTATTAAAAAACCACAACTTGATCCTAGAGAATTAGTCAATTACAGGCCGATCTCAAATCTCACTTTTCTGTCAAAAATACTAGAAAAGGCAGTATCATCACAACTATGTTCCTTTTTAGAAAGAAATAGTATCTGTGAGGATTTCCAGTCAGGATTTAGACCGTACCATAGTACTGAGACTGCTCTCATTAGAGTTACTAATGATTTGCTCTTATCATCAGATCGTGGTTGTATCTCTCTATTAGTGTTACTGGATCTTAGTGCTGCATTTGACACTATTGATCACAATATTCTTTTAAATAGACTCGAAAATTATGTTGGCATTAGTGGAATTGCATTGTCATGGTTCAAATCATACTTATCTGACCGTTATCAGTTTGTAGTAGTAAACGAAGAGATGTCATATCGATCACAAGTTCAATATGGAGTACCGCAAGGCTCAGTACTAGGACCGTTGCTGTTCACTCTGTACATGCTACCCTTGGGAGATATCATTAGGAAGCATGGCGTTAGTTTTCACTGTTACGCTGATGATACTCAGCTCTATATTTCTTCGCGCCCTGACGAAACTTACCAATTCACAAAATTAACGGAATGCATAGCTGATATAAAAAATTGGATGACCAGTAATTTCCTACTACTAAATTCAGAAAAAACAGAGATTCTAATTTTTGGGCCAAAAACTTCTTCACGTAATAACCTAGAATACTGTCTAACACTTGATGGCTGCTCTGTTAAGTCTTCGTCGTCAGTTAGGAACCTGGGTGTGCTCTTTGATACCAATCTTTCATTTGAAGGCCATGTTACTAGCATCTGTAAAACCGCATTCTTCCATCTTAAAAATATATCTAAACTACGACATATGCTCTCAATGAAAAATGCAGAACAGTTAGTTCATGCGTTCATGACCTCAAGGCTAGATTTCTGTAACGCTTTACTGGGTGGTTGTTCTGCTCGCCTGATAAATAAACTACAGCTCGTACAAAATGCAGCAGCTAGAGTTCTTACTAGAACTAGGAAGTATGACCATATTAGCCCGGTTCTGTCAACACTGCATTGGTTTCCTGTTAAACATCGTATAGATTTTAAAATCTTGCTAAGTTCTTACAAAGCACTAAATGGTTTAGCTCCCCAGTACCTGAGCGAGCTCCTAATTCATTATAGTCCTTCACGTCTATTGCGATCTCAAAATTCAGGCCAGCTGATAATACCTAGAATATCAAAATCAACCGCAGGCGGTAGATCCTTCTCCTATTTGGCACCTAAACTCTGGAACAATCTTCCTAGCATTGTTCGGGAAGCAGACACACTCTGTCAGTTTAAATCTAGACTAAAAACGCATTTCTTTAACCTGGCATACACATAACACATTACCAATTTATATTTTCAAATCCGTTAAAGGATTATTAGGCTGCATAAATTAGGTCAGCCAGAACCGGGAACACTTCCTATAACACATGATGTACTCGTTACATCAGAAGAAGAATGGCATCTACGCTAATATTAGTCTTTCTGGTTATCCCGAGGTTCACCGTAGTCAACCGGATCCGGGCCGTATCCAGGTGAGACCAAGGACCTGCGCCTTGACACGACCACGACGCAGCCCTGAAGTATCAGCAGAGATTGAGTCAACTAGATCATCCACTGTGAGGGCCTCATCGACACGACAGCCACGACACAGTTCCTCAACAACCGTCCATACCGGCGTGATGAATACGATCCTCAATTGGATGGAACTGGAATAAATACTTTGAATGTTGCGATCCTATTGGACTTACGATGGCAACCTGAATCGTAACAAAGCACTGTTGGCCAGAGGAGAACTGGCCCCCGACTAAGCCTGGTTTCTCCCAAGGTTTTTTCTCCATTTAAACACCTATTTGCCACTTGTCTGCCACCTGATGTCACCTGATGGAGTTTGGGTTCCTTGCCGCTGTCGCCTTTGGCCTGCTTAGTTGGGGACACTTGACATTTGACTTGACATTTGATATTCAACAGTGCTTTGATCTGCCTGCATTGACACTATTCTTTAAGAGCTGCTGTGCAGCCAAATAATGTACCAGTTATCAATGTAAAGCTGCTTTGACACAATCTACATTGTAAAAAGCGCTATATAAATAAAGGTGACTTGACTTGACTTGACAAGGAGGCAATGCGATATGCAAGCTATGTGAGAGACGCGCTGTATGCGGTAATAGAGTAGCCTACTGAATGATTTACAAGTTTACAAGTTTAAAATATCGAACTTCAATATAGATCGAGTGTGAAACACACGAGGCTTATCATTTGTGTTTATTTTGAGTTCGCTGTGAGTGTTTATACTACATCCTGAGGGCTGTTTCATAAAAGACGCTAAGAAAAGCGAGGATTAAACTCCAACACCTGACTTGAATGAACCTAACAAATAAGTTGGGGCTAAAGCGGTTTCATAAAAGGTCATTGTTCACGCAATCCAGCTAATTTGATCTAGGTTTACCTACGGTGCGTTCCAAACGGGATTTATGGAATAAAAAGTCTGTCAATAATAACACGTGCATAAATCAAACTAAAAATTCTAAATTTTGGAAAAAAACTGTAAAAAAAAAAAAAAAAAAAAAAAAAAAATCTGAGCGCAAAACAGATACAGATATTTGTTTGAGTACGACTCCAGTTTACACACACGAAACATAGTTTTACGAGTACGAATCATGAAGCGACAATACTGTCAAAATTACGTCACCGCTGTCACAGGCATTAATATACGAGTTATATCGATCACACACAGTGCGCGCACGCCCTGATCCTGTCATTCACCTAAAGGGACTGGCTTTTTTTCCGCGCCACTGCAAAAATGGCTGGTCAAAGGAGTGCCCACACGCCGCCTCAGGTAAGTTATTTTGTTCTTCCCTCATTGAAACATTGTATGTCATTAAACATGTTAATTTACTGGACTCAAAATTCGCTGTCGCTGTATTTTTCAGATATATTAGTCGAGTCATATTTAACGATAGTGTGGCGTGAATTCCGTCACGGTCACAACAGGTGTTATGTTAGGCTAGTGCCCATATGAAAAAAAACCCCAAAACCTGTATGGTATTAGATAGCTTCGATATTTGCACCCGTATTTACAATGACACTAATAATTCTTAATTTCTGATAGGAATGCAAAATCAATCGGTAGTTATTAATAGAATAACGAGACACAAACCTCTACGTTCAGTCGCGTTTGCTCCCATTTATTTTTGATCGCAGTGCATACACATACAAACTTTTAGTCCAAAAGTGCGCACATTTGGAAAAATACATGAAGAAAGAATAGAACCAGGGTCATACGCAGGGTTTCATAATTACCGAGGTCACAAAATGTAGTTTGCTAGGGGGGTTCGGGGGCATGCTCCCCCGAGAAAAATCCCCCACCAGGGATAAAAATAATTCAGCAGAGGCAGGGATACATAGACCAGAAGGGGGGAAATCCCCCCCCCATCCCCTACAAATCGCACCCTGCATATACAAATCATTTGCATATCAACTGTACAAGTGCAGTTTCCCAGTCCCCAGCTGACCTTCCACTTCTGCAACCTCTAAAGCAATGCTGGCAGCACTCATGCGTCTGTTTTTTGAAGCCAGCTTCTGCACCTGACGCACAGCACGAGGACTCAACTACTTTGATCGACCCTTGTGAGGCCTGTTCCGAGTGGAATCCATCTTGGAAAACCTCTGTATGACCCTGGCCACTGTACTGTAACTCAGTTTCAGAGTGTTACCGATCTTCTTATAGCCTAGGCCAGTGGTTCCCAACCTTTTTTACGCCAAGGCCCACCTCCTCTCCGAATCAATACGGCCCCCTTTTTTTTTAAATTCACAAAAACATTTGTATTTTAGTGTTATTACTTTTCAACCCCATGTTATTATTTCTTTAAAGAAAAAACTCAAGATAGATTTAAACGTTCAGTGTTCTGTTTTGCAAACTTTGCAGACATTCTTTACAACTTAAAAGTACTTACTCTGCTCAGTAATACAGTAACTTAAATAAGCACAAGTCAACCTGCCATACCAAATAAGACCACAGGGAGATACCAAAGGACTGAATTTAAAAACTATGCAGATCCATTCAAAATTATTGACATATAACACACATAACACCACTGATCCTCTCAAACTTCTCCAAAACACGCTAGTTCGGCGAGCATCCGTTATAAAACACTCACAGTTCATTAATTTTGACAACTACGCAAATATATTGAACTGTGTTCTTGCAGAAATACGATGTTATAGCGATCAGTGAGTCGAGAGCGCACATGCACGGTTTGTTTGCGCATCAATAATTGCGGACTCGCGCATGCCTATACGACTCCTGTATGTCACTGTAATTCGTCTTTACCTTCATTACAATCGTCATCCATCAAAACCTTTTTAGCGACAAAGGTTTTCTTTTTCCAACTGAGAGAGTTTGCGTTTTGAGCCACTGGTCAGTCTGTATGAGAAACAGACTGGGCTGAACCGAAACAATCACAGAATAGCCTACGTACGAGAGAGGTGGTGCCTTGTTTTAAATGTATTTTTTTAATTAATTTAATTTAATTTATTAAATGTAACATATTAATAATTAAATTAATGAATTATATTAATATATTTAAATTAATTTTAATTTATCTCGCGGCCCACCTGGAGGATCACTGAGGCCCCCTAGTGGGCCGTGGCCCACAGGTTGGGAACCACTGGCCTAGGCCATCTTTGTGGAGAGCAACAATTCTAATTCTCAAATCCTCAGAGAGTTCTTTGCCATGAGGTGCCATGTTGAACATTCAGTGGTCAGTATGAGAGAATTGTACTCAAAGCACCAAATTTTAACTGCTCTAATACAAGATACGCAAATTTGTATGGTCCTATCAAGCAGACAAAAACATGAACATGATGAATAGGACATGTGGCTTTGCATGGTTAAAAGACATAGAGCTGTTATCACTTAGGGCAGCGGTTCCCAAACTGGGGTACGCGTACCCCTGGGGGTACGTGAGGTGACAGAGGGGGTACGCGAACAAAATGCCGAATGTTGCCGTTCACTTAATTCTTCCCCTTAAACCTTAAAATAACATTAAAACAGACCATATATTTTCTAATAGGCACAATGCCATAAATGCATGAATACATAAATACATCCAATCAAAATATAACATCTTTTGCGGTCAAATCTGACAGCGTCCATTTCCACATAAGCAGCGTGCATATGGTGCAGGTTGCGTGCAGAGTCTGCTGCCTGAGCAAATCGCGCTACATTACTGCCGTTCTCGACAATGTACCTCTAGATTTAGCACTTGAACAAATAGCCTGGCACAAAAGGTGCATAGAGATCAATTTAAGATTCAAACTCTTGATACAAAAACATACCTTTTGTGAGTTCTTGTTTTTAATGTTGATAATATTATACAAGCAAGAATGCAAATCCTAATATCCACACGATTGCAAATGTGTTATTGATTTTATACATTTCAACAAACAAAATGGTAATAAAGTAAGTGATGTTCTTCACAATATTGTCAGTATTTGCTCTATTTTGCAATGAAATAATAGCTCCAGCGAAAGCCACAGCAGAACTACAACACACAGCGGTGTTTCGTGAACGAATCTGCGGCTTTGAACGAATTGTTTGTGATTCAATGATTCATTCATTCATAAGTACAGCCACTTGCTTCGTTGAACGAACGACTCGATGACTCTTACCGCCATCTACTGGCAGTTTTAGTATTTAAAAGAATCACTTTTCAAGTTTTATCATTGCATATTTCTCTATTGAACTTTTTTTTTATTATTATTTAAAACATTATTAATGTTGTAAAGGTATTTATAAAGATAAAAAAATGCACTGGAAAGTCAATTTAGGGGGCAAATATTGTTCCTTAATGGAAGAAGTGCAGTCTAAGTGGAGAGGGGGTATGCAGAAGGATGGTAAATGCCTCAGGGGGTACTCCACTCTAAAAAGTTTGGGAACCACTGTCTTAGGGTGTACTCACTTTTGTTGCCAGCTATTTAGACAATAATGGCTGTATGTTGAGTTATTTTCAGAGGACAGTAAATCTATACTGCTATACAAGCAGCACATTGACTACTCTAAAATATCTACAAGTTTCATTTCTATAGTATTGTCCCTTGAGAAGATATACTAAAATAGTTACTGAAATGTGAGGGGTGTACTCACTTTTGTGAGATACTGTATGTTTCCACTTAATTCCTCATATTACAGCAGTATTATATAATATAATACTATTATATAATATTATATAATAGTATTATATTATAGTTATAGTTCATAAATATGTGTGTATTTTGCACTCTTGACATTTTAGAGTGTCTCCCCTTCATTGCTGTGCACTTTTTTTCTGCACAGTGGTTGATTTGTAGTTTGTACCATCAAAAGATTTTCTGAGTTGTTGTTTTTTTTTCTTCTGCATTTCCCATTTGATTTATTTCCTATGGTGGTCATTTTTGACCATGAAGGAGCCAAGTGTGACTTTTTTTCCTGACCCTTTAACATATCCAAATCATGTCCATGATTTTTTGTTCACATAGCTAATGCAACAAAAATCACCAAGTGTAATCCTACATTAACACGTTAATCTAATTAATTAATTTTGTGATTAAAATGTTAATTTTGTAATTAAAGTGCTTGTGTGTGTAGTTTATATGCTGTGTTTCATCTAAGATTCAAAGTCTATGATTATACTTTATATGACTCTGATTGACTCCACTTACTTTATATGATTATATGACTCCACTTAGTACAAGATGAGAGCAAGGGCATGAGTGAAGTACAACCTTAAACTAATGCACTATGTTTTATACACATCTTAAGAGATATAGTGGACATTCATACTAAATTTGCATTATTTCCCTATGTTTTTACATCATGAAAATCTATAAGGCTTTAGTTGTATGTGGGACATATATGACATACAGGATTGAAAACACATCAGTATTATGCAATTTGTATATGTGGTTTTTGCAGCACATATGTCTCTTATAGTATTCTGTTGGAACATATAAGAATCACAGATGTTTTTTAACAAAACTTTTACATATGGGTGTACAGTCAGTGAGTGCAGTTTCTCTGAGAAATACTTGTTAAAATAAATTAATAGATTATACTACTGCTTTATTAATTCATGAATGAGAATGAGAATGAGCTTTATTGCCAGGTATGTTTACACATACTAGGAATTTGTTGTAGTGACAGAAGCTGTCTTTTTTATGTCAGATTTCGTCAATTAGTGGAATTGCACTTAATTTTGCTTACTAAAATAATGCTTTAAGCATAATCGATGCGTGTCATGCCCAACAACTATAGCGTGTAATTTATTGCTTAAGTTTTCATTGTTTATCATTGGGTCAGTGTAGCTCAAGTGATCCAATAGTGATGTAAAAAAATACTGTTTCCAGGTTCAAGCCTCTGTTCTGTTTTAAGTGTTAAACAGCCGTTTATGAGCATTAGTCATTTATAGTGTAGGAAACTTTTTCCTCGTCAAAGCAGAGACCAGGAGACGTTGGGATATCTTTCAAGCAGAAGTTACTCTTTATTGAGAAACACGCTGTGCGTCGCGGTAGTCATCCAAGTCCAACTAAGGCAGTGTATACATGATGTTTTATAGGCATTCAGTGGGCAGTCCTTAAAGGTGTTACCCTTACACACAGCCTTAGAAGTGACCACTAAAACAAAAGCATCTAAAGACAATACAGGCAATTACCCCCGACTGTGTAGATAATAGTACCCCAAATGGTATAAACAGTAGCTGGTCACGAGAACTAAGACTATGTAAACATTCACACATGGTTTGACTTCCAGTAGGAAGATCAAAGCATTCAAATGTATAGGTGCTAACCCAATCAGTCTGACAGTATAGCCCATACCTTCACGTTATAATAGAGACAAAGGCACAGCTGTGTCTTGAGCTTGTCATGCCAAATGGTCAGGAAGTGCATAAAGATACCTGGGCTGCCTGACTTGATTTTCTTAGAAAGTCATCCTTTTTACCTCAAAATGTTAAATACAATGTACTTTACCTTAGTATTTCATATGATGTTATGTCAGGACGTAGGATCAGCAGATCTTAAACAGATTCTTAAATTTGTAATCCCACAGTCCCCCCTTTGAGAGTTCTAATAACTCTCACATAATACAAATTTAAACCTACTTAAATCCCTTCTATACTATAACCTATGTTTGTTAACGTAAGTCCCATCTTCCAGTCATGTAACTTGAAATAGTTACAGGCACATACATCTTATTCTGTGTCATGTCCGACATTTACACAAGTGTTGTTCTTTTACTTGAGTAAACTGTTGATACACATATACAACACAGGGTGGTAACATGTTGTATAAACTACATGATGACACAGAAAACCATGTAGCCTAAGCGTGGATGTCTTAAAAGTCCATGGCGCCTGAATAGCTGTGGCGTCTGTTCCCTGTAGAGTCCATTTCCAACGCATTTCCATGTCTGTTCCAAGTTGCTCAGATGACTCTGTCGTCATGAAGGTTGTTCATGGATATCTGGGGTGATGCTTTACACCAGGTGCTGCTTATGAGCTGTCATGGCATATACACATACCTACAACACAAGAAAACAAAGAAACAGCAGACCAGCAGTATTTATGCATAGACTTTAGTAAGTTAGACCTCTGATGATCGTATAGTTTTTATGTCTAACTCTTATCATATCAAACTTCTAGTGATCGTATAGTGGTTTTGTTCTTCTTTTTCTTAACCTAGTCTTAATCAATTTGACACCTATAGACCAGTAAGGTGGGGATAAACTACTGAGAGGGGGAAACCTATGAGGAAGTCTTCACCACAGGGTTGGCCCCCGAGGCCTGTTGCACTTCGGTTCTTCCCTGGGCTCCTCACTGGTCTTTGTGTCCTATCCTCTCCCTGTAATTAATTTGCAAACTTTACTGTGCTACATCTCCATCTTCCATTGAAACATCAGTCATAGCAGACATCCTAACCCATAGAGGATGGATAAGTGAATGGAGTGTGCTGTAGCATAACATTTAAGGCTGTGAGTGTACTTAACCAGTGTCCCCCAAATGGTGGAAGTGACAGTCAACTTTCTTTTGTTCAGAATGAGTCTTTCAGCTTTCTTGTAAATTAGTGGGGAAATTAAGCACTCACAGCCCAAATGGTTATCATGTCAGCAAGCTGTTGCTCCAAGAGTTTGGAGTAGAGGGGAGGGGCAGTTTCAATGTAGCAAGTAGACTGAGTAGGAGCTGAGTAAAGCTGTTCATTTCTTTTAATGTCTTTTTGTTTTTCCTACACTCTTTCATCCAATGTCCAGGTTTACCACAGTAATGACAACTGTCTTTTCTCTTAGGACATTTACGTTTCTGTCGATTCTCTGTGTTGACCTTAAAGGATGCTGCTGCAGTCTTTACTCTTGTCTTGACATCGGAGTCTCTTTCCCAAGTAGCTAACCTATCCAAGTTGTTTTGCAGGGTTCCACTGGACCATGTTAGGTCTAAGAAAGGCAATGCATTTCTGTATTCTGATAAAAGCCCATCAAACCACATGCGGACCAGTGGTCCATTATCCTCTAGCACCTTCTCTGGATTGTCAGCTATTCCACTGTATGCTGCAGCTGACTGACAAAATCTTTCAGTGAACTCACTTACAGTTTCATCCTTCTTCTGTACACAACTAGTGATCTCTGACCAGTCCACCTTTGGTCCAACAAGGTTCTGTAACACTCTCAGAACTCCTTCTCTCAATTCGCCTTTGCTGGAATGCTGAAACTCAGAATTATTTACAGCACTTTCAAAATCTTTTAATTCTGACTCTGTCAAGATTTGTGACATTAGCTGGGTGACTTCAGCTAGGGACATATCATAGAGCTTCATTTTTCTGGACAACTCTCTCCTAAACTAAGAAAAATTTCTATGCACTGATGGCAAACTCTCAGCAAGTCTGTCTATGTCTTCAGGACCAAGAGCTGTATTGACTGCTTGTAAATGCAGTATGGGGGTTACAGATGGAACTGTGTCAACCCCTTTTACCCTACTCTGAGCCTTTTGTCTTGCTCCACACACTTCAACTGCGTTTACATCTTTATCCATCAATCCAGTATTGATATTGTCCTCTATTCTACATAAAGACTGTAAGTCAGGATAGCTTTCATCTGACTGTTGGTCTTTTGAGTCACTTTTGGCTGATGCTTTGTTACGACCCAACTTCTGAGTGAGACGAGAGACTCGAGTGTGCAACTGTTTGTTCTGCTCTTCTAACTTAGCAATACGTTGGATTTGTTCTTGTGCAGTGGATAGAGTAAATTCTCTGTGGCAGCAGATAATGCCCTTCATATTTTTCTTCCGAATACAAGCACCAAGTACTTTTTTGCATTCCTCAATAGACCAAACTTTCTGAATGAATCCCAAATTTCTTTGTCAAATCCAATCTGACTCAGTCACTATTGAGTCCATGTGCTGTCCTAACAATGGATTTAAACTCACTGTCTGTCCATAAAGGGGTAACTAGTCCACCTTTCTCAGTTGTTGGAATTAGTCTAGCGTTCTTTCTCAACATTTTGTAATGTCTTTCTGGCACAACAATACACTTTCAACACTTCCCTGACAGAGCAGAGGACAAGCAATAACTTCTCTGACAAAGCAGAGGGTAACCTAGTGGCTAAAACACATATTTTCAACCTTCCCTGGTGAGCATAAATCTTCCCTAGCTTTACAGAAGATAAACCTTCTCTAGCAATGTAGATGATAACCACTTCTATTAAACAACCTTCCCGGACTATACAGAGGATGAACCACTTCTCTGGCAAAGCAGAGGATAACACAAATTATTAGCACTTTACACTAATTCTTCCCTGCCTGAACAGAGGCTAACCAATATTAGCATGTAATGCTAATCTTCCCTGCCTGAACAGAGGCTAACCAATATTAGCACGTGATGCTAATCTTCCCTGCCTGAACAGAGGATACCAATATTAGCACGTAATGCTAATCTTCCCTGCCTGAACAGAGGATAACCTTCATCTTTAAAAAAAACATTTTTAGAGGATAACTTGGTTAACCAAACCCTACAGCTGTCTGTTAACTCTTCTCTGACGGTGCAGAGGATAACAAATTTGTACTGGTCTTAAAGGTTCTTTTGGATAGAGTATCACTCACCAACCCTTGGTTGTACAGGAAAATTCAGCCTGGATCTTCTTTTGGATCAGATCTTTGTTGTGCTTGAAGTTTCAGTCTGGATTGAGGTGAGAAGCTCTATCCGGGTCACGGCACCAAAACTGTAGGAATCTTCTTCCTCGTCGAAGCAGAGACCAGGAGACGTTGGGATATCTTTCAAGCAGAAGTTACTCTTTATTGAGAAACACGCTGTGCGTCGCGGTAGTCATCCAAGTCCAACTAAGGCAGTGTATACATGATGTTTTATAGGCATTCAGTGGGCAGTCCTTAAAGGTGTTGCCCTTACACACAGCCTTAGAAGTGACCACTAAAACAAAAGCATCTAAAGACAATACAGGCAATTACCCCCGACTGTGTAGATAATAGTACCCCAAATGGTATAAACAGTAGCTGGTCACGAGAACTAAGACTATGTAAACATTCACACATAGTTTGACTCCCATTAGGAAGATCAAAGCATTCAAATGCATAGGTGCTAACCCAATCAGTCTGACAGTATAGCCCATACCTTCACGTTATCAGAGACAAAGGCACAGCTGTGTCTTGAGCTTGTCATGCCAAATGGTCAGGAAGTGCATAAAGACACCTGGGCTGCCTGACTTGATTTTCTTAGAAAGTCATCCTTTTTACCTCAAAATGTTAAATACAATGTACTTCACCTTAGTATTTCATATGATGTTATGTCAGGACGTAGGATCAGCAGATCTTAAACAGATTCTTAAATTTGTAATCCCACAATAGCATACCTTTAAACAAAGCTTTTAAAAAGTTTCACTGTACTCTGCAGTCTCCAGGCTCACAGGGTCCCAGACAGTAATATTTTAACATATTGAATTCTTATCTGTCTTTCACAGGAACCATTGATGACACAATTATTAGAACGCCTCAGGTCAACAATAAGTACTGTTGTAGATGGGCATCAGCTGGACTTTGACTATTTTCACTACATCCTAAACCAGGAAGTCTTTATTTTGACATCTGCCTCCACAATTTTTGAGGTGCCTCATGACATTTTGGAGACCTTTCTGACTCTACAAAGAAAAGTTCATGCAGCTCTTGAACAAGAGGCCTCACCAATTCTAATAACAGAATCTGCTGGTGGACGAGGCCGGCCTAAGTACATTGTTTCTGAGGAACTGCTGTCCCAACTTATTGACATGTCTTTACCGATTACTTGCACTGCAAACATTTTAGGAGTCAGCCAGTCAACCATCTTCCGCCGAATGCGTGAATTAGGTCTTGCTACAAAAAGTACTTCTAGTACTCTTACTGACCAGGAATTGGACAATGTCATTGTGGCCATCAAAAGAAGAGTACCAAATGCAGGATATAGGATGGTAAAAGGTTGCCTGCAAGCAGAGGGACACAGAGTTCAATGGACCCGCATAAAAGACTCCATGGATAGAGTTGATGCTCCTGGCATTTTAGAAAGGATGACACAGCTCGGGTGCATTGTCAGGAGGACATATTTCGTACAACAACCTTTGTCCTTGGTCCATATTGACACCAATCACAAACTCATAATGTAATTGTACAGTTCTTTTATGTTTAAGGATATCTAATAACTGTAATATTATACAATCCAAATTGTTTTCCCAAAAAAAAAAAAAAAAAAAAAAAATCCAACCTTTTTTCTTTTTAGGTACAACATTGTCATATTTGGGGGGATAGATGGGTACTCGCGAAAGTATTATGTTTTAAAATTAACATACCTAACAGGTAGTCTAGTCTCATAGTTCTGCATTTGTTTTTGTTTTGTTTTTTGTAATATATAATTGTTTATGCCTTATCTTTGTCTTTATATAGATCATGTACCTGGAACCAGCATCTAACAACTGCTCAAGCACTGCCCTTGCATTCTTTCTTAAGTCTGTGCAGAACCATGGCTGGCCTTCAAGGTAAGTGTAAGGATTGGGTTAATGGAGTTAGGATCCATTTGCAGTTTTTATTTATAAGCAAACACAACAGGGCAAGGACAAGGCAGAGGCGTAAACAGGGACAGGCAGAGATCAGGGCAGGCGGCAAACAAACAGAGTCCAAAGACAGGCAGAGAACAGGGCAGGCAGCAAACGTACAGAATCCAGGAACAGGCAAAGGTCAGGGCAGGCAGCAGAGAATAAAACACGAGGAACAGTCCAGTCAAACAAGAATAGCAATCCACAATAACGCTCAGAAAAGATCACCAGGAAAAAAAAAAAAATATATCAATCAAGACTTTGCGTGAAGGTGTGGGTGCAAGTGTCTTTTATGTGTGAGTGAGTGATTGCATAATGGGTAGCAGGTGCAGGGTGATCAGTCCAGGGTATAAGGGTAGATGGGAAATGGAGTCCAAATGATGTGTGTAGTCCAGGATGGAGTGCCCTCTGGTGGCAATGATGGGCACTCTCACTGGTGATCGTGACATAGCCCCCCTCCTAAGGAGCCGCTTCCAGACGCTCCTAAACTCAAAACCCAGAAAGTCCTGGAGGGAGGTGGAGTGGAGGCGGAACAGTGTGCGGGATGGAGGGCCAGGTCCATGAAGCGGTTGAAGGCCTGGAGACTGAGGCAGGGCAGATGGCCCGGGCAGAGAAGGCTGGACAGACAGCCAGGGAGACAGGCTTGAAGACCCCCACAGCGGAGCAGAGGACGCCCACGGCAGTGCAGACAGGCTTGAAGACCCCCACAGTGCAGCAGAAGACCACCACAGCAGTGCAGACAGGCTTGAAGACCCCCACAGCGGAGCAGACGACCACCACGGCAGTGTAGACTGGCTTGAAGACCACCAGGGCAGATCTGGCAACACCGGAAACCACCAAGGCTGATTAGGTGAAACTGCAACATGAAGCACAGAGAGATGGCCATTAGGGCCGTAACAGGACAGGCAGGGAGCTCAGGAATGCCCTCCAAGGCTCTGAGCAGGACGTCCTGTCTGGTTGTCTTGAGGCAGACAGGCGGTTCAGGAAGGACCTCTGTGGTCGCGTCGAGGCAAACATGGAGTTCAGGTATGATCTCTGTGGTTGTATCGAGGCAGACAGGAAACTCAGGGACGACCTCAGTGGTCACATCAGGGCAGACAGGGAACTCAGGGGTCACAAGGCTGGGCTCTGGGACAGCAGCGAACTCTAGAGGGGACTCATTGGCTGAGGTGGACTCTGGAGTGAATTTTTGGACTGGAGCGGACTTAAGGACAGGAGTGGGCTCTGGAGCAGATTCATGGATTGAAACTAATGTGTGTGCAGCCCACACACACCAAATGGCTGTGGCCATAATGGCCAGCGCTGCAATCTCTGAGGGCTCAGGCATGGCAGCCATCGTGGCTGAGGGCTCAGGTGTGGCAGCCATCTTGGCTGAGGGCTCAGGCGTGGCAGCCATCTTGGCTGAGGGCTCACAGACAGCCACCTTAGCCGTGACAGAACAGGGCAAAAGTTCATAGACGGCCTCCTTAGCCGTGACAGGACAGGATGAGAGTGTGTCGCTGGATGCCACCACCGTGCCAGTAGCTGAAGCAAGCACCGCCACTTCGTGAGGTTCTGCAGCATATGCCGCCACCTCTAGGGAAATTGCAGCGGGAGTAACTACCTCCAGAAGTTCTGCCGCATAAGCCGCCACCTCTGGAGATTCAGCGGTGATGTACGTGGCCCAGGTACACCATAAGGCGACCCCCATTATGGGGAGCGTTGCAGACAGGGGAATCAGTTCAGGAGCAGGAGGGCTAAAATTAATTGGTTTGGGGAAACCAGCTGTTCGTACTGACACCAGCGGTGGATCCTCCACGCTGGATGCAAACCTCTGATGCTTGATGACGGGTTCCCCTGACAGAACAGAGGGGGGTTGTGGTATGACAACCACAACAAGACGTGATTCTGGGGTGTCAGACATAATGTGACGAGGCTCTGGAAGATCCGCTAACACGTGACGAGGCTCTGGAAGATCCGCTGAGACGTGACGAGGCTCTGGAAGATCCGCTGAGACGTGACGTGGCTCTGGACGATCAGCGGAGACGTGACGTGGCTCTGGACGATCAGCGGAGACTTGACTGGACTCATGAAGATCAACTGTAACTTGACTTGGCTCACGAAGATCAACTGTGTCTTGACTGGATTCATGAAGATTAGCAGTGATTTGACTTGACTCACGAAGATCAACTGGAACTTGACTTGGATCATGAAGATCAACTGTGATGTGACTGGATTCATGAAGATCAGCCGTGATTTGACTTGACTCACGAAGATCAACTGTGACTTGAGTTGTGGCCGCCATTTTGTGAGCGTGTTCTAGCGTGGCTACCATCATACGAGTGAGTGGAGGATCGCGGTCCTCCGCGACACCCACAGTGAATGCTGAACCAACAGTCCACAGAACATAATCCAAAAAACTACCCAATGACAAACGAGGACCCTCATGAATCACTTTTGATTATAAAGGCTGATTAAGGCCATCACAGAAAAAGTCTAATGTACAGTCCGGTAATTCTGAGCCATTAGCCAAAGCCAAATATTCCCCAAAGTAACCCTCGAGTGATCGTGTGCCTTGCTTGAGCGCTAGCAGCAGAATCGCTGCGTTCATACCTGGCCAATGTCCCTTGGAGAAGCCGCTGGATCCTTGTTTGGCGAAGTCTTCTGTAAGGATTGGGTCAATGGAGTTAGGATCCATTTGCAGTTTTTATTGATAAGCAAACACAACAGGTCAAGGACAAGGCAGAGGCATAAACAGGGACAGGCAGAGATCAGGGCAGGCGGCAAACGTACAGAATCCAGGAACAGGCAAAGGTCAAGGCAGGCAGCAGAGAATCAAACACAAGGAACGGAACAGTCCAGTCAAACACAAGAATAGCATTCCACAATAACGCTCAGAAAAGATCACCAGGGAAAATCAAGACTTCGCGTGGAGGTGTGGGTGCAATTGTCTTTTATGTGTGAGTGAGTGATTGCATAATGGGTAGCAGGTGCAGGATGATCAGTCCAGGGTATGAGGGTAGATGGGAAATGGAGTCCAAATGATGTGTGTAGTCCAGGATGGAGTGCCCTCTGGTGGCAATGATGGGCACTCTCACTGGTGATCGTGACAGTAAATTGTATAAACTAGTTTTGCTGCTCCCCAATTCCTTGTTTCTATTTTAGTAATGTCAAAGTCTCTTAAAGACAGGTCCGCAGGTTTTTCCGCAGTTTTTCCCAGTTACCTGTCTTTGTATGTGGACTGTTTGTTAATGTTCAGTGACTGTTCATCTGTTTTCTTCTCATGTTTTTAGTTTTAAATGTTGTTGTTGTTGTTAATAATAATAATAATATTGTATTTATTTAGGGTTAGGGGTGATGAAGGTGTGGAAAATGTGAGAGTTGCAGAAACCATGTTCAGAGTGAAAGGCACAGGAAGAGGGAGCTTCACCGCTGGCAAAAGTGTACATAATCAAAGGTAAGAAATGAAGCATCTCATTGCTGTAAATTTGGATAAGCAGATTTATGAAAATTATATAATAAACATATTTAAGTTACAGAACTTATGAATAATTTACAAATTACATTTGTCATTTACACACCCTCATATTTTAAACCTGTACGACTTCTATTTTGTGGAACACCAAAGGATATATAAAGCAGAATGATAGCAAAAAATGCAGTGACTTATTGTTAACTTTCTGCCTGACATCCCCTTTAATGTTCTACTGTACAAAGTCTTACAGGTTTAAGGGTTTCATTAGTTAATACTAGTTAATTACTTTAGTTAATATGAACTAAGAATGAACTATCTCTATAGCATTTATTAATCTTTGTTCATTTCAACATTTACTTGTACATTATTAAAATCTAAAGTTGTATTTGTTAACATTATTTAATGTAAGGTGAACTAATATGAACAAGGAACGACTGTATTTAAACTAACATTAACAACTGTATTGCTCAATGTTAGTTCATGTTAGGCAATACATTAAAGGGTTAGTTTACCCCAAAATGAAAATTGTCATTAATTACTCACCCTCATGTCTTTCCAAACCTGTAAGATTTTTGTTCATCTTCAGAACACAAATTAAGATATTTTGATGACAGAATGTAACGAGAATGAACCTCATTGGTTATGCAGCATGTGGAACAACTTGAGGGTGAGTAAATGACAGAATTTTCATTTTTGGGTGAACCATCCCTTTAACAAATGTGACTTATTGTAAAGTGTTACCAACTAAACTGATTTGAAAAAAAATGTTTCCCCCTTTTAGAATTGAACGTCTGTGGCGAGACGTCTGGCTTGGTTGAACACAGCTGTATTATGACATTCTCCACAGCCTCGAGGAAGATAGTTTGTTGGACTTACCTGATTCTCTTCATGTGTTCTGTACACATTATGTATTCATCCCACGCCTGCAGCACGACCTCCATACTTTTTCTGAAGGCTGGGATAATCACCCATTACGGTCTGAAGGTGGACTCACCCCTAACCAGCTGTAGGTTTTGGGACACATGCAGAACTCAACCCAGGATGAGGAGGAATTTCAGGTTAAATTTTTATTAATTTCTATATACTTTTGCTGTGTTGTCAAATTATTTTTGGTACTGTTGCTTAAAGTATAATGCAATTGTTTTCTATAATACATTTAAGAATCTGGAGCTGTTTGGAACAGACTGGGAGACATTTGACAGCGTAGATGAAGCTGGAGGAGTTCACGTACCAGAAATTCAGTGCCCACTGACTGCTGCTGCGGTGGAAATGGTAAAATCAACAATTGATCCTCTTGCACCATCTGACTCTTATGGAAGAGATATTTATACATCTTTGCTTCAATATGTTAAAAGAATGTTGACAACACAATGACTGTCTGAAATTGTATCTGCAGTGGACAATTAAAAGTTTGTACATATTCAGACATATGAAATAAGTAATCATTGTAAATGTTGTGTAGAAGAGATTTATAAGAATTTACATGAAGATGTTTTTAACACTTAATGATTTAGTTTATTGTATAGAATTTCATAACGTACATATTCAGACATATAAAATAAGTAAACATTGTAAATGTTGTGTAGAAGAGATAAGAATTTACAAGATTTATAAGAATTTACATGATGTTTGGAATTTACACAATGCAAGGAATTATATTAAAAATAAAGAGATTATCCACCCAAAACTATTTTTTGTATTGCATAGAACAGAAAATATTAGGGATGTGCCAAAACCAAATAACTTATTTGGAAAGGCACAGATAATGATGACGCATTCTACAGAGCCCCTAATGGGACATGGTGATGGAAAAAATATGAGAGGGGATGAAAAAACAATTTCTCTCATATAATGTTTTTTTTTTTCTTTCTATTATTATGTCCCTTTAGGTGCTCCGTAGAATGTGCACATTCCTAACGTTAACCAATTATTTTAACAAGAAATTATCCTAAGGAAAACAATTTTACTCTACTGCTAACAAAAGGCACTTAAAAAGCTGACCTATGCTTACTATGATTCAAATGATTATCAAATGATTCAGCATGCCTTACAGCCATTTCCATTACAAATTTAAAGTCATGAAATGTTTTCAGGTGAGCTGTAGGAAATGTAATGGTGCGAGTACATGCACTGACAGATGGAAAACAAATAGTGTGAGCTGTGTCACAATCATGAAAGAACTTGACTGTGATGCTGAAGTCCCTTAGCTCATTTGGAAGAATAGGCTTGTGTCTCTGGCCTGTCATCCACTGCATGACTTTGCCAACATTCATGTCTTCTGTATCTTCACCTGGTTCTTAAAAAAAAAAAATACGTACATGTCAAGTCAACTTCATTTATATAGCGCTTTTTACAATACAGATTATTTCAAAGCAGCTTTACAGTGATAATAGGAAAATTAATGGACAGATTGTTTTGGCTTTACAGCAGCAAGTTATTGTCCAGCTAAAGTAAGTTTTTGATTGATTCTCTTCCATTGTAAAAATCATTAGTTATTAAAGGGTTAGTTCACCCAAAAAATGAAAATAATGTCATTTATTACTCACTCGCTGCAGTTTTTGTGGCAAATACATTTGCATCTTTTGACCTCTAAGTGGCGCTTTAAGGCCCCATTATACCATGGTCTGTTTGAGTTAAAGGGTTAGTTCACCCAAAAATGAAAATGTCATTTGTTACTCACCCTCATGTCGTTCTACACCCATAAGACCTTCGTTCATTATCAGAACACAAATTAAGATATTTTTGATGAAATCTGATGGCTCAGTGAGGCCTCCATTGACAGCAAGTTAATTTACACTTTCAGTGTCCAGAAAGGTACTAAAAACATATTTAAAACAGTTCATGTGAGTACAGTGGTTCTACCTTAATATTATAAAGCGAGAAGAATACTTTTTGTGTGCCAAAAAAACTAAACAACGATTTTTCAACAATATCTAGTGATGGGCGATTTCAAAACACCGTTCGAATCTTTTGTTTCGATTCAGCGGTTTGGAGCGCCAAAGTCACGTGATTTCAGCAGTTTAACAAAAAAAAGTTACATTTCAAGGCTTCGGTCACTTTTGACCGTAAAGAAGGCAAGTTTGACTCCTAAACGAAGAGGGCCAGAGGGTTAAATGTTTTTAGTACCTTTCTGGACACCAAAAGTGTAAATTAACTTGCTGGCAATAGAGGCCTCACTGAGCCATTGCATTTCATCAAAAATATCTTAATTTGTGTTCCGAAGATGAACGAAGGTCTTATGGGTGTAGAACGACATGAGGGTGAGTAAAAATGAAAATAATGTCATTTGTTGGGTGAACTAACCCTTTAACTCAAACAGACCATGGTATAATGGGGCCTTAAAGCACCACTTAGAGGTCAAAAGATGCAAATGCATTTGCCACAAAAACGTCTCGGTTACGTATGTAACCCTCGTTCCCTGAAGGAGGGAACGGAGACGTACGTCAGTAGTGACTGACGAATTGGGATATCGCCAGAGAGCCCCATCAGCTTAGAGTGAAACTAAACAAGCCAATGGAATTGGCGTGCGATATTTGCATAATGCGCACCGCCCCCGCAAGGCGGGTATAAATAGGGAAGCGGATGCAATCGCACTCCGTTTTTCGCTGAGGAGAGAACCTTGAGTCTGCACTACAGCGAAGGCACAGGAACTGTGGCGACGGGACGTACGTCTCTGTTCTCTCCTTCAGGGAACGAGGATTACATACGTAACCGAGACGTTCCCTTTCAGTCGGTCACGTTCGACGTACGTCAATAGTGACAGACGAATTGGGATCCCAAATAAAACGCCACAGTTACTGACCCCTTCCAGCGCCCAGCGTAAGCTCCAGCCACCCGGAGCAATGAGAGAGTCTACTGCTGTTCCGCAAGACCCACACAGTAAGACTTAGACAACACTGGGGAAGCGAACCCATAGGGGACACTGCGGAGGCCACAACCTACCCTGCAGGGGAGGAATTACGTGGAAATACACATATGGACTGGCCGTGGGCAGTACGCATGGGAGTCCCTGGGATGGCTCCAGCCTAGAGATAGGGGGAGATTCATCTGACTGGTGACAGCAGAGCTGGCTCTGCTAAGGGAAAGACACGGGCTCACCGCAGGGAGTTTGACCGTGGACAATACACATATGGGACCACTCACGTGGAGGGGTCACAACATATGGCACCCAGCCAAACATCAACGTCGGAGACGGACGTTTGGCCTGGCATCAGACACTCCGCAATGTCCGAGCCGCAAGGGGAGGCGGAGGAACTCGACAGGGTTCGCCAAGCTGGGAACTCTACTGGAGCAATAGATGCACATATCCGGCCCAGGGGGCGGGAGTGGCATAGCAAGCCGACACTAGGATGGGTTCTTCGCGTTACCGGCTACTGTAATCGAGTACACGGGAAGATACTGTTCCACACGAAGGCTATAGAATTTAGCGAACGTGTTGGGTGTTGCCCAGCCCGCAGCTCTACAGATATCTGTCAGCGAGGTGCCGTGCGCCAGCACCCAGGAAGAGGCAACTCCTCTAGTGGAGTGAGCTCTTAACCCGAGCGGGCAAGGCACGCCTTGGGACTGATAAGTTCCATCCTCTGCTTAGAGACAGCCTTTCCCTTCTGCTGGCCTCCGTAACAGACGAAGAGCTGATCTGAGGTCCTAAAGCTTCGCGTTCTATCCACGTACGGGCGCAGAGTGCGGATGGGACAGAGCAAAGCCAGGGCTGGGTCTGCCTCCTCCGAAGGCAGCGCTTGCAGGTTCACTACCTGGTCTCTGAAGGGAGTGGTAGGAACCTTGGGCACATATCCAGGCCGGGGTCTCAAGATAACGTGAGAGTCACCGAGCCCGAATTCCAGGCACGATTCGTCGACTGAAAATGCATGCAGGTCCCCTACCCTCTTGACCGAGGCCAATGCAACCAGGAGGATGGTCTTAAGGGACAGTACTTTTAACTCCACTGACTGCAAAGGCTCAAAAGGGATGACCCCGGAGAAATGTAAGTACCAGGGAGAGATCCCAAGAGGGTATAGAGGAAGGGCGAGGCAGATTCAGTCTCCTCGCCCCCCTCAGGAACCTGACGATCAGGTCGTGCTTCCCCAAGGACTTACCATCAACTGCATCGTGATGTGCGGCAATAGCGGCAACTACACCTTGAGGGTGGAGGGAGACAGCCTTCGCTCCAAGCCCTCTTGCAGGAAGGAAAGCACTGACCAAACATGATCGGGGGTCCTCTCGGTGAGAGGAACACCATTTGACGAACAGGTTCCACTTCAACGCATAGAGGTTCCTCGTAGAAGGAGCTCTAGCGGAAGTGATAGTTTCTACAACCGACTGGGGGAGATCACTTAGAACCTCCGCGTCCCGTCCAGGGACCAGACATGGAGTTTCCAGAGGTCGGGACGTGGGTGCCAGAGGGTGCCCCGTCTCTGAGTCAGAAGGTCCTTCCTCAGAGAAATAGGCCAAGAAGGTGTTGTCGCGAGGAGCATCAGTTCCGGACAATATGGAGCCACTAGCAAGACCTGCTCCTCGTCCTCCCTGACTTTGCACAGGAGCTGTGCAAGTAGGATCACTGGAGGAAACACATTTGCATAGGCCCTGGGGTCATCTGTTTGCCAGAGCATCCATGCTGAGAGCGCCCTCGGTCAGGGAATAAAACAACTGGTAATGGGCTGTGTCCGGAGAGGCAAACAGATCTATCTGTGCGGCCCTGAAACTGTGCCAGATCAGCTAGACCACCTGGGGATGGAGTCTCCATTCGCCCGGAAGCGGAGGCTGCCGTGAGAGCTCGTCGGCTGCACGGTTGAGCACGCCTGGGACGTGAATGGCACGAAGCGACCTCAGATGCTTCTAACTCCATAGCAAGAGATGGCGGGCGAGTTGCGACATGCGACGGGAGCGTAGACCACCCTGATGGTTTGATGTACGCAACGGTCGCAGTGCTGTCCGAACGGACCAGTACATGCTTGTCTGACAACAGCTCCTTGAAGCGGCCCAGTGCAAGATGTACTGCTAGCAACTCGAGGCAATAGATATGCCAATGCAGTTGGGGCCCCATCCACAGACCCGACACTGCATGCACGTTGTACGTGGCTCCCCACCCGGTGGCAGAGGCATCTGTGGAGACCATAGCATGCCTGGACACTTGTTCAAGGGGAACTCCTGCCCGCAGGAACGAAGGGTCCGACCACCGAGTGAGGGTACGACGGCAGTTCGGTGTCACGGGGACACGGAAAGTACCGTGTTGCCACACCCATCTCGGGACCCGGCGGTGAAGCCAGTGCTGAAGCGGCCTCATATGAAGCAATCCGAGTGGCGTGACTGCGGCTGTGGATGCCATATGTCTGGCAGGTGTAGGCTGCTGCTTTGCAGACTTATCAGGGGCAGAGGACGATGCAGGCGGGCATTAAAGAGGTGTGTGAACTCGCAAGTACAATGTCAGAAACAGTAATTTGCTCTGGTCCCCTTCCTGTTCGTTGGAGTGATCAGATAGTTAGCAGATTATCATCACTCAATGGCTGGCTGTCTAAGTGGTGTCCGCAGAATAATATAGGTTTCATAGACAATTGGAAAAGTTTTTGGGGCAGACCTGACCTGTTGAAAAGAGATGGTATTCATCCCTCCTGGGATGGTGCTGCTCTTCTCTCTAGTAATATGGCACATATTACTAGACAAACTGGGGCCCAGGTCAGGAAGCAGACAGACCGGCTAAACCGACCGTCTGCTAGCTGTCTCACGTCACAGAAGTCAGATAAATCCCAACACATAGAAACTCTTTCACCTAGATATTATCACATAGAGACTGTGTCTGTACCCCAAATTAGTAAATACAAAAAACTTCCAAACCCATTTAAGGGTAAAAATTTAATTGATGTTCAACAAATAAAAAATAGAGATAATAATGCTAAAAAATGATAAAGCTTGGGTTGCTGAATATTAGATCCCTTTCTTCAAAAGCACTTATTGTAAATGATATTATCACAGACAATAATCTAGATGTGCTGTGTTTGACAGAAACCTGGTTACAACCAGACATTACTTTAAATGAGTCTAGCCCTCAAGGTTACGATTATCGACACAATCCTCGTCAGAAAGGCAAAGGGGGAGGTGTTGCTGTAATTTATAGTAGTATTTACAGTATTACTCAAAAGTCTTTCAAATATAATTCCTTTGAAGTAATGGTGCTTTATGTAACATTATGTAAGTTGACATTTGTGCTGGCTACTGTATACAGGCCACCAGGACACCATACAGACTTTATCAAAGAATTTGCCGATTTTCTATCGGAGTTAGTACTAGCTGCGGATAAAGTCCTTGTTGTTGGTGATTTTAATATCCATGTAGATAATGATAAAGACGCATTGGGATTGGCATTTACAGACATTCTAAACTCTATTGGTGTTAGACAACACGTGTCAGGACCCACTCATTGTCGTAATCATACTTTAGATCTAATATTGTCACATGGAATCGATATTGATGCCGTTGAAATTCTGCAGCAGAGTGACGACATCTCAGATCATTATCTAGTCTCGTATATACTACATTTAGTCAAGGCTGCTAAACTGCCTCCCTGCCACATATGGTAGAACCATCACTTCTACCACTAAAGATTGCTTTATAAATAATCTTCCTGATCAGTTTCATCATTTTAGCATACCAGACAGCTTAGAAGACCTCGATGTTGCAACAGAAACTACTGACTCTTTCTTTTCCAGCACATTAGACTCAGTTGCTCCTTTGCGCTTAAAAAAGATTAAGGAAATTAGTCCAACGCCATGGTACAACGAGCACACTCGGGCCCTTAAGGGAGCAGCCAGAAAAATGGAGCGCAGCTGAAAGAAAACACAACTAGTTTCGCATTCCGTGGAGAGAGAGAGAATGATTGAGTACAGAAAGGCCTTAAAAACTGCTAGTTCTGCTTATTTTTCAAATATTTTAGAAGAAAATAAACACAACCCTAGGTATTTATTTGACACAGTGGCTAAATTAACAAGAAATAAAGCTTCAACTTCTGTTTCCAAACAGCACAGCAGTAATGACTTTATGAACTTCTTTACTTGCAAGATTGACAATATTAGAGAGAAAATTATAACCATGCAACCATCTACAGTATCGTGTCTGACAGTGCATTGTCGTGTCCCTGAGGAAAAATTCAATTTATTCGCTGCTTTAGGAGAGGAAGAATTGTCTAAACTTGTTAAATCATCAAAATCAACAACATGTATGTTTAGACCCTATACCGACTAAGCTATTGAAAGAAATGCTTCCAGAGGTCATAGATCCTCTTCTTAATATCGTTAATTCATCTTTATCACTAGGATACGTACCAAAAACTTTTAAGCTGGCTATTATTAAACCACTTATTAAAAAAACCACAACTTGATCCTAGAGAATTAGTCAATTACAGGCCGATCTCAAATCTTCCTTTTCTATCAAAAATACTAGAAAAGGCAGTATCATCACAACTATGTTCCTTTTTAGAAAGAAATGGTATCTGTGAGGATTTCCAGTCAGGATTTAGACCGTACCATAGCACTGAGACTGCTCTCATTAGAGTTACTAATGATTTGCTCTTATCAGATCATGGTTGTATCTCTCTATTAGTGTTACTAGATCTCAGTGCTGCATTTGACACTATCAATCACAATATTCTTTTAAATAGACTCGAAAATTATGTTGGCATTAGTGGAATTGCACTGTCATGGTTCAAATCATACTTATCTGACTGTTATCAGTTTGTAGTAGTAAACGAAGAGATGTCATATCGATCACAAGTTCAATATGGAGTACCGCAAGGCTCAGTACTAGGACCATTGCTTTTCACTCTGTACATGCTACCCTTGGGAGACATCATTAGGAAGCATGGCGTTATTTTTCACTGTTATGCTGATGATACTCCACTCTATATTTCTTCACGCCCTGACGAAACTTACCAATTCAAAAAATTAACGGAATGCATAGCTGATATAAAAAAATTGGATAACCAGTAATTTCCTACTACTAAATTCAGAAAAAACAGATTCTAATTTTTGGATCAAAAACTTCTTCACGTAATAACCCAAAATACTGTCTAACACTTGATGGCTGCTCTGTTAAGTCTTCGTCGTCAATTAGGAACCTGGGTGTGCTCTTTGATACCAATCTTTCATTTGAAGGCCATGTTTCTAGCATCTGTAAAACCGCATTCTTCCATCTTAAAAATATATCTAAACTACGACATATGCTTTCAATGACAAATGCAGAACAGTTAGTTCATGCGTTCATGACCTCAAGGCTAGATTACTGTAACGCTCTACTGGGTGGTTGCCCTGCTCGCTTGATAAATAAAACTACAGCTCGTACAAAATGCAGCAGCTAGAGTTCTTACTAGAACTAGGAAGTATGACCATATTAGCCCAGTTCTGTTAACACTGCATTGGCTTCCTGTTAAACATTGTATAGATTTTAAAATCTTGCTAATTACTTACAAAGCACTAAATGGTTTAGGTCCCCAGTACCTGAGCGAGCTCTTAATGCATTATAGTCCTTCACATCTATTGCGATCTCAGAATTCAGGCCAGTTGATAATACCTAGAATATCAAAATCAACCGCAGACGGTAGATCCTTCTCCTATTTGGCACCTAAACTCTGGAACAATCTTCCTAGCATTGTTCGGGAAGCAGACACACAGTTTAAATCTAGACTAAAAACGCATCTCTTTAACCTGGCATACACATAACACATTATCAATTTATGTTTTCAAATCCGTTAAAGGATTGTTAAGCTGCATAAATTAGGTCAGCCGGAACCGGGAACACTAACACCAGATGTACTCGTTACATCAGAAGAAGAATGGCATCTACGCTAATATTAGTCTCTCTGTTTATCCCGAGGTTTACCGTAGTCAGCCGGATCCGGGCCGTATCCAGGTGAGATCGAGGACCTGCGCCTTGACACGA
The DNA here is from genome assembly GCA_039654765.1 of Mylopharyngodon piceus. Taxonomy (NCBI): domain Eukaryota; kingdom Metazoa; phylum Chordata; class Actinopteri; order Cypriniformes; family Xenocyprididae; genus Mylopharyngodon; species Mylopharyngodon piceus. Next base: position 2,217,358 of record CM077451.1, read on the forward strand.
CCACAACGCAGCCATGAAGTGTCAGCAGAGATTGAGTCAACTAGATCATCCACTGTGAAGGCCTCATCAACATGACAGCCAGTGGCACAGTTCCTCAACAAACAGTCCATACCAGCGTGATGAATACGATACTCAACTGGATGGAACTGGAATAAATACTTTGACTGTTGCGATCCCATCGGACTATGATTCAGGCAGCTATCATAAAGCACTGTTCGCTGTTGGCCAGAGGAGAACTGGCCCCCTGACTGAGCCTGGTTTCTCCCAAGGTTTTTTCCTCCATTTTAACACCCGTTTGCCACCTGATGTGACCTGTTGGAGTTTGGGTTCCTTGCCGCTGTCGCCTTTGGCTTGCTTAGTTGGGGACACTTGACATTTGATATTCAACAGTGTTTTGATCTGCCTGCATTGACACCATTGTATGCGAACTGAACTGAGCTGGATGATGACATCACTGTTTACTCCAGTGCTGATATAGATAAATTAACTAAAGTGATAACTATTGATTCTTACATCGGAATGAATCAATACTGAATTTACTTAAGATGGATAATGACACCATTTTCTTTAAGAGCTGCTGTGCAGCCAAAATTATATACCAGTTATCACTGTAAAGCTGCTTTGACACAACCTGCATTGTTAAAAGCGCTGTATAAATAAAGGTGACTTGACTTGACTTTTTTTTTTTTTTTTTTTCTAAGGGACACTTCCCCAGTGTACCCACAGTTCAGAATTTCTTCAGTGAGGTCGCTCAAGTCATCTGTTGAGTTGTTAATCTGAATGCAACAAAATTTAATTCTTAAATTTAGTAACTTTTAATCTATTTGAATCTCATGCTTGAAATTGTACATATGTCAAGTTGTCTCATATGTAAAATGTACCTTTTCAATAAGCAGTGAGAACTCCAAATCTGTGACATCACTGGTAGACTGTATGCTGTCATAATTGCCAGAGCAGAGGTATCGAAAACACCATTCACGCATAAAAGCTGGGGGAGGTCCACCTTGTGCCAAACTGACTGCCATGATTTCCCCTGCACTCCTAAAACCACAGTGAATGAACAAAATATTTTTCTTTAAGTAGTAGATGCACAGAAAATAAACATGTCTTCAGTCATCAGGGTCTCTCTACCAAGATTATTTATTTAGTTAAAGGTGCACTATGTAGTTTTTTTTCCATCCGCTAAAGTTGAGCGCAGAATCTTGGGACATGTGGTCTTCACCTCACAGCCGGTGGAAATAAATCGGGATAGGACTCGGGCAGAAATCATGTTCATGGATGCGATTATTAACGTTACTGTAGTATGAAGCAGAGCAGGGCTGAGTGTTGTGGGAGCTGAACGAGGCCGCTGGAGCGATTGTGCAACACGCCTCACGAGCAGCGGAACTCTTATTATGACACAGTCGCCTGCGCCGCTTCCGCTTTTCTGGTCATGAGTATGAGGTAATGTAGCTCTGTTTATTATATTAGATACATTGGAGAGTGTTGAAAATGATGTTATAACGTTACTCTGTGCGTTCGCTCGGCAGCTGCTGTGAGACACTTGTTTGAGACACACTGCAGTAAGATAGATCGATTTTAGAATATCATATGAAATGCTGGATGGCTTGTGTTGATAAATGGCATGCAATTAATTTTAAAACAATGTAAGATGGAGAAAATTCTGTATTACTGTTACTAAAAATAAAGCTGCATCTGATTATGCTATGTTAGCTACTTGACAAAAAAGTTGGAAACATTTGGGATATTGTAAGTACTCAACTGAACAAAATATATAACACTGGCCTAGTGGTTTTTGGATATTTTTCTTGCTAAAATTTTACATATTGCAGCTTTAATTTATTCAATTTAAGTAATATATTTAAATTGTATATTAAAAAAAAGAGAAATATATATATATATTTTTCTCTTTTTTTTTTTTTTTTTTTTTTTTTTTAAATACAAATGCAATGACAATACAGGTATCGGTACTCTGTATCAGCAAGTACCAAAAATGATTTTAAATGAAATAATACAGAAGTAGTATTCTACCTGAAGTAATTCTGGTCCACGCTGTTAACACAGTAGAGGGGATTCTTTCCCCTTTTGTCTGCTCCACATCTCTGCAAGAATTTCTAGACAGCAGCAATTAGAGTAAATTCAAAATCTGTTCTGTGCCTGCTTTCAAAATTACAAACAACTATTTGTACCTGTTAGGAACTCTTTGCGTAGGGCACCAGTTACTATGCCTGCTTCCCCAAAGAAGGTAGCCTTTAGTTATTTAGGGGAAGATTTCTTTTGACGCTGCCACTGTTGCATGCCTCTACTGAAGATGTCGGTTCATGACACACAGATGGAAAAGGTGTTGGTTTCATCAACTTTACAGCTGATTGAATTCAAAATGTCCCCAGAACTTAAAAAAAAAAAAAAAAAATTACAGATGTTTTGAATTACAGAGTGATATACATATACTGTATTAAATCAGTGCAGCGAAATAAAAATAAAATTACAATTTCCTTAATATACTAACTTTACCTTTGAAAGGTCTCTGTAGGAAGACTTAACTTGTCGTTCTCATTCTCAGGTTCTGCAGATCTGCAAACATAAAAATAGAAATATTACTAATTACTATTGTTAGCTAATTTCATAAAACAAATGAATTGTGAAAATTGAATACTAACAGCCTAGTACAGGGGTTGGCAACCTATAGGTTGACATGTATGCCAACATTAGCATGCATAGGGTCAATTGCTGGCACGTGAGCAAAAGTGAGAGAGGTATATGCATTTTATTCAAATAAAGTACCTTGTACCTGCATACAGATCTGCATTTTGATATAATCATTCCTCATAGGATTTAAACACTGCTTGTTTAAAGTTAGGAACTATAAGTAAGGTATAATCCACAGCTAGCTGTGCATTAGATGATTTTATTGCACACCTTCCAGCCAATCAGAATCGAGTATTCAGACAGATCATGGTCCAAGTCAAATGAAAAGGTGTAGTTCTGACAAACCGTTAGCGTGATAGATGCGGATCACACACACACACACACACACACAAGTTAAGTCCGTATGAATGACATCTTACAGCTTATATTTAAATCCGATCACTCAAACCACAGGTGTTTTGAGACAAATTCCAAATGAAACTAGACAAGTATAAAAGCATCTTGTTGAAGCCACATGTAAATTTTACTTCTCCCAAAAATGTAAAAATAAATAAATAAAGGAGTGTGAGCAATGTTATACAGATATGACAATACTATACTGCAACACACATTGCCACAGATGGGCTATGGCCTGCCGCAGATGAGTAGCCGAGTAGCTCTCCAGGCACAGTGAATAACTAGGCACCTTAAAAATGGCACTTTTTGACAAAAAAGGTTGCTGACCCCTGGCCTAGTAGATGTGATTACCGTAATCCACAGTCTGATGCATGAATCTCAATGATATCACTATCGAACATGTTCTTGCACACTGGACATTCAGCAGTCTGATGCAAAATTAAAATGCAGGTGAATTAAAATAAACATAACATATACCAAGGCAGCATCCTCCAGAAATTTGCTTAAAGTAATTGTGGTCACTTTATATTAGGTGTCCTTAACCACCTACATAAAAAAATAAGTACAATGTACTTATTGTGCTCATATTGTATCGCAAAACACTTGTGCTGCTATTGAGGTGGAATATGGGTAAGGTTAGCGATATGTTTGGTGGTATGGTAGGGAAGGGCCATCAAGATTAATTATAAATCTATAATACATCTATGTAAATATAAATCTACATCTATGTAAATATAGCTGCAAGCAGCAATTATCAGAGCCAAGCACAAGGACGACGATAAGACATGCCAAGGTGGCTGGGCGTGTCAGACATTAAGATGTAGAAAAAAATGGATGAAAAATCATAAATTTTAGTCACTGGTAAAATTATTTAATAGTTTATCACTTCTGACCAATAGGTGGAGCAGTTATGAAATTGTTGTGGTGTGGTCAGAGTGAGGTGACAATGACAAATGCAAAGTTTGGTGTCCTTATGCCAAAGTATTGCAGAGATATTAGGCTTGTTAGAGATGCATCGGCGCTGCGCAGACCAATCGGCGTACGACATCAAAGTACATCGAGAGTGTCTGGAGAATATACAAATCCTTATGCTTTTAAATCACTCTCGCGGTACATTGATGTCATACGCCGATCGGTCTGCACACTGCTAATGCATCTCGAACAAGCTTATAGACTCGAGTCATTTTGGTGTCATGCCTCAACCATTACAATTGGTGCTTGGCCACTAATTACATAAATTAATTACAGCTGTAAGTACATGCAGGTATTTTTTTAATTATTAGTACAATGTAAACATGTATGTACACAATAAGTACATAGTATCAAATGATTCATTTAAATGTTAACACACAGTAAAGACACTTAATATAAAGTGAGACCGGAATTGTATGAAAATTCTGCCATTATTTACTGTCACATTCATTAAATGTCACATTTTGATGTCTGGGTGCACTACTCCTGCACAACTCTGCATGTACATTACAAAAAAAAAAAAAAAAAAAAAAAAAAAAAAACCCTTATCACCTTCTCTGTCCAGATGTCAGAGGTGCCTGATTCTACATTTTCCATTTCTGGGAACTTCTCTAATTCCTACAAAAGAAGTAGCATAAACATCTAACTGGTGTTTTGAGAGCTCATAAAACATTAATGTAGGGATGCAACGATCTATTGACTAATAATGTCCCCATCAGTATAATTATCTTTTTTTTTTTCTTTGACGACATATTTAAAAAGAATCCTGACATACGTTGAGAAGTTTTTTAGCAAATATTTAGTTAGTATTCATTGGTTTCCAGCAGTTTATATTAAGATGTAAACAAACACAAGGACATTCATAAAAAGCAAAAAGTATGTAAACATATCTTACTATAAAAGGACTCTGCTAAATGAACACATAACAGCACTGGGATTTTTGGTGCGCAATGTATTTTTGAATCCAATTGAGAAGAGTTGTATTAAAGCCTTTAAATGCTTATTTTTCCTGCAGATCAGATTACTTCAGGTCTACACCACCCCTTTCAAACCAATTGAAATTAAATTCAAATCAAGCTCAGTCGGATTGATTGAGGTGTTTACATAAAGGCTCTTCAGTCCGACTAATACAATTATTAACAGATTATTTGGATGCATGTAAAAATAGTTAATGTGGCAGATAATTTTCTCAAGCTTCCTCAGAATGACTCCACAATGAGTTTTGACCCATAATATAAATGACACTTACAAAATTCAGCCAATGTTAATGAGAGTTAAAAATATCCAAGAAGTTAACAAATCTAATTTAAAGGTGCCCTAGAACACTATTTCACAAGATGTAATATGTCTACGAGTCCCCAGAATGTGTCTGTGAAGTTTCAGCTCAAAATACCCCATAGATTTTTTATTATACCATGTTTTAACTGTCTATTTTGGGGTGTAATTAAAAATGCGCCGATTCAGTGCCTGTACACCTTTAAATGCTCGTGCTCCCCGCCCCCAAGCTCGCAAGAGTAGCAACTCTATCATACATTGCATAAACAATAGAATAAGTTCACACAGCTAACATAACTCTCAAAATGGATCTTTACAAAGTGTTCGTGATGCAGCATATCAGATCACGTAAGTATGGTATTTATTTTGTGGATGTTTACATTTGATTCTGAATGAGTTTGATAATGCTCCGTGGCTAACGGGGCTAAAGCTACACTGTTGGAGAGATTTATAAAGAATGAAGATGCATTTATGAATTATACAGACTGCAAGCGTTTAAAAATGAAAATAACGGCATGGCTCTGGTCTCCATGAATACAGTAAGAAACAATGTAACTTTAACCACATTTAACAGTACATTAGCAACATTCTAACGAAACATTTATAAAGACAATTTACCAATATCACTAAATATATCATGATATCATGCATCATGAACAGTTATTATCGATCCATCTGCCATTTTCACTATTGTCACTGCTTGCATGCTTCACAATACCTGCAGAACGTCTGATGATTCGGCTGTGCAGCTCCAGACATTAATACTGCCTTGCCTTGAACATGGGCTGGCATATGCAAAAGTTGGGGACATACATATTAATGATCCCGACTGTTGCGTCACAGTCGGTGTTATGTTGAGATTCGCCTGTTTTTCCCTGGTGTTTTTCACGCACGAGATTTACATATGAAGGAGGAAACAATGGTGTTTGAGACTCACTCTATGTCATTTCCATGTACAGAACTCATGTTATTCAACTATGCCAAGGTAAATTCAATTTTCAATTCTAGGGCACCTTTAAGATTCAGAATTCAGTTATTGTGAGTTAAAAAAAAAAAAAAAATGTAATGAGCATTTTCTGTTTATAACTTGGACCAGTTACTCTGAAACATGGAAAACATGTTGATATGGAGATAATAAAAGTTATTTACAGTTTTACAGTTGTGTAATTATCATTAATTTGGAACAAGGTATAAAAATAAAAAACCCGACAGATGTCATTCTACATAATTGGATATCAGTATTGATGCCTCCCTACATTAATTTCATTTACACATAAAAGTTTAGTTTGTGCAAGTTTAGTTGAACAAAATTCTTTCAACAAACAAATAAGAAAACACAATCCCTCACATTTTCAGTTCGAATGTCCATAGAATTTTCTTGTAGTGGGGACTTCTCCAAATCCTACAAAAGAAAAAGAAAAATATAACTTAAAAAAAGAACTTTAACCCTCTGGTTGTGTTCAAGTCATTTTGACCAAGAGAGGTTTCCCCCTCCCCACCTCCCCCCACAATATAAAAAAAAAAAAAACCTACCAGTTAATGTTATATAATTTGAGTAAACCTTACTGATTTTGCTCACAGGGTTTTTTTTATTTTTTTTTATATAATAAATATATACCTATATACTGTATATAGTACTCCTTACCTTTTAAGTCAAAATGGAATTTGAGTCGTCGGCTTCTGGAGACCTCTACAATTCCTGCACGGCACAATATATCTGGTGTTTTCAGAATTTATAAAAATTTAAAGTGACCAAAATTGCCACCTAAGACTTACCTCATCAGTTGATGTAAACGAAATCACATGGTCATCTTTGCATTCCTTTATATGCATCGGAAGACACTGCAGAGGAAACATTTCACTGCACACTGAACGTGCTTTGGGCATATTCTCCAACTCCTTTGCATCAGATGGCAAAGGAGTAGTGTCGAGTTTTTTTTTTTTGTTTTTTTTTTTGAAGTGGAACTATATACATTGTGGACTTCCCATTGCCGCTCACTGATTTCAGCTGGTTTCCATTATAACCACCTGAATCAGGAGGGATTACTATGAGTTTGCGCTGCCCACCTCCACCTAGAATTAGATAAAGAACAGACAAACAACATACTCATATGCAACTTTATCATACACACTTTGTTTGCCGTAATCAGATGCATAGACCAATTGACAGTTTGAAATGTTTTTTGAATTTGTTCAAATGATACATTTAGTTTATGAGCATATTTTAATGGAATTCATGGAGTCCTACCATTAATTCTTATGGAAGTTCAAGGATTCACACATTTTTCCCTCTGCAACTGTTTATCCAATGTAGATATGATCTTAATACGGTGTATAAAAAATTAACATAAAACAAGCTTACATACCTGAAGTCTTGTGCAGCAGCCACCCACCACAGATATTGGCCAGTTTTGGGAACGTATCACAAAGCATCTCTGATAGCTTAGACAAAGAACAAAGTTTTAATAAATTATTAAATAAATGACAATCCAGCTCAAAAAAAAACAAACAAAAAAAAAAAAACAACAGTGAATGGGTGACATTTTCAGGTATGCTTAAAGAACGTCTTCCAAGTCCAGCCAGTGTTAGACGCAATTCTGCCTCTCCTTTTGGGGTTACATCACGAAGTTTGTCGAGCAAGTAAAAATGCATCAAAACATTTTTTTTCAAAAGCGTCTTTTTCCCCTAAGCTCCTTTCGAAAAAATCCAGGAAATGACCTAAAAACATTTTCTTGTTATTGTATGGGAAATTTACCAGGTTTATTGTGAAAGCAGCTAAATGAGCTAATGCCTTAATGCCACTACACACTGCATAGACAGACGGCAACCAAGGGTAATATCATCAGGTGTTTGTTTGCATTGGTCTGCCCTTGTCTTTTGTCAACTGAACGTGTTCAATGTCTGGTTCTGGAATATCTGAGAAATGGCATAATCTAATATGATGATTTTCTGCATTGGTCAGCGGCTGTCTGTGCGGAGTGAATTGGCCTTTGAACAACAGTTTCACTGATTCTCACACCTAGCCATTTCTTGTTGCACTGACTGGCAGTTGGACTGTGGCCTTCTCTCTTGTTGGGTCCTCTCTCTCTGCTGTCCCTGTGGTGCTGCAGTATCCTGACTAACTAGCCTTGTGCTGGTCAGCATTGACACCAGGCTTTGTGCTGTCGAAATTATGTCACCTAATGCGACCTGATATACATTGATATTGTAGCGTCTGGACCAATCAGACACACAATTATTCATTATATTTAATGAATTATCCAGAAACTCACTCTCTCAAAGTTCTGTGAACCCATCCCCCTAAAACTGCAACTAGCATCCCAAATGTAGCTAACACACAGGCAGAAGTAGGTGTCCTGTTACAGGACACAGGAAAACTGATAAGAACTTTTACGATCAGAAAGAATTTTGCTGAGACTAGTGACTCTGACTTCATTCTTTCTGAGAAGGACAAATAAACCCTCTTAATTCTATATATTCTATATATAACCACTTGAGAAATGTATAAACATGTATCCAATTTTCCCATCTCATGACTTTCCTTTTATAGGGTTTATTCTATGTATTGATTCTCTCTTTTGAACTATTTTGGTATTAATGTTTCGGAGTTGAAAATTTATGGTTAACTAAAATCATATGGGTAGCATGTTTGGTATCTACGGACTCCAACTTTGGTTTCCTATTTGGTAATTTATGTTATACGTTACTAACTCTGTGACACATTAGCATTATAAGAATCTAGAAGGTTCTTCTCTCAAACATCCAATCCAATGTCTTATGCTAATATCTTGCTACAGAACAAAGACTCGTAAAAGTTTCCCTCCGAAGGGAAAACTCCTTATTGGCTCAGTCACCTCAAGAGGGTGTGACATCTTCACCCTTTAAAATTACTGATCACAAGATCACAGTCCTCTCTTTTCCTTTACTGAAAAACGCTGATGTAAAGATGATGCTGTACTAGAAGCTTCTAAGGAACCCCAAGCTTGTGCCAGGCTTCGGCCTAGACCTTCAATTCACCAAAGATCCTCTGAATCCAACTGGTTCTCTTTCTTCAAGACAATATCAGCAAAGATTCAACGGAAGCCTCCACAAATTGCATCAGGACAGTTTTAATTGAAATGGGCGAGACATGCAAGTATCAAACTTAGTCTCATTATTTGATACATTAAGTATCCTTATCCCTTTTTAAAGAAGGGCATGTTAGAACTAAACTGATGGTTTGCTCAAGGCTGTTGATCTGCTGAATTTCAAACAATGCTGTAACTTCTTGCTTTCCTGTATTCTGCTTCAGCTCTCTCTTTCCCTTGGTAAACTGTATGCATGTATGTGTGTGAATGTTAGAGTAGTTTAAGTGTTTAGTCTAGTTAATAAAGTCTTGTTCATGTCACACGTAAAGTTGTCCGTGTTATATGCTCTCATACTGGAGTCCCTAATCGTGTCGATTTTGACTACATGCTCTGAGTAGTACTGTACAATAAGAATGTTATTTCCCATAACCTGGAAATGAACATTTCTTAGAATTAATCAACAATTGTGTGTTCATTGGACAACAGGTTAATTGATTGTAATATTAATTTTATTACATTAAGTTAATTTTATTAACTGATCCAAATATTTATAATTAATCATAACTAGTTATGATTAATTATTCATATTTCTTTTGAGCTAATTTGCTACAATATATAATTAAGCAATAAACCACAAGAGGCTGTGCTGCATCATGAATAGTAATCATCAAAGTTCACAAGGTAAGCCCCATTAACACCGCCAGCTACAAAGCAACATGATCTAATTATTTTTAATACAAAATGTGGCAGTATACAGTAGGCTAACACAACAAAATTGAGAAAAGTGTATATCCAGGGTGTCCAACACCGCTCATGGAGAACTACTGTCCAGCAGATTTCAGCTCCAACCCAAATCAAAGAAAGTTGAGCTCTCCAGAATGTAGAGATCAAGCATACATAAAAGGAGATATCTTGTCGAAAGTCATGTTTTTGCGTCTCACTGCTTCAGTTATTGTTACTACCTAATGTCCCATATAGCCTTTTTTTCCAGTAAAAAACAAAACAAAAACTACAAAATCTCGACTCGTAATAAGGCTTTTGACATTTTCGCGGGACTGATTATTCCAGCTTTTCACACAACTGCCATTTTAACAATGAAAGAAAGCGAATGAAAAAGACAATTCTCCACGACAGAGCAACTCTGATTTGATACTCTACACCCGAATGAAGAAAACATTCTAAACTCTGTTAATTGATTTTAATACAATCATTTTAACAAGTATTTCTCAGAGAAACTGCACTCACTGACTGTACACTAGCCTAACGTTACACCTGTTGTGACCGTGACGGAATTCACGCCACACTATCGTTAAATATGACTCGACTAATATATCTGAAAAATACACTGCGGACTTTGAGTCCAATAAACTAACATGTTTAATGACATACAATGTTTCAATGAGGGAAGAACAAAACTTACCTGAGGCGGCGTGTGGGCACTCCCTTGACCAGCCATTTTGGTAGTGGCGCGAAAATAAGCCGGCCCCTTTAGGTGAGTGACAGGATCAGGGCGCGCGCGCACTGTGTGTGATCGATGTATCTCTCACTCATATATTAATGTCTGTGACAGCGGTGACGTAATTTTGACAGTAGATTGTCGCTTCATGATTCGTACTCGTAAACAAGACTTCGTACTCGTAACCCAGCAATCGTAAAACTATGTTTCGTGTGTGTAAACTGAACCAGTCGTAAATTTTGGAGTCGTACTCAAACAAACGTGGCAAATGTCGTATCTGTATCTGTTTTGATCATAGATTCTGGAATCATACCATCATAAAGTCACAATTACGCTCAGAATTTTTTTTTTACACTTTGTAGAATTAGGCACATACGAGTTTGATTTATGCACGTGTTATTATTGACAGTCTTTTTATTTTACAGTTTTTAGAATTACGCACGTACGAGTTTGATTCACCGAAGATTCACCGAAGATCTATCTCAAGCAGACAAGTTGCTGAGGATAAAGAGATGGGCGTTGGTCGAAGCTGCTAGGAAAGAAGGGAAAAGAGCGTTATCGGTGTGCACGTAATCATCGATGGGAAAGAGGTGCGTTCACCCTCGTGAAAACAAGTGGCCTCGCCTTGTGACGTGAACATTTTTCCTGACCTACTGTTAGCCAACTTGTAAGTTTATAGTAGGCTTCTTTTGCAGGTCTAATGCAAGTTAATTTCTGGACAAAGCTGATTGTAGCAGTTATAGTATCATAACCTGGTTCATACTCGTTCTATTTTATCTCGAAGGGAATGGAAGTTTTTCTCATATTGTTCTTGTTCCTTCTGTTCTTCATATATTCATGTCGTTTTCGCTAGTTACACTTAATGTCAGGGGTTTAAGATTAAATGTTAAACGTAAGGCTTTGTTTTTATTTGCAAAACAGCAGAAATCTGACTTTTGTTTCTTTCAAGAAGTTCATTCAACTCCCAAAGATGTAAATTACTGGAAAGCACAAAGGGATAATGATGTTTGGTTTGCTCATGGGTCTGAGCGTTCGGCTGATTCTACTTATGGAAAAAATGTAACTGGCGCTGCGTTCGTTCCGTAAGTTGAATAGGGAAGGCGTAGGACATACAGCGTAAGCTTTTTGAAGAATACGAAAGTACGGTTTTGGCGGAAGCACTTAGAAGGCGATCATTTGTTTATATAAAGTATATACATTTAAATTTTTTTCAAAAATGACCGATCGTTTTGCTAGATAAGACCCTTATTCCTCGTCTGGTATCGTTTAAAGCCATTTGAAGCTGCACTGAAACTATAATTTTGACCTTCAACCGTTTGGAGGCCATTGAAGTCCATTATAAGGAGAATAATCCTGGAATGTCAAAATCAAAAACCTTAATTTCTTTTCGACTGAAGAAAGAAAGACATGGACATCTTGGATGACATGGGGGTGAGTAAATTATCAGGAAAATTTTATATGAAAGTGAACTAATCCTTTAAGATTGTAAAGAACGAAGAGGAACGGTGTGAGCTTAATTTCTCCCCAGTCATTGATAAAACAAAAAATTAAAAAAGTGGTTACTGAGAGACCTATCTTTGAGGGGGAGGGTATTGATCATGAAGGCAGGGGGCATCTCCAGGCTTACATATGCAGCACTCTCTTTAGCAGTTAATAAAAATACTTGTAAAATTATTGATAATATGCTTTTTAACTTTTTATGGAAAAATAAAACCCACTACATAAAGAAATCTGTGGTTATGAACTCAACCAAAAATGGAGGTCTAAACTTCTTAGATTTTTCTACCCTTAATCACACCTTCAAAGTGAATTGCATTAAACAATTCCTTAAAAAACCAACATCTATTTGGAATATTATACCTCACTTTATCTTTTCACAGGTTGGTGGTCTTCATGTCAGGAATCAGGACGAGATTCAGTTGCAGGCACAACAAAAACTCAATTTATTAGTAGTTCTTTGCACACAACTGGGCAAAAACAGTCAACAGAAAAATATTATTTAAATCCAGCAGGGGGCGCTGGCAGCTCGGTCCCGTTCGGCCTTCAGAGGAACTGTAGAAACAGACCGCTTTGTAGATCGCAGCGCCCGGGTGGGCGGGGCGACGCGTCCGGCAGAGAGATCGCTGGTGGGCGAGGAATGAGGGACTGGAGCGAGACAAACCAGATCCGGGGAACAGGAAGCAAGCCAGGCAGGGGCAGAGAGAGAACACAGTCTGGGCGGCAGAAGAGAGAGAGAAAAAAACTAAAAGAAACTCAAACAGGCACTGGAGCCTCAAAACGGGACACAAAACACGATATAACATTGACAAGATAAGAGATAATTGGCTGGCCGGAGCGCAAGGTAACATACACAAACAACCTGGCACAAGACAGCGAACATGAGGGGAATAAATAGGGGAATAATTAAGGAAGTCTGATCAATGACAGGTGAGAGCGGTGAGCGATAATGCTGATGGAATAACAAGGTGGTGGGGAAAACGCCACAATGACAGCGGAGCACATGGCGAACAGTCAAAACAAAACCATGTGCATAAAAACAACGAGACACAGAGACTAAAGGCACGAGAGACGACAGAACTGGACAGATCAGATCGAAGACATGACACTTCAATTCCTTTTGCTCTGCGATTACAGCATTACCAAAATTCCCTTAAAACTGTCTAATTTCCACAAACAGATGCTTCTTTCTTGGAATTTAATTTATAAACACAATTTCTCTCCAAACAGGTGTTTTATTTGGAATAATAAGCACATTACGTATAAATCAAAATCTTTATTCTTTAAAAACTGGTTTTGTAATAACATAGTTTTTGTTAGCTAACTTTTTAACCATGAAGGGCTTATGTTAACTTATTCTGAATTTCTTTCTAAATATAATATTCCAGTCACTCCGAAAGATTATGTTATGGTCTTGGATGCTGTTCCCTCTGGTCTAAAAATGCTTCTTAAAAATACCTGTCCTCAACTCTCTCTATCCTTGTTGGATCCTGCTGATACTGAAGTTGGTCGGATTTGTTTCTCTCTTTCCTCTGTTAAGAATAATAATCATTACATTCGGGCTTTGTTTCAAAGGGATATTGTCTCCAGTCCTGCTATTGCATTATTTTGGAATGGTTGTGTAGATGGTCTGTTGTGGAGTAAAATCTGGAAACTTCCTCACATTTAATCACAAATAAAATCAAAGAAATTTATTTAAACTTATTTATAAATATTACCCTTGTAAATACTATCTTGTAAACAGATTTAATTTTGTTATTGAAATATTTTTTTCATTTTGTGGTTTACATGTTGAAACATTATATCATTTATTTTGGAGTTGTCCTTATTTAGTTTGTTTTGGTCAGATTTCTGTTCTTTTATTAAGGCTCACATCGTGCCCAGCTTCGAACTGTGCTTTAAAAAAGTTTTATTTGGTTTTTTCTCCTATAACAAATGTTATCATAAGGAATATTATTTAATTAATCTGCAGCTTCTTTTAGCTAAATTTAGCATTCATAAATCTAAACTGTATGATTTTCAGATCCATTTTATCACACTGAGGACAACTGAGGGACTCAAACACAACTATTAAAAAAGGTTCAAACATTCACTGATGCTCCAGAAGGAAACACGATGCATTAAGAGTTGGGGGGTGAAAACTTTTGAACAGGATGAAGATGTCCAAATTTTTCTTATTTTATTGAAATATCATTGCTTTTCATTTAGTACTGCCCTCCGGAAGCAACAGAAGATACTTGCATGTTTCCCGGAAGAAAAAATAAGTACAATTTACCTTGATATTCAAATTCAAAAGTTTTCACCCCCCAACTCTTAATGCATCGTGTTTCCTTCTGAAGCATCAGTGAATGTTTGAACCTTTTTTAATAGTTGTGTTTGAGTCCCTCAGTTGTCCTCCTCAGTGTGATAAAATGGATCTGAAAATCATACAGTCACTGCTGGAAAGGGTTCAAATATGCAAAAAATGCTTAAAAACTGAAGAATCTGCAGGACCTGGAGGATTTTTCTGAAGAACAGAGCTCAGTTTAACTGCTCAGAACAAACAAGGGACTCAAGAACAACCATCACAAAACAAAAAAACAGTCATAGATCATCCAGGTAACCACACACAGTATTAAGAACCAATGGTTCACATACTTTTGAATGGGGCCATTTGAATAAATTCAGCTTTTTTTTTTTTTCTTGTGGACTATATGTAAACATCTTTTATGTAAAATATCTTACTCAGGACAGTACTAAACAAAAAATAACATGCATTTTGTATGATCTCTCTTATTAAAATTTTTCACAGATTCTGCAAGTGGTTCACATACTTTTTCTTACAACTGTACATACATATGTATTGCCCCCTACCTGGCTTTATGTTAATTAAGTAGGGCAGCGCACCAGATTCATTAGCTATATGCCTACAGATGTTGAAGTTAGGCCCCTCTGATGTCACGGTGAAATACTTCTCCTTTATAAAGTTATTTATAATAAAATCTATATTCACATATGAATAACTTGTCATGAATACACTCTTTTGAAAGAATAAAACTCTTGATAAGTAACAAAATATAAAGAATTTACTTAGAACAGAAAATGAAAGTCAAAAATAGTTCAAATAGTTTAATTTGAGAATGTGATGAAGTCACACAATCACAATGACTTTAAATCTGACCAAATTACTACCAAAGTACAGAAATGGTCTCTGTATCAAAACACTCAGAATTAATTGAACAAGTGAACTCACTTGGAATGAAATGTACAAAATTATTCACTCTGGATGTCAAAAATATCACTTTGAATATTCACAGTTATTAAGCGCGCTGAATAACCTAATATAAATGAAGATTAAACACTATTGTGGGCCCACATACACACACACCGTTGCAGGCCTGGATCGTAGCTCATGTTCGTGGTGGCCGGGAAACTGAGAAATCACTCTCCTGAGCACAAAAAAAATTAACAATAGTACCTCAATTTCATATGCGAATCAAACAGCGATCCTGGAATCCTGTATTAGGCCTCCTGCAGCTCCTCGGTCTCGCTCACCATCGCCAGCCGACGAAACACACCTCCCGCGTAGCCAGAGGAACCCCAAATATCGCTGGTATTTGGGGCGCTATCTGGTCCTCAATGTCTCCCTCGTCGTGCAGGAAATAACGTTTAAACTCGTCAATCCCTTCTGTTTAACTGTTCTACTAACTTATAGTTCAGTTCAGACAAGTATTTAATACGAGTTGATAACAAACCGGCTGTAGTCACGCTTGACTCGCAGATAAAACAAGATTAGAATACAAGCCAGGCTTATTTTTGTTAGTCAGACTTATTGTCAGTGAATTCTGTTTCATAAAGCAAACTTAAATTAGTTCAAACTCAGTTACTCTGGCAACTTATGCTGGCCAACTAACCTGGTCCGGGGCAGGCTAACTGTCAGGCTAAGCTGAGCTCCTCTAACACTGACCAATAAGAATGCAATGATATTACAGCTGACTCTCTCACATACAATAGGTTGTTTGCAATCACGTGGTTCTGGTGACGTGCAAAATTAATGTGGAGGGCAAGCAGTGAAAATTAGAATGGAAGAGATGGAGAAAAGTCCGTACTGTGCTGGTTTATAAAGGTATAAACAGAAAATCACAACATATTTTGGATGTGAACCTTATTTTATGAAGAGGAGCGATTTTTCTACTGAATTGAAAGACTTGACTGCCATCGAGGAGGTAGATATAGAGAATGTGAAGCTGCCGTCACACCGCGTTCAGTTCTAGTCTGGTTTGTTTATGTCGCGCTGCCTTTCTGCTAGTGACGTTAAGGGCAGTATTTTTAATTTTCTGTCGTGATTGTGAAAAATGTCGCCATTGTAGGTCATTTATTTTGAATCGAGAATTGCAAAAGGAGCTCACATCGTTCGGGGGAAAAACTGGACGGTGTAATACAATTTTCGCCTTTTCTACGTGTAAAAAAAAAACACTAAGGGAAGCAGGTTGAGGTGGTGACGGGGAGACGCCGTATAGCCAATCTAATAATGTCACTGATTGAACCCACTCCCTATCACTCAATAAAATAATCACATAGCTGAGTGTTTTTGAAAGTGTTGTGTTTTGTTTGGTTTAATAATTAACATTACATTTGCAAGTATGACTCTCACTCGGCTTGTGAATGAGCATAATTTGCACGCAGCCACTTTAAAACTGTTCACAAGCTTCTATAGGTTTGATTTTGGTTGTCATTTGTTGAAATAGATACAAAAAAAATTAAAAATACAGTGTGTCGGTGTCTGTCATAGACTGTAAAAAAGGGTTTCTGTCTGCTGAATGCCCCTCCAATTTTCCTCCGTGGTCATATGGGAAAGAGAATGTTTACAAAGGAAACATTAAAACTACTGTTACATTTACACCCTTCCAACAAAGAAATGGATCGACTTCTGTCAGCTTGTTGAACACATTTTTTTTTTTATTTGAACATTTTCTACCATATGATTCCTGAAGCAGCAGCGCATGACACTGTTTTCACGGTAACCAGATCAACAAATGATCATGCAATAGGATAAAATATCTTCTCTTCCCTGCAAACGATACCATGAAGAATGTGAATATTTAACCAAGTCAAAAACAAAAAAGGTAAGCAGGTATCCATATTCATTTCAGTATCAGCAGACGCAAAATGCTATAAAAGGTGACAACTTTTAAAGTTAAAAAACGATATAAGTTACGTAAACAATAAAAGCTCCTTGTGGTTTCTCAGTTTGTTCGATTTGAGCAACCATAAACGACGCAAAACATAGTAATTTTGAGTTTGTGATAGGATTCCTATATAGAAAAATCACTCCTTGCCCTCCAGCCGCATTTTGCATGGAGCAATGATATCATGTGCAAACAACCTATTTTTTTACTTTATTAACCACTATCAGTCCAAAAAAAAAAAAAAATTGGTGTAAGTTTCAGGCAATTTTTGATTAAAAGGTAAGTATGATGAACCAAAACATTTAAACAAGTAATTTCTTAAAAATTAAGTGTTATATAGCTCACTGAATCATTCTCAGACTTAATACTGACAACAATGGAAGCACTTGGGAGAGAACTGTCAGAAGACTTACTTCTTAGCACAAAAGAGGACAGTGGTAAAAGAGGATTACCAAATCATTGTTTTAAGTGTGAAAATATAGCAAAAGTAACACAGAAATTCAAAATCAATGGACCTGTGACAAGGCCCCTGAAACAATCAGGCCTTCATTTAAGCTTTCATTTAGTGATAAGTGATTTTTTTTGCTAGACAAAGAACAGGAGAAATACCAAGCAAGTGTCTCAGAGCCTGCAAAAGCTATGAAAAGAGTGACAGAGAAATATGCAGCCTGCAGAAGTGACATGCATGGTTGATGTCCACACTAGAACTACCTACTGTAGTCAAAGCACAGTAAAGTCAGCTAGTCTTTTCCAAGGCCCATATTTACTAAAATATAGACCTCTGGGAATCTATACTCAGTGGCCTGTTGCACAAAGCCGGTTTCAGTTTCAGTTTCTACCCAGGTAAGTTCAAGATCAGTTTGAGTAAACTCTGGTTTTTCTGGCTTATGAAGGTGGATTGGTTTTTAGCGGGTTTCATTGCTATGGTAACTTACGCTACACGGCTAACCTGCTTCAGAGCAGGTTTTATTCTGGGTTAGAGATCACAAACCCAAACTGGACCAATCAGCTGTGAGTAAAGTGACACGTATCTGATGCAATAAAGCCACTTACCCTGTATCTCTCGCTCCAAATTAAATCAGTTTATAGTGAAAACATTTTAGAGACAAAATTGCTTATCTTTTGCTGCTAATTATTTATTATATTTATATTATATGAATTATGTATAATTCATATAATAGTATATTCATATAATTATTATATTAATTGACAATTAATATTAAACTTTTAAAGTTTTAAAGCTTTTAAATTGATATAAATATAATGCATGCATCGATATATAAAGCTTTAAAAACAAATTAAGCTTATGTGTATTCATTTGAGCTCTTTGTGAAACAAATATAAACTATTATATTATAAATTATTAGGCATATTTCTTTGATTCACATGCATTGATATAGTCAGATATTTTCTTTCAGCTCCCTTCTCAAACTTTCACTGCAGCAGTGTTTATTCCTGCCTTGTAAATGCATTTAATTTCATGATATTTTATGAAATGATATGATAATTTCATGACATAACGATCTCTTAATCTTCAGAAGAGAAGTGAATTGTGCGTCTCTCTCACGAGAAGTGAATCAAACGGACGCTCTCCATGTTCCTTGTGATTGGCTGTTTGCCGCACGTGTCACACTTTCAGGTGCACGTGCTTCAGATTTAATCTCAAACTCTGGATTAAACCTGAGTTGACAGAGAAAGTTTATACCGAGCGTTGTGTAACAACTGATCCTGATCTAAACCAGGTTGGATTTATCTGGATTTGTCAACTCTAAACCTACTCAGAGTTTGTTCAACTTTGTTCAATCTAATTTATTGAGATGCACCTGTATATTGAATAAAAATCTGAATATATGGAATGAAAGTCTGAATATATGGAATGAAACTTGAATATATGGAATGAAAGTCTGAATATATGGAATGAAACTAGAATATATGGAATGAAACTAGAATATATGGAATGAAAGTCTGAATATATGGAATATATATATACACATATATATATATATATATATATATACAGGGTGCGATTTGTAGGGGGGGATGGGGGGGATTTCCCTTCTGGTCTATGTATCCCTGCCTCTGCTCAATTATTAAAAAAATATCCCCCCCATAAATATTTTTTAAAACATCGCCAAGTAAAATGCTGCAACATAACAATACAAGCAACAATAAAATCAAATATGGACTTTAACTGTTAACAGTCCCGCTTAGAGACCGTCCGGGATTCGTGATCCTGTTTCACTCGCCTCAGTCCATGCAGAGGTTTTCAGAAAGTCAGCACGCACTAATCTATTTCAGAGTGACAGTATGAGATTAATACAATGTTTCTGCTCAAAACTCACTCTATTGTGACCTAATGCAGATATTATATATAATAAACTGACGCATAAATGTATTATGAGAGAACGCAGAATTTTACCGTTACCATAAGGTCATGGCCACTATTGGCCTAAGCTTGGCCACCTCGCTCATGACTGCTGTTTCTGTCTCTATTTTTTTCTAGACTATAATTGCGTTTATATAGACGCAGAACCGTCTCTTTACGACCACAACAAACAGGTTACTTTTCAGACGCCCATTCCAACTTCGCCTCAGCGCCAGGCGCAAGTCAAACGAGCACAGAAATGGTACAGGTGACGAGGCAGCTTCAGTTGAACAACAGTGAACTGCGGTCTAATGAGATGTTGTCAGCCTATGTCAGTAAAAAAATGAACATGACTGTCCAATCAGCCATTATACTATGCTCACGGCACGCATTCAAGAATTGCAAGAGCAAATGCGGCGGCACACGCTGTATATTACTTCATTATAAATAAAGCGCAAAATAAACTACGACCATGCACCATCGTTGTTCTGTTGTAAATTAAGTCATGAAATTACCAAAATTGCGATTAAAGCTGCCTCAAAACTGGGCATGCATGTGTCAGGGTTCTGTTTGCTTTTCCTTATGTCACGTGTTGTGTTATGTTCCTTTGGTCACATGTTCCCCTTTGTTCTCAGTTTCCCGCCACTTGTTTGTCTCCATGGTTTCTGATTTGATTAGTGTTTGAGTTCAGGTGTGTCTAGTTAATTAGTCTCGTTTGGTCCTCTGTTCTCCTTGTATTTAAGCCCTGTGTTTGTTCAGTTCCGTTGTCAGTTCTTAGTTATGCCTATGTTGTTGTTCTGTTCTGTTGATCCTGTATTTCAGAGTTTTGTTCATTAAATACCTACTGCTGCATTTAGATCCTGTTTCATCCTTGGCTACAACAACGGGTGACAGAAATACTGACCGTACAAATATGGATCTAGCAGCAGTAAGTCGGGATTTGGCTGGCCGTGACCTGACTGACTACCTCATTGATGTCCTGATGGAGAGAGGCTACAATTTTACCATCACAGTAGTATGTGAAGTCCAAAGATGGCCGCCACTCCCGAGCCTCATCCCAAGATGGCCGCCACACCTGAGCCCTCGGTCAATATGGCCGCCGCCACGCCTGAGCCCTCGGTCAAGATGGCCGCCGCCATGCCTGAGCCCTCGGTCAAGATGGCCGCAGCCATGACTAAGGCCTCTCCAGAGTTAAGGGAGGACTTCTGGCTGATTGACTTCTGGTCAGAGCCCAGAACAGTCCCGAGTCCAGAGGCGACTCCCTTCCTCGTCCCGAGTCCAGAGGCGACTCCCTTCCTCGTCCCGAGTCCAGAGGCGACTCCCTTCCTCGTCCCGAGTCCAGAGGCGACTCCCTTCCTCGTCCCGAGTCCAGAGGCGACTCCCTTCCTCGTCCCGAGTCCAGAGGCGACTCCCTTCCTCGTCCCGAGTCCAGAGGCGACTCCCTTCCTCGTCCCGAGTCCAGAGGCGACTTCCTTGTCCCGAGTCCAGAGGCGACTCCCTTCCTTGTCCCGAGTCCAGAGGCGACTCCCTTCCTTGTCCCGAGTCCAGAGGCGACTTCCTTCCTTGTCCCGAGTCCAGAGGCGACTCCCTTCCTCGTCCCGAGTCCAGAGGCGACTCCCTTCCTCGTCCCGAGTCCAGAGGCGACTCCCTTCCTCGTCCCGAGTCCAGAGGCGACTCCCTTCCTCGTCCCGAGTCCAGAGGCGACTCCCTTCCTCGTCCCGAGTCCAGAGGCGACTCCCTTCCTCGTCCCGAGTCCAGAGGCGACTCCCTTCCTCGTCCCGAGTCCAGAGGCGACTCCCTTCCTCGTCCCGAGTCCAGAGGCGACTCCCTTCCTCGTCCCGAGTCAAGTCACCTTTATTTATATAGCGCTTTTTACAATGCAGATTGTGTCAAAGCAGCTTTACATTGATAACTGGTACATTATTTGGCTGCACAGCAGCTCTTAAAGAATAGTGTCAATGCAGGCAGATCAAAGCACTGTTGAATATCAAATGTCAAGTCAAATGTCAAGTGTCCCCAACTAAGCAAGCCAAAGGCGACAGCGGCAAGGAACCCAAACTCCATCAGGTGACATCAGGTGGCAGACAAGTGGCAAATAGGTATTTAAATGGAGAAAAAAACCTTGGGAGAAACCAGGCTTAGTCGGGGGGCCAGTTCTCCTCTGGCCAACAGTGCTTTGTTACGATTCAGGTTGCCATCGTAAGTCCAATAGGATCGCAACATTCAAAGTATTTATTCCAGTTCCATCCAATTGAGGATCGTATTCATCACGCCGGTATGGACGGTTGTTGAGGAACTGTGTCGTGGCTGTCGTGTCGATGAGGCCCTCACAGTGGATGATCTAGTTGACTCAATCTCTGCTGATACTTCAGGGCTGCGTTGTGGTCGTGTCAAGGCGCAGGTCCTTGGTCTCACCTGGATACGGCCCGGATCCGGTTGACTACGGTGAACCTCGGGATAACCAGAAAAACTAATATTAGCGTAGATGCCATTCTTCTTCTGATGTAACGAGTACATCAGGTGTTATAGGAAGTGTTCCCGGTTCCGGCTGACCTAATTTATGCAGCCTAATAATCCTTTAACGGATTTGAAAATATAAATTGGTAATGTGTTATGTGTATGCCAGGTTAAAGAAATGCGTTTTTAGTCTAGATTTAAACTGACAGAGTGTGTCTGCTTCCCGAACAATGCTAGGAAGATTGTTCCAGAGTTTAGGTGCCAAATAGGAGAAGGATCTACCGCCTGCGGTTGATTTTGATATTCTAGGTATTATCAGCTGGCCTGAATTCTGAGATCGCAATAGACGTGAAGGACTATAATGAATTAGGAGCTCGCTCAGGTACTGGGGAGCTAAACCATTTAGTGCTTTGTAAGTAATTAGCAAGATTTTAAAATCTATACGATGTTTAACAGGAAGCCAATGCAGTGTTGACAGAACTGGGCTAATATGGTCATACTTCCTAGTTCTAGTAAGAACTCTAGCTGCTGCATTTTGTACGAGCTGTAGTTTATTTATCAGGTGAGCAGAACAACCACCCAGTAAAGCGTTACAGTAATCTAGCCTTGAGGTCATGAACGCATGAACTAACTGTTCTGCATTTTTCATTGAGGGCATATGTCGTAGTTTAGATATATTTTTAAGATGGAAGAATGCGGTTTTACAGATGCTAGTAACATGGCCTTCAAATGAAAGATTGGTATCAAAGAGCACACCCAGGTTCCTAACTGACGACGAAGACTTAACAGAGCAGCCATCAAGTGTTAGACAGTATTCTAGGTTATTACGTGAAGAAGTTTTTGGTCCAAAAATTAGAATCTCTGTTTTTTCTGAATTTAGTAGTAGGAAATTACTGGTCATCCAATTTTTTATATCAGCTATGCATTCCGTTAATTTTGTGAATTGGTAAGTTTCGTCAGGGCGCGAAGAAATATAGAGCTGAGTATCATCAGCGTAACAGTGAAAACTAACGCCATGCTTCCTAATGATATCTCCCAAGGGTAGCATGTACAGAGTGAACAGCAACGGTCCTAGTACTGAGCCTTGCGGTACTCCATATTGAACTTGTGATCGATATGACATCTCTTCGTTTACTACTACAAACTGATAACGGTCAGATAAGTATGATTTGAACCATGACAATGCAATTCCACTAATGCCAACATAATTTTCGAGTCTATTTAAAAGAATATTGTGATCAATAGTGTCAAATGCAGCACTAAGATCCAGTAACACTAATAGAGAGATACAACCACGATCTGATGATAAGAGCAAATCATTAGTAACTCTAATGAGAGCAGTCTCAGTACTATGGTACGGTCTAAATCCTGACTGGAAATTCTCACAGATACTATTTCTTTCTAAAAAGGAACATAGTTGTGATGATACTGCCTTTTCTAGTATTTTTGACAGAAAAGTGAGATTTGAGATCGGCCTGTAATTGACTAATTCTCTAGAATCAAGTTGTGGTTTTTTAATAAGAGGTTTAATAATAGCCAGCTTAAAAGTTTTTTGTACGTGTCCTAGTGATAAAGATGAATTGACGATATTAAGAAGAGGATCTATAACCTCTGGAAGCATTTCTTTCAATAGCTTAGTCGGTATAGGATCTAATATGCATGTTGTTGATTTTGATGATTTAACAAGTTTAGAGTCCAGAGGCGACTCCCTTCCTCGTCCCGAGTCCAGAGGCGACTCCACTCCCCTAGCCCGCTACAGACTCTGCTACAGCCTGCGAGCCCGCTCCAGACCCCGCTCCAGCCCAGAGACCCATAGCTCCTCCCAAGAATTTTTTGGGGGGGGCGCCATATACCCGTGGCCATGGGGCCCTGAACTGCCCGATCCGCCATTGTGCCACTCTGGAGGCTTCCTGTCCCCTGAGCTACGTCCTTGCCAGTGAACACCCTCCCACCCCTGTAGATGTTATACGGCGCGGGACGCACCTTCCGGGAGGGCAGGGTAATGTCAGGGTTCTGTTTGTTTTTCCTTATGTCACGTGTTGTGTTATGTTCCTTTGGTCACATGTTCCCCTTTGTTCTCAGTTTCCGCCACTTGTTTGTCTCTATGGTTTCTGATTTGATTAGTGTTTGAGTTCGTGTGTGTCTAGTTAATTAGTCTCGTTTGGTCCTCCTCCTTTTTTTTTTTTTTTTTTTTTTTTTTTTTTTATTTACAGTAGGCCTAGTTATTACTCTTTGTTAACTTTATAAAAATGCCACTGTTCATTGTTTGTTCATGTTAGCTCTGGTCCATTTAATAATATTATCAGATACAACTTTTGATTTTAATAAAGTTGTAAATGTTGAAATCAATAAAGATTAGCAAATGCTAATGTAGGCCTATTGTTCATCTTAACTAAAGAATTAGCTAATGATAACAAATGGAACCTTATTGTAAATGTTACAAAACAATAATAACAAATCAGGACATTTTTAATCAATATCGAGGGCATGATTTAGTACAGAATGTAAAAATGTTTAAGTGTAAACATGTTTAAAAAATAGCCCATTAAGTCTTTAAGGAACGGTTTCACAGACAGAGCTTAGATTAAGCCAGGATTAGGCCTTATTCAATAAGACACTTAAGTAGCTTTTATTAATGTGCCCTAGAAAAAAACAAAAACATTACATTAAAACAAAACAACAACATTATTTTATGAAAGCTACTTATAAATGTGCCCTAGAAAGAAACAACATTACTGGTGGTGTGCTTTTTAACCAAAACAATGGCTCTGACATATTTTTAGGTATGTCAGTACAAGTTGCTTTCAGTTAAAACAGCTCAAACATGCATTTTAGTCTGGGACTAGCTTAAGCCTGGTCTGTGAAATATATCTTTAATGACATCTTTGACACAAGTTAAGCATCAAAACTTAAAACAATACTCTTCCTACTACTAATGAAAACTACATGACTCTGCGGCTGATGTCTTGATTTTTTTTTTTTTTTTTATTTGAAAAAAAAAAGAAAAAAAAAGATTATGTTTGTAAATGCTTATGACTGTTACATCTAGTGGTAAACATTTACATTACACTTGATTTCCACCAAATAGCACTAATATTCCTCCTTTTGTTGGAATTTAAATGTCATTAATCAATTTTTAACTTAAATACTGCTTTTTATAAAACAAAAAGTCATAGCCTATGCTTGTTATCCCTTAATCCAGTGAGATTTTTGAATACACAAGGAGTCCGACAACAGCCGGTGCTCCACACAGAGATCTAATCTCACCATCATCGAATCTGTCTGTGATTACATGAAGAAACAGATGAAACAGAGACAAACTAAATCCAGAAGAACTGTGGCCATGTCTCCAAGATGCTTGAAGAAACTGACCTGCAAAGATACAGTACTGTGAAGAGTTTTAGACACTTGTGCAAAAATACTGTAACATTAGGATGCTTTCAAAAATACTGTTGTAACACTCAGCCTAAGCAAGGCAGGCTACACAAATAAAGTTTGTCCTTTTCCCTCCAAAAAGTGTGTTTGAATGAGTGCAGACACAATAAATAACCACAAAACGAAGAATAAATGCCAACCCAGAGTGTATTATACAAGAAGACACAGAAAAAACAATATATACAAACATACAGTATCTCACAGAAGTGAGTACACCCCTCACATTTTGTAAATATTTTATTATATCTTTTCATGTGACAACACTGAAGAAATGACACTTTGCTACAATGTAAAGTAGTGAGTGTACAGCTTGTATAACAGTGTAAATTTGCTGTCCCTTCCAAATAACTCAACATTCAGCCATTAATGTCTAAACCGCTGGCCACAAAAGTGAGTACACCCCTAAGTGAAAATGTCCAAATTGGGATCAAAGTGTCAATATTTTGTGTGGCCACCATTATTTTCCAGCACTGCCTTAACCCTCTTGGGCATGGAGTTCACCAGAGCTTCACGGGTTGCCACTGGAGTCCTCTTCCACTCCTCCATGACGACATCACAGAGCTGGTGGATGTTAGAGACCTTGCGCTCCTCCACCTTCCGTTTGAGGATGCCCCACAGATGCTCAATAGGGTTTAGTTACCCTCAGCTTCGTTAGCAAAGCAGTGGTCATCTTGGAGGTGTGTTTGGGGTTGTTATCATGTTGGAATACTGCCCTGCGGCCCAGTCTCCGAAGGGAGGGGATCATGCTCTGCTTCAGTATGTCACAGTACGTGTTGGCATTCATGGTTCCCTCAATGAACTGTAGCTCCCCAGTGCCGGCAGCACTCATGCAGCCCCAGACCATGACACTCTCACCACCATGCTTGACTGTAGGCAAGACACACTTGTCTTTGTACTCCTCACCTGGTTGCCGCCACACACGCTTGACACCATTTGAACCAAATAAGTTTATCTTGGTCTTATCAGACCACAGAACATGGTTCCAGTAATCCATGTCCTTAGTCTGCTTGTCTTCAGCAAACTGTTTGCGGGCTTTCTTGTGCATCATCTTTAGAAGAGGCTTCCTTCTGGGACAACAGCCATGCAAACCAATTTGATGCAGTGTGCGGCGTATGGTCTGAGCACTGACAGGCTGACCCCCCACCCCTTCAACCTCTGCAGCAATGCTGGCAGCACTCATACGTCTATTTCCCAAACACAACCTCTGGATATGACGCTGAGCACGTGCACTCAACTTCTTTGGTTGACCATGGCGAGGCCTGTTCTGAGTGGAACCTGTCCTGTTAAACCATTGTATGGTCTTGGCCACCGTGCTGCAGCTCAGTTTCAGGGTCTTGGCAATCTTCTTATAGCCTACGCCATCTTTATGTAGAGCAACAATTCTTTTTTTCAGATCCTCAGAGAGTTCTTTGCCATGAGGTGCCATGTTGAACTTCCAGTGACCAGTATGAGAGAGTGAGAGCGATAACACCAAATTTAACACACCTGCTCCCCATTCACACCTGAGACCTTGTAACACTAACGAGTCATACGACACCAGGGAGAGAAAATGGCTAATTGGGCCCAATTTGGACATTTTTACTTAGGGGTGTACTCACTTTTGTGGCCAGCGGTTTAGACATTAATGGCTGTGTGTTGAGTTATTTTGAAGGGACAGCAAATTTACACTGTTATACAAGCTGTACACTCACTACTTTACATTGTAGCAAAGTGTCATTTCTTCAGTGTTGTCACATGGAAAAATATAATAAAATATTTACAAAAATGTGAGGGGTGTACTCACTTCTGTGAGATACTGTATATGTGTGTAAGATTGTCCATGAAAGTCCAATGATGTGCGTGTGTGTGTTATGGTTCGGCCTCACCGGTGAAGCGTTTGAGAGGAACAGCGCTGTCCTGTGACGGAAACCCCAATGTGAAAATAATCCGAAAAGTTTGTTATTTACCAAAATGTGTGAAACAGTAGCCACAGATAAAGACAGCCAAAGGTTACACCAGTGGCGTAGCCAGAATTTTATTTTTGGGGGTCCCATCTTAAAATGAGGGGGCCGCTCTATATTAGGCTACATGTAGCCTGTTACAATGTCTAGCCTATAAATGTGCGCATATCCAAGTGTTTTGTGCGGAGTGTGAAAATTTGAATAGCCACGCGCTTTACTGCATGAGTTAACATGGAGGTGCCAGTGCGATCACTTGCACTTAAAACACTCTGTCATTTTTGGTCATACAGACAAAAATCATACATTGTTCGAATACATCGCAATAACTTTGTGCAGGAGGATGCTCGTTCTGCCGACTCAGTCTCTGTGAACTTGAGCACGACAAAAAAGAAGAAAAAAAAGAACCAAAACTCCTTTGCCTCACAGACATGAGAAATATGTAGAAAGCGAAATGTCTACTTATAATAATGAACCAATTCAAATGTAAAACAAATGCTCTCAGATGTAATCCGTATGAAACGTGCATTTGGCACGTAAATGCAGAGATGATGAGTAAGCATCATTAACTATCACTTTTTATCAATAAATTATTAAAATGGCAAGGCAGTCTCCTTGCTGATTTTCCACATCACATTCAAACTTTATGCTTGTGCTTGAGCTACCCGAGCGCTGATTGGGCTATGTATGCAATTAAACTTTATGACATCCCATTCTTAATCCGTAGGGTTTAATAAGTTGGCCCACCCTTTGCAGTTTAACAGCCTCAACTCTTCTGGGAAGGCTTTCCACAAGGTTTAGGAGTGTGTTTATGGGAATTTTTTTACCATTCTTCTAGAAGCGCATTTGTGAGGTCAGGCAGTGATGTTGGCGAGAAGGCCTGGCTCATAGTCTCCACTCTAATTTATCCCAAAGGTCTTCTATGGGGTTGAGGTCAGGACTCTGTGCAGGCCAGTCAAGTTCCTCCACACCAAACTCGCTCATCCATGTCTTTATGGACCTTGCTTTGTGCACTGGTGCGCAGTCATGTTGGAACAGGAAGGGGCCATCCCCAAACTGTTCCCACAAAGTTGGGAGCATGAAATTGTCCAAAATGTCTTGGTATGCTGAAGCATTAAGAGTTTAGTCAGGCAAGTACCTTTCTCCTGGCAACCGCCAAACCCAGACTCGTCCATCGGATTGCCAGACAGAGAAGTGTGATTCGTCACTCCAGAGAACACGTCTCCACTGCTCTAGAGTCCAGTGGCGGCTTGCTTTACTACACTTTCTACGCACTGTTCTTGAGCTAATCTGAAGGCCACACAAAGTTTGGAGGTCTGTAGCTATTGACTCTGCAGAAAGTTGCTGACTTCTGCGCACCGTGCGCCTCAGCATGTACTGACCCCGCTCTGTGATTTTACGTGGCCTACCACTTCGTGGCTGAGTTGCTGTTGTTCCCAATTGCTTCCACTTTGTTATGATACCACTAACACGCACCAGTCATTAAACTATGCAAAGAGTTTACCAGATCAAAAAAAGCATTAACATGCCCAGATACCTTTGTTGCGGTGCAGAGAACTAAATTGAGCCTGTGCGAGTTGCAGTGCACATACAAAGCATTTGGAAAAGTCAGTTTTAGAATCAAGTGCACACCACCCTTGTTACCTGACATTACAGAAGCCCCGTCGAAGCTAAACCTAACACAGAGAGATGGATCCAGCTGTAGTGGCTCAATGACTTGCAAAATCTTTTCAGAAATCCCATTAGCGCTTATATCTCCCGTTTCAACGAATCCAACGGCTCTTTGTTTAACTTTGTCTGCATGCATGTATCTTACACTCACAGCCACCAGCTCGCGTTTTGATATGTCCTTGCATTCATCAGCCATAATCGCGTAGTAGGTGTATGTTGTCTCATACAACTCAGCCTTGATCTTTCATAGAAGCAGGGAGGCTGCACATTCAAACAACTCATTCTGAATTTCTGCACTCATTAGTCGGGCATTTTTGGGTAACTCCTGGAGACGATTTTGCACGTTTGGGTCATGCTTAGCAATTAAGCTAAACAGTTCCAAAAAACTGCCTTTATTTAAGGCCTCTTCATTTTCCCTGTGGCCATGTAAAGTGATGCCTTGTTTTGCACAGAACATAACAATGTCAATGACCACTTTCACGTGTTCACATTTGTTTTTCTCCACAAATGTTTGGTAACCCCGAAAGAGCTGGTTTAAAACAGTCCCTTGGGTACGGGTCGCTTTATATGCCTCATATTTACAAAGGGAAAGAGAATGTGATTTGCTGGCTTGGTGTTTGATACATGACCTGCGGAGGTGTTTCCAGTCTTTGAACCCATCGCAGATGAACGATTTTTCTGCACACGGGTCGGGAAAATGGTGACATGCTTTGCAAAACACAGCATTATTTGTTGAACTATATTCAAGCCATGTGAATTCATTGTACCATTTTAGGGAAAAGCAACTATTCTTTCCGGCAAACTTAGTGTAAGTAAATGCGGTCATCACAGGTTGTGAGGGTGGTTCATCAATTGCAGACAAGTCATTTGGCATTGTGTCGATTTGTGTTGAGGAAGTCTCACCACTACACTCCTGTGATGAAATGTTCGTGTCGGTGTCCTGAAAACGGGAAGCCTCTTGAAGTGAAGTTGCCGCTTCACTCGCTGTCGCCTTGTGGAAAGCTGAAGCAGGCTCAGATGTAGATGGCAAACTTTTCGCTCATCTTCCCGTGATTTCTTGAAAAATCGTAATATTGAACTTTGTGCAATCGCCATTTTAACCGCATGTTAAGAACTCTCACACAAAAAGATGATGAGAGCTACACACATCACGTGACATAATTAAGCCTATTATTTTAAAAAACAACTGTTGCATTTACCATGCAGCATTTTCATTGGTCAGTCTATCAATTTGAGTAACAAAATGACATATAAATGAGGGGCTACGCCACTGGGTTACACGTATATTTAAAAGCGTGATCGATCGCTAAATCCAAATTTGAGCACGTTGAGCGTTGCTCCAGAATGCCGGTAAGTCCGCTTCTTTTATAGGAAATGTAAAATCAGATGATCCCAATGACATCACAGGGATTCCCTGGCGCGTTGCGGCGGAACTCTCGCGAGACAAAACAGGAACACAAACACTTGACGGGGCAACAGAAACAGGGGAAAACAATTATACAAAGACAGCTGACATACAATTAATTTAGCAAGCAGCCTTATAAAAATCCCCTTTATGTGGTCGCGCCATATAGATCCCCTCCCCCAGCCGACGACGTCGGAGGAGAGCGTCCGTAATAACGCTTCAGATTAACCACATTGAATACATTAGTTTTAGGTGGGTTGCCCCAGCACACAGTGTAATTTATTGGCCCTGCTTTGCTTTTTATTTCAGCTGGACCCTCCCACTTGGGCGCTAGCTTGGCAGAAAATTTGTTAGAGGAACTGGAAAGAGGATGGTCTTAATCCAAACTAGGTCACCCGTTTGAAACTGCACATTTTTTCTACGGTTATTATAATACCTAGCTTGTTTGGTGGCTTATACTCATCCTGCTCTTCACTTCCTCTGCCATTATGTGTTGTCATTCCACCAGGGAATATGCAGCCTGACTAGGTGAAGGTGGTCGGTGGATCAGACGTTCCAGTGGTCTGAGAATCTGCTGGCCCAGCATTAGCTCTGGTGGTGTCTTTCCGGTGGTTTCCTGTTGGGCAGTGTTGATGGCATAGCGGAATTCTGGTAGCCACTGGTCCCAGGTTTGATGTTGTTGACGAACACAGGCAGCAATCATGGTTTTTCAGTGTTGGGGAAGCTACTCTGATACTGTAGTTTGACAAGCTACAAACTACTCATAAGTTAAAGTAGTTAAACTACAGTCAAGCTACCCTTTTGGAAAAGTAGTTAGCTACACTACAAGTTACTATAAAAAAGTAGCTAGCTACATTGAAACTAATTTTTTTTTTTTTTTTTTTTTTACAGTGACGTATATTATAAATAACTAAATAAGTGTTTATGACGAATGTTTTAAGTAAAAGTTTTAATGTTTAAAACAATGCAATACAATTATTATTTCAGAGTATTGTATTATTACACACAATTCTCAAATATCTCAAACAGACTGTTTGTCAAAGTCAAAGTGCAAAATTGGAACAAATTTAACATTGCAAGAACAAAATGTATCCAACCTAAATTGCAGGGAAAGCACTATCTGGTGTAGTTGCAGTAGACTGTAGAAACCTATCTACTTAATCTAAAACACTGACCTCCAAAGGATCAAAATGTTATAATTTGTCATGTTACAAAAGCCTCAAGCCTCGAGTGACTGCAACTTCTCAACAAGATGTTAATTGTGGGGACCAAGACTCCAAGGTATGCCATTTTGTCCGACTGGAGAACATCTAGGGCCTTGGACACTGGTGCCATGACCTGTGAAATTACACATAACAAAACATGGCAATATGCATGAGTGCAAAAATACATGATGAAAATCACAGGATGCAAAAGTCATGTTGATTATTATATTCTAAAGAGTTATTAGAAGGTACTTAATTGTAAAGAATTTACTAAAGACTTATTAAAGTCATTTAGTTTTAATAAAATTAGTATTTAACAAACAGTATATACCAAAACTATTTTTTTTTTTTTTTTAATTTTTGGAATTATTTTATTACAAAAATATGGGATTCTATGAAACACTAAAAATATTTTTATTAATAAAATGATTGATTCAATACATCTTAGCCATTTCAAGCTCACCATGACATATTCTTTGATGAATGTCATCTCTGATGGTTTCAGTCACGGAATGTCTATTTTCTCACAAACGTCATGAAGCTCTTGAGGTTTCTCTTCAATGCAAGTTTTCAGACGATCCATTGCATTATATGTAGAATTCCACCGAGTTACATTAGGCACAACCAGCATGCATCCAAGTCTTTAATGGTGTCAGAAGCTTGG
The DNA here is from genome assembly GCA_039654765.1 of Mylopharyngodon piceus. NCBI lineage: Eukaryota > Metazoa > Chordata > Actinopteri > Cypriniformes > Xenocyprididae > Mylopharyngodon > Mylopharyngodon piceus. The sequence goes on from CM077451.1 coordinate 2,249,977, forward strand.
GTGCTTCTTGGGTGCTTCTTACTCTGAAGCATCTCTGTGACGCCTTTTGGCTTGCTTAGTTGGGGACACTTGACATTTGACTTGACATTTGATATTCAACAGTGCTTTGATCTACCTGCATTGACACTATTCTTTAAGAGCTGCTGTGCAGCCAAATAATGTACCAGTTATCAATGTAAAGCTGCTTTGACACAATCTACATTGTAAAAAGCGCTATATAAATAAAGGTGATGTACAGACAGCACATCACATGCCCCACCAGGGACAGTAACATTCTGGACCATTGCTACACTGCTTTAAAGGATGCATGCCACTCTGTCCCCAGAGCAGCTTTGGGACTCTTTGATCACTGTTTGGTTCATCTTCTACCAGCCTACAAGCAGAAACTGAAATCTGCTAAGCCTGTGGTAAGAACTGTAAAGAAATGGACCAGCGAAACAGAGCGGGCCCTACAAGCCTGTTTCGACTGCACTGATTGGAGTGTTTTTGAGGCTGCAGCCACTGATCTGGATGAGCTCACTGACACCGTGACATCCTACATCAGTTTCTGTGAGGACATGTGTGTTCCCACCAGGACTTATTTGACATATAACAACGACAAACCTTGGTTTACTGCAAAATTCAGACAGCTTCGCCAGGCCAAAGAGGATGCCTACAGGAGCGGGGACAAAGTCTTGTACAAACAGGCCAAATACACACTGAATAAGGAGATCTGTGTAGCAAAGAGAAGCTATGCTAAGAAGCTAGAACACCAGCTTTCAGCTACTGACCCAGCATCAGTGTGGAAGGGCCTGAAAACCATCACCAGCTACAAGACCCCATCCCCCAGCACTGTAGAGAACCAACATTTGGCCAACGAGCTCAATATATTTTACTGCAGGTTTGAAAGACCTGGTCTCTCACCCCACACCCGCTCTGACTGGCTCACCACACAGCCATCAACACCCTCACCCCTCTCCCTCCCTCCTCCTGCTTCTCAACCTGCACTTCAGATCAGTGAGAGGGATGTATGCAGAGTCTTCAGGAAACAGAAGATAAGGAAAGCCAAAGGCCCAGACGGTGTTTCACCAGCCTGTCTCAAAGCCTGTGCTGTCCAGCTGTCATCCATCTTCACACTGATCTTCAACAGATCACTGGAGCTGTGTGAAGTCCCCTCCTGCTTCAAATGCTCCACCATCATCCCTGTACCCAAGAAACCAAAAATCACAGGACTAAATGACTACAGACCTGTTGCTTTGACGTCTGTGGTCATGAAGTCATTTGAGAGACTGGTGCTGGCCTACCTGAAGGACATCACTGGACCCCTGCTGGACCCCTTGCAGTTTGCTTATCGAGCAAACAGGTCTGTGGATGATGCAGTCAATATGGGACTGCATTATATTCTACAACATCTGGACAAACCAGGAACTTATGCAAGGATCCTGTTTGTGGACTTCAGCTCGGCTTTCAACACCATAATCCCGGATACCCTCCTGAATAAACTGACCCAGCTCTCTGTACCCACCTCCATCTGTCAGTGGATCACCAGCTTCCTGACAGACAGGCAGCAGCTAGTGAGGCTGGGAAAACTCACATCCAGCACCTGCACTATCAGCACTGGAGCTCCTCAGGGCTGTGTTCTCTCCCCACTGCTCTTCTCCCTCTACACAAATGACTGCACCTCTAAAGACCCCTCTGTCAAGCTCCTGAAGTTCGCAGACGACACCACAGTCATCGGCCTTATCCGGGACGGAGACGAGTCTGCTTACAGACTGGAGGTTGAACAGCTGGCTGTCTGGTGCAGTCACAATAACCTGGAGCTGAACACATTCAAGACAGTGGAGATGAGAGTGGACTTTAGGAGAAACCCCCCTGCACTTCCTCCACTCAGCATCATGAACAGCACTGTGGAGGCAGTGGAGTCATTCAGGTTCCTGGGAACCACCATCTCTCAGGACCTGAAGTGGGACAATCACATTGACTCCACTGCAAAAAAGGCTCAGCAGAGACTGTACTTGCTTCGCCAGCTGAGGAAGTTCAACCTGCCACAGGAGCTGCTGACACAATTTTACTCAGCTGTTACTGAGTCAGTTCTGTGCACTTCTATAACTGTTTGGTTTGGGTCAGCCAGCAAATCAGATATAAGAAGACTGCAACGGATTGTTAGGACAGCTGAAAGGATAATTGGTATGCACCTGCCCAACCTTCAGGACTTGTACAATGCCAGAGTGAAGAAACGGGCAGGTAACATCATCACAGACCCCTCTCACCCTGGACACAACCTGTTTGCACTTCTGCCCTCAGGCAGACGTTACAGATCTCTGTGCGCTAGAACATCTAGGCATAAGAACAGTTTTTTCCCCAATGCTATCTCCAGCTTAAACAGCTAACATAGCAATTACCCCTGTTTTAGTATTCACTTTCAGTACTTGAGAGAGAGTAAAAATTAGTTGTGTAAATATATATATATATATATATATATATATTCTATTCATCCTGCTGTATATACAATACAAATCTGTATGTCTTCTGTTCCAGACGTATACCACATTAGTATTATTATTTATTTTATTTGACTTATTATTTATTATTATTTTCTTAGTTTACTTATTTAAATGTTTCTGTTCTCATGTCATATGTATGTGTGTACCAAGAGCTTCTGTAGAAAACCACAACAAATTCCTTGTGTGTTTGTGCACACCTGGCGAATAAAGCACATTCTGATTCTGATTCTGATTCTCTGCTTATTCCAAAGGCCTTGACATTTGGCGAAAGCTGCCTTTGAAGTCATTTTAAATGAAGAGTCTTCCACTGCTGCCTCAGCATCTTTGGTTGCAACCAAGTAGAGAGAATGGCAGGCACAGCGGTGATGGGCTGGCAAGTGGTAGTCATCCTTTTCGGTCTCTTTTAGAAATGCTGCAACTAGACATGTGCCGATATTCGGTAATACGATATATCACGATAATGAATATGCACGATATTGTTATAGTGGGAACTTCAAAATACCGTGAATAATTATTATTATGAATTATTAACATTTTTATCATACATTTTAAGAATACTTTACCCATCAACCGTATAAAATGCACAACACAGCTGCATGCTGCGTCAAAAGAACACGCGCACTGATGTAAACAAGCTCGACGTGCATGGGAAGCACATGGCGGAACGAGTGAAGGAGACGCGCTGAATGAAAGTAACAGCCCTTCAGTTTTTTGTATTCGCAATGTTGTTCATCACAGCACCAAATACTTAATACTTAAAGACTTAATAGGCTATTTACTTTAAAAATTAAACATTTTTATATTTTAATCTGGACTACAACATGTCCTATAATAACTGAAAATGTTCTGATTATTTGTTATTGTTCAGTAACACTTAGTGACATAAGGCTTCATTAGTTAACATGTTAATTCATTACTACCAAACTTACGATGAAAAATACTTATAAAGCAATTATTAATGTTAATTTCTTAGTTAAAGTTTAATAACATTACTAAAATCAAAAGTTGTTACTATTATTTAATGGACCTGTGCTAAAACTAACAATGATCAGTTGTTTCCCTTTTGAAAGGGAACTCAACACGTCTTGATGTGACTCAACACTGCGTTTACTCAACACTGCGTTTACCGCATATGACACTCGTGAACCGGTGTCTGAAAGCAATATATCAAATCCCGCCAATCCTATTGGCCGGCGACAGCCTATGACGTCATCAAGACGTGACCCGGAAGTATAAAGGAGCTGCCAGTGAAGCAGTCAGTATCTTTTCGTCTTTCGGGACTGTTTTGTCTGATCGCAATTTCATCGAATCTGGTAAGGAAACTTTATATCATGTCTGACAAACGTTTCAGAAAGTGTGCTGACCCGTGTCCCAGGTTTCTGACACCCGGTGACTCACACAATCTGTGCGTTTTCTGTCTGGGAGAGAAGCACGCACGGTCAGTGCTTGAGGGTGCTGTCTGTGTGAACTGTGAGCGTCTTCCTATGAGGACGCTCCGTTCTCGTTTGGCACTCTTCTCGAGGGAAGAGGCGTCAACATCTGTACCTGGTGGTTCTGGCCCCGCTCGTGCTGAGGCAGAGCGGTGGCTGAAATCATGGGGTTCACAGGTGGAACTCGCTGAGGAGTTTGAGAGAGGTGTAAAGCAGCATCAGTAATCAATCCCCTCTCTGCGAGGGCAATTTACACCTGCCCTCTCCTCTTCTTCTTCCACCTCCTGTGTTTTGGATTCATGTAACATGCTCAGACACTTCTTACAGTCGGGCTGACGGCTGGACCCATGATGAATATTTTTCTGATGGCTCACCTTCTGGCTTAATAGTGAAGAGGCTCTTTAGGCTTAAAAGAACCCTAGATTCCATCCTTCCATATGGAAACTGAGGAGTCTTCGGTCTTCGAGCCGCAGGAAGGTAAGCTTGGTCTATATTTATGTTTTTAAATATGTCGACCTTGTTTTTCCTGTATAGTTTTTCCTGAGCATGTAGATGGAAAAAGATAGGGTTTTTTTGGGCACTGAAGTTCCATTAGGTTAGCTGGAACGATTTATTTGTACTGTGTTGGCCACAAAATGGCCGCCTCTCAGCCACCTTTGGTAGAGTAGCTTCTCCTCTGGTTTTAGCTAGAGTATGTTTGAGTTAGCACTCTTTACTTCAGATAGATCTAATGTCTGGGTTGGCCTCCTGGGCCGCCTGGCATTGTTTGCTTATTGAGCTTTGCTTTACTTAAGTTTCCTCTTCTCTGGTTGAGTTCAGAGGTTGAGTTTAAGCCCCAGGCAGATCTATGCTTTGTGCGGCCCTATAGGCCCACAGCTTAGCCGGCCTAGGCTAGAACTAGGGTTTAGGTGATTTAATAAAGCATTCACCCTTTATTGCTACTATCCCTTGTCAGGTTGTATAGTTCCTAGTTCTGGCCTCCTCTTATCTGAGTTGTCAGGCCAAATGCCCATTACCCCTTTGTAGGTGCTAGTTAGATAGCAGCTAAGGTAGCAGGCTGTCACTAGCCTCCCTGGTGCTGTTGTCTCAGGTGGTAGGCCCTTATCTTTGTTTAGATAAGTGTATGCTATGTTGCTTAGGCCCCACTTTTCTAGAACGTCATTCATACTGAATTTGTCTTTCCCTGAGCCCCTTGAATTAGCATTCAAGTTTGAGGTTACGGTGTTAGCTTGGTTTAGCTCCTGTTCTCTAGGGTTCAGTACAGATGTATTATTTCTGTTTGGTGAAAGCATCCATTCTTTCAGGATGGTATGTGTGAATAGCAAAGCATTGTGTTTGCTTTGGGTTCTAGTTTTACCCTACACATGTGTGAGCTTAACTCTTTGCTGCCACAGGTTAGCACCTGTTCTTATGAGTAGTAGGCCTGTTTCTAGCCTCCTTTAGAGCATGGTGACTATTTGTACTCCCCTTGCTTTTAGGGTTATTGGTGTTTTACTGAGTACATAACCTGATGGATTGCATAGCTCAGGTTGAGTGGTAGGGAACCACACTTTCAGTTTGGTTCTTTTTAGCTCCCTTTAGAGTTAATCACTGCCACAACAACAGCTTATTGTGTCTGTGGAGTTGAAGGCTCGGGTGAATCTGAGCCTCCTTCTGAGTACGATAGCTTGTGGTTTCACAAGTGTTGTTGGTAGATGTTCATGAGTTTTGCTCACTTAATTTAGCACTGCCACAGGTTTATGCCCGTGTCTGTCCGAAGTAGTAGGCCACTTCAGGCCTCCTTCAGACCATGGTAGCATATGTTGTTGTGCTCCCCTTTCTGTTAGGGTTTAGTGTTCTGAGTACATTACCTGTTGGAATGTGTAGACTTAAGCTCAGGTTGAGTTAAGCTAGTTAACCGCAATTGTTTGTTGGGTTTAGGGCTGGTTCCCTTTGACCTGTGAAACCACTAGCTGACGCCACGTGTCTTTTGGAGTCGCAGGCCCCGCTTGGGCCTCCTTCAATTAACATGCTGGCGCAGTTCTGTGTTGGTTTTGCTATCAATGCTACCACTGGCTACGCCCGTGTCTGCTATAGTAGGCTCGGTTTGGGTCTCTCTCAGAGCATGCTGGCGGAGTGTGTACTCCTCTTGCTTTAAGAGTAAAATGTGTTTTACTGAGTACATGGCCTGTTGGTTTGTGTTGGATTTATTAAGCTCTAGTCGAGCTAAATAGTTACCTCACTAAGTAAGTCTGGTTCTATTATGGCTCCTAGAACTTTTAGTTGCCACTAGCTGGCGCCACGTGTCTGTGAGTTGTAGGCCCTCTGGGCCTCCTTTGAGAGCACGTTGGTGTATGTCTTTGTACTCCTCTTGCTTAAAGAGTAAAAGGTGTTTTACTGAGTACATTGCTGAGTGGCTGTTGGCTCAGGTTGAGTTTATCTAGTTAACTTCACTTTGGTTCGGTTTTCTTATGTTTGCTCCCTTTGAGCCTGGAACACTGCCGCGAGCTGGCGCCACGTGTCTGTCTGAAGTCGTAGGCCCGCCTTTTGGGCCTCCTACAGAACATGATGGCGTATGTTGTACTCCTCTTGCTTTAAGAGTAAAAGGTGCTTTTACTGAGTACACTGCTTGTCGGATTGTGTTAGGTGGACTGTTATGTGGGCACTCTACAGTCTTATCTGCTGGTTTAACTCGGTTTCATTCTGAACGAGTTACATGTTTGTGGGGTCTTGCTTTCAGCAAGCTAGCTGTTCGAGGTGTGTGGCCTTTGAAGCTTTCCCACTCCCACATCTGGGTGTTGAAACTTAAGCAGATTAAACATGTAGCTTCACATGTTGGCCTTTAGCAAGGCTGCTGTGTTATATATATATTTCTACACTGTGTAGAACTGTTGTCATGTTGTAGGCCCCTTCTTGGGCCTCCATGATTTTGTGCCTACAGTACGGTCTATCTGTTAGGTTGAGCTCTGTACTCCCCTTGTTAGGGTCGTCCTGCATAGTGCTTAGCTCCCTAAGCTGGTCAGTGGTTGAAGGCCTCTATGAGGCCTCCCGTTTGTGATCCAGCCCCCAGGCTGATTAATGTGCTCCCCTTGTTGGGGTGTTTGAATGCACAGCCTCCTCAGTGCAAATAATCAGGCGCTGAGTAGATCCTAGGATTGAGCAGAGTTTACTCCCCTCATTTGTAGGGTTAAGAGCACTTAGCTGAGTCCTGCTCTCCAGGATGCCTGTCTCTACGCTCTGGTCTGAGTTGCTTACTGCCCCTTTGCAGTCACTCTTACTGGATATCTTCTCTGAAGAATGCGTTGTTGAGGCTCTGTGTTCAGACAGGTTGCTGGCCAAGACTAGATTGCTATCAGACCATCCCTGGTGGCATTTGGGGTGACTGTGTTCCCCTTCTAGTGATTGGCTGGGGTTCCTTCGGGCCCCCTGGCTACATTCCCTTAGAGGGACCCTCTTTCCTCGGAAGGTTCGGTCCCAGAAGCCTTGGAGCGGCCTTGGTAGGCCTTCTGCGGAAGGCCTCTTTGAGGCTTATAGCTTGGGCTGTTGGCCGTTGGGAATGCTGTCACTGACAGCCTTTGTTTGACCCGAGGGGGAGTTGCTCTGGCGTTTCATTCGAAACTGCTTGTTGACGTTTGTCTAGCCATCTTTTTGGCATGCACTCCCCTCTGCATGGCGGCGTGGGTATTTCGTTCCCCATATGCGGTAAACGCAGTGTTGAGTTCCCTTTAGAAAGGGAACGTCTCAGGTTACGTATGTAACCATGGTTCCCTGAGAACAGGGAACGAGACTCTGCGTTCGAAAACGCTATGGGGAACGCCTTTCTCGTGAACCGGTGTCTGAAAACAATATCAACTCATGACAATCCTATTGGCCGGCGACAGCCTTTGACGTCATGCCAATAAACTGAAGCCTGTTCTATGACACATCCTATGATATTAATCAGATAACTTAGATACATAACATAGTCGTAACATTACAACTTGTATCTGCATAAAAGGATGCAAATGCCAGTGAACCTTAAGTTACGCGCTATAGCGAGAGTGAGAGAGTGAGAGAGAGCTCCCGCCATGATGCGCTTTCATGACAGCGCGCTGAAACGCGCTGAATTTACTATAGATTTCTATAAAGTTCTCATTATAATGTTATGTTTATGGCAGATTTGTGCTTTATTTTCATCTACATTAGTAGTCTTATCATATACCTTGTGTCACTTTTGATTGATTTATGGCTTTTGCGTATGATTTATTACCCCTCATAACTCTCAGACTGACAGGCTGTCAGATGTCAGATGTCTGGACATATGTCATGTAATATATGGCCCATGGTGTCACATTGTGACGTGGCTATGTGGCTTCCTATACTGGTGGCTACATGACTTCCCACGCTGTTGTCTGTACGTGTTAAAAAAGACAAAACAGATCAAACAGGTCAGACTTTTGACTTTTGATAGGGTATCACACCTGCGTCACTACCTACATCCTGGTTTTGTTGTTTAAATAAGGTTTAGGGGGGTTACGCTAACGATCACAGAAGATATTCTGCATCATTCCTGTTACAATGGCGGCTCCGAGAACTCCTAAAATCCCTAGAAGGGTTATGTGTGTTTCACCAACAAGAGGTCCAGTTGAAATGAGGGAAGAACTGACTTTTGCACCTAGGAAAAAGCAAAATGTTAGTTTGACAAAGTTTCTTCATGAAGATGTGGATTTTGTGAAGCGTGATTTCACAATGTCTGGTGATCGTGTGGGACGATATGTGTTTGACAAGGTGACACGGATTGTGAAACTCTACACTGTGGATGTTGGAGATGATTTTACATCGCAAGACCCATGTTTGATTTTCCCTGCAAAAGACTGGTTTATGTTTTTCAATTACATCTGGAGAGATTTGAATGACTGTGGTGATGACCCGTTGTACATCGCTGAGTGGAACGGTGTGACTCCTAACACAAGATTTCACGTGGTCGGGGATCATAGTAAAAAGTTACCGGAGGATTGTGTTTATATTTTTTGTTGCAACGACAAGACAAAGTTCTGTGAACGTATATGGCCTATCCCTGAGTCTGAGCATCACATGCACTACAACATTTTTTCAGTGGAAAGATGTCCGTATGCTTGACGATATTTTTACTTGTATTGACAAGATGTTTAGATGGTGCGATATGTATGATCGTTACAGCTCCGTGAAGGTGAAATTGTTTCACCCTGAGCGGGGCGTTACCAATACTGAAGACCGCCTCTTAAGCCCACCCACATATTACAGCCATTAAAAATGTCTGCAAAATCTGTACGCTCACAACATTCATCCACCATGTCTCAAGAATCTACACCTGTCTACTGCTACAACACCGCGGAAACTGATCTGGCGATGCCTGATGACAATGCTATGCCGTTGGAGCCCCACCCACAAACATGTGACAACAGCTGGTTGGATAAATTTTGCATGGATCTGGGGTATCACAACCTGACCTTCCTTACAACACCGTATGGCAACACTGGTGCGATAGCTGGAGCAGCGGCCTATGCGGGAGTGGACGACACAGACAGTTGTATCCGCACCGACGGGTTCAAAATCATAAAAGCGACTGTCGCCGTCCTTCTGGAACATCTCATCAACAAAAAACTGAAAGAACTCTGTGCAGGTTGTGAAGTAGACCACCCAAGTCAGATCAGACATTCCTGTTTGTTTGAACCTGGTCCGTATTTCTTTGACGCATACTTCAAGGAAATGTGTCGCAACCTGCTTAAACCAGAACTTAAACACATCGTCGCTCAAGCACTGACCCGTTGCGGTTTAAGGGTGCGACCCCAGAGGATTCATGGTTCTGTCGATGCTATTTTGCATGAACTGCGTGACGAGGTATACATTGTGGAGAAACTTCGTGAAGTCAGAGAAAAAGTTGTGGACGTTAACAGTGAACAGATTGTCTATGACGCTGTGGACAGCTGGAAAGGCTTTGTCCAAGTTGATCGTGTGTAACACCACCATGGGGAACACGTGCTTCGCAACCGGACTGGCAAAGTGTCTACTTAAAAGACGTATTAGATGTGAGATGACCAATTTGTTGTGTAAGATCATTAATGATCATGGATGTGTATCTATCGATGTAAACAGATGCGGTGTTGATGCCAGACGTTTTACAAACCTCAAGAAACAAATGTCTGTTGTAAGATCGGTGTCAAATGAGTGGACAGATACAGTGGTATGCGAAAGTTTGGGAACCCCTTGGAGAATCTGTGAAAATGTGAATAATTTTAACAAAATAAGAGAGATCATACAAAATGCATGTTATTTTTTATTTAGTACTGTCCTGAGTAAGATATTTTACATAAAAGATGTTTACATATAATCCACAAGACAAAAAAGTCGCTGAATTTATTAAAATATCTCCGTTCAAAAGTTTGGGAACCCTTGATTCTTAATACTGTGTGTGGTTACCTGGATGATCTATGACTGTTTTTTTGTTTTATGATGGTTGTTCATGAGTCCCTTGTTTGTTCTGAGCAGTTAAACTGAACTCTGTTCTTCAGAAAAATCCTCCAGGTCCTGCAGGTTCTTCAGTTTTCGAGGATTTTTTGCATATTTGAACCCTTTCCAGCAGTGACTGTATGATTTTGAGATTCATCTTTTCACACTGAGGACAATTGATGAACTCAAACACAACTATTAAAAAAGGTTCAAACATTCACTGATGCTCCAGAAGGAAACACGATGCATTAAGAGTCGGGAGGTGAAAACTTTTTGAATTTAAAGATCAAGGTAAATTGTACTTAATTTGTCTTCCGGGAAACATGCAAGTATCTTCTGTTGTTTCCGAAGGGAAGTACTAAATGAAAAAAAAAAATTTCAACAAAATAAGAAAAATTTGGACTTCTTCATCCTGTTCAAAAGTTTTCACCCCCCGGCTCTTAATGCATCGTGTTTCCTTCTGGAGCATCAGTGAATGTTTGAACCTTTTTTAATAGTTGTGTTTGAGTCCCTCAATTGTCCTCAGTGTGAAAAGATGGATCTTATAATCATACAGCCACTGCTGTAAAGGGTTCAAATATGCAAAAAATCCTTGAAAACTGAAGAATCTGCAGGACATGGAGGATTTTTTTGAATAACAGAGTTCAGTTTAACTGCTCAGAACAAACAAGGGACTCATGAACAACCATCACAAAACAAAAAAACAGTCATAGATCATCCAAGTAACCACACACAGTATTAAGAATCAAGGGTTCCCAAACTTTTGAACAGAGATATTTTAATAAATTCAGTGACTTTTTTGTCTTGTGGATTATATGTAAACATCTTTTATGTAAAATATCTTACTCAGGACAGTACTAAATAAAAAATAACATGCATTTTGTATGATCTCTCTTATTTTGTTAAAATTATTCACATTTTCACAGATTCTGCAAGGGGTTCCCAAACTTTCGCATACCACTGTATGTTGCGTATGTGTATTAACGCTGGTGAGCCAATTTGTGTGTCTATCAGAAAAATTTTAGACCTGATGACTGAATGTGGGAGTTGTATTAGAATAGCTGACATTTTGTGTCTATGTACATATGTGACAGATTTATGTGTGGTTACGTTGTCAAGAGACGATCAGACCAATGTTTATGAAATTATTGATACACTGGTTGATTACATCCTTGAGAAAAACACTGTAATGTGTATAAAATGTCTACACTATATCGATGATGTATGATGCTGGTGTTTTCTTTTACTGTTTGAGAAATAAATACCCTATTCACTTAAACAATCTGTGTTATTCTTTTGTGGAGACTGATGCGGCAATATGTCTGAAGAAATGAAAAAGACTTATTACACACCATCTAACCCTGGTTCTTTAGGCGGTAAAAAACATTTAAAAGATGCTGTTTTAAAAGAAACTGGTGTTCGTTTATCCGATAAGCAGGTTTCAGACTGGCTCGCTGGTGAGGATGCGTACACGCTGCACAGAACAGCACCTGTGAAATACCAAAGGAATCGTGTCTTTGTTTATGGTATTGATATGCAATTCCAAGCTGATCTAGTTGATATGTCGGCGTATTCCAAGGAGAATGACAACAACCATTTTCTGTTGACATGTATCGACCTGTTTAGTAAATATGCATGGACGCGTGTGTTAAAAAACAAGAGTGGTGTAGAGGTTGCTAAAGCTTTTGAATCCATACTGAACGACGGTCGAATACCGTTGCGGGTGCAGACAGATAAAGGGAAGGAATTTCACAATAAACACTTTCAAAATCTAATGAAAAAATACAACATCAAGCATTTTACAACACAAACTGAATTAAAGGCGAGTGTTGTCGAGAGGTTTAATAGAACCTTAAAATGTAGAATGTGGCGATATTTAACGGCTACAAACTCCAAACACTACATCGACATTCTTCAAGACATCACACAAGGATACAATGCCAGTCATCACAGAAGTATCAAGATGAGACCGATTGATGTGTGTAAAGAAAACGAATCTCTCGTGTTACATAACCTATACGGTGAGAGTATAAACCGCCCTGTCAAACCATTATTTAAATACAAAATTGGTGATGTGGTAAGAATTTCTAAAGTAAGAGGACCTTTTGCAAAAGGGTATGAGGAAAACTACACACAAGAGTTTTTCACTATTACGGTCTGTATCCCACGTGACCCTCCTGTTTACAGACTGTGCGATTACGACGGCGATGTTATCGACGGCGTTTTTTATGCGGAAGAGTTGCAAAAAATAATTGTAAATAAAAACAAGACATTTAAAGTTGAGAAAATTTTAGATAAGAAGAAGAAGGGTCATAAAACATTACTGCTGGTACAGTGGCTCGGATGGCCTGCTAAATTTGCATCATGGGTTGATCAGAAAGAGCTGGTTGATGTACTAACACCATAAAAAAACAAATTCACGCATAGGATGAGCGCATTAGTGTAAATCCAACCATGGCTGAGGGTGGCTTTTATGTTACGCTCCCCTGCAATGCATCATTATCTGCTTATCCAGAAAACAGTATATCTAGTTATACAACCAGATTAGCGAGAACTATAAACCTAAAAGGAGAATGGGAGGTTGGGTTGATCGAATTTGAATATCCTAGAAACTGGTATACCTTTAATGAGGAAGACGCTGCTTTCATCATCAACTATGATGAAACAACATCCACAAATAGTGAGGATCCCATCCCCGAATACCCAGCTGAAGACAAAGAGATTGAGATTTTCATCATCAGGGATAAAAAAATATCAAATGTACTACATAGGTTAAAGGCCGGTTATTATGATGACATCGTTTTTTTGATCAGGGAGATCAATGCGAGCCTACCATCACATGTGAGATTGGGCTTTGATCATGTTAAAAACAAGGTGTTTCTGAAAGGGTCCCCGAAGACGTCATTGACGTTTTATGGGAAGCTGGCGTTTTAGGAGAGTAGCTATAGAAACTAATAACCAAACTGATGAAGACCACGGTATTGGGTACATGCCTGTGACGTACGCACCCTATCAAGCCGACATAAATGGAGGATTCTACACCATGTATATATACACTGATATAATAGAATATCCATCAGTTGGTGATCATCACATCCCACTACTAAGGTGTGTACATATAGATGGTGAGAATAACAAGATCATTAGTGTTAGATACGACAGACCACATTACGTGCCAGTTAATAAATCCTCCATCACCGACATAAGCATATGACGACCGAAATCAAGACGTCCGTTTTAGTTACAGGAAGGTGTGTGTTAAACTTCACTTCAGACCTGTGAAACATTGTGTTTTTTAATAAACGGTTAGAAAGATGGTTTATCACAGCAATCATAATGCAGACCCCATGCGTTACGTAGCATATTACCAGAATCAGGCTGGCGGTGGTCTTCCCGGCTATGCAGGGGGTGGAGTTATGTATGGATCGGGATGGGGCGGGCTTTTTCGTGGGTTTTTTAGAATGGCAATACCGCTGCTAAAGCATGGATTTAGTATAGCCAAACCACATCTTAAATCAGCTGCGAAAAATATATTAAGTGATGTTGTTAGCAGCACATTATCACGATCTTGTAACAACAATGATACTCAAGACGGGTCCAGTCTAATGGTGATGGCTCGCAAAAGTGCTTCTAGGCCGCCAGGGGTACGGAGGAGTGGCCAGACACAGAAGAAAACAAAACGTGCTCAGAAGAAAATGCCAGTTGTAAAACGCAAGCGCAAGGAGACAGCAAAATGTACTGCGTCAAAAAGAGCAAAGAGATCTGTTAATACAATATTTTAGAACATGGTTCTAATACACAACATGTCAGAAGAATGTTTAAAAACGGAGCTGGACTTGTTTACAGTACCACCAGACTCAAACATCGCTTGAAAGAAATACTTATATTGAAGTGCCACCGTTATCAGCGATATCGGACTCAACACCTTTGGAGTTTTTTATTGCAGGGGCTGGTGAGGATTACATCGACCTAAACAACACACTTCTGTTTTTGCGGCTCAAGATTACCAATGCTGATGGCACTTTGGGATTGCCTTATATCACAGAGTTCTAGCACATATCCTTATCGATGCATAATAGATTGTCTTACCAATTATGGCAAAGACACCCTTGAAACGAATTTCTCTGCAGGGCTCTTTTACAAAGACACAGCAGGGCATATGGATGTCGCAGACCCCGCTGGGGAAAATGGCGGCCTGACAAAGAGATCAGCCTTTACCAATGCTAGTAATGTGGTTGAACTGCTCGCGCCTATTCACAGCGATATTTTCTTTCAATCTAAACTTTTATTACATGGTCTAGACCTTAGAGTTCGGATGACCAGAGGAAAAGATGAGTTCTGTGTAATGAGGAGCAATGCTGCAGCTTATAAACTAAACATCCTGTCTGCATCGCTATTTGTGAAAAAAGTGTCTGTGTCTCCAGCTGTGAGGTTGGGTCATGCACAAGCGCTGCTTACAACAACAGCCAAATACCCTATTGGCCACGTGTGTATGAAGACCTTCTCAATACCAGCGGGTTCACGTGTCTGCAATCAAGAAAACCTGTTCTTAGGGACACTGCCAAAATCTGTGGTTCTAGCGATGGTTGATAATGATGTATTTACAGGCTCATATAATAAAAACCCATTTGCGTTTAAAAACTACGACCTAGAATTTCTAGCTATTTATGTGGATGGTCAACAGTACCCCGCAAAACCTTTGCAACCTGAATATGAAAACGGTTCTGCAGTGCGGGAGTTTTACCAGTTAGCATTGGCTTCTGGAAGGCATCTTAAAAATCAGCCTCTGTCTATTGATAGGGAGGACTTTCTGCACGGCTATACACTCTACGCATTCAACTTCACACCAGACGAGGAGTGCAGTCAGCATGTATCACTTATCAAGAGTGGAAGTATTAGACTAGAAGCCTGTTTTAGACAACCATTACCCCGAACTGTTACGTTATTAATTTATTCTGTCTTTGACAGTCTAACTGAAGTTTCAAATCGCCGCCAGGTACTGATTGATTACTATTAATACATAAAAATGAACACTGTACAGCTTACGTCTATCATGGATAAAGTTTCCTGCAATGTCCATTTTCTCAGGGTACTACCGTGCGATTATCTACCAAAATCACCTCTAAGGAAGCTGCCATCAATGGTTATTTTAAATACACATACATCTGGACTTCCAGGTCAACACTGGTTAGCCATCTACATAAAGGAGGATGGTGTCGGTTGTTTTTTCGACAGCTTTGGTAATAAATCGGATCATCATCGTTTTCCATCGTTTATCAAAAACTTTTTAATTTGCAATTCTAAGGAGGTCCAACATTCAACTGTGCAAGTCCAAGATTTCTCATCAGACACATGTGGTCAGCATTGTGTGTTCTTCCTCTACCACATGGCAAAAGGGTTTGATTATGATTGTGTGTTGAAATTGTATAGTGATGATTGTGTTAAAAATGACAAAATGGTGTCAGCTTTTGTGAAAAAACTAAAGCGTTCCCGATGACTCAACATTCAGACAGAATGTAAAACCAACAAAAGCCGTTTATAAATAGCCTATCGCATACTTTTACAATCACGTACCACATTCTGGATTGTTCGTGCCGTCTCGCGAAGATGACTGATTTGCCGAGGAATTAGGTTTGGGTTTCGGATCTCCTGTTAATAATGTTAAAAACATACACATTATAAATACACAACACACCCACAATACAGTATGTATATGGATCGCGTAAATTTAGGTATAAGAGCAGCATGCGTTGTTCAGACAGAATGTAAAACCAACAAAAAAAACAACAAAAAAACAACAACAAACAAACAAACAAAAAAACCCATTTATAAATAGTGCATACTTTTACAAACACTCACCCCGTTCAGGATTGCTAGGGCCGTCTCGCGAAGATGACTGATTTGTTGCGGATCTGGTCCCAGTTTTTGGGCCTCCTGGTAAAAAAATAAATAAATAAAAATAAATAAATAAAATAAAATAAAATAAAATAAATGTGTATATAACGAAGATTATGCTATAGCCTTGCATCGTACCGCATGTAACATGAGATGAAAATTATACATACCACTCACTTGATTCAGGAATTGAATTTGTTCAACAAGATCGTTAAGACTTCCACTCGCACCGTCTGCATCACCTGAAGCGTAGAGATCCTGTTTAAGTAACGTAATAGAGCCGTGACTCACGAACATAAATAAATGACATAAATAAACTTTTCTTAATAATAATAAAAATATTAATAATAAATAAAGCATACTTACTGTTGAGAAAAGTGGCCATCTTCACCGTAAAACAATCGAGCGTTCCCAATAACAAACGTGGCATGGATGAAAGAGTTGTTTGAGATCGAAGATTATCTACACAGACACACACGCTGCTTGGATAGATACTGACGAAAAGTGTCCAGCTTTATACAGAGACCTCAAAAACTTTAATTGCAAGTACAGCCCACAACATCATTAACATACATATAAAACCTCACCCAGACACCCCAATAAATGGGGCATCAACCCCCAGGCGTCACGTAGGCTACGCATAATCACCCAGTATGTGTGGACACTAGTGTGATACCCTATCAAAAGTCAAAAGTCTGACCTGTTTGATCTGTTTTGTCTTTTTTAACACGTACAGACAACAGCGTGGGAAGTCATGTAGCCACCAGTATAGGAAGCCACATAGCCACGTCACAATGTGACACCATGGGCCATATATTACGACATATGTCCAGACATCTGACATCTGACAACCTGTCAGTCTGAGAGTTATGAGGGGTAATAAATCATACGCAAAAGCCATAAATCAATCAAAAGTGACACAAGGTATATGATAAGACTACTTACATTATTAAGTGATTCCATTTCATAAATTGCCTGCACATTTTCGAAGCCATATGAATTATACGAATTAGCATATGCCATTGAACAAGTATGACGAAAAAAGCACTGCTACATTATTATAACATCAGTATTTTTTTAAAGAAACATCTAGCCTAAAAGCAATCAAATAACTCAGATATTGTGCGTTGCATTTGAGCATGAAACTAAATACTAATATGCAGCGCATTCAGCATGTTAATAAATGTTGATAACACAACGCATCCTATATTAGATTAATCAGATGTAGCTATTACAACTTTCATCTGCAAAAAGTTCGCGAATGCAAACGTGAGCTTGACCGAAAGTGTAACTTGCACTTTAAAACAAAAGCCAACGAAATAAAAGCACAACAAATTCACGTACTATTTGGCTACATTAATGTCACTATTGTAATTTTTTATTTATTCTAATATTTCAGCAATATTTTGGATTGAATTTGCACTTTCTGATCAACCAAAATGTTATTTTACAGTATGAAAATCACTGATCATAGGCGCTGATTTATGTTTCTGCCAGTGGGTGCCCACTCTCCATGAGAAAAAGCACATTGAGATTCATGACAGGACAAAGTTTGAGCGCGTTCAGTGCAAGAGTCAAAGAAATCCGCATCCGAGCAGAGAGACTGTGCTCGTGAATTACATGGATGCGCTCTCGCGTGCGTTACAAATGCGCTCTCGACATTAACGAAATAGAAACTGCCTCAAATGGACTATAAAAACGAAAAGAAAGCCGTGTCTGAAGGCTTCAATCGATTTTTATTGGTTGAAATGAAATGAGAATTTCTTGTGTTTTTCCGTGGGTGCTCGGGGGCTCAGCGCCTATGCTGATGATTATTGCTAAATTAATTAAAAATAGCCACCCAAAGTGCTGCTATAACCAATCAGGAGAAGAAAAAGAAGGAAAAAAACCAAACATTTCGATCATCGTTTACATGATCGATCATCGCTCTCACGGTCAAGTACTCAAGTACTCGATCGCTGTTGCACATCCCTACCGTGAAGCATACGCTACCACCTTTTCTCCTTCCTCAGAGTGTTGAGTGAGGATGGCACCCAGTCCTACATCACTCGCGTCTGTGTGAACTTGGAAGGCTCTATTAAGATCTGGTTGTATGAGTACTGGTGAGTTCTGTAATGCTTGTTTCAGTGCATCCATGCTAGCCTGACATTCTGGAGTCCACTCCCACATAACTCCTTTCTTTTTGAGGTGGTTCAATGGAGCAGCGACGTCAGCGAAGTGGGGAATGAACTTATGGTACCACCCTGCCAAGCCCAGAAATCATTGCAGAGCCTTGAGGTCTTGCGGTGGAGGGAACTCAGCAATGGCCTTGGTCTTCTCGTGGTTAATCTCCACACCCCTCTTGGAGACTATATGGCCGAGGAACTTGAGCTGTTGCTTAAAGAAGTGGCATTTCTTCATGTTCAGTGTCAGGTTGGCTTGGGTAAGTTTATGGAGAACAGTATTAAGGTGTTGAATGTGTTGCTCTAATGTCTTTGAATAGATGATGATGTCGTCGATGTAGACGAAACAGATTTTCTCCCTCAAGTCAGCCAGAACTCTCTCCAGCAAACGCTGGAAGGTGGCAGCGGCGTTTCTGAGCCCACAAGGCATAGACTTGAATTGAAATAGCCCCTTGGTGGTAATAAAAGCCATCTTCTCTCTACTCGTTTCCTCCATCTCCACCTGCCAGTACCCGGACTGCAGATCCAACGAGCTAAACCAGGAGGCACCTTCCAGGGATTCTAGGATGTCATGAATCAGTGGTATTAGGTAAGCGTCGGGTACAGTCTTGCTGTTTAACTTTCTGTAATCCACACAGAACCTGTATGAGCCGTCAGGTTTGTGGACCAGGACCACAGGTAAAGACCGAGGTGAGCAGGAGGGCTCAATGATGTTATCTTGGAGCATCTGGTATACTTGTTCCTCAATGATCTGTTTCTTGAGGGGAGAGACTCTGTATGCCCGGGATTTGAATGGTATCTTGTCAGTCAATGTGATCTTATGCTGTACGACTGATGTTTTACCCAGGGTGTTTGAAGTAGTATGTGGCCAGGTGGAGATCAACCTCATCAACTCATCCTGGATGTCTGAGTCCCACTCTGTAGACTCTGGGGTGAAGGACATGAATTCAGGCAGCCTGCCAGTTGGTGGTAAGGTGTAGTATAAATTCAACTTAGCAGCTGTAAGAGGCTGTGCTTGACCAGATGGGGTAGTTGGACCTGCTGGAAACTGTGATGGCAAGAAACGGTAATATGTGTAACCTTTTCCAGATTATAAGCCATACCTGCCTTGTCCCACTTCCAAAACAGCTCCAGTGGCACTCAGGAAGTCCAGCCCCGCAATAAGAGGAAAGGCGAGGTGAGTGTTTCTCAGGACATAAGTGTTCACAGTGCACTCTCTGTGCACTGTGCCACCATATCTTTTGCAGGTCTTGGGACTGGTGAATTGTTCCATCCGCCATAATGAATCTCTGAGAGGTAGAGATAATGACTGGTGGAGTATCACTCTTCAGCTGTTTCCACAAGTTCTCTTGCATTAATGTGTAAGAGCTTCCTGTGTCTAGTACTGCCTTCAGCTCTTGTCCATTCACCCTTACAGGAACGACGAGGAGAGAGTGGATGGGGTTGTGCCAGGGTTACTCCAGTCAGGTTTTTGTTGTTGGTACATTCTGCAGACTTCTTAATCTTGTCTTTTCCACTCTGGGTACTGACTTTTTGCCAGTATGTTTTTTGACATCCTGCAACCCTGGGGTTGATGTTGTTCAGGATGCGGTTCACCTGCTCCTCCTCGGAGATCTCTGGCTTCCACTTCAAGCAGAGAGCCCGGTAGTCATAGGCGAAGTCCCTCAGGCGTTGTCGCGGCTGCTGGACCAACGTCCTCAACTTCTCCTCCACTTCTGAGAGGTAATCGTCTGAAAGAAACGCAGCCATAAATGCCTTTTTGAAGGTTTGCCAGTCATTTACCTTAGCATTCTCTGCTTTCCACCAGCTCTGAGCGGGTCCCCTCAGCACCGATGAGCTCGACGCTGGGAAGGGGCCTGATCTCCAGGAAGTTTTTACACTGCTCAATGAAGTTTAACACCTCTGCTGTCTCACAGGAGTCACCGAAAGAGGGGAACTTGAGGCGGACGGGAGGCCGAGCACAGAATGAGGATGAACCAGCCATAACTGAGGAGGTAAGCACACTAGGTGGATGAGTATGCACAGGAGGATGAATGTCATAAGTAGCATTAGGAGTTTTATCTGTTGGACTTTTGTCTTTAGATAATGGCACTGGGGTCTGTGGATAATGGACAGCAGAAATGTGGGAGGAAGCTGGTGAGTAATCTGGAGAGTGTGGGGGTGCTAGTGAGTCTTAACTATTTCATTTGACTTTCCCATTTAGCATCTCTCCTTAGAAAACAATCTGTTACGGCCTTTTCTAATTTTTATAGGGACTTCACAAAATAATCCTCCAACCTAGCAAAGCTAGTGTCCATAGCCTGCCTGAAACTGGTTTCCCGGTTTAATGTACTGTCCATTGACTGTTTGAAATCAGGTTCCAAAGTTTGAACTTTTTGATTCAGAGCCAATAAATCGTCTCAGGTTACGTATGTAACCATGGTTCTCTGAGAACCATGGTTACATACATAACCTGAGACGTTCCCTTTCGAAAGGGAACTCAACTCTGCGTTCGAAAATGCTATGGGGAACGATATACCCACGCCGCCATGCTTAAGGGGAGTGCATGCCACAAATGGCTAGACAAACGTCAGAACTAGCAGCTTCAACTGAAGTGCCAGAACCACTCCCCCTACGGGTCATACATAGGCTGTCAGTGACAGCATTCCCTATGGCCAACAGCCCAAGCTAAAAGCCTCAAAGAGGCCTTCCGCAGAAGGCCTTCCGCAGAAGGCCTACCAAGGCCGCTCAAAGGCTTCTGGAACCAAGCTTCTTTCCAAAGAAAGAGGGTACCTTTAAGGGAATGTGGCCAGGGGCCCGAGGGAACCCTAGCCAGTCACTTGTCAGGGGAACGTACTCGACCCTGATTGCCACCAGGGAGGCCGACCTGGTCTACTTTTACAAAAACCTAGTCTTGGCCAACAACCTGTCTGATCACAGAGTCTCAAATCACATTCTTCAGAGAAGATATCCAGTAAGAGTGACTGCTAAGAGGCAGTAACTAACTCAGACCAGAGCGTAGAGACGGGCATCCCGGAAACCAGGACTCAGCTTAACGCTTTTTACCCTTACAAATGAGGGGAGTAACACTCTGCTCAATCCTAGGATCTACTCAGCGCGTGATTATTTGCACTGAGGAGGCTGTGCACTCTAAAGGAACCCAACAAGGGGAGTACATTTACCAGCCTGGGGACTTAAAGTGCGGCCTGTAAAGGCCACACACCTAGAACAGCTTGCTTGCTGATAAGCAAGATCTCACAAACATGGAACTCGCTCAGAATGAACCGAGTTTAACTAGCAGATAAGACTGTAGAGTGCCCACATATTACAGTTTACCTCAACGCATTCCAACAAGCAGTGTACTCAGTAAAAACACTTTTTACTCTTTAAGCAAGAGGAGTACAAACTTACGCCATCATGCTCTGAAGGAGGCCCCAAACAGGGCCTGCGACTCCAGAAAGACACGTGGCGTCAGCTAGTGGCAGTGTCTAAGCCCTAAGGGAGCCAAATCTGAGAACCAAACCATCCAGTGAGGTTAACTAGTTTAGCTCAACCTGAGCTTAATTTATCCACACATTCCACCGGGTAATGTACTCAGTAAAAACACTTTTTACTCTTAAAGCAAGAGGAGTACAAACTTACGCCATCATGCTCTGAGGGAGGTCCAAACAGGACCTGCGACTTCAGAATGACACGGGCGTTTCAACCTGTGGCAGTGCTAGTTTCCAAGTGAGCAAACTCTAACTGAAACATCTACCAACAAGCCTTGTAATACAACAAGCTATTGTGCTCTGAAGGAGGCCCAAACGGAGCCTTCTACTTCACACAACACGAGTGTCAGCTTGTGGCAGTGTTCAAGCTCTAAGGGAGCCATATATGAAAACCAAACTATGTAGTGAGGTTAGCTTATTAAACTCAACCTGAGCTTATACATTCCAACAGGCAATGTACTCAGTAAAAACACTTTTTACCCTTACAGCAAGGGGAGTACAAACTACGTCACCATACTCTAAAGGAGGCCAAAGTCAGGCCTACTACTCCAGAACACACGGGTGCTAGCCTGTGGCAGTATTAGAGTTACTGAGCTCACAAAGTGTAGGGCAGGAACCAGAACTAACATATTAAAGTACAATAACCTTGAACAACAAGGGAGTACTATTAATCCAACCCTGAAAATACAGGGTGGGTACTTCACATCAGAAATTCTCACCAAAAACAGATACAATCTGTACTGAACCCTAGGGAACAGGAGCTTTATAAAAAGCTAAAACCATATCACTCAAGCTTGAACATAGTTCAAGGGGTGAAGTCAAAGTACCACTAGATAGTTCTGGGGGAGCAGGGCCACAGCAACAAAGTTTCTATTCACATAGTGAAAAGGGCCTACACCGCCTGAGACAATGGCACCAGGGAGACTTAGCAATAGTCTGCTACCTTAGCTGCTATCTATTTTGCACCTGCACCGAAGGGACAATTGGCCTTGGCCTGACAACTCTGATAAGAGGAGGCCAGAACTAGGAAAACTACACTCACATAACAGGGGTAGTATAAAAAATGCGTAAATGCTACTAGCAGACCACCTAAACCCCTTTTTCTAGCCTAGGCCAGCTATAGCTGTGGGCCTATAAGGCCAACACATAAGCATAGATCTGCCTGGGGCTAAGAAACACCAGCCTCTACCAGCGACTCTCAGCTGAGAGGAGGCAAACTCTGAGAATACTAAATTTCTAAGTAAAGCTCAGAGGAGCAAAGCTCAACAACAAGCACAAAATGTCAGGCGGCCTGTAAGGCCGACGCTAAACATAGATCTATCTGAAGTTAGTGAAAGCTAATCTCAAATCTCTAGCATTTACCAGAGGAGAAAGCTAATTAACCAAAAGGTGGCTAACAGTGCGGCTTAGATAAAGCCGACATCTGAATACATATGAACGGTGGCTTCATTATCTGAAGCCAACACATCCAAAAAAGGGGACAAACACAGTACTACCCTAATAATATATCGTTACAGCCAACCTAATGGAACTTCAGGGCCCTTAGTCCGCATCCAGGAAACTGATTATAAATAAAAACATAAAGAAACCTACCAAGCCAATTTCAGCAGGTCTAACTGATGTGCTTACAAACAGACATTGTGTGTAAGCAACACCCGCCTGACCTGCTGCCGCGTATAGAGAGTTGGAGCCTACCTATATCACAAGATAGTTGCACTCATCTCGTCAGTAGGAGGCGTCGACGCATACCCATACTCACTCCATCTTTCTTTCTTAACCTGCTCCAATGGCAGCCGCAGTCTGCCAGAGGCGCGTTCCATAATCTCACACAGCTGTACATACACGGGGGCAGGGTAGCTTTGAGGATTCAGGAGGCTCACCATCCTCATCCTCATCAGCCATATCCTGCTCTCTTGTTTGGCTTAGAACAAGAAGAGCAACTGCTGCTGAATCTAACGATGTCATAGACAACACATCATCATAATCACACAGCTCTCTCCCGTCAGCCATCGAAGGTCGCTGGGAATTTCACCCCTTCAACTCTTCAACAAGCTCCAGCTGAAAACCCCTTGATCTAGTCTCTACTCTGCCTCAGCAAGAGTAAGACCCGAACCATTAGGTGCAGCTGCCGGTCCTTCTCCTCTCGAGGAAAAGACCAGAAGAGAGTGGAGCATTTTACAAGTAAAACACACTCACAATAACAAACAGACAGATCCCACAAGAACTGCCTGTCCATGCTCTTTGTTCTCATAAAACACAACGTTACAAGTTATGTATGTGATCAGATGTCAACTCTATGGGACATGGATGCACATACTTCCTGAAACGTTTGTCAGACATAAATTGTCTTACCTTAATATCGGTTTGATATCATTTCAAACAAAACAGTCCCTGAAGACGAAAAAGATGTTGACTGGTTCTCTAGGCGCTCCTTATATACTTCCGGATCGCGCTATGATGACGTCAAAGGCTGTCGCCGGCCAATAGGATTGTCATGAGTTGATATTGTTTTCAGACACCGGTTCACGAGAAAGGCGTTCCCCATAGCGTTTTCGAACGCAGAGTTGAGTTCCCTTTCGAAAGGGAACCACTTTTACCTGTTCTATGTCATCTTGCATTGTTTGTACCATTCCAACATTTAAAATACAACTTCTTTCATCATCATCATCATCTTCATCATCAGACTGTTCAGAGTCAGAAATGTACAATTAACTGAGCATAGATGTTATTTCTGCTGTGGGATTGCGCCTTGTTACAAATGGGCCTGCTGTAAAATCCACATCTGACTGTTCAACATTATCTTGGTCATTTACAGGTGTACATGGGTTTT
This sequence comes from Mylopharyngodon piceus, assembly GCA_039654765.1. NCBI lineage: Eukaryota > Metazoa > Chordata > Actinopteri > Cypriniformes > Xenocyprididae > Mylopharyngodon > Mylopharyngodon piceus. Next base: position 2,274,694 of record CM077451.1, read on the forward strand.
CAGTATTCACTACTTGAACATCAGTAACTGTATCAGCATTTGTCACATCCATAATAACTATACAAATCCAAACAAACACCTAAGCAAGGTGGGCTACACAAATAATATCTGTCCTTTTCCCTCCTAAAAGTATGTTTGAATGAGTGCATACACAATAAATAACCACAAAACGAAGAATAAATGCCAACCCAGAGTGTAATATACAAGAAGACACAGAAAAAACAATATATACAATATATACAAAAATATATGTGTGTGTGTGTGTGTGTAAGATTGTCCATAAAAGTCCGCTTCTTTTATAGGAAATGTAAAATCAGCTGATCCCGATGACGTCACAGGGATTCCCTGGTGCTTTGCGGCGGAACTCTCGTGAGACAAAACAGGAACACAAACACTCGACGGGGCAACAGAAACACAGGGGAAAACAATTATACAAAGACAGCTGACATATATATACAATTAATTTAGCAAGCATCCTTATAAAAATCCCCTTTATGTGGTTGTGCCACACTGTCATAAATAGATTTTATCAATTAACTTCTATTTAATAAATAAAATCAATATTTGGTGTGACCACCCTTTGCATTTAAAACAGCTTTTGTCCAGGTACATTTAGGCATCATTTTTCAGGTAGCTTTGCAGGAAGGTTTCTTCAAGTGTCTTGGAGACTTGGCCACAGTTCTTCTGGATTTAGTCTGTCTCAGTTTCATCTGTTTCTTCATGTAATCACAGACAGATTCGATGTTGGTGAGATCAGATTTCCGTGTGGAGCACCAGCTGTTGTCAGACTCGTGTATTCAAAAATCTCACTGAATTATTAAAATTAATGGCAAAATAAATGTTTGGAAATGTGAACTGATATTTCCTACTGACTTCTTATTGTTTGTCGTAAACTAGCTTATATGTCTGATACTTGTTTTTTCATTATCTATATTTGTCCATTTTTTTTTTTTTTTGCATGTTTTTCTTATGTATTTATCTGTTTTCCTAATAAAAAAAGTATAAAAACGTATTAAAAAAAAAAAAAAAGTAAATAAAAGTAAAGATCATACCTGTGTTGTCTTCTTCTGTCCGTGAAAAGAAGACCAGACCGAATAAATGCAACGTGCTGCAGAGGCTTCCGGAGAACATCTAGTTGATCCGTTTGCTGAACTCATGCACGCCGTCAGTCAGTCACTGTTGTCATCTGCCATCATGTATTCTTCGTCTGCCACTGACAGTCCCATGGCCCAACCAGTGACCTTCTCTGGCGAGGAGGAGGATTGGAGCAGGCTTCTTCTCCAGTGTTCGCTACAATTCAAGATACAACCACAACTGTTTCCCACAGAAAAAGGCAAGATCGCATATATCATCTCATTACTCTCTGGACGTGCATTGCAATGGGCGAGATCGATTTGGGACTCTAACGGACCTGCTACAACTTCTCTGGTGGCGTTTACAAACCACTTCAAAGAGTTGTTTAGTCCTACATCATCTTCTATCTCTATACATGATGAACTGTTCCGTATTTGTCAAGGTAAAACCTCTATGAGTGATTACGCCCTCAGATTCCGCACATTGGCGGCCACTGGTGGATGGAACGAGACTGCTCTACTTACTGCCTACCGCAGAGGTCTGAACACCAAACTGTACCGCCACATGGCCATCTACAACAATGTGACTGGTTTAGAGAGTTTCATCCTCAAATTGATCTGCATATCACAACAACTGCATGCATGCATGTTGGATGAGCCCACTGTTCAATCTCCTCCCGCCACAACACCTCTCCTCGCACCTCCAGCACCAGAACCTATGCAAGTGGATTCCTACCATCTGTCCTGTGCAGAGCGTCTGCGGCATATACAGAACCATCTGTACCTCTAATGTGGATCTGATGGACATCTCATACCTCGATGTCCTATCCGTCCTCCACGGCCAGCGGTGAGTACCATCCAGCTACCACCTATGATTGCTACATTAACCCGTACTACTGTATCCTTGACTACATCCAAACACTCTGTTTCAGCACAAGCCTTAATCGATACTGGATCTGAGGGAAATTTTGTCTCACTCTGACTTCTCCACCAACTTCATCTCTGACGTAAGAACTGTTCACAATATAGCATCCATACCATCCTGGGTACACCACTGGGCCAAGGTAATGTGAGACATTGTACACCCACAGTGACGCTCCGCATCGGCTTGCTTCATCAGGAGCAGATCTCCTTTCTGGTGCTGGAGGGTTCCACTGCTGACATCTCTTGGGATGCCTGCGGATGAACCAACATTCTCCTCTTGTGAACTGTTATACTGGAGAAATAATTCAGTGGAGTGAATATTGTCTTCTCTCAAGAAACAGAAACCTTCTTCTGAACCTTCGCTGACATCATCATCTTCAACCATTACGGATATCATGTTTAACTCCACCACCATTGAGAGTCCAGAACCAACCATCAACACTGAGACCCTCAAAAATATTGGGTGTTCCAAGATGTGTTCAGTAAGCAGTTGGCAACGGAATTACCACCTCATCGGCCATTGGACTGCGCCATCAACCTGCTGCCTGGGTCTCAAGTCTTCATGAAGCTGGACCTGCGGAGTGCTTACAACCTTGTCAGAATACATGAGGGTGATGAGTGGAAGACTGCGTTCATAACACCTACAGTCCACTATGAATATCTTGTTATGCCCTATGGCCTGTCCAACTCACCCTCCGTATGTCAATCCTTCATGAACAAGGTGTTCCAGGAGTTCCTCCATCATTTCGTCATCATCTACATCAACAACATTCTCATCTACTCCCAGAACCTGTCCTCCAAAAGCTGAGAGATTACCATCTTACCTCGAAATGGAGAAGTGTGAATTCCACCGTGACACCATCCATTTCCTCAGATATATCATCACCAGAGATGGAGTACAGATGGACCAGAGGAAGGTGGAATTGCAATCTGCAATTGGCCACAACCCATCACCGTTAAAGATCTTCAACGTTTCCTGGGGTTTGCCAATTTCTACCAACGTTTCATCTCCAACTACAGTTCCATCAGTTCTCCACTCACATCCTTCCTGAAAGACCAGCCCAAGTCTCTGTCCTGGACACCTCTCACCATTAAAGATTTACAACAACTCAAAGAAGACTTCTGTTCCACTCCAACCTGGTCCACCCCGATCCTGAATTACCATTCATCGTGGAAGTGGATGCTTCTACGACCGGGGTTGGAGCTGTGCTATCTCAGCAGCAGGGTGATCCATCAATCCTCCATCCATCTGCCTTCTTCTCCAAGAAACTGTCCTTGGTGGAGCGGAATTGCGAAATCGGAAACCGTGAGCTGTTGGCAATCAAACTCGGCTTGGAGGAGTGGAGACACTGGCTGGAGGGAGCAAAACATCAATTTGAGGTCATCACTGATCACCGCAACCTCAAGTACCTCCGGGATGCTAAGAGACTGAATCCTCACCAGGCACGATGGGCGTTATTCTTCACATGCTTTAACTTCATCGTCACCTATCACCCAGGAGACAAGAACATCTGTGCAGACGCGCTCTCTCGCATATATCATCCTGAACCAGATCTATCTGTGCCTGAACCTAACCTCCCTCCAGTCATCATCGTAAGCCCAATCCATTGGTCATTGGATGACCAGATTGCTGAAGCTACATGCACTGAACCCGCTCCGCCGGGAGGTCCTAAGGGCCGGGTCTACGTTCCATCCACCCTTCACCTCTCCCTCATGGACTCAGTCCATACATATCCGGGCTCTGGACACCCAGGCAGCCAGCGAACCCTCTCGCTCCTCCAAAACAGATACTGGTGGCCTGACATGACCCAGGATGTCTCCCGATATGTCAAAGCCTGTTCAGTCTATGCCATTTCACAAACACCCAGACATCTCCCTGCAGGCAAACTGGTTCCATTCCCTATTCCCAACCGACCATGGTCACACCTGGGCGTAGACTTTTCCACTGATCTTCCTCCATCCAACTCATACACCTGCATTCTGGTTGTTGTGGACAGATTCTCAAAAGCCTGCAAACTTATTCCCTTGAAAGGGTTGCCCACAGCCCAGCCATGAACCACTGGTTCCAAGAGAGCGAGAGGGTATGGGACTCAGCAAACATCCATATCCAGCGCACCATATGAAGACACAAGAGCCAGGCAGACGCACAAAGATCTGATATTCGTCTTTGTCTGCCCTTCCGCAAGCTGAGTCCCCGCTGCATAGGTCCATTCACCATCGAGAGGCAGATCAATGAGGTCACCTACTGTCTGGCACTACCGGCTGAGTATCGCATTTCACCCACATTTCACGTTTCACTCCTCAAACCATTCACTGATCCTCTTGTGCCTTCTTCCACAGGGTCTGGTGTTGACGAAGTGCCTCTTCCTCCACCAGAGGTCATCGAGGATGACAACATCTACCGTGTGGAGACCATCCTGGACTCCCAATGACGGGGCGGCCAACTTGAATATCTAGTCGACTAGGAAGGCTATGGTCCCGAGGAAAGATCGTGGGTGAGCCGTGATGACATCTTAGACCCATCTCTACTTACGGACTTCCACACCAGCCACCCTGAGCGTCCAGCTCCCAGGGGTCAAGGACGTCCCTGTTGCTGCTGTCTCATGCAGGCATCAGGAGCCACCCGTGTTGTTGCTTCTGTTGCTTCTGTGAAAAATCACTCTTGTAGTCTTGGAGTTTTGATGCCAGAATAGACTTTATTACAAAGCCGAGTTGGTCTGCAGAGCAACTCTAGTTTGTTGTCTCTGACAGCCTTAAATACATTTTTCCATTTAATCTATTCAAGGTGGAGTCAATGCATTTCATATATACCACTATTGTATATCACACACTAAAACAAGAGAGCTTTGTTTATCCCATGACTTCCATGGCTTACTTAAGCCCCACCTTCATTTGCCTTTACCCAGAGTGCAGTGTCATAATTTAGTCTCCTCAATTACCACTACCTAGTGGCTAAATTAAGTCACCCAACTTCATTACCAATGACCAAATTTTGCAACCGCACTCTGGAGGAAATCAGAACCAAACATCTCCATTCGCAATTTGATCATAAATGGAGTAAAAGATTCCATTTCCCTAAATCATCCAAATAAAGAAACCTATAAGCATGTTATAAGCATGAGGGTGCAACTGGTTCAGCCTTGCTTGTGGTTGTCACAGTTATGTAGAGTATATCATACATGAAACAAAACATTCATTATAATATCAAGAGAAAGTACATGTTTTCTTCATCCTCATTTGAGGTACTTGAATCTTCAACAATTGTCAAAATGTTTGGGAATTTAAATTTGGTTATTAGGCCAATCCTGATAATATACACTTTTTGTTATTCTCTAAAATCACTTCCTCATTATCTTGACATCTTAGCATTTCCATTTGCAGCAAACCAAGCCTTCTGGATCTCTTTCTGAGCTTTCAACATTCTGTACCCTTTCATCCTGTTTCTCTAGTCTTTCCTCTTGTTGATCAAAAGTGTTTTGATCATCTCGTTAGCCGTCCCATCAATCAATCCATCTTCACCAGGGTGACTCTTTGTCGTTGCAATATCTTTCCCTCATTAGCATGGGATGGATGTTACTAGCACACCGCTGATCCCTCACTTCATGCTGTGTGGGGTTGTTGAAGCTGGTTGGTGTATTTTAAGATGAGAGACATGGACCCAGGTGTCACTCTTCAACCATTTTGCTGATTAATGCAAGATCCTTCCTGCACACTAACTGGTTCTTATTGGCGGAGTGAACCATTCCCCGGCCTTGATAGAGCACCTGTAAATGGAAACCTTCAGAGTTTCTTTTTTTTTTTTTTTATTAGTCATATCATGCATGCTCATTTGCTCATCTGGCCAGTTTCCTTCTTGGTGTGACCTGTGTAAATTTCATGTGGGCCGAGGGCTGTCCTGACCCCTTTTTGGACTTTCATACATTCATTAATGCAACGAGCAGGGCTAATACCCATTTCTCTATTGTAAACAATTTGGTTTTATTAAACGATTTGCATTCTTACTATTTCTCAATGAATTTCAAAATTATTCTCAACAATTTGCTATTTTTAGTTATCTCTTTGTTTTATAAACTATCCCACTATCACAGAATAATTTCTTAGGCCTATCTTACTAAGTATCATAGGCCTTTTAACCTGGAAAACACTCAACCCACAAGATTTTATATATTTGACTATATTTTATATATCAGCTCCATCATGATATGCTGAAAAGAAAACAAAGTAAGATGTGGGGTGAACAGAGCAAGCTTACTTTGTCCTCCCATGTTTTACGCTGCGCAAGTGTGGCATTGTTTTTTTCCAGAACAATAACATAGGTACTGACCAGGAAACTTAACCAAATTCATCCATGGTCATTTTATTGGGCATAATCTACCCTGTGGGCCCACATATTAAAATTTAGATACAGCTGTTTTGGCAAAATAATTGATTTGCCTCAGTGTCTCGTCAGACACCCTCTTTCATTCCATACAAAACCATCATTCACACCCTTTCAGACCCCCCTTTTTCCAAAACATCCTTTTTTCTTAATAAAAGTGTCATGGTTCATGGGTCTGTATGCTTATTCTGTGTGTGTGTGTATCCGCTCATTGTATTGCCAGCGTTGCCTAGTTACAGCGCACCTGACGAGTCAATCAAGCGGTCACAGGTGTAGCTCATCTGCACTGCCTTTATCTGGCTGCGTTTCTGTGGGGTGTTGCCAGATCGTTGTTGCTCATGTCCTGTCTTGTTCTCTGTCAGTCTTCCTAGTTCCTGAGTCTTTTACGCCTGGTAGCTGTTGTCTCTTACCTGGATTGTTCGGACTGGTGGATATATTTCACTGCCTAAACTGGAGACTCTGCACCGCCAGATTATGCTGCACCTGCTACAGTTCTTCTGCTGTTGTCACTCGTTGCAGTAGTTTAAATAAAGACTTTTCACTCGCAATTGGATCTTGTATTCCTGTTTCATGACAGAAAGTCTCAGCAGATTGTGAACTGAGATTTGTTGTAGTCAGACTCTACTGAGCATAGACCCTGTGACACTCCCCATGCGTCTAGAGTTTAAATCGTCATATTATGCAATTGGGTAATGTCAGTCACCATTAGATTTAGTTTAACACTGCTATATAAACCTTTTTTTTCCACAAAATCTGAATGCAATTTTAGAACCAATTGTAATTTCTTAAATGCATTTTGTCTGTCATATATTTTTTGTTATTGCTCATGAGCTACTTTGAGAATAGGATTTGAGACCTCTGCATCTCTTGTATCCATGACCAACATTTCTATCTTGTTACCCCCAGTGATGACAGCAATTCATGATTTCATGATTTTGAACTTTTGGAGTTAATATTATTTTTTATTATTATTTTATTTTATTCAAGTCCTAGAAAATTACCATTAAACAAGATGGAGTGACCAATATGGTTGTTTTATAGTCATATTTTGTGTCATCAGCCTATGATGTCACTCAAAGGGCTTGTAGCAAATTAGCTCAAAAGGGAAATATTAATAATTATTCATAAATTGTTATGATTAATTATCAATATTTGGATCAGTTAATCAGATTAACTTGATGTAGCTACTGTATTATTAACATTACAATCAATTAGTCAGTTCGTCCTGTGAACACTCAGTATTGATTATTAATTAATTCTAAGAAAGGATATTTTTCATGGCCACAGAAAAATAATTCTTTCTTAGCATTTACAGCATAACTAAGCTAACAAACACAGACACACAATCACCCATACATGGGAAAATGAAAAATGACAGAATGAAGCCGGAAATGGGGACAGGGAAGGAAGAGTTATTAAACCACAAAAAGAACCACCAGTCTCTGATTTGAAATCACCTCGTTAAGAGGATTTTACTGCTTATCGTAAACCCCTGTTTAGTTAAAATATTCGATACTTGCATGCCTTTGCAGTAGAAGCAGTCTGTTGTTCTGAACAGGTTCTTGGTGAGTTTGACTCTTGTAGTGGGGAAAGAGTTCTCTTTCTCTTGTAGGTAAGCACATGGCTGGAGTGCAGGTTTAGGTCTGCCGGCCCTGGCCAGAGAGGCCAAAGAGCAACCAGGAGATACAGAGAATCAGTCGGAGGAGCAAGAGAGCAGGCGGAGCTGTGTGTGGCTCCTTAAAGTCTGGAAACAGTCACACCTCTTAGGGTTGGCCTGACCAATAAGAAAGGTGTAATTTCCAAGCGGGAAATTCCTTTGTGGAGAGTTTTACGATCCTTTGTCTTCTAGCAGGACCTTTGCATATGTAACTGGATTCGTTGTTGAAGAAGAAACTATTAAAGATTCTTGTAATACTAATATGTTGCACAGGTATCGACATATCATATACACGATCATTTAAATCCTCAAAATACAAACTTGTAGACCCCAGACTTGGTATAGGTGAGGTTACATTAACCGTTGGTTCTATCATAAAATATGCATAAAACAAAATCAATGCAAGAGACACTTTTCAAGACAGTTATAATAATACACCAAATGTCCTGGGATGCATGTTCATTTATAGAACAGTTTGTCTATAAATTGAGGCAGAAGAGTCTGTTTTTACAGGCTTTGTGTCTTCCCTGTGATAGGAAAATCATGCGAGGTGAAATATGGATACAGGTTTATACATTTTTCAAGTGGTTATACATATAGAATATATAGGATTAAAAGGGTTCATTTGTCCTTTTCAATGAGAATCGAGTGAGCCAAAACTCTCTCTAAATTCCTTGGGTCATAAACCTTATCTGTCTTCCTGTGTCCTGTAACCAGATGCTGGGTGTTAGCTGCATTTGTTGCAGTTTTTGGGGGATTAAATATAATGAATAATTTGTGTGTGTCTGATTGGTCCAGATGCTACAGGCTGATGTTGTAGAGTGGCATATGGCTCTGCCTCTTCCCTGTTTTGGCTTTGGATTGATCCTGCCACAGTTTTGCATATCAGGATATTCTCTTTGCCCCCAGGAAAAGTCTTTAACCTTAAAATTTAACCTTTTTCTGCATTAAATCAGTCTTTCTCCATGCTGATCTCTCAGAAAGTGTCAAATTTTCCTTCCAGGGGGGGGAGCTGAAAGCTCATCACCCTCTCTCTTTCTCCTCTCTGCAGCTGTGTCTTTGCCCTCTCCCCACTTGTTGCTTCCATTCGTCAAGGCACGGTCATTGAAGCCATTTGAAACTTGAACACTCAGAGAGCTGCATAAATCAAATTGAACTTTTATAAATTTACACAATCTTTATTAACTAACTCACAAACACATAACTAAACTAACAAACACATAACATACACGCAGGTCACACACATACGTAGGTAAGAATGAGCAATGATAGAGTTGAACCGGAAGTGGGACCGGAAATGGAGCTATAGGAAAAAGTCAAAGACAATCTGGAAAAGAATCATCAGTTTCCTCAGTAATAAAACACCTTTGCTGACAAAGGTGGTTTACAAATCAATACTAAATCGCTGTTTAGTGTTCAAATGTACGATACTTGCAAGATGCCTTTAGGCTGAGGAGCATCGGATCTGCAGGCTGAGGAGAAATCTTGCTGATTCGGTCCGAAGTTGTTGCCAGTATCTTCTGCGTTGGATGAAGTACTATGAAACAACTTAAGCTGTTAATTTGACTCTTAGTGGGGAACAAAGTTCTTTCTCTCTCTCATAGATGAGCACATGGCTGGGTTGTAGGCCGAGGCCTGCAGGCCTACAGGCCTTGGCCTGAAGAGGCCTGCAGCCAAAAAGGGGTCTCTTCAGTCATCCAAGAAGCAAGAAAAAGAGAAAGGGAGGGGCGTTGTGCACTGGCTTTTAACCTCTGGTCAAAGTCGCACCTCTTAGGGTTGACCTGACCAATGAAGATGTTGTATTTCTGGGCGACAACACGCCTCCTGTCAGGGCTTTTACGACCGAGCAAGATTAACTGGCTGAGTTTTTGAAGAAGAACTATTAAAGATTCTTGTAATACTGATGTGTTGTGCAGGTATGGACATACCGCATACACAAGCATTTAAATCTTCTCGATATGAACCCATAGACACTAAACATGGCATAATTGAAGTTATGTTAAATTTATCATAAAACAATGTGAATACACTGTGAGTACCATACAACAACGGTAATAATGGATACCATTTCCTGGGGGTGTGCATGTTCATTTATAGAACAGTCTGTCTATAAATTAATGCAGGAAAGTCTGTGTTCTGTGGGAAAAATGCAGGAAAGATGCAGGTTTTCTGTGTCTCTTCTCTGCTCTTCCATGTGGCAACCACATTCTTTAGAGCAATAAAACTTGTAACTGAGAACTTCTCGGGGGATGGGGGACAGACCCCAGAGTGAGCTTTAACCAATTATTGGTTAACTATAACAAATAATTGTGTCTGATTTGTCTCAGTCGTTACAAAGTTCTTCATTGCAGGACAAAGCAAACTGTTTCTTCTTTGCAAAATGCAGAAAACAGCAGTAATCATATCTAGCTATACAATTAAACAAAAGAATCCTCCCTTTTACAACAGCATGACATATGGTAAACTAAAGACTTCTAAGACTTTTTCTTTTATATTTACAAACATGATGGTTAAAAATAATCTAGTAATGGTGTATGTATTTTTCCCAACCAACATCAAATGATTTCCTTTTATTATTATTATTATTATTATTATTAAAATATTTAATCAACAAGTCCCATTTACTAAGATACTATGATTACTGTAAAATGTCTATAGCTGTTTGAATCAAGAATTTCTATGAACTTGGTCACCCAATCTTGCTCTCATTCAACACACTGCACTGCACACTGTACTGCACAAGTTATCTTTAGGTAACACAAACCTAAAAATCTCCAAATTTCTGTAATAAATACATTTTCCATACTGTCTCCCAGGGATAACGACATACAAATTTTAGACGTCTTTAGATATAGTACACAATACTTTGAGCATGTGCAATGTTTCATGTAAGTCATTAAATAATAATTTGTCCTACATATTTTTTAAGCACATATCAAGTCATTTGTCTTTTCATTGTTAAATTAATTATTAAAACCCTCAGTGTGTGTGTGACGTATGCAGCGCGGCCGTTTGTATGTGCTTGAATGAATGAAGAGAGCTGTAACCTAAGTCCGCCGTCCTGTCTTTAAACTTCAGTCTGCAGTAAATTAATTTAAGATCTATGATATCACACTATACGATAAGGTAAGAATTAAGCGTGTTCCTTAAATTTAATGTCTTGTTTATAGCTAACCTGATGTCTGCGTGTTCCAGCGTCATTCAAATAGCTATAACATAATGTGTGTGTATCAGTCAGAGAGCTGAATGAAATTAAACTGCAATAATTAAAATACCTCTGTGTAAGGACGAATATTCTCCTCATAGTGCGGTAAGATTGAGCGTGTTCCTCGATCTTTTTCTAAAAGCCATTTATTTATTTATAGCTAAATTGATTCTCAGTTCGTGTTCCACTGTATTCAGTCTATTATACTTTCCCTTTGTTAAACTTGCCTGTTTTTATATTTATTTATAGCTAAATTGATTGTAAGTGCGTGTTCCACTGCATTCAGTGTGCTATATTCTCCCTTTTGTTTAACAGTAGCTATACGCTTGTCTGTTTTTCAGAGCTCGTGTAACACTGCGTGTGTTCAAGTGTGATTTTAATGGGAAGTGATTTGAATTTTTGATCAAGTGAAGTTTTTGAAACTGTTGTATTTTGCGTGCCCAAAGAAACTTGCACATAGAGATGATCCGCCGAGATCGCTGTTGTTCCATCTATTACAGCAGAAAGCTGTCACTTAAAGTTTAAGCCCCACGTCGTAAAACAGCTACGAGTGGTGTCTTTTATTTATAGTGTTGAAATGCGCCGACATTTCTCGTAATATACTAGACTGTACGTGCATGTGTCTTTCATTTGTACAGTGTTGCCTGTATTTGATGTAATCCACGTGTTCGCCGCTATCATTTGTTTGGTCGCCATAGTTACAGTCGTGGCACGGAAGTCTTAACCAACGCTTCCGGGTAAACGCAATATTGTAAACAAACCGCACGGTGTTGCTGGCATAGATATACATAATAAAGGCTAGATGTCTCGTCCGCGCTGCTGGCCAATGGAGGTCGACGTCCGCACCTGGCGGCCATCTTGTAACAGTCAGCTCGCTCACTCGTAACATTGTGTTTTAATGGTGCATGTACTTTTTAAATAACCATAACTTGCTCAAACTGTTTGGTTTGTTATAAACGTCAGAGATGTACTTATGACACTGCATACTTATGAATAATTATAACCATGGACTTTCATATGAAAATAACATTGAACAGAACAGATAGGTGCAATGAATATACACACGCACAAGGTATTTATGTTAAATCAATATATAGGCTACTAAAACTCAGTGTACAGTATGGCAACATGAGATATATATATATATATATATATATATATATATACACACACTTTTATAATATGAATATTACTATTATAATAAAATAATTTGAATTATTACATGTTTATTTTAACTTCTTCAGGGTTGGGCCATTTACTAGGCCTTTCCCCTCGACATTGCACTGTGCCTACTTCAGAGATCACTGTTCCAAAAAAAAAAAAAAAAAAAAAAAAAAGGTGTCCAAAAGAAACATTCTGCGATTGTGTGAACAAACTTGTAAAAAGCTTTGGGTCAACAACAATCTTGTAATACTATTATGTCATAGCCCCGCTGTTCCTGTGTAACAGGACCTGTATTGTACATACATCCACTAAGTAACTAACGATTATCCCAAATATAATCATAATATTGTCATATCTTACAGGTGAAAGGTGATCCCACGGGCTCTCGTTTTGAGACTACGGCGATTGGAGCATCCGTAGGCTGCACAAAAGTCTGGCATCTTCTCCTATAAAGCCAGCAATTTCCTGTATCATAATGTAAGATGTTTTTAACAAACCAAACCGATTGGAAATCATGTGCAACTTAAGTTATATTGAAAAGAAAGAGCAATTCTGCCTCTCCCACTGATGTAAAATTGCTGGGTAGCAGCTAAACTGTAACTACTAGGTCTCACTCAAAGCTTCTTGATATTAGCCAGCTAATAACTACAACCACATCCACAAAGATTGTAATTTAGACAAAAGATTAGTTGTCATAAAATCGTTATTGGTGTCAGTAAAACCTATATAATTGAACGGCTCGATTGTGATCTCAGCCTTGATAACTTGCGCAAGTAGCTGTGATACACAACTATGCTGCACGATTAAGTCGTTTTTCGAAAAGAAAAGCTGCAATTTCAACATGTTCAAGCATCCAGAATTATAGCCACGTTAATAACGTTTGTAAGAAACCAAACCATTTGTAAATCCGTCAAGATTTCAGCGAGATAAGAGTATTTGTGTTCGTGCAGATCACTCACCTTACATCAGGTACCACAGAGCCCACCAGAAAGCTTGCCTGTGACAAGATGGCTGCCGGTGATGACGTTAGAGACTCCGCCGTAAGACATCTAGCCTTTATTATGTATATCTATGGTTGCTAGCGTGATTTTTTTCCCCCAAACTAGTTAAGTGCAAACCACGCCCCTTACGTTAAAACCCCAACCCGCAGCCTTGACTCACGTCTCTAGCTCGATTTCATTGGTCAACTACATCACAGCGCTGATTTGCCACACCGCCCCACATGAAAAAAATACTATAGTAATTTATATTAAATACGATAATGTTTTTAAACCGCACTATAGTAAATTGTAGTATACTGTATATATTTTAGTATTTACAACACTTTGTTAATGAATGCTACATCATACTGTAGTATTAACTATAGTGAACTGATAAACTAATAAACACTGTAGTATACTTTAGTTTTTACTACAGTAAACTGCAGTGTATTGTAGTATAATATACCCTATAGTTGTAGAAAACTTAGTACAGTATTGGGTAATTTGTTTATATTACTATAGTTGTTATATTACCACTGCAACTATTGAATTTACCACCACAAATTAATTCAAGTACTTTACTATAGTATGGTTAAAAACACTATAGTATTTACTATAAATTACTATAGTATTTTTCATGTGGGAAACTAATTTTAATACAATACCCAATATACAAAAGGGATACACAAGTTTGTATACGAAGTGAAACGTTGCACACACAATTTACAACTTAAAAAAAAAAAAAAGGATGCATAAAGTGGAGAAAAAAAAAAAAAAAAAAGCATAAAACTACACACATATAGGCTATAAAACACCCACAAAGAGGAGGTTCTTAACACTGAGAAAACTACTGCAAACTGAGCATGGAAAAATCTGCAAACACAATAAAAAGTGTTTTTTTTTTTGTTTTTGTTTTTTTTTTTAAAACACTTTTTTTTCTTTAGCTTATTCTTCATTCTTTAGGCTACCTGAAGCTGCGCAGACCAATCAGAGTATGACATCAAAGTACCCAGAGACTGATTTAAAAGCACACCTTTCTTTGCATTAATGTAATGATTACAAATGATCACAGAGCTGATTAATAAAAAAAATACCACAGCACTGTGTGGTTAAACAGATAAAATGCAAAAATGCCATGGTACACAAAAACAATATTACATACAATTCACAATGCTATCAAAAACTTTAAAAGTATGCATGAAATTACATTTTTGTCTGTGCAGTTCCTAGTGCAAACAAGTTTATGAATATGATTTTTAATATAACTTCATAACCTGCAGTCCTAACCTAGAATTCTTAAATAATACTTTGTTTGCAGTAAAGGGTTAGTTCACCCAAAAATGAAAATAATGTCATTAATTACTCACCCTCATGTCGTTCCAAACCCGTAAGACCTTCGTTCATCTTCAGAACACAAATTAAGATATTTTTGATGAAATCTGAGAGGTATATGACTCATCCATAGACAGCAATATATAATCAACACTTTCAAGGTCCAGAAAGGTACTAAAGACATCGTTAAAACAGTCATGTGACTGCAGTGGTTCAACCTGTTATGAAGAGTTGAGAATACTTTGTGCGCTAAAACAAAAAAAATAATGACTTTATTCAACAATCTCTTCTCTTCTGTGTCATTCTCTTATGCTGTTACGTCCAGCGCTTCCAGGTTCTACGTCAGAACGCTGGCTCAGTATTGGCTAAAGCTGATCACGTGATCAACACGACGCATGCGTGTGATGCCAACGCAGGAGCCGGCCAATAATGAGTCGGCGTTCTGACGTAGAACCTGAAAGCACTGGACGTAAACAATTATGAGAATGACACAGAAGAGAAGATATTGTTGAATAAAGTTGTAATTTTTGTTTTGTTTTTGCACACAAAAAGTATTCTCGTCATTAATAAAATTAAGGTTGAACCACTGCAGTCACGTCTACTGTTTTAATGATATCTTTAGTACCTTTCTGGACCTTGAAAGTGTTGATTATATTGCTGTCTGTGGACAAGTCATATACCACTTGGATTTCATCAAAAATATCCTAATTTGTGTTCTGAAGATGAACGAAGGTCTTACAGGTGTGGAAAAACATGAGGGTGAGTGATTAATGACAGAATTTTCACTTTTGGGTGAACTAACCCTTTAAGTTGTCTACTAATTGATATTTTGAAACATTCAGGACGAACAAATTAAAAACACCCAACCCACTCACACCATACAAATATTGGTACCATTTTAAGTTTGATGCGAGTAGTTCATTGCCTCAGATTCTGACAATTTGTGGCGAACCCTGACAGCCCTTTTCCCCCCTTTTCCTGTATATCTGCTGTAGTCATGCTCTGGACCAGAACTACTTTTTCTGGGCCGTCCAGCTGTCAAACGCCACCTAGAGCCGGTCTTATTTGTTCTTCGGGCCACTGCTGTTGGCTGACAGCCAATAATAGGACCTGGTCGTCTAGCAGCTCGTCTTAATGCTGCTGCACGTTTTGACACCGACATCCCTTTACCAAAACAGTAAAATGCAAAGATCAGTTGGGTCGGGTTGTGCTGCATCTTTTCAAGCTGCTTGGCCATTGTAGTAATGGCATCACTGTAGTCAGAGTTTTCAGCCAGTTCACTGAGCAGTCCCAACATCCGTCTCACAGGAGACTGAGGTATAGATGCTGTTTAATAAGAAAACAATAAAAACAATTAAACAACAACAAACACTTGGACCAGTAAACAAAACTGAGGGTTGTCAATTGAAACTAAATTATGTAACAGTAATGTCTTTCCACACAAACATCTGAATACAGCTGCAAACACTGCAAGCCCAAGCACTGCATGGCACATGCATTTAACTCTCTAGTAGTCTTTGTTGTTAGTTGTATGTTTTAATTTTTTACATTTGTTTAATTTTTCAGAATGGTATGATACTTGGTGATTTTGGTAGCACTTAGCAAAAGGCTGAATGATCTTAAAAATATAGTCATATTACTTGTATTCTTAGGGATCTAAAATTAAATCCATAGGAAACTAATGGAAAATGGAAAAATACAGAACATTTTCTGGTAACCAATGTTGGTAACCAGTTTGTGGTAGCCATTGACATACAGTAGTATTTTTTTCCATGCTTTGCAAGTCAATAGCAACCAACAACTGATCAGTTACCAACCAATAACCATTTTGGGGAAAACTATTCCTTTACAGGATTAGTTCACTTTCAAATGAAAATTAGCCCAAGCTTTACTCACCCTCAAGCCATCCTAGGTGTATATGACTTTCTTCTGTCTGACGAAGACAATCAGAGAAATATTAATAAATATCCTGACACATACGAGCTTTATAATGGCAGTAATGCGCTACCAAACGAGTATGAGCTGAAGAAAGTGTCTACATCCACATCCATCCATCATAAACATATTCCACACAGCTCCGGAGGGTTAATAAAGGCCTTCTGAAGCGAAGCGATGCGTTTGTGTAAAAAAAAAAAAAAAAAAATCCATATTTAACAAGTTTTTAAATAAAATACGTAGCTTCCGCCAGACCGCCTTCCCTATTCAACTTATGGAACTGACGTGACGCCAGTTCAGTTTTTTTCGTAATTTGAATACGGAAGGCGGTCTGGTGGAAGCTACATATTTTAATCTAATAACTTGTTAAATATGGATTTTTTTTTTTTTTTTTTTTTTACACAAACGCATCGCTTAGTTTCAGAAGGCCTTTATTAACCCTCCGGAGCCGTGTGGAATATGTTTATGATGGATGGATGTGGATGGAGACACTTTCTTCAGCTCATCCTCGTTTGGTAGCTCATTACTGCCATTATAAAGCTCGGACGCGTCAGGATATTTATTAATATTTCTCTGATTGTCTTCGTCAGAAACAAGAAAGTCATATACACCTAGGATGGCTTGAGGGTGAGTAAAGCTTAGGGTAAAGCTTGGGATAATTCTCATTTGAAAGTGAACTAATCCTTTCAGGACCCCAAAATGACCCGAAACTTTAACTTAACTTCTTCTCTTAGGAAAAGCTTCTTTGGCTCTAATAACAATTAGACAGAATTTTTAATGTAACTAAGCTTCATGGACTCACCTTCCTCTGAGTTACTTGACACACAGGGTTGTTTGGAGTATGAGTCCTCTAGAGTAGGTGATGTTTGATGCAGTTGTGCAGAGCTGGGGGAAGACAGGCCCAGCTGATGCAAGTCTACGGGTTCATAAACACAGAGACAAAATGAAATGTAGCAAGAGATATGCCACCATTAGAAAGAAAAAAAAAAAAAAGAATACATTGAAAAAAAACCAGCACCATCTCTCCCTTTATGCTGACCGTCATTGTTACAGAGAATGTCGTTACGTGGAATCCAGGAACGCTCTTCAGGACCGTAACCCTCCCAGTCCACGAGATACTCAAGCTGACCACCACGGCGTCGGGAGTCCAAGATCTCTCGCACCTCATATGCAGCTCCGTTGTCCAGTATGAGTGGAAGGGGGGGCTCGGCTTCGGTCACACCAGGCTCTGTGGAGAGAGGAACAGAAGGGTGGTGAGGTTTCAGGAGTGACACATGGAATGTGGGGTGAATGCGGTACTCAGGTGGTAACTGGAGCTTGTAGGTGACCGGGTTGACCTGCTCTAGGATGGTGAATGGGCCAGTGAACCTGGGACTCAGCTTACGGCATGGTAGACATAGACGGATGTCTCTGGTGGACAGCCAGACCTTCTGTCCAGGTTGGTATGCAGGAGCTTCGGATCGGCGAAGGTCTGCTGCCATCCTACGCCTACGGAGAGCACGTTGCAGCTGGTGATGGGCTGAGTCCCAGACCCTCTCGCTCTCTCGGAACCAGTAGTCCACAGATGGTACGTCCGATGGTTCCCCAGTCCAGGGGAACAGTGGGGGTTGGTAACCGAGTACGCATTGGAAGGGTGTAAGTCCGGTGGTCGGTTGACGAAGGGAGTTCTGCGCGTACTCGGCCCAACCCAGATACTGGTTCCAAGAGTCCTGGTGGCCATGACAGAAGGTACGGAGGTAGCGGCCGATCTCTTGGATCTTCCGTTCCGTCTGCCCGTTCGACTGCGGATGGTATCCTGACGAGAGGCTGACGGTCACACCTAGGAGCGAGAGGAAAGCCTTCCACACTCGGGAGATGAACTGCGGTCCTCTGTCCAACACGATGTCTTCGGGGATACCGTAGTATCGGAACACATTGTTAAACATGATTTCCGCAGTTTCCATGGCAGTTGGGAGTCCTTTCAGAGGGATGAGACGACAGGATTTAGAGAACCTGTCCACCACAACGAGTATGCAGGTACATCCATTGGAGGCTGGTAGGTCCGTGACGAAATCAACTCCTAGGTGTGACCAGGGTCGATTTGGAACGGGCAGAGGAAGAAGCTTGCCAGATGGTAGATGGCGCGGGCTCTTCGAGATGGCGCATTCCCTGCATCCCTGCACGTACCTTCTGACATCGGCTGCCATGTTGGGCCACCAGAAGCGTTCCTTCAGCAACGAGAGGGTTTCATTGACCCCCGGGTGGCCAGTGCCGAGTGAAGAGTGGGCAGAGTGAATTAGTGGAGTGCGTGATATACTGCAAGCCCGATGGGCAACCCGGCGGAGTGTTGGTGGAGACATTGGAGGAGGGAAGAGTCTCAGTGGACCAGGTGATAGGGCTGACAATAATCTTCTCGGGTAGAATGGGTTCGGGTTTTTCGGTGTTTTCTTCTGGAGCATGAAGTCTTGATAAGGCATCAGCTTTGATGTTTTTGGAGCCTGGTCGGTAGGATATGGAGAAGTTGAAGCGTGTGAAGAAAAGTGCCCAACGGGCCTGTCTGGGGTTGAGTCTTTTAGCAGCTCGGAGGTATTCCAGATTTTTATGGTCTGTTAAGACCATGAACGGATGTCTGGCTCCCTCCAACCAATGTCTCCACTCCTCGAGGGCCAACTTGACAGCAAGAAGTTCTCGGTTGCCGATGTCATAGTTAACTTCCGCCGGGTTGAACTTGCGGGAGAAGAAGGCACATGGATGGAGGCGGCTTGGATTCCCCTGCTGCTGTGAGAGTACCGCTCCTACTCCTGTGGTGGAGGCGTCCACCTCCACAATGAAGGGTTTGTCTGGGTCAGGATGGACAAGGAAAGGAGCGGTGGTGAAGGCCTTCTTCAGGACGTCGAAAGCTTCTGTGGCAGCTGGAGTCCAGGACAGAGACTTGGGTTTATTGCGGAGGAGGTTTGTGAGTGGGTTAGTGATGGAGCTGTAGTTTTGGATGAAGCGTCTGTAGAAATTGGCGAAGCCGAGGAAACGTTGGAGTTCCTTCACAGTAGTGGGTGTGGGCCAGTTCTTAATAGCTGCCACCTTCCCCTCGTCCATCCGGATGCCACTGTGATCGATGTTATAGCCAAGGAACTGCACTGAGGATTGGTGGAAGGAATATTTCTCGGCTTTGAGGAAGAGCTGGAATTCTCTCAGGCGTTGCAGGACCTCCGCAACGCGACGGCGATGGTTGGCAATGCTCATGAATGAAGTCCTGGAATACGGAGGGGGCGTTGACCAGGCCGTAGGGCATAACCAGGTATTCGTAGTGGCCGGTGGGCGTGACGAAGGCGGTCTTCCACTCGTCCCCCTCGCGTATCCGGATGAGGTTGTACGCGCTGCGGAGGTCCAACTTGGTGAACACAGTGGCACCACGGAGATGTTCCAGGGCCGCTGGGACGAGAGGAAGGGGGTACCTGAACTTGACGGTGATGGAATTGAGTGCCCGGTAATCGATACATGGCCGCAAGCCTCCGTCCTTTTTTGCCACAAAGAAGAAGCTGGAAGCAGCAGGGGAAGTAGATGGCCGGATGTATCCTTGAGCCAGGGCCTCCTCGATGTATTCCACCATGGCCTTCTCCTCCGGGATGGATAGGGGATAGATCTTACCCCTTGGCACTGACGCACCCGGAAGCAGGTCGATGGCACAATCCCATGGCCGGTGTGGAGGCAGCTTGGAGGCTCTCGTGGGGCAGAAAACGTCGCTGAAGGGGGCGTAGAATGCTGGAATATCCACAGAGCGTCTCTCGAGTGGGCTTTCTATGGAAGTGGCACAGACAGGAAGAGCCTGGGAACCTGGGGTTCGAGGAACTGGCAGTGCAGAGAAACAGTTGGGAAAACAGGTGTCGCCCCACTTAAGGACTTCTCCCGTCTTCCAAGAGAGGATGGGGTTATGCTGCTCTAACCACGGGTGCCCTAGTATCACGTCAGCGGTGGAACCCTCCAGAACCAGCAGATGAATGTTCTCGACATGCAGTAATCCAACTTGTAGTAGTGGTCCTATGCTTCGACAGACATGTCTTCTACTCACAGGTTTGCCAGTTATTGAGTGGATCTGGTAGGTTGACGGCGTGGTCTTTGTCTTGATGCCGAGCTGACGGCAGAGGGCGCCGGAGATGAAGTTCCCGGCTGACCCAGAATCGAGGAGTGCG
The DNA here is from genome assembly GCA_039654765.1 of Mylopharyngodon piceus. Taxonomy (NCBI): domain Eukaryota; kingdom Metazoa; phylum Chordata; class Actinopteri; order Cypriniformes; family Xenocyprididae; genus Mylopharyngodon; species Mylopharyngodon piceus. Next base: position 2,295,508 of record CM077451.1, read on the forward strand.
GATACTGGAATGGAAACATCAGCAGCAGTAAGTGTTACAGTAGTGGTGAGTGGTTTCATTGTCTGAGGAGTCGGGATGATGGCACTCACCATGGGGCGTGGAGGACGTGTTGGGCACGTAGAGATTACATGCCCAGGAGAGCCACAGTATAAACAGAGGTTCTGGGTCAGCCTCCTCTGCCGTTCAGCAGGCGTTAAACATGAAGATTCCACTTGCATGGGTTCAATGGCTGGTTCTGGAGCGCTGACGGAGTCTGGCCGGCAGAGGGAGGTGTTGAGCTGCGACTGACCCTGGTGCTCTTCGAGACACGACTGCATACGGATTGACAGCTGGATGAATCGTTCTAGGCCAATGGTATCCTCGTATGCAGCGAGATGCAACCGCACGCGAGGATCCAATCCCTGACGATATGAGGTTAGTAGCGCTTGTTCATTCCATCCGCTTCTGGCATCGAGGGTTCTGAAGTGAAGAGCATATTCATTAACAGACATTTTCCCTTGTTTAAGATTATAGAGTTTCTCACCAATAGAATAGTCCCACGAGGGTTTACCAAACACTTCCTTGAAGTGTTCAACGAAACCGGAATATGTCTGGATCACAGGATTGTTTTGGGACCAAATGGAATCGGCCCACTGAAGAGCTTTGCCAGACAAATGTGAAATTAAAAACGCCACTTTGGAGTATTCGGTGGGGAATAAGTGCGGTTGCATCTCCAGGGTCAGTGAGCATTGCAGGAGGAATCCGTTGCAATCCTCCGCCGAGCCAGAGTAGGGCGCTGGTTTGGCCATGGGAATGGCGGAAACTGGCGGTGAGGGAGAAGTGGCGGTGGATGCGGAAGTGATGGCTGGTGCTGGTGCCGGCGTTGTTGGTGATGGTGGAACGAGAAAAGTGCGACGAAAAGCATCCACTAAATCCTGGAATGGGTCGGAGTGACTCATGCTTGTGTCCCGCTGTTAAGGTCCGGTCTTCTGTTACAGGAAGTACCAGCCGGAGACAGAGGATAACAGTCAGGTAGGTTTATTGGACACAAGCAGAGGTTACAGTGACAACAGGTGAGTAGTTTGTGGTTGTATAGGTGAATGATGAATGATAAGGTGATAATACTGTCCTTCTGTGGTTGCAGGTTGATGGCGGTGGCAGGCTGGAGACGAAGCTGGCAGACGACACTCACACACAGACTTGGAGTACACACGGTATCACGGAGACACAGGAGACAGGTAAGTAGCAGTAGGAGTCCTTGAGGTAAGCATAGAGGTAAGTTCCTTGATGCAAACGAGACCGGACAGTGACTGAGTGTGTGTGAGTGTCTTTTGTAGTGGAGGTGATGAGCGTGCTGATGAGGTGCAGGTGCGTGTGATCAGTATTCCGGAGATGGAGTGCGCTGTGATTGGTTGGTGTTGGAGCCTGGCGTGTCTGTGACAGTCATCTTGGCATGATTTTTTTCCCCCAAACTAGTTAAACGCAAACCACGCCCCTTACGTTAAAACCCCACCCCGCAGCCTTGACTCACGTCTCTAGCTCGATTTCATTGGTCAACTACATCACAGCGCTGATTTGCCACACCGCCCCACATGAAAAAAATACTATAGTAATGCAATTAAAAACAATTGGCAGGCTTATCTTACCGTTTGACAGCGACGGATGCATCAACAGCCTTCATTAACGCCTCAGGTGACAACGTAACAGAGTTGACCAATGAAATCGAGCTAGAGACGTGAGTCAAGGCTGCGGGGTGGGGTTTTAACATAAGGGGCGTGGTTTGCGCTTAACTGGTTTGGGGGAAAAAAATCATGCCAAGATGACTGTCACAGACAGTCACAAAAATCATGCCAAGATGACTGTCACAGACAGCCATTCTTTAAAGTTTTAATTAAATTCAAATATTCTTCTTAGAAGTCTATTGTATCGGGATAACATCTGATGCCTGACGATGGAAATGATTTTGCCTGAATTTAAACTAAAGTATTATTTATATGTATGTATATGTTAGTATTCCATGTTTCAAAGTTTAAAGCAAAAACTTGTACTTAGTCATCTTAGATCTCAATAATACAAAAAGATTCAAGCAACATTTTTGCCCATGCGACACACAATGTTTTAAGAAATCGGTATGTTTTTAAAATAAACTGCAAATATTTAATTTGATTTTTAAAAAATCCAAAAGTGAAGGTGTCTGTGTGTTTGAAGCCTCACAACTCGCACGTAACTCAGAACGAGGGCTCAACATTGCTCTTGTTTAGTTTAAGTCATATCTTTAAGAAAATCACACATTTTCAGAGAGAGAGAGAGAGAGAGAGAGAGAGAGAGATCAGATGTTCCTCTTCGTTGCTCCCATGAAAAAATTTATCTTGAGTGAATATTTAATTTTACTCATCTTATTTCAAAGTGTGATATTACTTTAAACTTACAATAAAAAAGTGGTCATATGTTGTCATGCTATTATGCTGTGCCTGAACTCAGCATCTGACATTCTGTACTATCTATGATCTAGAATTGTACTTATAAGTTGCCATTTGTCACTGTGGAAACATACCCTTCACTGAAAATATACAAAAATATATAATATCGGTTATCTACTCAAAAATATATGTACAATTTTAAAAATATCTGTGTGTCACACTGATGACACTAACAGGAAGAATGCCCTTTGACCCCCAATGATTTAAAGTGACCCTATAAACAACATTTTTCAAGTGAGTGAATCCACACATGCCAGGGTCTTTCAGAAGATGCGAATCCACAGGATCAGTCAGCCTCCTGAGATTGTTTAATTTCCCTTAAAAACCAAAGATTTAGCCAAATCCCTACCAGGCATGTCCGCATCAGACTCTGTGATAGAAAATGTCCTTGCTGTTAAACCTAGTATATTTGTTAAATATGTTTCTTTGTGTTTTAAAAACCATATATTTAAACTTGCATTTTTTAGTTGATGCATATCTCATAGATCTATATGAGTTTTACTTTTCTTATTTCTATAAAGTTTCAGTTCCTAGTAAATATAATGTGGACAAATTTGTTTGCTGCAATGTTTTTAACAATTAGATATTACCTTGCTCCAAAACAGTTCCTCACACAATGAAACCATTAAGGATAGCCAAAGGCTCATGATAATGGGTGAAAACACTACATATGTAAGATAGTTTTACCAAAAATCAAATACTGTATTACACTTTTTCAAAAGATAATCTTGCTTTAAAGTTTGAATAAAAGTTAAAAGTAAACGTATATTCTTACCCGTTTGTTCTGACACAATGCCATTAATTGTTTTATAAAATGTGCTTTTATTATTTCTTGGTTTATGCTTCTTTTATTAGCCTTATAAACATGAAGTTAATACATGATGAAACAAGAGAATCATGTTAGCAAATTCTTTTGACACAATGTTTTTAAGAAAAAGGGGTGATTTTTAAATACGACTAAACCAGATTATTTTTTCTTTTGACAGACTATTAGACAAAAATTATTTTCCCGTGGTGTTGGAATAGGACTTATTTAAAAGTTTTGGTCATTCTCAACATGTATTATACAATATTTGTATGTTAGTATCAAGGGTTCACACCATTTTTGAAGGTTTTAGTAATGCTTTAGATCAGAAGCTGAAAGCTATTTCATTCAGTTTGAGGACGGTAAACAAAGTTACACACTGTAGTAAAGCTATAGATACATCTCAAACATCTTTGTACAAATTATGTGAGCACAATAAATTCTCACATCTAAATTCAAGAGGCCTAGTAACTAAGAAGGCAGTGACATCATGTAAGAAAAGTGTTATACTGCATACAGAAGTCCACTCTATTGTGATAGGCATTTTTACCCCCTTCACTAGTCTTAGTCACATTATAAAGACTATCAAAATCACTGGTAGCATTTTATTTGTCTGTCTGTATATGTTTTTAGCCGAATACTCCTCTCTGGTTGCTGTCAGTGTAGGTTTTTGCAAATCATCCTATGTGTGATGAACACAGACCATTCATTTAAGCATCTTTTTTGGATGTATGACTGAACTTTTGACAAAACCAGTTCTGTTTAATGAATCATGTTTTTCAACATCACAGCATGACGTTAAAGAATATGTGTATTATAGTATACAGTTTTGTTAGAGTCTATGCCATGCTGTTGTAATGCAAGCTCATTTGAGAACTATAACATTGCATACCCTTGTAAAGAAGAAATTCAAACAATCATTATACAGGTATTATACGTACACAATTTACTATGTGTGTACGATATATATAATACATTTAGCTATAATGTAAACATAATACAGAAAACCTCTCTTCTGATCTATTGCAAAAGATTGTAAATGCCATTTTTCCACTAGCAGATGACACTGTTTACAATTTTTATTAGTTTGTATATATGTACAGTTTTAGATAAAGACTGCTCTCTGAGTGGGGTCAAACATGCAGCCACTCACAAGAATTAATGAACAAATGATACTCCTACTACATGAGACTGTTTAAACTAAAGCTATAATGTTCTTTTAGGTCATCTTTCTGGTCTGTCTATGAAGCGGTCACAAGACACATAATGCATCAACATGAAAAGTGAGTCTTGCTGTTTTTGTTATATTTACTATTGCGCTTAAAACAAGTCTATCTATTGCACTTAGTTACAGCATGTTACAGTCATGGTAACATATTTTCTTTGTACTCTAAACAGGACTTCAATAAAAAGTAATTGAGTAAACTTGATTCAGGCCACTCCAATACTTTTACGCGTCAGCCTTTTAGGTTTGATCCGGGAAACAGGCACAGCTGCTGTACGTTAATGCGTTGTCACGTTTGTCTCAATAATTTGTTCTTCTTTTAGGAAGTCGTTATGGTAAGTGGTTTTTACCCCTAATCAGCGTCCGATCAAAATTGTTTAACATCTTTTAATTTTTAATATTTGCTCCTGCTTAAATATTACTTGTTTGTTTATATATATATATATATATATATATATATATATAAAATTATGATAGTGTTACAGGTCCTAGGTAGTCGGTTGCCTGTAAGAGAGAGCAAGAGATGATTAGGTTGTTACTCAAGACGTCCTCTGTGTTGTCTTTAATAAAACATTTCAGCGTCATTAAGACAAGCTCTGTAACTGTATTTGTAAATACGTTGAAATAACTGTAACCACCCAAATATTGGCTATGAATAACTAAAACACAGCCTAACAACATATACACAAATGATTCGAACTCTTTCACAAACCAGACTGACTCCGGGTAAGTATAATTCAAATACCTTAGATATCTTGACTTTATCCCCATGTTTAGGGGCACTACCTTTCATGTCCTCGTGTGCGCACAAATTTTATGTTTCTTTTGTTAGCATTTTTCTGAAACACACTGTTTTACCACGGTCTTACCATTCTTTTTCGTCTTTAATTGTAATTATGACCGTGTTTGTTTTCCATTATCGTTTTACCCATTCCATCTTGTCCGAAAAACAATGTTTCCTACACATTTAGCTGTGATGTTAGTGAACTTTAGGTATTCTCGGCATCTCTTTGTTCGTAGCATTTGGTTGATTTAATAAAATGATGGTTTAACCATCCTGTCATTTTACATACTATATTATATTTTACGGTATAGAATGCGGAGCAAAGATCTTTGAAAATTGTAGCTTGTAAAACATTTAAATGACTTCAAACGTTATATATAGACATTTTACCCTCCAGGGGTTAGAGGTTACACAGCGGGTGTTCACATTCTCTCTAGTTAAAACCTACAGGACCAACCTACTGAATAAGCTTTAGGAAACAGTCTGCAAAGCTACAATGGCTACTCCACAAGTTCCTGAAAGTTCTGTTGAAAGTTATATTAAAACGCAAGAAAATCTTCCTTACGCACGGCAGAAAAAACACAGGATTTGTTTGACCAAGTTTCTTCATGAAGATGAAGATTTTTGTGAAACAGGAATTTCTGATGGCCGATGTTTATGTGGGCGGCTTTGTTTTTAACTCTATTGCTATGGAATTTTTTGAAGAATTTACATCACAGACACCTTGTGTGCTTTTGCCCGCCAAGGACTGGTCATTTTTCTACAATCGTATCTGGAGAGATCTGAATGGGATCGCTGGTAAAAGCTTTTACATGAACGAGTGGGATGGAGTGACCCCAAACGTGCGTTGCAAGGTGATAAAGCCCGATGATAATGTAATCATATCAACCTGTTGGAACAAGTCACTTCATGACCAAAACCTCATTAAGTTGATGAAACCTCGTGAGGAATCCGAAATGGACTTTTGGTCTCAATCTGACGATGAGTGGGACCGTGACTGGCCAGTTCCAGAGGACAACCCCTTCGAATGCTGTAGGTTTACAAAGAGTCTATATTTTGAGTGGAGCGATGTACCTGCATTACATGCCGTCTTTTTAACAATAGACAAGTTGTTTAATTCGAGCTGAATTCATTTTAAGTATTGCTGAATGATCAATCAGTCATGGTGATGCACCTTAATATGTAATATATGGTAACATGATGTAGCAAAACCTGAAATGTACATTGAAATCGAGCCCTTGCTTCTGTTTTGTGTTACTTGATATATGTGTAATTGTTTTTTGTTTAATAAACATATCCAATTTCCCTCGCCTCTAAGAATCTGTATGTTACAGACATAATGGTTTATTCCAATTATAGAATTTGTTTAAAGTATGTATATTTTTGAAAAACATTAAAATAAGACCTTATTGATGTGTAGTGTTATATACAATGTGCATTACGTTATGTGCATTACGTTTAAAATTTTACTTAAGACAATTTAATATGACGGTGTCAATAAAAGTCTTTAACGGAACATATTTGGTAGTGGTTAAAATCAGCGCAAAAGAAATTCCATCCTACTTCTGCTTGTTATGGCCCTTTATTATGATTTTTTTTTTTTTCATAATGTTTAATCAAAATATAACTGAGTGAAAATAATAAACTGGCGACATATTCATGGCCTTGTTGTTACTTCTGTTGCATCGTGAATGTTCCTGATGGCTACCCCCATGTACACCCTGCACAACAGGGGGCGAGGGCGGACCCCAATAGGCTGTCCTGATAAACTCTACAGAGAGCTCAGTTATCACAAGCAACCTGGGTTTCCTAACCAAAGGATCTAGCTCTACAATACGACGTCTGCATCAGCGTGGACTGCTGTGCTACTGCAACATCTCATTGATCAAAAGTTGAAGGAACATTGTCTGGTTGTTACATGGACCGCCAAAATCAATTTCAACATTCCTGTTTGTCTGAGCCTGACACTTCTTCGACTCACACTTTGGGGGATCTGACCCAAAAACCCAAACGTCAAACCGTTAATAAACTGTGTAAACCGTTGGACAATCGTGTTTTAAGGACTCACCCACAGAATATTCCAGGAACTATTGGAATCTTTCAGCATTGAATAGGGGACAAAGTTTATACCGTGCACAAAGTTGAGTTCTAAGGGTTATGGCTACACAAAAGCTGATGGAGAGTGACCCCCCTTTGAGTTCTGACGATGCCGTACACAAGCCGCTGGTGTGCGAGTGCGCCACGGGCAGTGAGTGTGTCTAAAAGCCACATTAGAATGTATGTTTAAAGAATTTTTTCAGATGACAGATGGTTCACCTGATGCACAGGATCATCGAAGACGCGTGCGATCCGGATAACGACTGTAAGAGGGAAACCAAGCGTGAAACAAATCTCAAAAAGGAAATGGATGTCGTAAGAGGCCTGACAAATTCATGGTGTTCTGATGTAATGAGCATGTGTGTTAACACCAAAGAACCAATCTGTGTAATGATAAGAAAAGTTCTGGATGTGATGTCTGAATGTACCGAACAATTAGAAATTACTGACATCGTATGTATGTGTACATTTGTAGCAGATGTTTGTGTCTCACTGCGTTCAAACAATGCTGATGATAATACCATTGGTGAAATTGTTGAAACGCTGGTCAATCACGCCCTAGACCGAAATATGATAGCCTGCCGAGATTTTCTTTTCTGGCTAGACCACCTGTAATGTTGTTATTACTGTTTTACTTTATGTATGTAAAGTCATTTCTTCAATGTACATTCAACAACTTTGAAATAAAAGACTCACTTGTTGTTATACCATGTCTGAGCACATTAAAAACGGTAATACAAAGCCTCTAACCCCTGGAGGGTAAAACGTCTATATATAGCATTTGAAGTCACTTAAATGTTTTACAAGCTACAATTTTCAAAGATCTTTGCTCCGCATTCTACACCGTAAAATATAATATAGTATGTAAAATGACTCGAGGATGGTTAAACCATCATTTTATTAAATCAACCAACAAAGATGAACAAAGATGCCGAGAATACCTAAAGTTCACTAACATCACAGCTAAATGTGTAGGAAACATTGTTTTTCGGACAAGATGGAATGGGTAAAACGATAATGCAAAACAAACACGGTCATAATTACAATTAAAGACGAAAAAGAATGGTAAGACCGCGGTAAAACAGTGTGTTTCAGAAAAATGCTAACAAAATCATAGAAACATAAAATTTGTGCGCACACGAGGACATGAAAGGTAGTGCCCCTAAACATGGGGATAAAGTCAAGATATCTAAGGTATTTGAATTATACTTACCCGGGGTCAGTCTGGTTTGTGAAAGAGTTTGAATCATTTGTGTATATGTTGTTAGGCTTTATTTTAGTTATTCATAGCCAATATTTGGGTGGTTACAGTTATTTCAATGTATTTACAAATACGGTTACAGAGCTTGTCTTAATGACGCTGAAATGTTTTATTAAAGACAACACAGAGGACGTCTTGAGTAACAACCTAATCATCTCTTGCTCTCTCTTACAGGCATCCGACTACCTAGGACCTGTAACACTATCATAATTTATATATATATATATATATATATATAAAAACAAGTAATATTTAAGCAGGAGCAAATATTAAAAATTAAGAGATGTTAAACAATTTTGATCGGACGCTGATTAGGGGTAAAAACCACTTACCATAACGACTTCCTAAAAGAACAAAAAATTATTGAGACAAACGTGACAACGCATTAACGTACAGCAGCTGTGCCTGTTTCCTGGATCAAACCTAAAAGGCTGACGCGTAAAAGTATTGGAGTGGCCTGAATCAAGTTTACTCAATTACTTTTTATTGAAGTCCTGTTTAGAGTACAAAGAAAATATGTTACCATGACTGTAACATGCTGTAACTAAGTGCATGTTACATTCACGCCTTCCCGGACTCCAGTTCCCAGCATCCTCCTGTTCTCCACACCTGTCTGCACTTCCCTCATCAGTCTTCCCGCCATCTCCCCGGATTCCCAGCACCTGTTGTCCTCGTCAGCACTCCCTTTAAGTTGGACTCACTCCTTGCACTCCTTGTCCGTTCTTGATGTTGTTTAATGTGTGTATTGCAGTTTGGTATTCGTGGATTACTAATAAAGCCTGTTATATTGTGGATTTCCGTACTCACCTCGTCTTTGCAGCAGTACACCGTAACAATGCAATAGATAGACTTGTTTTAAGCGCAATAGTAAATATAACAAAAACAGCAAGACTCACTTTTCATGTTGATGCATTATGTGTCTTGTGACCGCTTCATAGACAGACCAGAAAGATGACCTAAAAGAACATTATAGCTTTAGTTTAAACAGTCTCATGTAGTAGGAGTATCATTTGTTCATTAATTCCTGTGAGTGGCTGCATGTTTGACCCCACTCAGAGAGCAGTCTTTATCTAAAACTGTACATATATACAAACTAATAAAAATTGTAAACAGTGTCATCTGCTAGTGGAAAAATGGCATTTACAATCTTTTGCAATAGATCAGAAGAGAGGTTTTCTGTATTATGTTTACATTATAGCTAAATGTATCTTATATGTCGTACACACATAGTAATTTGTGTACGTATAATACCTGTATAATGATTGTTTGAATTTCTTCTTTACAAGGGTATGCAATGTTATAGTTCTCAAATGAGCTTGCATTACAACAGCATGGCATAGACTCTAACAAAACTGTATACTATAATACACATATTCTTTAACGTCATGCTGTGATGTTGAAAAACATGATTCATTAAACAGAACTGGTTTTGTCAAAAGTTCAGTCATACATCTAAAAAGATGCTTAAATGAATGGTCTGTGTTCATCACACATGGGATGATTTGCAAAAACCTACACTGACAGCAACCAGAGAGGAGTATTTGGCTAAAAACATATACAGACAGACAAATAAAATGCTACCAGTGATTTTGATAGTCTTTATAATGTGACTAAGACTAGTGAAGGGGGTAAAAATGCCTATCACAATAGAGTGGACTTCTGTATGCAGTATAACACTTTTCTTACATGATGTCACTGCCTTCTTAGTTACTAGGCCTCTTGAATTTAGATGTGAGAATTTATTGTGCTCACATAATTTGTACAAAGATCATGTTTGAGATGTATCTATAGCTTTACTACAGTGTGTAACTTTGTTTACCGTCCTCAAACTGAATGAAATAGCTTTCAGCTTCTGATCTAAAGCGTTACTAAAACCTTCAAAAATGGTGTGAACCCTTGATACTAACGTACAAATATTGTATAATACATGTTGAAAATGACCAAAACTTTTAAATAAGTCCTATTCCAACACCACGGGAAAATAATTTTTGTCTAATAGTCTGTCAAAAGAAAAAATAATCTGGTTTAGTCGTATTTAAAAATCACCCCTTTTTCTTAAAAACATTGTGTCAAAAGAATTTGGTAACATGATTTTCTTGTTTCATCATGTATTAACTTCATATTTATCAGGCTAATAAAAGTAGCATAAACCAAGAAATAAAACAATTAATGGCATTGTGTCAGAACAAACGGGTAAGAATAGACGTTTACTTTTAACTTTTATTCAAACTTTAAAGCAAGATTATCTTTTGAAAAAGTGTAATACAGTATTTGATTTTTGGTAAAACTATCACATATAAAACTATCACATATCACATATAACTATTACATATGTAGTGTTTTCACCCATTGTCATGAGCCTTTGGCTATCCTTAATGGTTTCATTGTGTGAGGAACTGTTTTGGAGCAAGGTAATATCTAATTGTTAAAAACATTGCAGCAAACAAATTTGTCCACATTATATTTACTAGGAACTGAAACTTTATAGAAATAAGAAAAGTAAAACTCATATAGATCTATGAGATATGCATCAACTAAAAAATGCAAGTTTAAATATATGGTTTTTAAAACATAAAGAAACATATTTAACAGATATACTAGGTTTAACAGCAAGGACATTTTCTACCACAGAGTCTGATGTGGACATGCCTGGTAGGGATTTGGCTAAATCTTTGGTTTTTAAGGGAAATTAAACAATCTCAGGAGGAGATTGATCCTGTGGATTCGCATCTTCTGAAAGACCCTGGCATGTGTGGATTCACTCAGTTGAAAAATGTTGTTTATAGGGTCACTTTAAATCATTGGGGGTCAAAGGGCATTCTTCCTGTTAGTGTCATCCGTGTGACACACAGATATTTTTAAAATTGTACATATATTTTTGAGTAGATAACCGATATTATATATTTTTGTATATTTTCAGTGAAGGGTATGTTTCCACAGTGACAAATGGCAACTTATAAGTACAATTCTAGATCATAGATAGTACAGAATGTCAGATGCTGAGTTCAGGCACAGCATAATAGCATGACAACATATGACCACTTTTTTATTTGAAGTTTAAAGTAATATCACACTTTGAAATAAGATGAGTAAAATTAAATATTCACTCAAGATAAATTTTTTCATGGGAGCAACGAAGAGGAACATCTGATCTCTCTCTCTCTCTCTCTCTCTGAAAATGTGTGATTTTCTTAAAGATATGACTTAAACTAAACAAGAGCAATGTTGAGCCCTCGTTCTGAGTTACGCGCGAGTTGTGAGGCTTCAAACACACAGACACCTTCACTTTTGGATTTTTTAAAAATCAAATTAAATATTTGCAGTTTATTTTAAAAACATACCGATTTCTTAAAACATTGTGTGTCGCATGGGCAAAAATGTTGCTTGAATCTTTTTGTATTATTGAGATCTAAGATGACTAAGTACAAGTTTTTGCTTTAAACTTTGAAACATGGAATACTTACATATACATACATATAAATAATACTTTAGTTTAAATTCAGGCAAAATCATTTCCATCGTCGGGCATCAGATGTTATCCCGATACAATAGACTTCTAAGAAGAATATTTGAATTTAATTAAAACTTTAAAGAATGGATTTAAACAACCTTTTAATTTTAAAAGATCATATGTAAGATTGTGCTTTGAAATAAATTTGAAACAAAACATTCACTCTGGAAAGGAGTTAGCGGTCTTAACATATGCTGTGACAGAGGCTCAACTGTCTGACTCCACCCTCCCATCTCTCATTCACACTAGAGTTTATTCCTAGGAGGCTCTGGGAGTGTTTTGTTTATAATACAACTTAAACTATTTACTTTTTATTTTTTATCATAGCATCGAGAACTACTTCTTCAGCTCTCTGAAAATGGAAGGTGTTTTCATATTTATAATTATTTATTTAGCTAAAACTATAACTAAACTGTTTAATTTGTTTAAATATTTTTTTTTAGTATCATGTTTGATGTTACATATTTATTTAGAATCATTTAATTTAAAATAGAGATAAGTTCCTTTTACAGAACCAGCCTGAGGTGTCACAGGTTCTCTTTCTGAAAATGCATGGTGATTTTTCTTAAGGAATTATTGAAAATGTTACACAATGTGTGAGACCCCAACATTTTTACACATACACTGATAAATAAAAATTAGGTTTTACTTTAGGTTTAGATAATCAGTCTTCTAGGAAGATTTGACTTAAGATTTTAAAAGATGCAATTTAAACTTTTAAATTTATGCTTTGAAATAAAAGTTAACACGGACAAAACAATGTTTCATCCACCCCCTCTGTCTCAGATTTCACATTTATATCTCTAGCTGATATAAATGTCTGCACAGTTGCATGAAATTACTTGGAGAGAGATTTTTAGACTTCAACTTGCATTCTGCTTTTCATTCATGTTAAGGACATCAAAAACTAAGAAGTGCTTTCCCTGCTCTCTGAAAAATGTGAGTTGTTTTATAAATAAATGTTTAATAGTGTTTTAGTAGCACGCTCAATTTTATACCATGTTATATATGATTTTACATTTTATTTATAAATTATTTTATAATCATTTAAAAGAAGAGAATGATTTTTCAATTAACGTTTTGAAGTGTGTGTGTGTGTGTGTGTGTGTGTGTGTGTGTGTGAGTGAGAGAGAGAGAGAGAGAGAAAGGGGGAGAGAGAGAGAGAGTTGTGTAGTAATAGATTAAATGTTTTGAATTGAAACAAAATCTATCCCATGAGCAAAACAACTTTTTTAAAATTATACTAAACTGTTTGAATTACTGTGATGTGGGAGTTTATAGGTAAAGGACAGAAAATCCTCATATCTATGGAAGGCCTACACAGAAAACATGTCTGGACATGTCCACAAAAACCTCTTATGCTTTGACAGTGTTAAAATGAATAATAATAAAACTGCTTGATGAACCTCATTTTGTGTGTTTTATATTTCAGCATAAACTAAAAGCATTTGTAAACCAATTTCATTCGAACATCATTGCATGAGGAAATCTTTTTCCTGGCTTTAGTGGTTTTTATATTTTTATTTAGCTAAAACTATAATTAATTGGTCTCAGTAAATTTAGCAACAGTTTATCATTATTCAGTACATTATAATTTTATCACCATCTTCCTTAAAAGAATAGAATGATTGAAATGTATACATCTGCATGTGCATGTGTGTGTGTGTGTGTGCGTGTGTGTAATCTATTTCATAAAATATACCATGTTTATTCTTTTGTTATTTTGATCCGACTGTTTCTAGACTCTTGTTGCTTCTCGTTTGCACAGAGAGATGAGAGCAGCATAAGATGACCATGAGCCAGCCGGAATGCGGATGCCGTCACACCGCACGTGACCCTCAACCCTTTAAAATCATCTGCCTGCAATTTGATCACCCAGAAGACATCCAGAGGTTCACAGGGCAACATCGCTATTCAAAATATGCTGTCAAAGGTCATATTGGTCCCCGGAGGATCACCAACAATGTCAAAGGTCATTGGGGTGATACTACGGTCAACCATGGGGTGATGGGAGAACTTCGTGGGTGGCCTGTGGGGGAGGGGGAGGGGAACGTCGTGGGTGGCCCCATAGAGGTCACAGGGTCAAAGGGGTCAGAGGTCACGATCAATCATTTTGACACAAGGTCCCTCATATCACTACTCCGAGCCCCACCTGTGACCAGTTGCCCCAACAAAATGTTAATAAACTAGGCTTTAAGTTTAACTGTTAAAATGTATAGAGCTCGGGAAACTACATCACTGCGCATTGCATTCTGGGTAGTCGCCGCCATGTTTTAGGACACACTCAGGAGCGTACAATGACAACAAATACAAATCACCAGATGAAAAAACGACTGTATTTACGTTAATTTTTTAAAGAGCTGCTTGCACTTGCTTAGAATAAATGGACTAATATTTGAATCTCGTGTTCATTCAATCGCTCAGTCGTGTGGCCAGGAGACGAAATATACACACGCATAGAAATCATACTGCCGCCTTCTATCGTACCACACACAGGAGTGATTTCTCTATTGCAGTTTTTAATAACTAAGTGGCACCGATATCTGCCAGATAAAAATAATAAACAATATAGATTGATCTCAGCCAGCATATCATCATATCGCCCTGATTTCTTAATGTTAAAGCATTAAGGGATAACATAACAGCATGACCCTCTGTAATGCAGCTCTGAAAAGAGTTATATTGTGGAGTCGCTACACCAAGTAAGTTTACTGGACTTAAATGGAATAAATACATGATTTCTTACTGAGAGAAGCTGAACAATGAATCAAATGTGTGCTGCTTTATGAACACGGAGAGTGATTGCAACGAGCTATATCACAAATAACATTTCTAAACGTGTTTTCGTACATTCATGGCGTGAGCACTTACATATTCAAGCGGATCAGAAATTATGAATCTGTAATAAATAAATACAAATGACAAAGCCACATTTTGGTCAAGTTGTTTAGTTTCACTTTCACCATTGTGTTGTTTCTAAGCTGGAAAGCAGAAAATTAGGGACATTCTATCGCTTAACGTGGCTTAAATTTACTAAAACAGTGTTATTAACAAATCAAACTTAGTAAACACCATACTAAAAGCATATACTATGTACAGAAAAGCACATAAGCCCAGAATATGAACGCGACATTTAATTACAGGTTAAACATTTTCCTCCCATAAAGAAAACGCTTAATGTACTAAGACAGTGACATTAAAAGACCAAAATTAGTAAACACTATACTAATAAAGCATACTATACAGAAAAATTAGTTTGTGCAGAATTTGATCTTTTAATATCACTTAGTAGGCTACATTAAGCGACGTTAAGCGTTTTCTTTATAACGGTTTTATACGGATGAAAACTTAACGTGTAATAAGATGCATTTTGTTCATATTCTGGGCTCATCTGCTTTGCTGTACATAGTTTCTATGGGAGGAAAACGTTTAACGTGAAATTAAATGCGTTGCATTCAAATTCTGGGCTCAACTGCTTTTTGGTACATAGTATGGTTTATTAGTATGATGTTTACGGAGTTTGGTCTGTTAATATCACTGTCTTAGTACATTAAGCCACGTTAAGCGTTTTAGAATGTCCCGAAAATAGCGCTCCATTTCAGATTCGGTTTCCACGCCGGATCTGTATATGCAAATAATTCATAACACAGCCAGTGTTCACTGTTCTAATTTGTTTTTAACTGTATAATATAAATTTTAACATCTACCTCCACTATTTCCCAGTCTCTACTGTACTGTCGGTGACCTAAAGTCCCAAAATGCATTGTGTTGCTGACATCACGTTCCCAGGATCATTACATTTTAAAAACATAACATCAGGGGGGCCAACAAGATGGCGGCCGGAACAGTTGGCGATATTCAAAGCTAAGGATTAATAAATGATTTTCTCACCTTAAACGTTAAATTCGATCAGTGCAAACAACTGGAATTATGTTTATGTTGTTGTCTTGGTACAAGGACGATTTTGGACATTTGTTCGGAGTGTGTTTGAGTTAAACAGACTAATTAGCACATTGAGGAAAAGGGAAAAAAAAAAAAAAAAATCAAAGATGACCGAGAAAAGACCAAGAAACCAAGGTAAAAAGATAAACAAGACTCTTTCATTCACCAGGGAAAACAAAAATTTGACTGAGGATGTAATGGAAGTTGTTAAAGCAGCTGATATACATTCTTACACTTCCGACGGAGGAGTTGTCCTTCTCCCTGACTCAGCTCCATGCACTCTGGCCACAAAGAAAGGGAAAGCTGAACCTACACTCTCCGAGTTGCAAGATAACATCGTGAGGCTTGTGGCTGAAAAAAATAAAAGAAAATGCGGACAGTCTTGCAGGTCTTATAAAGAAAAATGCAGACAGCATCGAAGCTTTAAAGGAATCATCGGAGTTTCTTTTCAACGAACTGCAAGACATGAAAACAGAAATAACAACGGTTAAGAAGGCAAGTGATGATCATCAGAAGAAAATAACAGGCCTGGAAGACAGATTGAATTAGATGGAACGTTATCACAGAAGATGGAACCTGAGGCTGTATGGCCTAACAGAGCAGGAAGGAAAAGACGTTAAACAGCGTGTGATTGACATCTGCAAGGCAGTCATTCAAGACCCCGAAGAGAATCTTTGTTGCCAAATTGATGTAAGCCATAGAATCGGACAGAGAGAGGATGGCAAAATTCGGCCGGTGATAACACGATTTACATCCAGATCAACCAAAGAAAAGGTATGGAAATGTGCGAAGAATTCGGAATTCCTCAAAACAAACAAGTTAAAGTTCGGCGAAGACTTAACTACAAAGGACAAAGAGACACGCACTAAACTGTGGCCACAGATTGAAGAGGCACGAAAGCAAGGGAAAAAAGCCTTCTTCGTCAGAGCCAAAGCCATGATTGAGGGTAAAGAAATTAGAATGTAATGATGGATCGGACTTGATGTTAAAGGAAACTGCTTTCGTTGAGAAATGCAGTTGTATTCTAAATTACATCTAGTGATGTGCTGTTATACCTCATGTTTGAAACTTCAAAGATCAGAAAATTATAAACTCTTGTTTGCTTGTTCAAATTAGTATTTAAAAAGGTATAGAAAATCATTTTGTTTCTTTAATACACCTAAAACTTTTTTTTTTTTTTTTCCCTTCTGAGCCAACTTTTGTTCTACTTTTCAACTTGTCTTTGTCACTTTATTCACTCAATGTGAGGGGTATACGAGAACAGATTAAGCGGAAAGCTGTATTTTTATTTTGTAAAACTTTCAAGGCAGATTTTTATTTCCTACAAAAAACACACGCATTAGCTTCAGATTTTCATTTCTGGAAAAATCAGTGGGGAGATAATATCTGGATGGCTTATGGAAACAGTAAATCAGCTGGCGTTGCCATATTAAAGGGATCCTTTCAGGGAAAAATCCTTAAAAATGTAGTTCATGATTCAGGAAGATGGATTATTTTAGTTACTGAATTTATGGAGGATATTTTCATTTTGGGTAATATATATGGTCATAACAATAGTCATAAAAACACACTTATTTTTGCTGAATTTGAAGAACAGATAAATGCTTTATCGAATTCCTTCATTAATGCTAAACTAATTTTTGGGGGCGACTGGAACTGCATAAGTGATCCCACCAAAGACTGTCAACCTCAAAGATCCTTAAGAGGCACTTACGGAGAATTTAATAATCTCTGTCTGCATTTAAACTGTTGTGATGTATGGAGACTAAAAAAATCCAGATCAAATCCAGTTTACTTGGAAAAACAAAGATTTATCTAAGAGATCCAGGATTGACTTTTGGCTTATTTCAAATGAGTTACTAGACAGTGTGGAAGAAGCCAAAATAGAACCTTCAATATTTTCTGATCATAATTTGGTTACTTTAGTATTATGTATAAGGAATCAATCAATAAAATACAAACCAAATTATTGGAAATTAAATACACTTTTGAGTGATAAAATCTTCAAAGAAAAAGCCAAAAAAAATTATAAATGAAAATTTAATAAAAGCAAAAAAGAAGAAATATATGGCAAACATTGCAATATACCAAATTTCAGATACGTAATATGGCAATCAAAAGGGGAAAATAATTATCTAAGGAAAAAAGACTGAGACAAGATAGAATACTGAAGGAAATAATTTCTATTTATGAAAAGAATGAGCAATCACCAGCCGATATCAATATTCTAATTTAATTACAATCTGAATTGGATAATATCTATCAAAATTTAGCACGGGGAGCTTTTATTCGTTCTAGATGGAAATGGATAGAACATGGTGAAAGGAATATGAAATATTTTCATAATTTAGAAAAAAGAAATGTTAGTGTTAATAGTATATATAAACTTAAAATTAATGAACAGCTCTCTGAAGACCCCCCACAAATTTCAAATTTTGTGGAAGAATTTTATAAGAAACTATACTCTGAACACAACAGTAATCAGAGCTCATACTTCCTCTCTTATATAAAAAATGTGGCACAAGGTATTGATGAAACTCAGAAGGACATTTGTGATCAAGATATATCCATTGACGAACTAAAAAAAGAACATCAGTAAGTTAAAAGATAATAAATCCCCAGGGAATGATGGCCTTACAGGTGAATTTTATAAGGTATTTCAAGATTATATTTCTGAATTCTTATTATTGGTTTTTAAGGAGGCTATAGAA
The DNA here is from genome assembly GCA_039654765.1 of Mylopharyngodon piceus. Lineage (NCBI taxonomy): Eukaryota > Metazoa > Chordata > Actinopteri > Cypriniformes > Xenocyprididae > Mylopharyngodon > Mylopharyngodon piceus. Next base: position 2,314,303 of record CM077451.1, read on the forward strand.
TCTTGTAGGGTTCCCCCAACTATGTGTCAAGGTTTAATTACATTGTTACCTAAACCCAATAAGGATTGTTTGCTTCTTGACAATTGAAGGCCTATAACCTTAATTAAGAAATGACGCAAAATTGATGGCTCATATTTTTGCACAAAGAATAAAGTTGTGTTTAGATAGAATTATAGATGATAGTCATTCCGGCTTTATGCAAGGACGACATTAGTAATAATATTCGAATAATCTATTAAATCTAAGATTAAAAGGATTACATAACAGATAACAGTTACATTCTATATATATATATATATATATATATAAAGCCTTTGATACTGTGAAACACGATTTTTTATTTGATTTATTAGATTTTTTTGGTTTTGGTCAATACTTTAAAACTTTACAAACTTTATATAGTGACTGTAATAGTTCAGTTAAACTTCCTTGGGAAACTACTCGTAGATTTAGCATCTCCTGGAGCATAAAACAGGGAGATCCGGTGGCCCCCTTTCTATTTCTCTTGGTCATGCAAACAATGGCATTACATTTACATCACAATTCTTTTCAAGGCATCAAAATTAGGGAAAAAGAAATTAAATGTTGTCAGCTTGCTGATGATACAGCAATTTTTTTGAAATATCTCACAGGTTAAAAAAAGTTATAGAGTGTCTCAATATATTTTCTGAAGCTTCAGGTTTATCTTTAAATGTTAAAAAATGTACTCTTTTTCCACTTAAAGACAATAGTATTCCTTTAACCGAATTTGAAGGTATTCCAGTTAGGGAGGAGGTAACTTATCTTGGTATCAATATCTGTAAACATCAGTCAGACAGAGTGCAAATTAAACTTCCATCCCCTTATGTTGAAAATTAAAAAGAAATTTGATATATGGCTCATGAGGGATTTGTCACTCAAAGGTAGGGTTCTTTTGTCCAAATCTGAGGGGCTATCTCGCTTAGTCTATCCTGCGAAAGTATTAGATGTACCAAAATCTTTTCTTAAAAACACTGACTCAACCTTATTCAATTTCATATGGAAAAACAAGCCTCACTATTTAAATAGAAATATTTTATGTAATTCTTATAATCAAGGAGGATTGAACGTGCTTGATTTTGCTACTTCTAATACAATTTTCAAGTTGAACTGGATTAAACATTATATTAAGCATAAAGATAAGTTATGGTATGTAATTACAAACCTTATTTTTGAAAAAGTTGGTGGTATAGATTTTCTCTTAAAATGTGACAGGTTAACAAACTCCCTATTCAGTTATCCAATTTTCATAGACAGGCTCTTTTGTGTTGGCTTCTTATATACAAACATAATTTTTCCCATCACAAACCGTTAATTTGGAATAATAAAATCATTAAACATAAGAATAAATCAATCTTCTATAACAATTGGTTTAAAAATGGTATCTTAATGGTCTAACAATTGATAAATGACAAGGGCTACTTATTTACATATTCTGAATTTTTACAGACATTCTGTATTCCAATATCTCCACGAGAATATAGCATCGTATTTGATGGAATACCAACAGGTTTTTTGAGACTTCTGCAAGGCATCAGTGAATCTCAAGCAATCAACGTTTTAAAAAAGAGGTCTTGTTGGACGGTGCTGATATTAAAGACAGTAAATGTAATAATGCATTTTTCAGACGTTTGATTCATTGTCCTGCAATAATTCGACAAAAATTCTTTTGGAATGACCATTTTGAGAATATTAATTGGAGATTGATTTGGACTTATAACAACAAATACTGTATCAATAATAAAGTTAATGAAATATACTTTAAAATAATACATAACATTTATCCAACAAACCATTTCCTAAAAAGATATAAAAATGATCTTTCTGAATCTTGTGTATTCTGTAAAATGGATACTGAAACTATTTTACATCTTTTTTTTTTATTGTATGTACGTTACATTTTTTTTGGATCGATGTGGAATATTTATTTAATATGTTAAGTGGAATCCAAATTAATATAGAGAAAAGAGATGTTATTTTTTATTATGACAAAAAAGGTATAGATAAGAGTCATGTGTTTGTGTTAAATCTTATAATATTACTTGGTAAATTTCATATACACAAATGTAAATGGTCTGAAAGGATACCCAATATCACCAATTTCAAGGCTGACATGAAGATTTATTTTGAAACCTTACAAGGACTCTCAAACCGCAAAGCAATCAGAACTGTGGACATTTACAAAGACTTAAATTCCTCTTCTTTAATTTAAACATGTATACCCTTTTCTGTTTTTCTTTTTCTTCCTTTCTTTTTCTTTTTCCTCTTTAATTTCTGAAAATATTTTTTTCTAATATCTTTGATATGAATGTTACGGAGCCCCTAAAGGGACCTTTGCAAAAAATAAAAAATTGACAGAGTTTCGCGTGCGCACGAGAAACTTATGTAGTGCGCACGCGTTACAATTTCCGGTTTGTGTATACTATAACCTATTTCATTTGTGCGTCACTGCCTATGAAGAAAGCGAGAGTATGGATGCACATGAACTAATAAAGCTGTATTTGCTCAAAATCTGGCTTTCTTAGACCAGTTTGTCTAGGATGAATCCAGCTAATTATTCGTTTTAATTTTTTTAAACATGTGCCTTCCTTTATATCTAAACTCCTTTATGTCAATGGCTCTGCTCGCAATAAGCGCCGTTAGAACTGAATGAAGAAAATAAGCATTTCTCTGCCACCTGTAAGGATGCGTTAAATCCGACAAAGTGGTTTAATAAAGGGGCGTTTGAGCTTGTGAAATACGACATTTTAGTAGGCCTACGTTTTACAGTTCCGGTATTTTTATATGGGACAATATAAAGGGCCTACTGCCCTAACGAAATACAAAGTTTTATCATTTTTACTGTACCAGTGTTTTTTCATTAAACGTGGCATTATGACAATGCACACTGAGCCCATTTCCCAGCGCGATTTCTTGGATGCCACAGAGTTAAATTCGTTAAAATGTACATAAGTCCTTGAAATATGACGCACTGCCCTAACGAAAGCCACATTTTGAGCAGCCTTTTTTTTTTTTTTTAACTTGGCAAAAAGAACAATGTACACAGCCATTCATGTCGCGGTTTCCCGGCCGTCACAGAGAATGCTTTAAAGCAGACATAATATAAACTATATAAACATAATATAGGCCGTGATATAAACTGCCCTACGAAAGCCACATTTCAGCAAACAGATCGTTATTAATTCATACACATCCATACTCTCATTTTCTTTATAATTTTGAGCAGATAGATCTTTATTAATTCATGCACATCCATACTCGCATTTTCTACATAATTTTGAGCAAATAGATCTTTAATAATTCATGCGCGTCCATACTATCTTCTTCTTTACAATTTTCAGCAAATAGATCTTTATTAATTCATCCATAGGCTACTCGCATTTTCTTCATAATTTTAAGCAAACAGATCTTTATTAATTCATGCGCGTCCATACTCTCGTTTTCTTTATAATTTTGAGCAAATAGATCATTATTAATTCATCCATAGGCTACTCGCATTTTCTTCATAATTTTAAGCAAATAGATCTAATGCATGCACATCCATACTCGCATTTTCTGTATAATGTTGAGCATAGATCTTTATTAATCCATCCATACTCAAATTTTCTTAATTTTGAGCAAATAGATCTTTATTAATTCATCCATGCTCACATTTTCTTCATAATTTTGAGCATAGATCTTTATTAATTCATGTGCATGCATACTCTTGCTTTCTTCATAGGCAGTGACGCACAAATGAAATAGGTTTTAGTATACACAAACCGGAAATTGTAACGCGTGATCACGCGATACGTTTCTCGTGCGCTCGCTATGTTTCTCGTGCGCACGCGAAACTCTGTCAATTTTTTATTTTTGCAAAGGTCCCTTTAGGGGCTCCGTAGAATGTTATTGTTCGCAATATATAATAACTAAGGTTAAAAGTGTTATTGATTCATGATGATATGAAACTCAAAGCATTATTTGTGAAACATTTATATCTGTTGAATATATGTGAAGTTTGTACAATAAATAATTTTGGAAATAAAAACAAACAAAAAAAACAAACAAACAAAAAAAACATCAAATAACAGCATTAAAAACTTTCAAATAGAGAAAATAAAAGGGCAATTATATTATCACTTTGCATTACAATTTATTATATAAAAATTCTAAATTAAATATTATTGTTGAGTTTTGTTTTTTTACGCGACCATTATTTTAGAACGTTTCCCCTTATTGTTTCCATGGCGACGCGTCATGCATCACGTCACGTCACACACTGCAGCCACAATAACACTGTATGACAGATGTAACACTTATTTCGTTTCTCCTTTTTTTATTCAAAATATTCACAAACTTGCTTACCGTGTCATCAACTATCTGATATTCCTATTCTCAAATATGTGTAAGTGAGTGTGTTTTGTCGTTTAAAAACGTTAATAAATTATCTTGATCTATAATGCGAGATGGGCGCCGCAATGTCAAGTCAAGTCAAGTCACCTTTATTTATATAGCGCTTTTTACAATGTAGATTGTGTCAAAGCAGCTTTACCTTGATAACTGGTACATTATTTGGCTACACAGCAGCTCTTAAAGAATAGTGTCAATGCAGGCAGATCAAAGCACTGTTGAATATCAAATGTCCAGTCAAACGTCAAGTGTCCCCAACTAAGCAAGCCAAAGGCGACAGCGGCAAGGAACCCAAACTCCATCTGGTGACATCAGGTGGCAGACAAGTGACAAATAGGTGTTTAAATGGAGAAAAAAACCTTGGGAGAAACCAGGCTTAGTCGGGGGGCCAGTTCTCCTCTGGCCAACAGTGCTTTGTTACGATTCAGGTTGCCATCGTAAGTCCAGTAGGATCGCAACATTCAAAGTATTTATTCCAGTTCCATCCAATTGAGGATCGTATTCATCACGCCGGTATGGACGGTTGTTGAGGAACTGTGTCGTGGCTGTCGTGTCGATGTGGCCCTCACAGTGGATGATCTAGTTGACTCAATCTCTGCTGATACTTCAGGGCTGTGTTGTGGTCGTGTCAAGGCGCAGGTCCTTGGTCTCACCTGGATACGGCCCGGATCCGGTTGACTACAGTGAACCTCGGGATAACCAGAAAGACTAATATTAGCGTAGAAGCCATTCTTCTTCTGATGTAACGAGTACATCAGGTGTTATAGGAAGTGTTACCGGTTCCGGCTGACCTAATTTATGCAGCCTAATAATCCTTTAACAGATTTGAAAATATAAATTGGTAATGTGTTATGTGTATGCCAGGTTAAAGAAATGCGTTTTTAGTCTAGATTTAAACTGACAGAGTGTGTCTGCTTCCCGAACAATGCTAGGAAGATTGTTCCAGAGTTTAGGTGCCAAATAGGAGAAGGATCTACCGCCTGCGGTTGATTTTGATATTCTAGGTATTATCAGCTGGCCTGAATTCTGAGATCGCAATAGACGTGAAGGACTATAATGAATTAGGAGCTCGCTCAGGTACTGGGGAGCTAAACCATTTAGTGCTTTGTAAGTAATTAGCAAGATTTTAAAATCTATACGATGTTTAACAGGAAGCCAATGCAGTGTTGACAGAACTGGGCTAATATGGTCATACTTCCTAGTTCTAGTAAGAACTCTAGCTGCTGCATTTTGTACGAGCTGTAGTTTATTTATCAGGCGAGCAGAACAACCACCCAGTAAAGCGTTACAGTAATCTAGCCTTGAGGTCATGAACGCATGAACTAACTGTTCTGCATTTTTCATTGAGAGCATATGTCGTAGTTTAGATATATTTTTAAGATGGAAGAATGCGGTTTTACAGATGCTAGTAACATGGCCTTCAAATGAAAGATTGGTATCAAAGAGCACACCCAGGTTCCTAACTGACGACGAAGACTTAACAGAGCAGCCATCAAGTGTTAGACAGTATTCTAGGTTATTACGTGAAGAAGGTTTTGGTCCAAAAATTAGAATCTCTGTTTTTTCTGAATTTAGTAGTAGGAAATTACTGGTCATCCAATTTTTTATATCAGCTATGCATTCTGTTAATTTTGTGAATTGGTAAGTTTCGTCAGGGCGCGAAGAAATATAGAGCTGAGTATCATCAGCGTAACAGTGAAAACTAACGCCATGCTTCCTAATGATATCTCCCAAGGGTAGCATGTACAGAGTGAACAGCAACGGTCCTAGTACTGAGCCTTGCGGTACTCCATATTGAACTTGTGATCGATATGACATCTCTTCGTTTACTACTACAAACTGATAACGGTCAGATAAGTATGATTTGAACCATGACAATGCAATTCCACTAATGCCAACATAATTTTCGAGTCTATTTAAAAGAATATTGTGATCAATAGTGTCAAATGCAGCACTAAGATCCAGTAACACTAATAAAGAGATACAACCACGATCTGATGATAAGAGCAAATCATTAGTAACTCTAATGAGAGCAGTCTCAGTACTATGGTACGGTCTAAATCCTGACTGGAAATCCTCACAGATACTATTTCTTTCTAAAAAGGAACATAGTTGTGATGATACTGCCTTTTCTAGTATTTTTGACAGAAAAGTGAGATTTGAGATCGGCCTGTAATTGACTAATTCTCTAGGATCAAGTTGTGGTTTTTTAATAAGAGGTTTAATAATAGCCAGCTTAAAAGTTTTTGGTACGTGTCCTAGTGATAAAGATGAATTGACGATATTAAGAAGAGGATCTATAACCTCTGGAAGCATTTCTTTCAATAGCTTAGTCGGTATAGGGTCTAACATGCATGTTGTTGATTTTGATGATTTAACAAGTTTAGACAATTCTTCCTCTTCTAAAGCAGTAAAGGAATTGAATTTTTCCTCAGGGACACTACAATGCACTATCTGACGCGATATTGTAGTAGACGGTTGCATGGTTATAATTTTTTCTCTAATATTATCAATCTTGCAAGTAAAGAAGTTCATAAAGTCATTACTGCTGTGCTCTTTGGAAACATCAGAAGTTGAAGCTTTATTTCTTGTTAATTTAGCCACTGTATCAAATAAATACCTAGGGTTGTGTTTATTTTCTTCTAAAAGTTTTGAAAAATAGGCAGATCTAGCAGATTTTAAGGCCTTTCTGTACTCAATCATTCTCTCTCTCCACGAAATGCGAAATACTTCTAGTTTTATTTTCTTCCAGCTGCGCTCCATTTTTCTGGCTGCTAACTTTAGGGCCCGAGTGTGCTCATTGTACCATGGCATTGGATTAATTTCCTTAATCTTTTTTAAGCGCAAAGGAGCAACTGAGTCTAATGTGCTGGAAAAGACAGAGGCAATAGTTTCTGTTGCAACATCGAGGTCTTCTAAGCTTTCTGGTATGCTAAGGCGATGAAACTGATCAGGAAGATTATTTATAAAGCGATCTTTAGTGGTAGAAGTGATGGTTCTACCATATTTATGGCATGGAGGCAGTTTAGCCGCCTTGACTAAATGTAGTATACACGAGACTAGATAATGATCTGAGATGTCGTCACTCTGCTGCAGAATTTCAACAGCATCAATATCGATTCCATGTGACAATATTAGATCTAAAGTATGATTACGACAATGAGTGGGTCCTGACACGTGTTGTCTAACACCAATAGAGTTTAGAATATCTGCAAATGCCAATCCTAATGCGTCTTTTTTATTATCTACATGGATATTAAAATCACCAACAACAAGGACTTTATCTGCAGCTAGTACTAACTCCGATAGAAAGTCAGCAAATTCTTTGATAAAGTCTGTATGGTGTCCTGGTGGCCTGTATACAGTAGCCAGCACAAATGTTAACTTACATAATGTTACGTAAAGTACCATCACTTCGAAGGAATTATATTTGAAAGACTTCTGACTAATACTGTAAGTATTACTATAGATTACAGCAACACCTCCCCCTTTGCCTTTCTGACGGGCATTGTGTCGATAATCATAACCTTGAGGACTAGACTCATTTAAAGTAATGTAATCATCTGGTTTTAGCCAAGTTTCTGTCAAACACAGCACATCTAGATTATTATCTTTGATAATATCATTAACAATAAGTGATTTTGAAGAAAGGGATCTAATATTTAACAACCCGAGTTTTATCATTTGTTTAGCACTATTATCTCTATTTTTTATTTGTTGAACATCAATTAAATTTTTACCATTAAATGGGTTTGGAAGTTTTTTGTTTTTACTAATTCGGGGTACAGACACAGTCTCTATTTGAAAATATCTAGGTGTAAGAGTTTCTATGTGTTGGGAGTTATCTGAATTATCTGACTTCTGTAACGTGAGGCAGCTAGCAGACGGTCGGTTTAGCCAGTCTGTCTGCTTCCTGACTTGGGCCCCAGTTTGTCATGTTTCAGCTCTAAGACTATGTGCCATATTACTAGAGAGAAGAGCAGCACCATCCCGGGAGGGATGAATACCATCTCTTTTCAACAGGTCAGGTCTGCCCCAAAAACTTTTCCAATTGTCTATGAAACCTATATTATTTTGCGGACACCACTTAGACAGCCAGCCATTGAGTGATGATAATCTGCTAACTATCTCATCACTCCGACGAACAGGAAGGGGGCCAGAGCAAATTACTTCTCCTGACATTGTACTTGCGAGTTCACACACCTTTTTAATGTTAATTTTAGTGATCTCCGACTGGCGAAGTCGAACATCATTAGTGCCGACGTGAATAATAATCTTAGAGTATTTACGATTAGCATTAGCCAGCACTTTTAAATTTGCTTTGACGTCAGGTGCTCTGGCTCCCGGCAAACATGTGACTATGGTGGCTGGTGTCTCTATTTTCATGTTCCGTGTAATAGAATCGCCAATAACTAGGGCACTTTCAACAGGATTCTCAGTGGGTGCGTCACTGAGTGGGGAGAACCTGTTTGATGTTCTTACTGGAACGGAAGAGTGGTGTTTTCCGCGGCTAGGCCGCCTCACCGTTACCCAAGTGCCCTGCTGCGCGGACTCTACAGCCGGAACCGAACAATGTACAGAGTTCACTAAGCTAGTCGCATCCAAAACAGTATCTGAAGCCCTTGCATTCTTACTATCCTCGATTAAAGTTTGGATGCGTGTCTCTAATTCTGAGATTCTCTCTGTCAGCCTGACTATTTCCCTACATTTATGACATGTAAATCCCTCGTCGCTGACAGAGAGAGCTATGGTGAACATGTGGCAAATGGAACAGGTAGCAATGCTGGGAGAGGATGACATGACTCACCGTGTTTGTAGACTGATCCGACTTACCACAGCTGTTTGAAGAACGCGTTGAAAAAGGAGCGCGCGAGAGACTGTTAACAAGTTGACAAGCTAGCGCTGCAAATGCAAACGCGTTGTAACAGCGATTTAGATTCAAAGATTACAAGCTAGCGACGTCAGATTAGTGTGGTAGGCAATATTACATATAAGGTAATAAAAAAAATAATAAAGTAAAATACAAACTCTAAATGTATTGTTTTATTAGTACTTATGTATATTTAAATGTCTGAAACCTAAAATAAACATTATGTTGTTGAAAACACTGCATAGTTGTGATAAATGACAAGCGCTGCTGAGCGCTTACGTCTCTGGCTCAGCGCCAGCCAAAGCGCGAAAGCACAGTTTGAATCTGGCTGTTAAGTGACGTCTCCGAACGTTCTAAATCCCATATTTGGGACTGTACTCTCAGGGGCACAGAAATAAAAATCCCATTTGTGGGACTCAAAAGATTAATAGAGATGGGCACAAAAATGACGAAATTTCCTCTCGTTTGTCGCGCCCCATTTGTCATGTTTCTATTCCCCACCAGTGGGGCGCGCCCCACACTTTGAGAAACGCTGTGCTAAGCTAACCTCAGTAGTTTGTTTACATTGAAGTTCATATGCTAAATCCTTTAGCCTCAAAGCTAAGCTATTTAACATCATTGGTTGAATGCAGTGTCTGTTTGAGCAACTATAAAGTGATTTAACCATTTAAACACTTCAACTTTATGTACACTTGTTAATCTTTCCTTCTAATTTTCCACTTACCTTTCTCACTTATTACTTTACCTATATTTTACTTGAAAGGGAAAATATTGGTTTACAATTATTAATTGCTTTACCTGCATTTGACTTGAAAAGGAAAATACTGGTTTACAATTATTAATTGTCAAATTTGAATTTAATGAAACAAATTTTAAATTTAAATTGGAATTCTATTTTTCTAGAAAGTAATTTCAAAGATTTCTACATTTCTAAATTTATTTCCATAATTTCTAATTTCATAATTTTCATAACTCTATAATTCTATATTTAGATCTAATCACTTTAGGTATGAATAACATTTTTACATTTACATTTTAGTAAATGTAAAATGGCTGCCCACTGCTCCGGGTGTGTGTTCACGGTGTGTGTGTGTTCACTGCTGTGTGTGTACACTTGGATGGGTTAAATGTAGAGCACACATTCCTAGTATGGGTCACCATACTTGGCCACATGTCACTTCACTTTCACTTTTAGTCATTTAGCAAACGCTTTTCTCCAAAGCGACTTACAAATGAGAATAGTAGAAGCAATCAAATCAACATGAGTACAACAGTATGGAAGTGCCGTGTGAAGTCACAGTTTCATCAGTAAAGTGCTAGTAGCAAGTTTTTTTTTTTTTTTTTTTTTTAAATATATATTTAAATATTTAAATATATATATATATATATATATATATGGCCTGAAGAAGATGAGTGGGGATAGGGTCAAGCGGACAGGTCATAGGGTGATTGGAAAGGATGAGTTTGGAAACATCTGCCTCAGAGAGCATAGAGGAGGAGGGGAGAATTTGTGTGTTTTCTGTGAAGATATTATTGTCAGTATGTGGTGTGGAGAATTGGCCGCTGATGGTTATTTTATGTGTGAAGAATGTGGGAGGGAGGGGAGGAGGGCAAAGAAGAGAAGAGAAAGTTTTGAAAAGTGTGCAGGAATCAGTAAAGGAAATGGTCTGAGGTGTGCAGTGGAGTAACCAGTGTATTATCAGTGGTGCAGCAGCGTGTGTAGATGAGGTCCAATTGGTTACCTGATTTGTGGGTAGCTGTAGTAGACACTCGCTTGAGATCAAATGAGGCAAGCAGAGTGTGGAAGTAAGTAGCCTGAGGTTTGTTTAGATGGATGTTGAAATCTCCAAGTACTACCAGAGGAGTACCATCCTCAGGGAAGGATGAGAGTAACACATCTAACTCCTCCAAGAAGTTACCTAGCTGACCTGGGGGATGATAAAGCACTACAACATGGATTTTAGCAGGGTAGGTGATGGTAATTGCATGTGATTCAAATGAGCTATTGTCACAGAGAGCTGGTAAAGGATTGAACTTCCATTCATTGGACATAAGCAGACCAGTACCACCACCCCTCCCAATCTGGCGTGGGGTGTGAGAGAAAGTGAAATTAGAGGAGAGGGCTGCCGGTGTGGCAGTGTCCTCTGGTTTGATGTCTCAGTCAGAGCCATGAGATGGAGACCTGAATGAGTAGCAATAGATGTAATGAAGTCTGCTTTGTTTACAGCAGATTGACAATTCCAGAGACCAATAGAAATTGAAAGTAATGTACTAGATGACATAGGTAAAATACGCAGGTTGTTATGATTGCACTGCCTCCAACGTGTGGCACGCGATTTACGAGTGTTAGTAATAGTGGGAATTTGGAAGCACACATCTAAAACAGGTCGCAAGATAGACAGACAAGAACAAACTGTATAAAAGAGGAAGGAAAGAAGGAAAAAGAGAGAGCAATCAAGTGCCTTGTCGGTGTCCTTGCTCGGTGGAGTCGCGCAGGTAGAGTCTCTAGTCTTTACACTCTTCGGTCTTCACAGGAGAGCTGCCGCGGTATACTACACAGTTTTATACCCACTTGATACATCGTTAATTAGTTCAGCAGGCCACGCCTTACTGACTCAGAGCGAAACGAGAACAAACGCGACTTGCCACGTGAATACAGTAAACAAACTGTCCTAGCAACCACACAGCACTAAAATCAAACTAGAAAAGTCACAAAAACACTTACAGTATGTAGATCCTCCTGTTGCTTGATTGCTTCTCTTGCTTGACTGAATAAGCCTTGACTTTAAAAGTTTATGCAAACTTTTCCTAATTACAGAATCCTTTTAGACTCACACTTGCTCATTATTTTATTGCGTTGTATCTTCTTCTTTCCTTTCTTGGTTACACCTACCCACTCTATTTTATTTATTAATTTACCTCTTTATTTAATTTCTTTTTTTTTATTTCATCCATTATTTTTATTTACTTCCTTTTCTTACCTTTTTCCTTCCTCTTTGTATTCTAGCTTAGGAACGACACACCTGAGCCTCAATAGGAGACATTGATATCTTATTATGAGTTTCAAATCAATCAGAGACAATCCTCTCTTACTAAATTTTTATTCTCATGTGTTTAGTTGTCCATCAACTATCAATTCTATACTCGTAGTTAGACAAAGGCTTCAGAGCCATTTGTGGATCCGATCTCCTTTCCTTACGTCTTTCCTGTTCTATCCTGCTTCCTTCCATCTTATTCTTCACATTTGTAGGGACCAAGCTTGGACGAACCATCAATCGATTCTAAAGAAAGAGAAACATAATCTTTCCCAAGAAACAGTTCATTAGGTATTTGGTTTTAATCAAACCCTTTTGTGTTCTCTATACTCCCTGCATTTGTAAACGCAATTTAAATTTTGACATTTCATCCAAGAACATTTAACAGAGACAAGGGTTGAGCAACCGTTGCCTTCACAGCATCCCTGGTAAGCGGTTCAACTGAAGGTGTGTGGTGTCAATCCTGTCAAACTAAGAAAAGAGGTATCAGCATTATTATTGTAGTATTGTCCTTGCGAACATAAACAATAATATATGTTTTCTTTTCTTTTATAGAAACAGCTTTCCATTAATAGAAAATATTTATTGGAAATAAATATTTCTCTAAATTGAAAAAAAAAAAAAAAAAATCTTTACAGTTGAAATTTGTTTTAACATTTTCTCTTTTTCCCTTACTCAGTTGAGTGACGAAGTCCTCACATCACGAGTTGAAAACTGTTTTTCATTGATAGAAAATATTTATAGAAAATATTTCTTCTATTGAAATTTGTTTTAACTTTTTCTCTTTCTCTTTCCCTTACTTAGTTGAGTGACAAAGCCTTCTCATCACTAGCCTACCTGTCTACACACTGAGACCAACACGTAGTCATCACACTTCACTACTGGTGTACAATCACTGAAACGACACTTAGCTGTTCCACCACATATAGGCTTACACCCCACACAGATCTGTGTCAGTCTCTTCTCCCCAGCGTGCCAACATGTCACAGACGGCAAACCCCACTGCCCAAGATGTGGACGCCTGGCTTAGCGCCATTACAGACTGCCTCATGCCAAAGACAATTGAACTATTATTATTTTTAATAATAATCATAATTCTGAGAAGATTCCCAACACATGATTCAAGCCAGAACCAAGACCACGCCGAACTAGGCAAGATCACCAATTCCCTAAGCATTGCCTTCACAGCCCAGCTGAAACTAAGCAACAAGCACATCACCCACCTTCAAGAGGAGCTGACACGTGCCCAGAGCCGCATAGACAAGCTGGAGGTGAAAGCCCAGGACAAGTTCAAGTGTCAGACCACTGAGTTCCTGAGAGAGCTGATGCACATTCAACGCTGCACAGACCAGCTCAAAGTGAAAGCTCAAGACAAACTCAAAGTGCCCGACGAAGCGGTGGAAGAAACAAAGAATCAAGTTGACAAGCTCCAGGAAGCCCTTGCAGTTGCTGAACGTGACAAACAAGAATTAAAGACTGTCCAAAATCACCTGGTAAACCAACTAGAAAACGCCAATTCTGACATTAAAGACAAAAACTCTAAAATCAATGCTCTGGAAGACCATTTGAAAAGGTACAGCACTGAAATGGACCATCTGAACCAACAACTAGACGACGGCAACGGCGAGCTCTACATGGTCAGAAATGAACTCAAGCATGTTCACGAACAGAAACCAGAGCCAAGAAGGGAGGGACTTCCCTCAGCATCACCACTGCTGAGCAGAACAGAGTCCCCCATCCAAGAACTGCCATACAACGGAAGAAGTGAATGGCCACAACTCAAAACATCACCGGCCTCCACTACCGAATTCTTCCCTGCCAACCAAAGAAGAGAGCTCATCCAAGCAGACCCCAAAGCTGCACATGAGATGACCCTTAAAGACCTCGACAAGCTGAAACATCACACAGTTCAACCCGAACTCCACGGAGGGCCACAACATCCAGACCTACCTCCGAGATATTGACTTCCACCTCGAGGTGAGACCTAACGTAACTGACTGAGACAGGTTGTATCTTCTCAGATCTACATCCAGCCCAGAGATACGAAGCTTCTTAGACTGACAACCTGTTCACGTTAAGCACAACTACCAGCTATTACGTGAGTCACTGATTAAAGAATTTACCGGCCCAGAGTCTGAACATGGACTGTTAGTCGCCTTGGAAACAAAACAAGGTCGACAAGAGACTCCCCAAGCTTACTACAACCGTTTTAGACAAGCCTACTTAGGTGCACATAATGAACCTGAGCTTGAAGAGGATGTGAACTACAAAACCCTCTTCCTGAGAAACCTGCACCCTGGACTAAGTCATCTTGGCGTCATGGCCTGCCCAAGCACCATAACAATCCAACAGCTACGTGACTTGACACACAAGGCCTACATCAAACAAAAGATGGCCTCAAAGAAAGGTTTGAAAACAGCCACAATTTCAAACTCCATCAGCCAAGATCCAAGCCGTGTACTGCAGAACACCCAGTGGCATGACAACGCCACAGTCTATCATAAAGAGTACAGAGAATGTGGCTCCCATGCCACTGACAGCTACCACACCAACAGCTGGGAAAAGTCATGGGACCAGCCACACTTCTCAAGAAACCCACCAGAAAGAAACATCTGGGAACCTAACTGGACATTCAAAAACAACATAAATAGGGATGACCACAACGATGAGTCATCTTCGTAATGACTAGAGATGGAACGGAAGGTCAGTGATCATCTGATACACCTTCCAAATGGAGATGACGGCCACCTGTTCTACAACAACACAGAACAAAGCGGTCTCTCACAGCCAAGCACCGATGAAAACTCAGTAGCACCAGAAAACACAGTTCTGGTTACTCATCACCCACCAATAAATCCAACGAGCTCCCAACTCAAGAACCATGCTTGTGCAACAGTAACAACAGTAAGCACAGAAGGTCAGACAGTCTGTCACAACCAGGCATCACAAAAGGAACGCAACGTAGGAGACAAAGTTTTGCACCACAGCTCAACGCAGCCATGTCAAACTACCTCCCACTTTCTGCCAAAGAACTTCCTGCCTTACTGGACTGACTCCCATCAGATTATGGACAATCCCTCGTCCCAAGTCCAAGATGCAAAGAGCCAATCTTCATCTAAGCCCTCAAGAAAAGGGGGGAGCAAAACAGACTGAAACAGATCTGACCATACATACACTACACTACATTACACTACACTACAACATTAACATACTCACCAACATGTTCTTCCAACAGATAGAAACTAGCTTCAGGAACTAGCGCAACATCGACTTAGCTACATTTACCATAAGAAACATGCAACTATCTACACCACAAGTAGAACACCTCTCATTAAGTTATGATACATGACACCTTAGCTGCGCACAGAAGTGTTAGCCATACCAGGAAACACTCAACTGCTTTGTTTTGTTTTACCTCTTTCTCTCCTTCCCTTCTTCTTCTTTATAAGGTAAAATACCTGTCTACCCCATAAGGGTCAAGGTCATGATATTAGGATTGACACACCACGCCCAAGGTCTGAAAGCCACCTTAAAATTGAATGTGAGCCAGAGAGCTCCATGCATGATGGGTCACATCATTTTCACCACAAATGATGTCACCAGAAAATGAAGGGTAAAACGGTCTCAACCTAAAACAATTTAGAAGACAAGAAAACAAACAATTTAATCACATAATTTGATCCAAGCATTAACATACTGAAACAATTTAGAATAACATTCCTAAAAATTGAACTTAAACTTTTAGTACTCAGATTATCTAATGCCCTGCACCAGTACAGTGGCCAATCATGGAGGTGTTGTTTTGTTGTTGCTTTGTATCCGTCTGGTTCTTCTGCCTGTATTTCTCCAGCATCCGCCGATGTCTTCATCTCAACACATCGCCAAACGAAGGGGGGATATGTAGGAACCGTGGACGAACCAGACAAATGAATCGTTCAGATGATTCTTAAAAACATAATTCCAGAAACCCAAATCAACATTGCAGGCCCCAAGCGACTCCAGTGAGTCTATCAACAACCCCCTGCAAAGTGTTTTTATGGCCCCACATGCTTCCTGACTGAGGGAAAGGGGCAAACTTTAAGCCATTTGTAGAAACCAAATGGTTGAAAGACAACACAATTTAAGCCACCAGAAGATAAAGAGTCTTTGATCTCCAGATTAAAAGAGACAGAGAGACAATGCAGGCCCGTTTCTCTGAGTGACCTATGAGTGACACTGTTGAAACTTTACAGAAAAACCCACAGAGACTGTTTCTACAACTAAAACTGCATCGAATTGTTCCAAGACAATTTGAAAAGGACTTATCACACATCTTGCAACTGCATAACGCCATATAATGTCTACACCTTATACATGTGATCATGTATGCTTAGAAACACTCACAATTCATGTAATTGTATAACTTTTGAACGGTTGATTGAAAGTATGTCTTGTCTGGTATGAATGCAAATCTCTGTTTTCAATTTAGATCATGGCTTGAATGAAATCTGTGTAAAATGTATCATATTCCGTTTAATAGCAATTATGTCTAAACTGTACTCTCTGCCGAGACCGGCAATTCCAGAGGCCCGAGATAACACTTAGTTTATGATCGGGGCGGAGAAAAGCCACCTTTGAAGACCTGATACCTGATTGGCCAGAACTCCTCAAAGAGGTGGGACAAACACCTAAGGTTAAATAGTCAGATCACTAAGAGAAGAATGAAATAAATCTTAGAATAGAAAGTAACTAATCCTTGAGCAAAGAAGAATATGGCTTAAGACGAAGGACAGATGACAAAGGACAGACAAGCAGCTCATTCAAGCCATCCAACTTTTACTCACATTCTTTTTCTTTTACTTTAACTTTCCTTTCTTTTTACGTCGAGAGTCTCGTGTTCTAAGTTAAGTTTTGCTGCAAAGTTCAACCAACGACTGTTTGCCGCCTCGACTTCAAACTTCAGCCGCGAGAGACTATATTTGTGACCAGCGCATCAATCCGGACCAAACCTGCAACAAACCAACTAACTCGGAAAAATCCCTTCACTCCAAGCCAAGGACGCCGACAAAAGGAATCCACATTCAAAGACAAATGACAAGCAAGTACCTCCAGATTCTAAAGCTGAACTGGTGCATTAAATTACTGTGATTCATGGTTCGTTCAGGTCAGGTCTTATGAAATGCATATTTTGCTAGAAATGCTCATCATTTCACTCTCTCTTAAAACTCTTTCTTTATAATTTCCTTTCTGTTTGCTCTGTGTATGAATGTGTGTTTGTGTGTGCGTGTTTGTGTTAGATATTAGTTTATGTGTTAGAATAATTAATAAAGTCTCCTGTAGATTTTTAAAAGAAGTGTCTTGTGTTATGTGCTTGTAAATTTACTGCCTTAAACTGCCAATCTTAATGTTACCTTGCTACTAAATAGTGTTTTCACAATAGTTGGATATTCATATCCGCTACAAGAGCTCATTACGGCCCGAACAAATGAACGCTGGACGATTCAGTTGCCCGGTCGTAAACTAAGTAACTCGTTATAATTCCCTATAAATTAATTAATTATTTCATTTGAGCTGATTTGTCCTACACTACCCTTGGGAGATATCATTGGGAAGCATGGCATTAGTTTTCACTGTTATGCTGATGATACTCAGCTCTATATTTCTTCGCGCCCTGACGAATCTTACCAATTCACAAAATTAATGGAATGCATAGCTGATATAAATTGGATGATTGAACAATTGGATGACTAGCAATTTCCTACTACCTATTTCTAAAAATAACAGAGATTCTAATTATTGGACCAAAAACCTCTGCACGTAATAACCTAGAATACTGTGTAACACTTGATGGATGTTCTGTCAAGTCTTTGTCGTCAGTTAGGAAACTGGGTGTGCTCTATGATACCAATCTTTCATTTGAAAGCCACGTTTCTAGCATTTGTAAAACTGCATACTTCTATCTTAAAAATATATCTAAATTACGACATCTGCTCTCAATGACAAATGTGGAACAGTTCATGCGTTCATGACCTCAAGGCTAAATTATTGTAATGCTTTGCTGGGTGGTTGCCCTACATGCTTAATAAACAAACTCCAGCTGGTCCAAAACGCAGCTCTTACTAGAACCAGGAAGTACTGTATGACAATATTAGCCTGGTTCTGTCAACACTGCATTGGCTCCCTATTAAACATTGTATAAATTTTAAAATCTTGCTAATTACTTACAAAGCACTAAATGGTTTAGCTCCCCAGTACTTGAGTACTTCGGGAAGCAGACACACTCTGTCAGTTTAAATCTAGACTAAAACACATCTCTTTAACCCTCAGGGGTCTGAGGGTTTTTGGGGCCCTGGAGAAGTTTTGACATGCTCTGACATTTGTGTTTTTTTCAGTTGCTTATAAACATATTAATGGCAAAAGTTTCATTACACTGTATTCAGCACAAACTAGACTACCATAATATGTGAGCAACATTTATGTACATGTTTGTATTTTTGAGAGAATAACGTTTATGAGTGGTTATTGAAAAAACTAAAAATTTAAGTCACTGAAATAAGGCCACAAAACACATACGTCCACAAGACTTTTGGGTATTGGAGGGTGAAGCCTAGAATATTTGCTTCAAAATGATGTGAAAACCCTGCCTATTCATTCACATAAAACAATATATTGATTTCAATTTTGTAAGACACTTTTTGTTTAGAAAGATAGTTTGCGTGGAGGCATGAATAATCCTGAATAATGCTGTGATTCACACCTGAGGAGACAAAGACCCGCATAATGAGCCTTTTTAGTCAGGTATGTGAGAGGAAAGAAAGAGCATCAGGACAAAGTGGTTTATTTTGTAGTTTATTTAGAATATAGTTAACAATAAAAATGAGAGTCAAAGACACATTTTGAGCACAAAGTTATACCTGGATATAAATCCTGTTCAAAGATATAAGTGAAAATCACATACCTGGCTTTTACGGAAGTATACTCAGAGAACAGAGATGACGGTTAACAGGATGTTTATTAACAACAACAGAGATGCGGAACGTAAATAGGTAAGTAAGCTGAGCAATGATACTTGAGCTGTGTAGAAGGTGATGGTAATGATAGTCTTTGCCTTATAGGACCAGGAGAATGTGGATGAGCGGGAGGTTGATGGAGAAACACACACTCACCTCGCTGAGCGGTGAGTACACACACGGAAACACTGGAGACTGGAAGAAGGGAGACGCTGGAGAGGAGAACACGCTGGAGAAACACAGGAGGTAAGTTCAGGGTATGATGATTCTGGACAGCGAGGAAGAATTCACCTTTTCCTCTGAGGAAGATTGAGATGACGAACGGTTGCATTTCGAACAGCAAATTGACCACCGATGAGGATATAAGTTCGGGGTAAGTTGTTTAGTGTTATATAATTCTTTTTCTGATAATATAAAACTCGTATGAATTTTCATACTATATTTTGCCTAGTTTTGGCTTGCTTTTGTCAGCTTATGGGAAATATTGCCTTACAGTGTCCCTTAAAAATATCTAAACGTATTTGTAATATATTTCACTCAGTTTTGGTTAGCTTATGACACTGCAGCTAAAATACTGCCTCATGCCTAATGTAGCTTGTTTGCGAATATGATGTGATTCAGAGCAAATAAATTTTAGCCTACGGTAAAATAATGTGATAGTGTCTAGACTTTATATTTTGATATATAAATGTTCGGTTTAGGTTAGCCTATGACACTGCTTATCATGCTAAAATACGGCCTTATGCCTAATATACAGATGTTTGTGAATACAGGTGTAAATGTTTGAAATGAACTAAATACGTGCGGTCTATATGTTCCATCAACAGATACTCGCGGCCTACGGCCACTCAGTAGATATTTGTCCGTCCTATGGCCCATCTTCAACAGATATTTACATACATTGTGCGTCCATACCCACTAATTGCCCATCAGTTTACTTTGGACAATGTATGTATGTAGTGTACAGACGTAATATTTTACAGATGTAATTGTGTTTACATTGTGTTACAGGAAGTACCAGCCGGAGACAGAAGATAACAGTCAGGTAGGTTTATTGGACACAAGCAGAGGTAACAGTGACAACAGGTGAGTAGTTTGTGGTTGTACAGGTGAATGATGAATGAATAGATGATAATACTGTCCTTTTTGTGGTTTGCAGGTTGATGGCGGTGGCAGACTGGAGACAAAGCTGGCGGACGACACTCACACACAGACTTGGAGCACACGAGGTAGCACGGAGACACAGGAGACAGGTAAGTAGCAATAGGAGTCCTTGAGGTAAGCATAGAGGTAAGTTCCTTGATGCAAACGAGACCGGACAGTGACTGAGTGTGTGTGAGTGTCTTTTGTAGTGGAGGTGATGAGCGTGATGATGAGGTGCAGGTGCGTGTGATCAGTATTCCGGAGATGGAGTGCGCTGTGATTGGTGGGTGTTGGAGCCTGGCGTGTCTGTGACAGTACCCCCCCCTCCACGGCCCGCTCCTGAGGGCCGAGGACCCCGACGTCGTGGTGGTCTTCCTCTTCCACGAGGGGCAGGTCTGTTGGGATGAGCAGCATGGAAGGTGTCTAGTAGGTTGGGATCGAGAATGTCATTACGTGGAATCCAGGAACGTTCTTCAGGACCGTAACCCTCCCAGTCCACGAGATACTCGAGCTGACCACCACGGCGTCGGGAGTCCAAGATCTCTCGCACCTCGTATGCAGCTCCGTCGTCCAGTATGAGTGGAAGGGGGGGGCTCGGCTTCGGTCACACCAGGCTCTGTGGAGAGAGGAACAGAAGGGTGGTGAGGTTTCAGAAGTGACACATGGAATGTGGGGTGAATGCGATACTCAGGTGGTAACTGGAGCTTGTAGGTGACCGGGTTGACCTGCTCTAAGATGGTGAATGGGCCAATGAACCTGGGACTCAGCTTACAGCATGGTAGGCGCAGACGGATGTCCCTGGTGGACAGCCAGACCTTCTGTCCCGGTTGATATGCAGGAGCTTCAGATCGACGAAGGTCTGCTGCCATCCTGCGCCTACGGAGAGCACACTGCAGCTGGTGGTGGGCTGAGTCCCAGACCCTCTCGCTCTCTCGGAACCAGTAGTCCACAGATGGTACGTCCGATGGTTCCCCGGTCCAGGGGAACAGTGGGGGTTGGTAACCGAGTACGCACTGGAAGGGTGTAAGTCCGGTGGTCGATTGGCGAAGGGAGTTCTGCGCGTACTCGGCCCAACCCAGATACTGGTTCCAAGAGTCCTGGTGGCCATGACAGAATGTACGGAGGAAGCGGCCGATCTCTTGGATCTTCCGTTCCGTCTGCCCGTTCGATTGCGGATGGTATTCCAACGAGAGGCTGACGGTCACACCTAGGAGCGAGAGGAAAGCCTTCCACACTCGGGAGATGAACTGCGGTCCTCTATCAGACACGATGTCTTCGGGGATACCGTAGTATCGGAACACATGGTTAAACATGATTTCCGCAGTTTCCATGGCAGTTGGGAGTCCTTTCAGAGGGATGAGACGACAGGATTTAGAGAACCTGTCCACCACAACGAGTATGCAGGTACATCCATTGGAGGCTGGGAGTTCTGCGCGTACTCGGCCCAACCCAGATACTGGTTCCAAGAGTCCTGGTGGCCATGACAGAAGGTACGGAGGAAGCAGTCGATCTCTTGGATCTTCCGTTCCGTCTGCCCGTTCGATTGCGGATGGTATCCCGACGAGAGGCTGACGGTCACACCTAGGAGCGAGAGGAAAGCCTTCCACACTCGGGAGATGAACTGCGGTCCTCTATCAGACACGATGTCTTCGGGGATACCGTAGTATCGGAACACATGGTTAAACATGATTTCCGCAGTTTCCATGGCAGTTGGGAGTCCTTTCAGAGGGATGAGACGACAGGATTTAGAGAACCTGTCCACCACAACGAGTATGCAGGTACATCCATTGGAGGCTGGGAGGTCCGTGAAGAAATCAACTCCTAGGTGTGACCAGGGTCGATTTGGAAGGGGCAGAGGAAGAAGCTTGCCGGATGGTAGATGGCGTGGGCTCTTCGAGATGGCGCATTCCCTGCATCCCTGCACGTACCTTCTGACATCGGCTGCCATGTTGGGCCACCAGAAGCGTTCCTTCAGCAGCGAGAGGGTTTCATTGACCCCCGGGTGGCCAGTGCCGAGTGAAGAGTGGGCAGAGTGAATTAGTGGAGTGCGCCGTGTCCTGGTGATATACTGCAAACCCGATGGGCAACCCGGCGGAGTGTTGGTGGAGACATTGGAGGAGGGAAGGGTCTCAGTGGACCAGGTGATAGGGCTGACAATAATCTTTTTGGGTAGAATGGGTTCAGGTTTTTCGGTGTTTTCTTCTGGAGCATGAAGTCTTGATAAGGCATCAGCTTTGATGTTTTTGGAGCCTGGTCGGTAGGATATGGAGAAGTTGAAGCGTGTGAAGAAAAGTGCCCAACGGGCCTGTCTGGGGTTGAGTCTTTTAGCAGCTCGGAGGTATTCCAGATTTTTATGGTCTGTTAAGACCATGAACGGATGTCTGGCTCTCTCCAACCAATGTCTCCACTCCTCGAGGGCCAGCTTGACAGCACGAAGTTCTCGGTTGCTGATGTCATAGTTAACTTCCGCCGGGTTGAGCTTGCGGGAGAAGAAGGCACATGGATGGAGGTGGCTCGGATTCCCCTGCTGCTGTGAGAGTACCGCTCCTACTCCTGTGGTGGAGGCGTCCACCTCCACAATGAAGGGTTTGTCTGGGTCAGGATGGACAAGGAGAGGAGCGGTGGTGAAGGCCTTCTTCAGGACGTCGAAAGCTTCTGTGGCAGCTGGAGTCCAGGACAGAGACTTGGGTTTATTGCGGAGGAGGTTTGTGAGTGGGTTGGTGATGGAGCTGTAGTTTTGGATGAAGCGTCTGTAGAAATTGGCGAAGCCGAGGAAACGTTGGAGTTCCTTCACAGTAGTGGGTGTGGGCCAGTTCTTAATGGCTGCCACCTTCCCCTCGTCCATCCGGATGCCACTGTGATCGATGTTATAGCCAAGGAACTGCACTGAGGATTGGTGGAAGGAACATTTCTCAGCTTTGAGGAAGAGCTGGAATTCTCTCAGGCGTTGCAGGACCTCCGCAACGTGACGGCGATGGTCGGCCATGCTCCGGGAGTAGATCAAGATGTCGTCGATGTAGACCAGTACGAACTTGTGGAGGAACTCCCGGAGCACCTCATGAATGAAGTCCTGGAATACGGAGGGGGCGTTGACCAGGCCGTAGGGCATAACCAGATATTCGTAGTGGCCGGTGGGCGTGACGAAGGCGGTCTTCCACTCGTCCCCCTCGCGTATCCGGATGAGGTTGTACGCGCTGTGGAGGTCCAACTTGGTGAACACAGTGGCACCACGGAGATGTTCCAGGGCCGCTGGGACGAGAGGAAGGGGGTACCTGAACTTGACGGTGATGGAATTGAGTGCCCGGTAATCTATACATGGCCGCAAGCCTCCGTCCTTTTTTGCCACAAAGAAGCTGGAAGCAGCAGGGGAAGTAGATGGTCGGATATATCCTTGAGCCAGAGCCTCCTCGATGTATTCCACCATGGCCTTCTCCTCCGGGATGGATAGGGGATAGATCTTACCCCTTGGCACTGACGCACCCGGAAGCAGGTCGATGGCACAATCCCATGGCCGGTGTGGAGGCAGCTTGGAGGCTCTCTTGGGGCAGAAAACGTTGCTGAAGGGGGCGTAGCATGCTGGAATATCCATGGATCGTCTCTCGAGGGGACTTTCTATGGAAGTGGCGCAGACAGGAAGAGCCTTGGAACTTGGAGTTCGAGGAACTGGCAGTGCAGAAAAACAGTTGGGAAAACAGGTGTCGCCCCACTTCAGGACTTCTCCCGTCTTCCAAGAGAGGATGGGGTTGTGCTGCTCCAACCACGGGCGCCCTAGTATCACGTCAGCGGTGGAACCCTCCAGAACCAGCAGATGAATGTTCTTGACATGCAGTATTCCAACTTGAAGTAGAAGTGGTCCTATGCTTCGACAGACATGTCTTCTACTCACAGGTTTGCCAGTTATTGAGTGGATCTGGTAGGTTGACGGTGTGGTCTTTGTCTTGATGCCAAGCTGACGGCAGAGGGCGCCGGAGATGAAGTTTCCGGCTGACCCAGAATCGAGGAGTGCGGATACTGGAATGGAAACATCAGCAGCAGTAAGTGTTACAGTAGTGGTGAGTGGTTTCATTGTCTGAGGAGTCGGGATGATGGCACTCACCATGGGGCGTGGAGGACGTGTTGGGCACGTAGAGATTACATGCCCAGGAGAGCCACAGTATAAACAGAGGTTCTGGGTCAGCCTCCTCTGCCGTTCAGCAGGCGTTAAACATGAAGATTCCACTTGCATGGGTTCAATGGCTGGTTCTGGAGCGCTGACGGAGTCTGGCCGGCAGAGGGAGGTGTTGAGCTGCGACTGACCCTGATGCTCTTCGAGACACGACTGCATACGGATTGACAGCTGGATGAATCGTTCTAGGCCAATGGTATCCTCGTATGCAGCGAGATGCAACCGCACACGAGGATCCAATCCCTGATGATACGAGGTTAGTAGCGCTTGTTCATTCCATCCGCTTCTGGCAGCGAGGGTTCTGAAGTGAAGAGCATATTCGTTAACAGACATTTTCCCTTGTTTAAGATTATAGAGTTTCTCACCAATAGAAGAGTCCCACGAGGGTTTTCCAAACACTTCCTTGAAGTGTTCTACAAAAGCCGAAATATGTCTGGATCACAGGATTGTTTTGGGACCAAATGGAATCGGCCCACTGAAGAGCTTTGCCAGACAAATGTGAAATTAAAAACGCCACTTTGGAATATTCGGTGGGCAATAAGTGCGGTTGCATCTCCAGGGTCAGGAAGCATTGCAGGAGGAATCCGTTGGGCGCTGGTTTGGCCATGAGAATGGCGGAAACTGGCGGTGAGGAAGAAGTGGCGGTGGATGCGGAAGTGATGGCTGGTGCTGGTGCCAGCGTTGGTGGTGGTGGTGGAACGAGGAAAGTGCGACGAAATGCATCCACTAAGTCCTGGAATGGATCGGAGTGACTCATGCTTGTGTCCCGCTGTTATGGTCCGGTCTTCTGTTACAGGAAGTACCAGCCGGAGACAGAAGATAACAGTCAGGTAGGTTTATTGGACACAAGCAGAGGTAACAGTGACAACAGTTGAGTAGTTTGTGGTTGTATAGGTGAATGATGAATGAATAGATGATAATACTGTCCTTTTTGTGGTTTGCAGGTTGATGGCGGTGGCAGACTGGAGACAAAGCTGGCGGACGACACTCACACACAGACTTGGAGCACACGAGGTAGCACGGAGACACAGGAGACAGGTAAGTAGCAATAGGAGTCCTTGAGGTAAGCATAGAGGTAAGTTCCTTGATGCAAACGAGACCGGACAGTGACTGAGTGTGTGTGAGTGTCTTTTGTAGTGGAGGTGATGAGCGTGCTGATGAGGTGCAGGTGCGTGTGATCAGTATTCCGGAGATGGAGTGCGCTGTGATTGGTGGGTGTTGGAGCCTGGCGTGTCTGTGACACATTGTCATAATACAAAATTATATGTTCTTGTACGAAAACTGCTGTCTTTGTTATGTATGGCCATTATTGATTGATAATGATAATATAATAGTTTCTTTGTGTTATCAGCATGAGTAACTGCACAGATGTAATATTTTACAGATGTAACTGTAAACATCATCTTAATTCAAAACGTATATGTACCTGTATGGCATTACAGAAACTGTTGTCTTTGTTGTGCATGGTGATAATATACAACTCATGAATTTTCAGACTATATTTTAGCTAGTTTTGGCTAGCTTTTGACAGCTTATGGGAAATATTGCCTTACAATGTCACTTACAAATGTTTGTGTATATATGCTCAAGTGTAAACGTTTGTAATGTGATACCCTCTAAACATATTTGTGATATATTTCACTCAATTTTGGTAATGATAATAACACAGTTTCTTTGATTGTGTTATCAGCATGCTCACGGTTTTTTTTCTTTTTCCTTTTTTTTTTTTTTACAGATGTGACAATGAAAATTTCCAAGCACCTGTTCTGAAGAGAGCCAAGGCAAACAAGCAGGCAAGCAACAGGCAGTCCACTCTGTCATGGAAGACAGAGACTGATGTTTACATGTTTCCACAGACTCTGCGATTCCTGCCCGCACGTGAAACTGGACCACAACTGAGCTCTGCTGTGTCACGTGTCACAGAAAGCAGCACCAAAACGGACCAGTAGCGACCATGTACCAGTTCCAGGAGCTGAGCTGACCTCCAATGGCAGGAATGTTGCGACGGTTGGTCATCGGAGCTGTGTGCATTGCAAAGCAGTGTGTGGTAAAAAGCAATTAACACCATGGAAATGGCAGGCATGCAATGCCTTATGACTTCAGTTGAACAGGAACTGTTTTCAAGAGTGGCACAAAGATGTGTGACTGTGTTCAGATGTGTGTGCTCTGTTGACCACCTCCCACTGACCATTCGGCTGCAAAGATCATCAGTGTCCCTGTCCCCTCCATCCTGGACATTTTCCTTGCATGATGCTCCCTTGCATGAGCAGCTGTTACACTGTGAGCAAGTAGGGTATGCAGAGGTGGGTGAGTGGGCCTTTTCAAACCAACCATATCTGTAAAAAAAAAAAAAAAAGTCTCGTCTCTCCCTATGTACACTGTCTTCTGTCCCACTACATGTTGTCTCATGTGTAAATTCAAGTATGTCTTAAGTTTTAAGTATTTTTGTTAAGTATAAGTCAGTTGACTTACACCATGTGTAGGTTCATATAGCTTATATGTTATATAGGTATATGTAGAATTATATAGGTTATATATTTCTTTGTTTCATATGTTCATGCACTAGCAGTCAGAAGTTTGGACACGTTACTATTTTTAATGTTTTTGAAAGAAGTCTCTTATGCTTATCAGACCTGGATTTATTTGATAAAAAAAATACAGAAAAACCAGTAAGATTGTGATATATTATTACAATTTTAAATAACTGTTTTCTATTTGAATATATTTTAAAAAGTAATTTATTCCTGTGATCAAAGCTGAATTTTCAGCATCATTACTCCAGTCTCTAATGTCACATGATCCTTCAGAAATCATTCTAATATACTGATTTGATACTCAGTTATTATCAGTGATGGAAACAGTTCTGCTTAATAGTTTTTTGTTTTTTTTTTATAACCTGTGATCCTTCTTTCATACGGAAGCCCTGAACCGCATGGTGAAAAAAAAAAAAAAAAACTTGGTGGGGAGAAAAAAAAGAAAAGAAAACTTATCGACATTTCGACATATTAAGTCGTTATTTCGAGATATTAAGTCGTTATTTCAACATAAGTCGTTATTTCAACATAAGTCGTTATTACGACATATCTCGTTATTTCAAGATATTAAGTCATTAATTTCGAGATATTAAGTCATTATTACGACATAATATCTCGTTATTTGAGATATTAAGTCGTTATTTCGACATAAGTTGTTATTTCAACATAACTCGTTATTGCATATCAAGTTTAATAAAAGACGTATTATTCAACGTCTTCAGTGGCGCAAAAGTAACGTGTCGGTTCGTAATTCCAGCTTTTACTGCGATCGCCGCGGTTTCGAATCCGCCTTTTGCCGAATTCGCTCTTCTCTATTTTCCCATCACATATCAGAAAGGCATTTATTTTCAATAAAAATGAAAATAATGTTCTAAAAGTGGAAATAACCTGCCTAACGAGTGTTTAATAACATTAAAAGTATTTAGTGGGTCGGGTTAGCAGCATGTTCTCTTTCGATATTAGCCACTAGAGGGCAGAATAAGACAGGGAATCAATTAAAGAACGCAATAGTTATGTTGACCTACTGTTACAAGTTGGTGCTCCAAAATCCCAGAGGTTTATCATGGGAATTTGCATTCATTCCAGGCTAACCTTCATTGAGGTTAAATTTATGTAGCCCATAGCCCATAGTAAATAAAATAATTTACAGTGCAAATAGCTGTACATCAGGGGTGTCAAACTTACGGCCCGGTATCCAATCTGATTTGAACTATAATAAAAAATAGAGATGCACTATTCCAGGGGCCAAAAACGTTTTTTAAACGTTCTTTATTCCGGGCTTGCAAACAAACTGCTTTGTAATAATTTCCCAAAATTTCATTTGTGTATTTACGAAGTCTGTAAACAGGACTTTAACACAGGCACACGCTGAATACGGACACAAAGAGGAGAACAGACGCGCCAGCAGAGCAAATACTGTACCATGCACAAGCCCACTGTTTGCGAAATATAGGAAGAACAATATAAATATTGAATTGGGGTTGATATGAATGTATCTCTGAAGGGAACTGTCTTCAGAAACGTTTTGATGGCTTTTCCTCTTATCTCCGTATAAAGTAGTAGTATTAGCCTATATTTATCGAAAAGCGCTGCTTTGTGTATAGCGGTAACCATGGAAACGCTATATCACTGCTGTTCCATAAACGCCACCTACTGTCAGAGAGTGATTTTGCATTTTCATTCAGTCCGTCTGCTGATTTTGTTTTGTTATGTAGCATAATTTCACAAAGCTAAAGTCAGACCAGGCTGTTTTTGCTGTTAATCTTGAAATTATTCAATAATTTAAATTAAAAACAACGGCTCATGCTCATGTGCGTAACATCTTTGTTGGGATTATGATAAAAATGCAGTGTTTGCCTCTAATATCAAAAAGCTACACATTTTTTGTTTGTGTGAAAAAATAAACAACAAATAAATTTATGAGGCCATTCAAGACATTCCAAACTTACTCGCGCACACACTATCAAAGTATTCACACAAACTATCAAACTCTCTCTCATGCGCTACTGTAACGTCTCTCACACACTATCAAATCTTTCACACACACTATTAAACTTTCTCTCATATACTATCAAAGCTTTCACACACACTACCAAACTCATTCGCACATGCACTATCAAACTCTCTCGCGCACACTATCAAACTCATTCGCACACACTACCAAACTCTCTCGCGCACACTATCAAACTCTTTCGTGAGAAATACCAATTCACTCACGGTCTGTATCTTCGGATAGTTTTCTCTTTTTTGTCTTCAAAACAGAAAAAACTAAGAAACTGTTCATTTAGGTCTGTGTACCTTCGGATAATTTGTTTTCTCGTTTTTGTCTTCTAAATGGAAAAACGAAGAAACCATTCATTTATCACATATTCGACCCTCCTCGTGAGCATAAATAAACAAATCTCGAGTCGTTTTTTCATATTTTTATTTTTGTTTTCACACTTTGTTCTAATACACCAAATGGAAAAACAATAAAACCAAAATGGATAAACAGCTTGAATATTCGATCTCTACATGGGCGGGAATAAAACGCCCCTTTCCGCTGATTGGTCAACCAAAGATCAAGTCGTGTCATCAGTTCTTAGCTCCAGAACTCAGCTCCGCGCAACAGAATAGTAGCCTATATCTATCCGATACATTTGTACGGATTATTACAGAGTTTATTGCAACTACATTTAGTCTCGTTCTCATCAAACAGCCAGACTAATAAATGGCTCGACACAACCCGTGCCAGGGCAGAGCCTAGACAGAGCTTTCTTCTGTATACACATAAATTTGCGTGCCGTGAAATACTAATTTATCGTATTAAATAATAATTTACGTGGTATCTGCTCTCACAACTACTCCTAGCCTATGTATCTGGCACACCGCTGTTTTATTTAGCTGACCAACTCTAAAAATCTCTGCTGGAGCTGCGCAAAGCACTGGACAGCGCGGAGAGAGTGTATTTACAGTGAAGATCAAGCTGCTGTCACTGACAGAACATCAATATGAACTTTTAACGTTCAATTTAAATAAATGTAATTGCACAAACTATGTAGGCTATTATTTAATTTTGTTTATTGTGAAATAACTAATAATAATAATATTACATTTTTCTGTCTTCTGTTAAGCATTGTTCTGGGCTGCGTTTCCCAAAAGCATCAATGGTTTCTTACGATACTAAACACAGCCGTTTGAATGTAGTGTCGGCAGTGAGCGAACGCTCTCTGTGACTGATTGGTTCTGACTTGCAGCATTTGCGTGTTCAGATGAGCAGGAAAACACTTCTACTATAAATTATTCGCTAACATAGATTATTTGTACAATTCAATGCATATTGTATGCATTAAATTTATTGTTAAATAAACAAAATAACTGGTAAAAAAAAAAAAAAAAAAAAACACACCTTAGTATCGATATTTTAATTTGAGTATCGATACTTTCAATACTCAACGTCAGTATCGATATATCGATCTGCCCATCCCTAATCGATTCTGCTCTATGCTTCACTACAGCTCATTCTCTCCGCGCTGTCCAGTGCAGCACGCAGCCTCCGGCACACAGATTTTGAGAATTGGTCAGCTAAATAAGTAGGCTAATAAGTGTGCCAAATAGTTTGGTTAGTTGTGAGAGCAGATGCCACGTAAATTATTATTTAATACGATAAATTAGTATTTCACGGCACGTGACCCAGATAGCAAAAATCTCCGCGCAACGGACTTGGGCCGGTGTCTTTTGGCACAACGGGCCAATACCGGCACGGATCCGTTTTTACACCTCCGGACCAGATGCAGATTCCTATATGGTGATTTGGCCCAAGTGTGGGCCAGATCTGGTCCAGCTCTGTTCCGGATCTGGCCCAGTATCACACCAGATCTGGGCCAGCTCATTTTTTAGAAACACACACACACACACGCACGCACGCACGCACGCACACACTCTCTCTCTCCTTCAAGCATCTTTGTCTCATATGCATCGTCTCATATGATTAAATATCTTGTATTATGCTACTGATATTTTTTTCTCTGAAGTTTCAACATGAAAGTCTTAGACAACAAAAAGTTGAAGTACTGATTTAAATGTACAGACACTTACTGTACTGAAAACTTCTCTTTACAGTAAAATACCACCTGATAATCTAGTGTAAAGTCTCTATTCACAAAGCTACACAAATAGTTAAACAATCTCAGAACTTTAATTAAAATATATATGAAAGAATACATTACAACACATTACAAGAATACACAAGCTGTGTAGTGACAAGTCTTGGGAAAAACGATGAGAAAATGTCCAGAAAAGAGGCAGCGAAAAGCTGCAAAGAACATTTTAAAAAAAAAATCCAAAAAAAGTCAATGAACTGGAAACACATGAATAACCAGGGTAGGAATGCCATGGAACTACTTCATGCTGTTTAATTACCATGAGACATCTGAAAACAAAAGAACAAGAAGAAAGCCGTTAGTTTTGTTGAGTTCCATTAAAGCAAAAGCCAGACAATTGATTGACTGTAAATGGATTAGTTAAGTTATATTGTCTGTATTTGGGCTATTTTACAAAACCTAGCACAAAAAATATGATATTATGACACTGCTTTTTTTCTATAAACTAGTCTTCAAGTCAAAACAACTCACAGACAGCAACATAGCAGGCTTGTTCGAGATGCATCGGCACTGCGCAGACCTATCGGTGTGACACATGAAATTACAGCGAGAGCGTTTGGAGAGAATACGACTTATGCTTTTCAGTCGTTCTCACAGTACTTTGATGTCATCCATCATGTTGACACTATGTGACGGTATTAAATTTTCATGTTGCAATAATTGCTTTTATCACGCTATACAGTAGAATCAGTAGATATTGAAATAAGTTGCAAAAAAGTGTTGTCATACTATAACAGGTTTAAGAACTCTTTCTTATAACAAAAATAACTGAACATTTAAATACATTAACACAATACACAAAAATTCTAAAGTAAAATGTTTCAAACAGATTAAAGTGCAAAAGAATTATAAAGAACAACAGGTAACACTTTACAATAAGGTCTCATTATTTATCGTTAGTTGATGCATTAACTAAGATAAAGATTGAGCAATAGCTACATTTGTTACAGAAGGTATTATTTTTTTGTTAATGTTAGTTAAAAAAATACAACTGATCATTATTAGTTTTAGGTCCATTAAATAATAATTACAACTTTTGTTTTTAGTAATGTTATTAAACATGAACTAAAATTAACGTTAAGATTAATAAATGCTATTTTAAATGCTAATAAATGCTATAAAATAAAAGCATTTTTCATTGTCAGTTTGGTAATAATGAATTAACATGCTAACTAATGAAGCCTTATGACACTAAGTTTTACTGAACAATAACAATCAGAACATTTTCAATCATTATAGGGCATATTGTAGTCGATATTAAAATATAAAATGTTTAAGTTGGAATATCTAATTAAGTCTAAATATCTAATTAAGAATAAAAACTAAATGAAAATGTTTGGGAGGGACAATTTGGGAAGAGATCCAGTAAGAACTGAATGACATCCGGTGTGGTAGATGCACACATTTGAATTGTAACGGATGATCTAAAAAATGTGGCGCTGTTGCGCGTTCTACAGGCTCATGTAACAGCTCTTCAGACTGTTTCAGAGCTGTTCACAATCAGTGAATAGCGCACATTTATGCTAAGCAATTGCTTATGAACTAGTGTTTAGGGGTGTCGCAATATACCGGTATTGACGATAACTGTGATATTCAAAGCATGAAATATCGATATCGTGTTAATTTAGGGTGTGACAATATATCAGTATTGACGATAACCACAATATTTAAAATGAATAGGACGCTTATGATATCATGACATGTAAATACTCCAGCGCCAGTACCTGGTTGACCTCTCAGGTGGCACTCAGGTGGAAGAAGACGCAGCGCACGCAGCTATTCCAAGAAGAATATCTTCCGAACGGGAGAGCGAGAGGCTCTGTCCACACCCGAAAAGAGTAAAGTAAGCTCGACAGAATGGGAGTTTTTCGGCTCCTTAGACAGCCCAATCCGCAGGATTTGCCAAGCTACAGTCAGTGCGAAGGGTGGCAACACCACCAACCTTTTTACCCACCTCCGTGTCCATCACTCTGCAGATTATGCCATTTTACAGAGAGTAAGTTGCGAATATTTTACTAGTCATGGAATGGGAGATGTTATATTAACCTGTTCACAGCGATTTTCTGTGTTGCGGTAGGCTACTTATTAAAAGAATCACCCTTTATTTGGGTGATTCTTTTAATAAGTAGCCTACTGCGTTTTCTTTACTCCTCTTATTCAGCGTGATGTAACGTTAGCTATGCATGCAGTTATATGCCCTCAAAATTCAAGATACACGGGCATTTTTTTGCCCCGACGAGTTTTTGTCATTATATCACATTATAAGTTGTAGTTGTATTACAATATCACACGAGCAAGAGTGCCGTTTTCCCCAAATCAGCACAAATGCAATGTTCCTTCATCTTATTGTTAAATGAACAATGTGAGTTACATTTTAGACACAGTATTGTTAATATTGTTTTTTTTTTCTTTATTTCGCCAACGAAAATTTCAAAATTATGAACAGCAGAACAGAGCCCCCGTGCAACAGAAATGTTTTTGTTATACTGACTGAATCCGCGTTTAGAACGAATGAATCCGTGCTTTGTTCCTGAATGAATCAGTCATTTGAACAAATCAGTTGACTCACTCACTCATTAAGACAGTGACTTGCTGCCACCTACTGGCAGTTTAGTTTCATATTTAAGGTACATTTTAATTAAAAAGTTAAAATTAGAAAAAAATCCATATTTAAATATTGAATTAAATTTATGTAGACAAATTGTAAATGCTGTGTAAATATATTAATAACACATTCTGTGTCACCTCTGTATTGCAAAGATGGATGTTGTTGATAATGATTTCATTTGATTGGTAACAGCCATAATGTATAGGCTACTATGCTAGTTTTAATTTTTATTTCTTCAGGTCTTAAAAAGCCTTAAATTTGACTTTAAAAAAATGTGCAGCAACCCTGAAAGAGAAAAACTAAATAAACAAAGTAAAAATTATTTAGACTGATACATTTTTTCCCCCCAAGGATTCTATAGATATCGCGATATATTGATATCGAGAATTCTTTTGGCCACAATAACCGTAGTGTGAAAAATCTAATATCGTGACAGCCCTACTAGTGTTGATGAATTATGACAACGTTTCCGATGTTTATATGGTAATATGTTTTAGACGGTTTTAAGAATACATATTTTATCTCCCTCATCTAAACTTGAATAAGCAGCCTGCAACTGCAATGGTACAGAACATACATTTCAAAATAAGAGTCACTGTGTATTTCAGGCTTATGGCCAGATTTACTAAACAGGACAAATTAGCGTGAGAAAACAATTCCACAAATGTGCTGATGGGTGTGGAAAGATTTGTGATATATAGTGCTGACGCACAAATTAAAGAACACAGATGCAGTCAAATCATTTACATAATGACCAACGCAATCTAACAAGAGCAGCGCAAATTAGCGTTGATTTGCAAATAAGCAGAGCTGATACTCATCAGGTGCGGGTTGACACAGGCGTAACTTAACGTAATGTGAAAAAAATATTTTCTCGAGGAACAAAAACTTAACTAATGTATACATGTATAGTTGACAGCCTTATTTGAGTTTTTTTTTTTCCTTGAGAACATTTGCCATGTACTATATCTGATATCCAAAATGATCAATATTGAATCGAAATCGGAATCGAAACGCATGCTTGTGAACAGAAATCGAATCAAATCAAATTGAATTGTAAAAATTGTGTCAATACCCAGCCCTAGTGCTAGTGCATGCCAGGGTCAATCGAGGTTCAATTTGATCTGATATTCTTTTTTTATCTGGTAATTTTACCATATTAAATGCAGTAAGGTTATCCACTATTGGACATTGTAATGTTATGCTGATGAAAAACAGTAATAGCTAAAAACACAAACTGCCAATATGCTACTTCTATCTGAAGTGTACCTCACTTAATGCCTCCTTGGCTCTTGCACGTTCTTTCCGTCCGC
The DNA here is from genome assembly GCA_039654765.1 of Mylopharyngodon piceus. Taxonomy (NCBI): domain Eukaryota; kingdom Metazoa; phylum Chordata; class Actinopteri; order Cypriniformes; family Xenocyprididae; genus Mylopharyngodon; species Mylopharyngodon piceus. Next base: position 2,349,509 of record CM077451.1, read on the forward strand.
CAGCACGGTCAGAGGCAAGATTAAACCAACGGATGGCGTAAGAATTTATTTCCGTGTCTGCTGCTGCAGTAGAGGACTGGTTGCTCCTTACAGCTGCTGTTGAGAAAAAAAAAAAGTGCAATAAACCTCTCCAACTTCTCCAGACTAATAAGCTTCTGATTGATAGTTCTTCTGTAATGTAAATCAGTTAAGGGAAAAACAGGTATATCAATGCTTTAAATATTAATTTTAAAATAGCTACAGACCTGTTTCTCTTCTACCATTCATAGCAAAAACACTTGAACGAGTTGTTTTCAACCAGGTCTCATCTTTCCTCTCACAGAGCAATCAATTAGACATCAATCAATCTGGTTTCAAGAGTGGCCACTCGACCGAGACTGCACTGCTATCGGTCACTGAATCCTTGCGGATTGCAAAGGCTGATTCCAAATCATCAGTTCTCATTCTGCTCGATCTATCTGCTGCCTTTGACACGGTGAATCATCAGATCCTTCTGTCCACCCTCTTATCACTGGGCATCACAGGTACCCCACTTCACTTGTTTGAATCCCATCTCACAGGAAGGTCTTTTAGGGTTGCCTGGAGAGGGGAGGTATCCAAAGCTCATCAACTGACCACAGGGGTTCCTCAAGGTTCCGTTCTTGGACCCCTCCTCTTCTCCATTTACACTACATCACTTGGTCCCATCATTCAGGCACATGGTTTCTCCTACCATTGCTATGCTGATGACACACAACTCTTCCTTTCATTCCAACCAGATGATCCCACAGTAGCTGCACGAATCTCAAGCTGTCTGGCGGACATCTCGGCATGGATGAAAAAACATCATCTACAGCTCAACCTGGCAAAGACTGAGCTTCTCGTCTTCCCTGCAAATTCGACTCTAAAACATGATTTCAGCATCCAGCTAGGTACATCCTCAATTACCTCATCAAATTCGGCCAGAAATCTTGGAGTAATCCTTGATGACAAACTGACCTTCAAAGACCACATTGCGAAGACAGCTCGGTCATGCAGATTTGCACTATACAACATCAGGAAAATCAGACCCTTTCTAACAGAACATGCAACACAACTTCTCATCCAGGCCCTGGTCATTTCTAGGCTTGATTACTGCAATGCTCTTCTGGCTGGACTGCCGTCATGCACAATCAAACCTCTACAATTGATTCAGAACGCTGCAGCACGTCTTGTCTTTAACAAGCCCAAAAGAGCCCACGTCACACCTCTCTTCATCTCTCTGCACTGGCTACCACTTGCTGCTCGCATCAAATTCAAGGCGTTGACACTTGCTTACAGATCTACCACAGGCTCAGCACCTTCCTACTTCCACTCACTCTTACGAGTCTATACTCCTACCAGAAGCCTACGCTCATTAAAGGAGCGAAGGCTCGTGGTACCATCACAGAGAGGCACAAAATCACTCTCCAGGACATTCTCGTTCACTGTTCCTTGCTGGTGGAACGATCGTCCTGCCTTCATCTGGAATGCAGAATTCACTTCCTTTTATCTCTCTCTGTTGTAGCTTATGATACTCTGAGCACTTCCTAAAACTTGTATTGTGAGCACTTCTTGTGTCTGTTTTCCTCGTCATGACTCGCTTGTTGTATTCCTCACTTGTAAGTCGCTTTGGATAAAAGCATCTGCCAAATGAATAAATGTAAAAATTAAACTATAAGGGATAGTTCACCCAAAAATGAAAATATTCTGTTAAAAACTCTCAGGCCATTCTAGATGTGGGTGTCTTCAGTAGAACAGTAAAGATGATGTTTAGCTGAAACTGTGGTCCTCATATAATACAAGTCAATGGTACCATCACTTTGGCCACGTTCACACAGCAGCAGAATACGCTTGTCAGTCCTGTATTTGAGTCCTTAAAGGATTAGTTCACTTTCAAATGAAAATTAGCCCAAGCTTTACTCACCCTCAAGCCATCCTAAGTGTATATGACTTTTTTATTTCTGACAAAGATAATCATAGAAATATTAATAAATATCCTGACTAGAGGTCGACCGTTATAAGTTTTTCTCTATCCGATGTCGATATTTAAAAATCAGGGCAGCCGATGGCCGATATATGATGACGATTTTTTTGGGCCGATTTTATTTTTTTCCCTCTTCATCTCATAAAATCTAACAGTTAAGTAATAAGAAGTTATACCGAAAATTGCTGAAATTAAACATTTATTGAACAACACAAGCCTCTTCAATCAGTGCACTAAAAATAATTTAGACGTTAAATATTAAATACACAAAACAGGTAATCAAAAATCTAGACTGTCGAATTAACTTAGTAGTAGCCTAAAACATAGTAATAATAATACATGGCTCAACTTTTTAGGCACCTTCTCAAAACTTGCTTCTGTACTGTAAATCAAATAGCCATAATCTAAGTGATAACAAAAATAAGAGTTCACCCATTTTACACAGCCTGCTGCTCATAACTGCAAGGAGTGCACTGGCCACGAGCGATGACGTCATGGAGGCTAAGTGTCTGAATTGCACATGTTTCTACTTTCACATGCAAATGATTTGTTGCACTTATGATAAACATGGTCGGCATCAATTCTAGTAGGCTACAATGTAATTACTCTTTCAAAACGGTCTGTTTTCCCCTGCCATTGTTAGTTGAAGCTGTGTGTCAACAAGGCATGGCTGCAGAGTGTGAGTTGCTTCGTCTCACACGCAGCCTCAGAGGGAGAGTAATTCTCCAGTAACGTACAGAAACAGAATTGATAAGTTTATCTATACAACGCAGGCTTGTATATTAATTTAGCCGCTGGGCTCGTTACCAGGTTTTGGTACCCACGCCTACCTGTAGCCTAAACTACAGCTGGTTAAAGGCTCGCACACCCCATCTGCGTGGCAGAACCTGATTTTGCTGAGTTCAACATGTTCCTGGGTCAACATTTTTGTTGATTCTGGAACAACATTCAAATCAACCAATCAGATTTGAGGGACAAGTTTACAGATTATGTCAAGTTTAGGCTTGAAATCATGAATTGATGCTTCTACATCAGTGTTATTCATCTATCATTTCCCTCTGATTTTTGGGATAACTTATGGGTAGGGTTAGGTTTAGGGGTAGGAATAGGGTTAAGACTAAATTTTCAGACTGGAATGTTGTACCAGGATCAACAAAATATGTTGACCCAGGAACGCATCTAACTCAGCAAAATCAGGACGTGCAGCCGAGCTGCTGATGGTTGTAAATTGAGCAAAAATTGGCCGATACATATCGGTGGCCGATACATTGGTGTATCTCTAAATTGTATATCATGTATTTTTGTCTTCAGATATCTGCTCTGGGTGCTGTTGGCGGACAAAACGCAAAACAGATAACTTGGAACATACTTCATAGGATTTTCTCCGATTCAGTGGCTAAACAAATTAACTGGAAAGGAGTCAATGGAAAGAAGAGTTTCAAGGAAATGCTCACAAGAACTTTACTGATCAGTAAGTATGATATAATAACAAGAAGTTGAGTTTTAAAGTGTTGTTAACCATCTCCACAACTTAAATGATATATATTGCTAAGATATTAATGTTTTTAATTACTTTCTTACTTTTGTAATTTAATCCCATCAAACAGAAAACTACTTTTGTGATGAAAATTTGCTGTTAATTTACTCACTCCCAGGACATTCAAGATGTGGGTGTCTTTTCTTTAGTAGAACAGTAAAGATTTTTAGCTGAAACCGTGGTCCTTGGTGATTCATATAATGGATTTCAATGGGTGCCATGACATCACAGTCAAAAAAAAACAAAAAACAAAAAAAAAAAAAACAAGTACAGGCAAAACAAATATATATCAAATATATCCTGAAGATACATTGAGGTCTTATGAAGCGAAATGATCGGTCTGTGCAAGAAACTGTTTATTTACAGCATTATTACCTATAATCCACAGAATTGGTATTGTTCATCAAAGTGGTACTTTGTGCTTATACTGGATGGAGCAACAACAAAACTAAACAAATAAAATTACATTCACTTGCGTAATTGCAATTGGGTATATTGACTTCTCACACTTCTGCACAGACCGATCATTTCACTTCATAAGACAATGAATCATCAGGAGCTGCAGGTATATTTGTTTTGCCTGTATATGTTATGTTTTGTTTGTTTTTTGTTTTTTTATCTCAAAGGCCACATCCATAAAACTGAAAAGTCTCATCACTTTTGACATGAGAAGAGACTAATTGAGTTCATCCATCAAAACTTCTTTAACCAACAGTAGCATGTAAACACGCGCTAGCCAGAGTCTTTAATCGTTGCACTCCCGTGTCACGTCCTTTGCGATGTCACGTGCATGACACGGCATTTGAATTTCGAAAAGAAACACAAAACTGATGGGAGCTGCTCCAGTGGAGAACAGTGACTGGATCTAACACCAAAGATGACGCACAGCTCATATCTCTGTCGCTGTAAGTTACCGAAAGCGAAACCACACACAAACCGCCTTTCATATTCTTCCTAAAGCTTATGTCCTACACCTTCCCTATTCAACTTGCAGAACTGATGTGAGCCCAGTTACATTTTTTTCGTAATTTGAATACGGAAGGCGGTTTGGTGGAAGCTATATATTTTACTTCATAACTTGTTAAATATGGATATTTTTTTACACAAATGCATTGCTTCGCTTCAGAAGGCCTGTTTTAACCCTCTGAAGCCGTGTGGAATATGTTTATGATGGATGGATGTGGATGGATACACTCTCTTCAACCCATACTCGTTTGGTAATGCATACTGCCATTATAAAGCTCGGATGCGTCAGGATTAGAGGTCGACCGATTGATCGAGCTGATTTTTTGGTCAATTTTTAATTAATCGGCATCGCGCGGAAAAACGGATTTAGTGGACTGCTGTTTTGAAGCTCTCAAGTCACTCACACATGCCCTGTTGTACACGCGGATCGTCCTGCACGCAGATGCACGTCCTGATTTTGCTGAGTTAGATGCGTTCCTGGGTCAACATATTTTGTTGATCCTGGAACAACATTCCAGTCTGAAAATTTAGTCTTAACCCTATTCCTACCCCTAAACCTAACCCTACCCATAAGTTATCCCAAAAATCAGAGGGAAATGATAGATGAATAACACTGATGTAGAAGCATCAATTCATGATTTTAAGCCTAAACTTGACATAATCTGTAAACTTGTCCCTCAAATCTGATTGGTTGATTTGAATGTTGTTCCAGGATCAACAAAAATGTTGACCCAGGAACATGTTGAACTCAGCAAAATCAGGTTCTGCATATCATCGGCTATAGTAAGAAAAAGATTTGCTTAGGGCCCCCAATAACCTAAATACACCCCCTGGGCGTCTTAAACAGAAATACCATTTTTAGCCTTTACAGTCTAAGCACACTTGAACTAATGCCAAGCGTTAGCCGGAGCTCTTCTTAAATCTCAGTTGGTGTGCCCTATGCTCCAGTAAAACTGGACTTTAGTCTGTTACTAACCTGAAGAAGATTTTTGGTAACAATGGATACATCATAATCTACTGAAGTCAATAACTTCAGAGTAAGTCAGATTAAAATCAAATGTAACAATTTATTTGTCAGGTAAATGTATAATGCCAATTACATAATCAATTCAAAGATGATCAATACAAAACATTAAAGGGTTAGTTCACCCAAAAATGAAAATTCTGTCATTTATTACTTACTGAAGGGTGAACTAACTCTTTAAATGCTCAGAAATAGAGTAAAAGATGTACCTGACATTTAGAAAAATGCACATTGCTGAGTGTTGGGCTGATCTGACAACAGAATCGCGCCCTGACCCTCCTGCAACATCTCTTTAAATACTCAGACCAAGACAGAAACTTCTTTCAAATGGAAACATGAGTTCACAATGGCAATTAATTGCATTAATGAGGGTCCCATACTAGATACTTTACACCTTTTTGAGGACCGAAAGCCCCTTGCATGAAAGACCCTGTGAAAGTGGACACACCCATTACAGAGAGCAAAATATCTCTAAACTCTTAAAACCTTCATTACCTTCTGGTTTACTTCTGTGGGAATGAAACCTTTGTACCAGTCGCACTCAGAAAGACGCATTCTGCGTATGCACTGCGCACTATCTAGTGGACTTTTGTTTTCAAGCACTCAATTCACTCCCGCATGGGCTTGTACAGTACACAAACTGTCCATGCCAAAATTGGGCTCCATGCAAACCCTCCTGATGACAAAAATTACGCGATGCGGTATAGTTTGGGGTTAAGCCCATAATAGCAGGGTAGCACATGCATACCCAGATGCTACGCCACTGGTGCTCTCCCTTTCATTACCCGTATTGCTTCGTAAACTAGAAAACCCATCGAAATAAGAGTCCCGCCTTAGCAAAGGAGATGGTGCAGATCTTATACACATTTAAACTTTCAAATAATATTAAAATGTATACAACAACAAATTAGAAGATTAATCATAATAAAGTCTGTTACAATAAGGAAGGATTCATATGCAGTGTTTCCCATACATTAACTAGATTATTCTAATTCTATTCTAATTTGTCCTGCCACGGTCTCAAGATGAACCGGAAATATAATGTCCGTAATATATGAATATGCCTATATGAGAACCGGAAATATTGTAGCGCGCGAGCTCAGGTAAAACCTGAAGTTATATATAAGACGCAAAAGACAACGCATGTGCACGATATCAGTATTTTGGATCCATGCATTGTCTTATAGTGACAGCAGACCAATGTTACTGCTGTCTGTGTTTTTAATGTTAATCAAACAACAAAATACAAGGAAATCACTCAATACTCTTGATTGAATAGCTTTTGTAACTTTAATAATGATTAATCTTTAATTTATACGGTCAATGTTATTTTACATTTGATTATTTTATTCAATACTGTATTCTGTACCTGAAAACTATTGTTAGATATCTGAAAGCACTGTTTATTTTATTTGGATCTTTCCTGTACTGTATTTATGTGCTGTTGCTTACAGTTTGATTATTTGTTCTTATTTTCTTTATTTTTATTTGACAGTCCTTTTTCCCCTGAACATCATATACGAACCATACCGAAACTGTGACCCTAAAACCGTAATAAAAACCAAACCGTGAGTAATCTGAACCGTTACACCCCTAGTAAATATGTACATAATAACTGTACATAATAAATATGTATTACCGGCCCCCACTAATTATTCTAGAAATAAATTAATTCAACAAAGGTAATCTCTTTTACTACATATTTTTGATGGTTCAAATGTTTACATGTTTCTACATGTTTAACCATTTATGAACTATCATTCACTATATGTTGTTTATGTGACTAATGTGCCCTACCATCACCATTCATGTCTATGCAACCAATAAATAAATAAACTACTAGAGCACAAAATTGTTCACAAGAGAATGAATTTCTTCATTGATGTAGTCACTTCATTTTGCACTCAAAATGAAGTGACCAGATTTATGCATTTAAATTTAAAATGTACAAAACTTTTCGTCTGGGGGAGCATGCCCCCGGACCCCTCTAGAAGGCCCGATGTCCACCCACCACAGTCTCACTAAATCCTGTGGGAAACAATGCATATGTATTTAATGTTTACAGTGAATAATATGCAGTGCTATTCTACATTTGTTTTCTTTATTTCTGTACCTGAAAACTGTTAAACCTACCTAAAAAGCACTGTTTATTTCATATGTACACTAGCAGTCAAAAGTTTGGAATCGGTAATGTTTTTAAAAGTTTCATCTGCTCACCAAGGCTGCATTTATTTAATTAAAAATACAGTAAAAACAGTGATATTGTGAAATATTATTACAATTTAAAATAACTGTTGTCTGTTTGAATATATTTTATAATGTAATTTATTCCTGTGATCAAAGCTGAATTTTCAGCATCCTTACTCCAGTCTTCAGTGTCACATGATCCTTCAGAAATCATTCTAATATGCTGATCTGCTGCTCAAACATTTATTGTGTACAATTGTACAAAATATTTGTGTACAGTATTTTTTTTCAGGATTCTTTGATGAATAGAAAGTTCAAAAGAACAACATTTATTTTAAATATAATCTTTTGTAACATTATAAATGTCTTTACTGTCAATTTTAATTGATTTAATGCATCCTTGCTGAATAAAAGTATTATTTTCTTTAATTTCTTTTCAAAAAATAAAAATAAAAATAAAAATTCTTACTGACCCCAAACTTTTGAACGGTAGTGTATAATGTTACAAAAGCATTGTATTTCAGATAAATGCTGTTCTTTTCAACTTTCTATTCATCAAAGAATCCTGAAAAAGAAAAGTACACAACTGTTTTTAAAATTGATAATAATCATAAATGTTTCTTGAGCAGCAAATCAACATATCAGAATGATTTCTGAAGGATCATGTGACACTGAAGACTGGAGTAATGATGCTGAAAATTCAGCTTTCATCACAGGAATAAATCACTTTATAAAATATATTCAAACAGACAACAGTTATTTTAAATTGTAATAATATTTCACAATATCACTGTTTTTACTGTATTTTTAATTAAATAAATGCAGCCTTGGTGAGCAGATGAAACTTCTTTTAAAAGCATTAAAAATCTTACCGATTCCAAAATTTTGAGTGGTAGTGTATCTTTGTTGTTGTATTTATATAGGCCTGCTGAATGTTAAATGGTTCCAATCCATGTTCATTAGAAATGATCTGATGATGCAGTAATAAACTAGCTAGTATAATTTAATGGAGGTGTTTTAAAACTTTGCTGATTTAAAACATGATCAAAATACTATTTCTAACATCTATTTTGATGACAAAATTTCAAATAAGAGAGCAAGTGACAAATATCAGTAAATATCGGTGCATCCCTAATTCAATTGCATTATTCTTTTTTCTGTTTTGATTAATTATCTCGAAATATAAATGAGAGCAGTGAATACTATATAGACAGTAAATGTGTACTGAAATCATGAAGTAGCTTTAAATAATGAAAAAGAAAACAAAACATACCATGTTTTGTTTAGCCCGTGCATTTCTTGAGTCTTGTAGCCATTCCTCCAACTCCTCAACTTCAGACATAGTGGCCAGTGGGACACTGATATTGTGTGGCATTTCAGCCACAGGAGTCTCTGTCCCCAGACATGACGCAAGATTATTGACAGCAGCAGCAAGCTGCATTTGCTGTTCCTTCACATTTTCTAACAATGCGAGAATGTGCAGCTGAGCAGCTACAAAGAGTTAAGAAAGAATTTAAATTTTAAATATGAAAAATACAAAAATTTCTTAATGTATATCATTTTAAAAATTGTATAGTCACAGAACATTTTAAATTGAAAAGATTTTACCAGAGCAAGGGATAGGTCCAGTTCCCGTCCTCCCCAGTCTAAATGTGGGCCTAAAGAAATGCGACATCGCAGAGATGTGGCCCACAGAGCTTGATGGAATGGTAGGCGTAGCAACTGGAGGCACTGAGACCAGGGAGAGGCAAGATGATTGTTTTTGCACATAAGTGATCACTTTGATGAGCAAAGCTTGCAAGCAAAAAAAAAGTTTTACCTGTGCAATAACCATCTTCAGCATGGATCAGAGGACTCGAAGGCACGCCTGATGGACTAAACAGGACAGGTGGTGCTGCTGTGAAATATGAAAATGACAATAATTAGATTGTTTAAAGCTGCTGTCCACAACTTTTTTTGTGTTCTAACTTACAAAAATTATATAATGAGAATGTACAACATGAATCCATTTTTCAAACTGTGTTTTTGTCTTAAGGCTGGTTCACACTGTGCGATTTTGGCCACGATTTGGTCGTCTGAGACAAATTTTGCAAATCCTAAAATATTCCTGTAATCCTAGGCTAAAATCTGTAGTCTTTGATCGCTAGTTTGACATGTTCACAGACAGCCAGTTAATGACCGTTGTGATCAAATTTTACCTCTGACGAAATTCTGGCAGTGTCAGAAGTTTTGGCGCACATTCCTGCAGTGTGACTTCTCCTACGACGAACGTCAAATTGTATTCGTTTTTCAAGACAAGCCGTGATCAAAATTAACGCTAGAGATGTCTTTGTTAGCTACTATTTCAGTCCCGCATGTAATGCAGCTCACCGTCACCGAACGTGTGTGGGTTGATAATGTAAAACTCTGGACTTTACATGCGCGCATCCGTTTTTAATGCGTCTTGACTGTCGTACAGTCTGACATAAATGACAGCTGAGATCCCACAGTGTGACATGAGGATCATGTTCATACAGTCTGACAAGCAACCATCGTAAAGGACTATTATAAATCGCAGTGTGCACCCAGCTTTACCCTGAATCATTATGGTACACCTATATTAAGGGTTTATATTCTGACTATTTTAGACCGGTCTGGTAGGAACCGCTGTGGAGTAGCACAGTACCTGCGTGACTTGTCATAGACATAAACATAGAGAAGTAGCTCCAGCTACAATGTTCTTCCGCAAAATGCATGCAGGTCTGTTTATTAACCGCTAAAGGGCCAAAAGTTTCGGAATGCAGCTAAGTGAACAACATGTGATTTAATAATTATCATTAATAAATCCTTCAAGTATGTCCAGCTGAAAGTGAGCACATGAAGTTACATTAACTGTATCAGTCCCATAGAAGAAACTTGACTTTATAATGTTATATTAATGTTACAAAAAACAAAAACATTGCTTACAAAATGATTAAAAGGAAATACAGGAATATACCAGTGCAAGTAGAAGATTCAGCCTGCCTCAGGTCTAGCAGTGGTCTGGTAGAAGTCTGGCAAGCATCATTTGATGGTATGTCAGGAGTAGGTGGAGGAATAGGTGGTGCTGGACAAATGGAGAAATTGTGGTATTTCCTTTGTACCCTTGTACCCTCCTCTGGCTCACTTTCAGAGTCCGTATCGCCAAAGATTTGCCTAACAAACAAAACAAATTACAACCTACCATAGTGAATTTTGGGCATGGTTAAAAACATCAACAAATTGATTTAAGAGTAAGAACTGCTTATACACATCCAGGCACACTAAATATTCAATTAGCCTACACTACTGAGCCTGTACTAGGAATCGTTGTTTCACTTGACCTCTGTAGTACTGTAAGACACAATATTCATTCTACAAATAATCCATTGCTTGCTTTGATAATTAGAGCAAATTACACCATTGCAAAAAAGATGTTTGCACAACCTAATATGTGATGCTCTTTAGTAGTGTTGTCAAAACTACCTATTTCGGGACAAAGTCCGTACTGAAATTTAAAAAATGTGCTAATATATCTGCTGATAGACGCCTGCTTTCAAATGCTCCCATGTTTATCTGTACAAGCGCTCTGTGAAGACCATCAAAGATGTCTATTTACAACATGTTTTTGATGCGTTGATCATTGTAGCCAATCACAGACATAACTGATGAGCGCATCAACACAATGGCCAATCAGAGGTGTTTAAGAATCCCTTCAACAGCACTCAAAATGCTAGAGGGAAATGCTGGTGCATTTTTTAAATTTTTTAAATTTCAGTACGGACTTTGTCCCGAAATCGTTACTTTTGAAAACTCTACTCTATAATTAAAGCTACTGTCCATAACTTTTTTTAGTTCAAAACTTACAAAAATTATATTATGAGAATGTACAACATGAATCCATTTTCCAAACCGTGTTTTTGCCTTATCCTGAATCACTATGGTACACCTTTAATAAGTGTTTATATTAGGACTATTTTAGACTGGTTGGTTCGGCACCTGTGTAACTCGTCATAGACATAAACAGAAAGAAGTAGCTCCGGCTACAGTGTTCTTCTGCAAGACCCATGCAGTTCTGTAACTGCTAGAGTGCCAAAAGTTATGGACTGCAGCTTTAACAAATATACTTCTAAATGTATTTTCAAATGATGCATATGTCAGTCTCAGAATATGAAACCTTGGCTTAATTTTTCTCTTCCTAATGACTTCTTCCTCATCATCTGTTTGTAACTCAGAGGTATTACAGGTCAGTGAGGCCCTCAGCTTCTCTCTTGCTTTAAGGTAATCACCTGATCAGAATTCACAAAAAAAAAAAAAAAAAAAAAAAACCCATATTACTCACATGCAAGAAATGATGACTGTGCCAAAAATGCATCACTTTACACAAAGTACACTATCAAATCCATTTTGCAGTATTATCTAATATATTTGCAGTATATAACCACGTGAGTTATTACTGTACTACTGTATAGAATTTTATGATAGTCTGTCATAGAGGTGGTTTACAGTGCTACACTACTATCACCTTATGACAACAAACTTTTTTGTTGACTGGTGTTCCAAACCTACTATTAGGTACTGAGTGTTAAATAATGTAAATTAATGTATATTTTAATTACATAAATTAGTAATTAGAACTTTAAATATATGTTAAGTTTGTTTGCAGAGTTGATGTATTTCCTTACACTTGAAATTTGTTTCTAAAGCAGACCCTTACCAGTTCTTAAGAGGACTCGAACATCATACTTTTTCCAGTCTGCTCCTGGCTCTTCATTTTTTTGGATAGCTCGGTTTACACGTTCATCACTTCTATAGTTTGGCCACCAAGTGACACCATCCTCAAACCATGACTCAGATATAATGTTGACAGTCTTTGTTTCCATAAATTCGACAAGTAAAAACATCTGAGAAAGAAATTGTTGCATAAATTGTTACATATTTGAAAAGATGATCCACAAGAAAGACAATATTGTTGAAACAATATTGTTTTTTGACATTTTCCTTCATTCAATATATTTGCATTCTTTGATCAAAAAGATTCAACATTGTGCATGCACAAGCAACAAAACAACATATGTTATCCAGTGTTACTGTTAATAAATTAATTTCATGGTTAGAAAGCTACCAAGGTAAAGTAAACAGAGAACTGGCAAACAATTAACACCAACATTTTCTCACATCCAGACTTCCTACAGCACTTCATATACCGTTGATTCAATTATGTGAGAGCTGCAGATGATTATGATATTGCTTTTAGTTGGGGCTGGGTGATAAAAGATATAATATGGAGATTGCTAAAAAAATGTTACGTTGATAACGATGATAAGCTCTGTACATTTTTACTTGATATGGATTAATCTAACAGCCTATCGCACAGCAGAAATAAACGCGACAACAGCCAGTCAGTGCATGTCACTAATAAGTGATTTCTGCGTGTCTCTGTGTGAATGAATGGCGCAGTTTTGTCTGATACACAAACTCACACACACGTGACGCTCACTGTGTTTTCAGTGATTAAATTGTTGAAGTTTATACACATTAATATTACATCATAAAACAGAATTTAGGGGAAAATAAAATGGATTTCATGAGGCCCTAAATTAAAAAGTAGCTACTCTGTGGAGTTTAATTGTGAACAAACAAGTTTACATGTTTACATTCTCAAGGTCTAACAAATACGTGGAAAGCATTTCCTTCCTCATTAATGGTAAGTAAATTAATATACAGATAAATATTGACATTGAATGATATGAAAAAAAATTGTGATAATATTTTTGGCAATATCGTCCAGCTCTACATTTACTGTACATGATATTGGCTAGCCCTAATGTGACACCAGACACAGACCTGTAGTGGGCTTACATGTGAAATGCTTAACCCCGAGAGGATGATGCGGGACCCTTCAACTTTGTGTTGGGTTCCCGCATCATCATCCTATAATGTTTGAATATGCTATAATGACCTAACTACAGCACATTAGACTTCAACAGCAGCAATTTTTTAATTATTAATGGAAATGTCTCAAATGGGCTGCAGAAACTAGTTTTGTCAGAAGTTTTATTATTATTTATTGTTCATACTTACATTGTCAAAATCCACAAGTTTCCAGAAAACTTTGTGGAGTATAGCAGCTCTTCATCAATTCTTGTAAGTGTTAAGTCAGTCTTTAGTCAGCATAAATTGTTTTGTCTCCCACCACTCACCTTATACAACAACCCCACCTATATCCTGGAACTAATTGATCTGTGCACTATAACTTTGGTTGTGCAAGAAGGGCATGACAACAAATCTGTCTTGGTAAGGAAGGAGAACACACTTGTGTGAGATCTGTGATGCTTTGGCTACCCTAAACGGTCCTGTAGGTTGAGACACTATAAATACTCTAAGAAAATCCGAGCTCATTGGGTAGTTGTAGAAATTTTCCATGTGTGTAAAACCTTTAAACACTACATATATGCCCTCCACAGACTGAACGATGTTATAGGTAGCACATATGTCTTTGTCTATAGCAAAAATATTATCACCTGTGGAAACTTTCATTGACCACTGCTCAGTCTGCAGCTGCCTGTACTGTGCAGTAGCTTGAAGGCCATCAGGAACAGGTCTAACATAATGCTGCATTCTTAAAGCTTTATAGGGCAACTCAACAGTCCTGATTTCTTCAACCTCTGATAATCTTCTTATTATCTGTGCAAGAGGAAATTCTGGCTTTCTCACAGACCTCTTCAGTTTACGGTGGTAATTTTCATATGGAAAAGCTGAGATAGAGTCTAAAGAACCATGTAGTTGGGCATCAGCTGACAGGTGGACCAATCCATGCACATTATACACTAAGGCATCTTTTCCATAAAGCTCCCCAACATGACTTACAAATGTTGTGAGTAATGTGTTTGCATAATTGTTAAACGAAGAACACAGCTGAGGACTGACAAGGATGCAAATTCCAGTATACAATAACATAAAGTTATTATATAAATCATAATCTAAATATGGTGCCAGAGCAACAGGGCCAGTATACAACAGAAACTGTCTGAGTTCAGTAGCTTTCCAACGGTCTAGCTCTCTCAGAGACCTCGGCTTCCTTGCAAACTCAACTGGTATGTATGCACGCATCTGAATTAGACTTTGAGAAATCTGATCAACAAGACTGGAGGACAAGCGAAATTTCAAAGGGCCCCTGAGCCAAACATTTAACAATCTCCGTGTGACACCTAAACATGCAAGGTGCATGTAATCTAAAGGAAATCTAGTCACCATGCCCACATCTAGACCAGAAAATCCATGTGGTCCATCATGATGATGCTCCTCGTCAACTCTGTCTGAAATTGATGAATCAGTCCATAACACAAAATCATTTCTGGGGTATGTCATTCTGTTGTTGATATAAACACCTGGCTGGCAACACTTATCACATCCATGAAATCCATTGTGAGCTTTTGTGTTTTTTACAAAAACTCTCGCAGGGCTATCACATACAACAGAATCCAGTTAAATGAAAATCTTTTTTCCACTAAAATAGAATCCTTCCTGCAGCTGCTTTAACTCATGAGTAAAGTTTCTCAAAAATTCATCAGGGGCATTTGGTTTTTTGTACCACTAAAAAGCCCAAGAACAACAGGTTCTTTCATTGGGACACTCAAAAAAAGCCCTAAAATGGGCCATAACTGTAAATTAGAGCTCTTAAATAATGGCAAGCCATCAATATTTATCTGTAATCGAAAGGTAAAGCCATCTGCAATATTTTCAATTAGTTGTTTTAGGGTGTTATGCATAGCTGTCAGGATACCTCTATAATGATACAAACCACCACATTTTTGTTGGATTTTGTATTCAGTTTTCGTGTTAAGAATGGTTCGAGCATCCTTGGGCAGCTCTGTGTGGTACAATCTCAACAAACTAAGGAGGGCTGTGAGGGCTACTAAAGAAATGCCAAACTGTACAGACCAATTGGCTAAACTTTCAACAAGGCTGACTGGCTCATCTGCAAGATCAGATTCTGATTCAGAGTCGGGCTCTGAAACATGTTGTCTTTCTGTCACTTCTCCAATATCATCTGTGCAAACAGAATCAAAATGGTCCTCTATCTGAGGGGCTCTTGAGTCATTGCTGCTGTGTGTGTCATTTGTGTCGGAATCTGTGTCAACTTTGTGAGCTTGAGTTGGTTCTGATTCTAATAGACAGTCTTCTGCAATGTCATGCAGTCGTTTTTCGAGGGAAGTGCGAGCCCTCCGACTGACTCCAGAGCTTGTTAAAGGTGGTTCCCTCCTTTTCATTGTTTCTAAAAAAGATTAATTATGACAAAAAATCCTTATAGTTCTTGATATTTTGTTGACAGTCAGCAAAGTAATTCAACTGGTATTGCCTTTAAAATGTGTAGTAAGGAGACAAAAAACACTATGTCCCCTGTAAAAAGTAAAAAGAGTTGCACACAAAACTAAGGTGCCAGAATATATAAAAAAATCAGAAATCCATGTAATGTACTACCACTTTTAAGTAAGCCCTCTAGTTTCACAGTGAAGCTATATGGTAATATAATATGTGAGATCAAAAGACTGGAGGCTGAACTTACTATAATTTAGAGACAGACATTATTTGATTTTATACTAATCATTTAATCCTAATTCAAAGGCATTTAAAGAAGTGGGAGTGATCAGCAGGAAATGACGAAGCTGATAGCTGAATTTTCAGCAACATTACTCCTCAGTGTCACATTATCTTTCAAAAATCATTCTAATATGATGATTTGCTGCTTAAGAAATATTTCAGATTATATGACAGTATAACAGTGAAGACATTTATCATGTTACACAAGATTTATATTTAATAAATGCTTTAATAAATTTAATGAATGTAAATAAATGCTGTTCATTTAACTTTTTATTCATCACAGAATCCTGAAAAAATTATCACCACTTTCACAAATATATGAAGCAGCACAGCTGTTTTTAAAACTGATAATAATCAGAAATGTTTTTTGAGCACCAAATCATATTAGAATGATTTCTGAAGGATCATGTGACACAGAAAACTTTTATTTTGATATAATATTTCGCAAAATTATTGTTTAACTGCATTTTTGATTAAATAAATGCAGCCTTGGTGAGCAGTAGAGACTTCTTTCAAAAACATTAAAAAATCGAAATGTTTCCAAACGTTTGATAGGTACTATAATCGCTTTAAAAATGAGGGTCTGGGAGGCCTTAGGAAGCTTGCGTTAACGATCACTATACCACGCTGCAAATTTTAAAAGCAAAAATTAATATAAAATAGTTAATAATTATCAATATAAGCAGTCAAATTCGTTGATTACATATAATTTTACAGCTCTGGACCGTCGTTAGCATGCCCCCTGATAACGTAAAATTAGCTAATACTTTTCAATACCGATCTAAAGAGCAATAAAACCTTTTAAGTTAACGAGTACACAACATAATCAAGAAATTAATTCATTAATAACACTGTGTGGCTTACCTTGTTTTGTAGTGATAGTAGAAGGATAGCGAGTAACTGGCTGCCTCTTCAAAAAATCCAGAAAGAAAAATCGCGCGCTCGTTTCCACGGATACGGCCCGAATCTGCTTTGCGACTGTTGTTCCCGCCCACTAAAACACTGGTCCGGGCTGGATCCGTATTAGAGCAGTAAAACGGAGGTGACTGTAACGCGAATTTGCCGGTTTGGAGACGGATCCGGCGCGGAGTCACCTGCTGTCTGGGGAATTTATGTGTATACAGAAGAAAGCTCTGTCTAGGCTCTGCCCTGGCACGGGTTGTGTCGAGCCATTTATTAGTCTGGCTGTTTGATGAGAACGAGACTAAATGTAGTTGCAATAAAATCTGTACGCTGATTACGCTTTCACTGTTACGCTGATGATACTCAGCTCTATATTTCTTCGCGCCCTGACGAAACTTACCAATTCACAAAATTAACGGAATGCATAGCTGATATAAAAAATTGGATGACCAGTAATTTCCTACTACTAAATTCAGAAAAAACAGAGATTCTAATTTTTGGGCCAAAAACTTCATGTAATAACCTAGAATACTGTCTAACACTTGATGGCTGCTCTGTTAAGTCTTCGTCGTCAGTTAGGAACCTGGGTGTGCTCTTTGATACCAATCTTTCATTTGAAGGCCATGTTACTAGCATCTGTAAAACCGCATTCTTCCATCTTAAAAATATATCTAAACTACGACATATGCTCTCAATGAAAAATGCAGAACAGTTAGTTCATGCGTTCATGACCTCAAGGCTAGATTACTGTAACGCTTTACTGGGTGGTTGTTCTGCTCGCCTGATAAATAAACTACAGCTCGTACAAAATGCAGCAGCTAGAGTTCTTACTAGAACTAGGAAGTATGATCATATTAGCCCGGTTCTGTCAACACTGCATTGGCTTCCTGTTAAACATCGTATAGATTTTAAAATCTTGCTAATTACTTACAAAGCACTAAATGGTTTAGCTCCCCAGTACCTGAGCGAGCTCTTAATTCATTATAGTCCTTCACGTCTATTGCGATCTCAGAATTCAGGCCAGCTGATAATACCTAGAATATCAAAATCAACCGCAGGCGGTAGATCCTTCTCCTATTTGGCACCTAAACTCTGGAACAATCTTCCTAGCATTGTTCGGGAAGCAGACACACTCTGTCAGTTTAAATCTAGACTAAAAACGCATTTCTTTAACCTGGCATACACATAACACATTACCAATTTATATTTTCAAATCCGTTAAAGGATTATTAGGCTGCATAAATTAGGTCAGCCGGAACCGGGAACACTTCCTATAACACATGATGTACTCGTTACATCAGAAGAAGAATGGCATCTACGCTAACATTAGTCTTTCTGGTTATCCCGAGGTTCACCGTAGTCAACCGGATCCGGGCCGTATCCAGGTGAGACCGAGGACCTGCGCCTTGACACGACCACAACGCAGCCCTGAAGTATCAGCAGAGATTGAGTCAACTAGATCATCCACTGTGAGGGCCTCATCGACACGACAGCCACGACACAGTTCCTCAACAACCGTCCATACCGGCGTGATGAATACGATCCTCAATTGGATGGAACTGGAATAAATACTTTGAATGCTGCGATCCTATTGGACTTACGATGGCAACCTGAATCGTAACAAAGCACTGTTGGCCAGAGGAGAACTGGCCCCCCGACTAAGCCTGGTTTCTCCCAAGGTTTTTTTCTCCATTTAAACACCTATTTGCCACTTGTCTGCCACCTGATGTCACCTGATGGAGTTTGGGTTCCTTGCCGCTGTCGCCTTTTGGCTTGCTTAGTTGGGGACACTTGACATTTGACTTGACATTTGGTATTCAACAGTGCTTTGATCTACCTGCATTGACACTATTCTTTAAGAGCTGCTGTGCAGCCAAATAATGTACCAGTTATCAATGTAAAGCTGCTTTGACACAATCTACATTGTAAAAAGCGCTATATAAATAAAGGTGACTTGACTTGACTTGACTTGTAATAATCCGTACAAATGTATCGGATAGATATAGGCTACTATTCTGTTGAGCTGATGACGCGGCTTGATCTTTGGTTGACCAATCAGCGGAAAGGGGCGTTTTATTCCCGCCCATGTAGAGATCGAATATTCAAGCTGTTTATCCATTTTGGTTTTATTGTTTTTCCATTTTGGCGGATTAGAACAAAGTGTGATTAAAATGAAAATAAAAATATGAAAAAACGACTCGAGATTTGTTTATTTATGCTCATGAGGAGGGTCGAATATGTGATAAATTAATGGTTTCTTCGTTTTTCCGTTTAGTAGACAAAAACGAGAAAACAAATTATCCGAAGGTACACGGACCCATTTATCACATATTCTGTCATGTGGGTTTTTTTCATATTTTTATTTTCGTTTTCATCACACTTTGTTCTAATTCGCCAAATGGAAACACAAAACCAACATGAATAGCGGGAAATAAACGCCCCTTTCCACTGATTGGTCAACATCAAACCGTGCCGTCATCAGTTCTATTCCTCAGTTTCGCGCGCTGCTGCAGTTGCACGGCGTTCGATGCAACTACATTTCATCTCTTTCTCATCAAACCAGGGGCGAGGCCAGAAATGTTCAAACGGGTGGGCCTTCATAAAAACAGGGTGGGCCAATTTGGCTATGACTCGATGACCAATGCTACACCAAGACACTCTTCTCCGCTCCTCAAACACATACAGCATTAGTTTTTATTTATAGTGTTTTTTGAGTAAAGAAAAGAAAGCGCTGTACTTATTCAAACAGTTCTTTATTTACCCTAATATTGTAAACAAGCAGAGATCTTTCTCCAAACAGCGTGCGGCACTTCTTTTACAATAGAGGCGTGGAGTTATGAGGTTTGACTGACAGTTTGAAGAGCCAATAGAGTTACGAGGTTTAGTCACAAGCTCTTTTTAATACTTTTCACTGGTTAGATATTTCAAAACCCACAGAGAGACGTAAAGGATGACCACTAAGATTTATGAAAATAAAATGAATGAATGAATGAATAAATAAATAAATAGAAAATGTTTCTGCAGGACAGCAGCGATATGAATTAGAATCATAACGATACACTATAAATGTTTGTACTTGCCTTTGCATGTCCTTCTGCAATATTTCTCTGAGACGATGGGGCTTCTGGTTAAACACTGGGATGATCACATCATAATAGTCTCCGTTATTGTGTGTTATGGGAACTGCGCAGTTTCATTCCTTGGTTTCTTGCAGCAGTAGTACATACAAATACACAAACTGTACACACAGAAAGAGCCTTCTTTTGTGTAAAAGTGTATGCTAACCATGTTTTTTTGGCGGATTGATTACCATTTATAACCAGTTTTACTACAAATACCATGACTATAGTTAGTGTAGCAAAACCATGGTTAATTTGTGGTTAACATGGTTTAACTATATTAACTATGTTTTTTTGGGGGGGGGTTTTTTTTTTTTTTGTTTTATTTGTAGTAAAATCATGGTTCATTTTAGTAGTGCATCACACAGTTTTGCCACACAGACTTTGATAGTTGGTCAGTTAAATAAAACAGGCAGTGTGCCAAATATGTAGGCTAAGGCTGTGTGTGAAGATGCTAAGTAAATTAATATTTATGAGATAAACTAATATTTCACAGTGCATTTATTTCCCGCCCATGTAGAGATCGAAAATTCAAGCTGTTTATTCATGTTGGTTTTGTGTTTCCATTTGGCGAATTAGAACAAAGTGTGATGAAAACGAAAATAAAAATATGAAAAAACCCCACCCAGCAAACATGCCAGTGTGGGCCCACTGCGGGTAAGTGTGGGTTTTCTGTGGGACAGTGTGGGCATGGGCAAACCCTTTGGGGCCCCAGTGTTAGCCCATGCGGGGCCCATAGCAGTTTTGCCCATTTGGGCCCCTATGAGGGTTTACTCTGGGCAACCCACTGTGGGTTTGCCCACAGAAAACCCACACGGGCCCCCAGTGGGTTAGCCCATGCGGGGCCCATAGCAGTTTTGCCCATTTGGGCCACCATGAGGGTTTACTCTGGGCAACCCACTGTGGGTTTGCCCACAGAAAACCCACACGGGTCCCCCGGTGGGTTATCTCATACAGGGCCCACAGAAGTTTTTCACTGTAGGGCCAACATGAGAGTTTACTGTGGGCAGCCCACCATGTTAACAGCACATAAATCATTGTTTTAAGATTAGACGCTCAAGGCTCAGAGTTAATCAAACTATTTTTTAACGATTCAGTAAAATGTCATAAATGTCATTACATTCAACAGCCCACATCATACTTAACTAAAACTGCACACAGTCAACAAGATAGCAAGCCATGTCTTTGCCTGTTTGCTTAGCAGCTGTTCCCCTGTTCCTTTAAAAAATATTGTTGCAGTGTTTTGCTAGTATGTAATATTAAAAAGAACTGTTTGTAATGATTTCTTTCTTTTTCTTTTCTTTTCTTTTTTATTGGAATTATTGTTCATTAGTCACATTTGCAAAACAACTTAAAATGTATAATGTGCACATCCTCATGATTACTTAACATTTTCTTTAGGAAAATTGCATCCTATGTTTTGACTTTGCTTAAAGCCTTCAACAATGCATTTATAGAGGTTAGTAACTATTATCACTCACAATAAATATTTATAAAAACACAACACGGGTATTAATAACAATATATTCACTTATTTGACAGAAATCTGATACTAAATAAAATCTTTACTAAAATGTCATTGTTATATAATAACATTATATCGATGCAGGTTGCATCTTTATGAATACATTCATGGAATCGACTGATTAATTAATACTTAGAAATCAGTGTAATGGATTATGAGCATGCGCATTGAAAAAGTAAATGCATGACTTATAAGTAATTATAAAAATAATATAAATGTAACTATAACTGTTCTTTTAATGCAGTAGGCTATATGTCTTAATGAGTCTTTATAAATATATTTATAGAATACTTAGTCTACTCATAAATAAGTATAAATGGAGCTAAAATTCATTATAAGCATAGACTTCATAGAAAGTGTTACCGTATTTATTAAATAAAATTAACTTATTTGTCACAATAAAACAATGTAAATGGTTGATCAGTGATGGATTTGTTCACTATTATCATTGGTATTCATCAGTTATGTATATGTATATGTATATGTATATATATTAGTAGTAGTAGTAGTCTTTTTATTTCGAACTCGAGTTATTAAAAGAAAAAGACAAAAATAGCAATATATATATATATACATATAATAAATACATCACTGATGAATTGAATTCGATATTTTTATATATTTCTGAAATGGCAAAAAAGAAAAAAAATATATATTATTAGTAATACGCGAGATGGCGTCATCACGTGATTAATTCTAACCAATGAGACTGCTGGAACTGCATCGCTAATGAGCTGTCATTCCGGATTCGACTGCGCTGCCCAGTTCTGCTCCAAACAGGTAAGCTTTTTAAATTATAAGCTTTTTTTAAATAGTAATTTCTGAGTTTTCTGTTAAAATTAGTGTAACAGATGAAAATGGTAATGAATTTATTAACTAAAATTAAATTACACCAACTTTTAGTGTTTTAATCTGATTGTAATGTATGCTGCCGTTTAAATGATTAACGGTTATAACGGTCGACTAGCCCATTTTCTGGTAATCTATATTTTATATATGTACTTTAAAACTGCATGAATTCATTGCCTTGAATTGTTTTACATCAATTTTGGTGTTAATTTGATTTATTTATTTATTTATTTTTTGTTGCTATTTTAGCGAACTACGACCGAGCTAGGCATAATGGCCGGGCTGAGTCAGTCATGTCTGTTTTAAAGTTTTAAATAGCGACGTAAACGAAGCCTACATTAAATCTCGTTACATATGATTTTATGACCGTTCATACATCGATAAACACTGTGCGCTGACAGTTCAGACAGCAAATCTTATATATTTATATACATGTGCTTTGTATTTTTATATTGCTATCATGTTAACGTGACCTAAAAATAACAGATTGTACACCTATCCACCTGTTTCCGCGGGGCGCTGCTGTAAAAAAGAACGTGGGTACAACTTCCGGTGAGGCGGGTGAAGTACTGCGGTCACGCCATCTGCGCTTCGGAGAAACGCGGTCACGCCATCTATGCTTAAAATGTATTGCGCGTCTACATGAGGTTGCGTGGTCGGTGTTTAGTGTCGGTAGAATTTTTTTTAAAATTCATTAAAATATAAATAAAATCAAACTGTTTACTGCAAACTTCACCTGATTCTTGTTATACATGTTCCCAACTACTATCATGTTGTTTTACTGTTTTATTCTTTAATAATTATATGTCAAAGTCATACACTATTTACTTCTCTATACAGACCAATTTTAAAAATTAATAAAAATATGAAATCAAATTTTCTGCAAACTCCACCTGATTCTTGTTCTACATCTCCCCAAGAACCACTGTGGTGATTTTCATGTTCTTCTACTGTTTTATTCTTTAATAATTATATGCCAAAGTTATGACAAATATGGTTTATGTTGCTATACAGACAAATTTTAAAAATGAATAAAAATATGAAATCAAATTGTTTTCTGCAAACTCCACCTGATTCCTGTTCTACATCTCCCCAAGTACCACTGTGGTGATTTTCATGTTCTTTTACTGTTTTATTCTTTAATAATTACATGCCAAAGTTATGACAAATACAGTTTACGTTGCTATACAGACCAGTTTTAAAAATTCATAAAAATATGAAATCAATTTGTTTTCTGCACACTCCACCTGATTCTTGTTCTACATCTCCCCAAGAACCACTGTGGTGATTTTCATGTTCTTTTACTGTTTTATTCTTTAATAATTACATGCCAAAGTCATGACCAATATGGTTTACGTTGCTATACAGACCAATTTTAAAAATTCATAAAAATATGAAATCAATTTGTTTTCTGCAAACTCCGCCTGATTCTCAAAGAGGCTAAGTGTTTTTCGGATCATTGTTTACTTTGTAAAGTTGTAAACCTTTATGAGAAATGTCGTTATGGCACTCAGGGAGTCTAGTACATTTATTAGTTAATAATATCACAATACAACAAACAGATTTCGTGCCCTTAATCGTCCTTTACTTTACTGACCTTCCACAAAAGTGCTGCTGCATGACTACATGAGCATTTTGGCCCTGCAATACATGAACAACCCACTGTCTGTTCTTCACCTGTCACTGATGCTAGCACCAAAGTCTTATTGATGTGATATTTTACTCCTACTGGTGTCGTGCGTGCCAGAGCCAGTCGCGTTTCCACTGTCATATGCGATGCTAAAGGCTACTTATGTTAACCATTGCGATAATTAATACACACGTTTATGGAAACAATTCTTATATGATTATAATCGTGTATTTATTTGGTTTAATGTTTTATCTGTCTCTTCCCTGTGCCTTTGTTGATAGCGGACAAATGCATACGCATCTTTCACAGATTCACACACTCCGGTTAACTCGTATAACTCATAACTCCTGTTTTATTCTCATGAGCTCCCTCTGTTGCTCGGGCTGAAAGGATAACAGTATAGTGAGACGGAGAGATCGCTCAAACGTCCTCGGATCGCAATCATCGCATAATTTAGAGGAAAATGAATAGAAAAGCTCAGATAAGTGACGTAAACATAGGACATGTTATCAATATATTTCTAAATGTGTAAGCCTTGGACTTAAAAGCCTTAATGGAGTTGTTCTGTGCATTCTTGTGATCGTAAATAAATGGAAGCAGGTGCAACTGAATAGGTATGTGTTCTCTTTTTATGTCAATATAAATATCAGTTAGATTCAGCATGATTGATGTGCACTCCTGACATAAATAATAAATTACTGTTACTGTAACATTTTTTTATTGTAAAACATTGTTCAAATATTGATGCTGGAATCTTGAATCTTTAAGTAAAAGCCAAACGTTCACAAGTTTGGATCGCTAAATCTTGAATGACTGTCAACTGTTGAATGAACGAGTGTCACATACCGCTAGTTTACTTCGAACCGGAAGACACTCCCACTTTTGACGCAAGGCCTCATGGGGCGTAGGAAACTTGTGGATAACTTTGAACGCGTTGTCTCGCGCACAAGCTGGCGCGTGCACGGGGGGAGAGAGAGAGAGAGAGAGAAGGGACTATCTCATGGCCTAAATGTTTTACTTCCGTTATATTCAGATTAAATATTAATGTGATAATTTCTCTTGAATGTGTACATTTCATCAGCACGTTCATCCATACAGAGAAATATTTGACTGAAATATTAATTCTTGTTTCTTTTTCTCCCTTTTAATTGTGTGTAATCAGATCATTGGTTCTGCTCTGTAAGTATTCGACTCACTGTCTGACACGTTCTCAGTTTTTGCATTGTAGATTGCACCATATAACTGTATTTTCATAAACATTTTGTTTGTTATCTGTTAATCTTTTGGGTATCACATTTTTTTTAAATGAAATGGTCCTCACTTAACAAATGCTGTATCTGACAGTACAGTGGTGTCATGTATCACATTCTCAGATGTCACTGTAGCCTACATATTCATGAATAAAAGTTTTAAACTGGCTTTATACCATTAAAATGTTGTTTGTCCTCTCTCTTTTCAGTATTCATTGCCATCTAGTCCTGATTACTGACTACAGGTCTTCAGGATGACCAGGAACTACAGGCAGGCTGGAGCTACACTCTGCAGGCATTGGTCCTCCATGACCAGGACTGGACACCACTGTTGTAAGTGATCGATCTAGCAGTCATTCTGGATCTCTGAATTGTCATGTTCAGAACATATTGCAGGGGATCTCAGCTCTGGCCATCGAGGACCACTGTCCTGCAGACTTAAGCACCAACCCTGGTCCAACACCTGAACAAGCTAATCGAGCTCTTTTGGTTTACTGACTAAAAAGTTACAAGCAGGTGAGATTGATCAGGTGTGGACATAAACTGCAAGACGGTGCACTTCAAGGACCAGAGTTGAGAACTCCTGACATACTGATTAGTCAATAATCACTAGTGGTTCAACGGATCACAAAACTCACGGTTCGGATCTTATCACGGTTATTAAGTCACGGATCGGATCATTTTTCGGATCAGCACAAAAAAAAAAATTGGGGGGTGGGGGCTAACTTTGCATTTATTACTTAGCCCACTTTAACTAGTCCGATACCACAGCAGAAACTACTAGCCTAACTAATACATTATTAAAGGCAAGTGAACAGACAAAGTGAATAGTGTCATTTTAAATTTAATTTAGATTAATCTTTGTTAAAGCTGTGTTTTGTTGTTTGATTTACATGACAGACAACAGCAGGTATTTATAGGTTGCTGTCACTTTAAGAGTAAGACCCCATGCACGCACACATCCGATAGATACACATCTGAATTCTCACCTCTTTCAATTAAGACATAACCGAATGTGTTTACGAGAATACTTGCCGAGAGGGGTATTTTGACTGACATAATGCGTGTATGTGTCCATCCAAGTGCATTGAGGACGCGAAAGAGAAATCAATTTGGAGTTCGCGAGCTGTCTGAAACGCGCCCCTCTCTCTCTGTGTGTGCGCGCGAGCCTTGTATGTGCGTCTGTGCGCACCGATAACAGCGTGGCGTGCGATAGCCTACCGAATTAAATCCTCTTTTGCCTGTTCTAGCGCTGGAATGGTTTTATATCTATTTAATGTGTAAACTAGCAAGACAAAACACGTGCAAATGATAACCTTTCACTCTATAGCAGTTAAACTTGAAATTGGTCCGCGAATCACATGCGTGCCAAACCGTGGGGCTTGGTCCGTATGTATCACGGATCAACAACAATCCGTTTAACCACTAATAATCACTGATGAAAAATGAACACAGTACATTTTAATTTGTATTGATTTATACAATATTTCTTCTCTTTTTTTCTCCTTTGTGATTTTGTCAACCACAGCTAAATAAACCTAAAGGAGAGCCGCTCAGGCACAGGTCACTGCATCTTTTACTGTGTAAGTACATTTTTGACTGTCAGACACATTCTCAGTATTTCCATTTATTTTAATACAAATTACATATTCATGCTGCAAGTTAAAGTCATCAATGATTTCTTAATAAAGACATTAAAGGTATAGTTCTTCATGTTGTTCAAAACATTATTACTTACTTTTTTCTGTGGAATGCAAAAGAAGATATTTTGAAGAATGTTCCATCTGTTTTGTCCATACAATGAAAACCGCATTGAATCCCATTGACTTTTTATTGTATTGACCAAAACATGGTCATTTTTCAAAATATCATCTTCCACAGAAGAAATCATGCAGGTTTGGAATGACACGAGGGTGAGTAGCAAACAGTTTTTTTTTCTTTACATTGTGTTGACAATTTTAGTAAATTGTTTTCATGCTCTCAGTTCATCATGCCCTCAATTTGTTCGTTCTCTGTATCTTTCTCTCTCAACAACGGTCTAAAATTGTTTTTAATATTAATAAACAACATCTGGAACTATTTTTCAGGAACTCAAATTATTCTCAGGTTTCTCCAGTCAAAGTGCATTTAGATGTTCTCAAAAGATTCTTTGTTCCCTGGGTTGGAAATGTCCTAACCCTTGGGAAAACACAAATGTAATGTATACAAAACTCTTGCTTTGTTTTTTGTTTTTAAATTAATGTTTCAATTGTTGTTTTTTCTCACTTTAGATAAAAAAGCGCACAAAAAGCGGCCAGGCCACAGCTTCCGAAGTGGAAACTCCTGTTAAATCATGGCTCCATAATGCAAGAGAACGGGATGGTGGAAGGAGCAGAAGAACCAGAAGACAGGAGATCAGGCAAAGATCTACTGGTACCCGAGGGGATTGATTTATTTTATTAGAGGATACAATCCTCTGTGATGTGGTTATAATTGGTGATTTTTCTGTTTTATAAAACGTAAGATTTTTTTTATTGTTTTGAAAAAAAAAAATGTATTCAGCAAGGATGCATGAAATTGATCAAAAGTGACAGTAAAGACTTTTACATTGTTAGATGAAAAAATCTATTTCAAATAAATGCTGCTCTTTTGAAAGTTCTGTTCAAAGAATCCTGAAAAAAAATGTTTCTCGATTTACACAAAAATATACACAACTGTTTTCAACACTGATAATAAGAAATGTTTCTTGAGCAGAAATGACTCATCTCCATCCACAAATGAATGATTTCTGAATGATCATGTGACACTGACGACTGGATGCAGGCTGCTGAAAATTCAGTTTTAACATCACAGGAAAATTTTACTTTGTAAAATATATTAAAACAGTTCAGGGCTCGACATTAAGCCTTTTCCTGTGCTTGTCCTTCGGACAAGTAAATCGGTCATTCACAAACTCTGTTGTAAATATAATTTATTCTAAAGCATCAGTGTTAAGGCCGGCTGTGACATATATAAATCTGCATATTTATGATATTTTTACCTTTATAAAGGGCATTTTCCCCGTTATTAAATATATGCTTCATCTTTCATTTTAAATTCTTAAATTTGATCAATAAATTAAATTAGTGTAATAAGATAACTATAGGACTGTTACCAGTCAAATTAAATAATTTACTCTGAAAAATTACAACTGCATTTAAAAATGTTATGAGATTGCTTTAAATATTTTGGAATATACAAATAAGAAATGTCGGAAAGAATGATACTTTTAAACATGAAACTAAACTGCCAGTAGGTGGCGGCAGGTAACCATCTTAATGAGTGAGTCATTGAGTCATTAATTCAAACAATGAAATGAAATCAGTGTCACATTTTCAGTCGTGATGGTATTCAGCACTCTTGGTCGTGTGATGTTGCTTAACTGTATCATATGTTAAAAATATAAAAACTCATTCATCTTCGAAACACAAGTTAAGATATTTTTGATAAAATCCAATGGCTCGTGAGGCCTGCATTGAGATCAAGTTAACTTAGACTTTCAAATGCCCAGAAAGGTAACTGTTACTAAAAACATATTTAAAACAGTTCATGTGACTACAATGGTTCAACCTTAATGTTATGAAGCGACCAGAATACTTGTAAACAAAAAAATAAAATAAAATAATGACTTTATACAACAATATCTAGCACTCGTCACTGAACTAAACATTGCTTCATGAAGCTTCAAAGCTTTATGAATCTTTTGTTTCAAATCAGTGGTTCGGAGTGTGAATCAAACTGCCAAAGTCACTTGAACCATTGAAATCTCAAAACACTTATGATGCAATGTTTACTGAAATCACGTGACTTTGGCAGTTTGAGATCGTATGATACACGCTCCGAACCACTGATTCGTAAAGCTTCAAAGCTTCATGAAGCAGTGTTTAGTTCAGTGACGAGTGCTAGATATTGTTGAATAAAGTCGTTATTTAGTCTTTTTGGCGCACAAAAAGTATTCTCGTCGCTTCATAACATTAAGGTTGAACCATTGTAGTCACATTAACTGTTTTAAATTTGTTTTTAGTAACGGTTACCTTTCTGGGCATTTGAAAGTCTAAGTTAACTTGCTCTCAATGCAGGCCTCACGAGCCATTGGATTTTATCAAAAATATCTTAATTTGTGTTCCGAAGATCTTACGGGTGTGAAACGTCATGAGGGTGAGTAATTAATGACAGAATTTTGATTTTGGGGTGAACTAACCCTTTAAGTAAGTTTCTTTGAGTGAGCTGGGCACATTTGTTGCGATTTCTCCTCGAGAGGCTGCGCGAGCCTCAACAGCGCAACCTTGTTACCGTCAGTACATTATATATTATATTATATTATTCACTATCAGTCGCCATTTACACTAAATAAATGCAGAACAATTCTTCAGGTTCAATTCTGCAAATGTAGTGCGTGTGTGAGAATGTGTGTGTCAGTATTCCGGCGAAGGCTCCCTCTGATGGCCAGAGAAGGGAATCACGGAGTTTGTCTCTGTGACACTGCCTTACTGGGAGAATAAAACCCCTCCCTACACCTTCCACTAACCCTACCCAATAAACACTTTTAATATTATTAAACATTTGTTCACATTTTATTTCCACTTTTTGAACATTATTTTCATTTTATTGAAAATGTATGTGATGAGAAAATAGGAGTGAGCTCTATTATTGGGCGAGCTCGGCAAAATGCGGATTCGACCCCACAGCGATCGCGGTAAAAGCCAAAATCACAAGCCCTACGCGCTGCTATTGCGCTATTGTGCCACTGAAGATATTGAATTTCATTTCAATATCCAGTGTTATGAAAACTACATAGAATAAACGCCTATAGGGTATTTATGAGAATTTATGGGCTACATAAATTTAACCTCAATAAAGGTTAGCCTGGAATGAATGCAAATTCCCATGAAAAACCTCTGGGATTTTGGAGCACCAACTTGTAACAGTAGGTCCACATAACTATTGCGTTCTTTAATTGATTCCCTGTCTTATTCTGCCCTCTAGTGGCTAATATCGAAAGAGAACATGCTGCTAACCCGACCCACTAAATACTTTTAATGTTATAAAACACTTGTTAGGCAGGTTATTTCCACTTTTAGAACATTATTTTCATTTTTATTGAAAATAAATGCCTTTCTGATATGTGATGGGAAAATAGAGAAGAGCGAACTCGGCAAAAGGCGGATTCGAAACCGCGGCGATCGCAGTAAAAGCTGGAATTGCGGGCCAACACGTTACTGTTGCGCCACTGAAGACGTTGAATAATGTGCGTCTTTTATGAAACTTGATATACAATAACGAGTTATTATGTTGAAATAATGACTTAATATCTTGAAATAACGAGATATGATGTTAAAATAACGACTTAATATCTCGAAATAACGACTTATGTCGAAATAACGAGATAAGCTTTCGTTTTTTTTCCCTCCCCACCAAGTTTTTTTTTTTTTTTTTTTTTTTTCACCATGCGGTTCAGGGCTTCCGTACTTTCAGAATTTGGTTGATGAATAAAAAAAGCATTTATTTAAAATAAAAATCTTTTGTAACAATATACACTTTAAAAGTTTGGGGTCAGTATTTTCTTTTTTTGAAAGAAATTAATACTTTTATTCAGCAAGGATGTGTTAAATTGATAAAAAGTGATAGTAAAGACTTGTTAGGAAAGATTTCTATTTTGAATAAATGCTGTTCTTTTTAACTTTTTATTGATCAATGAATCCTGAAAAAAGTATCACAACTGTTTCCAACATTGATAATAAATCAGCATATTAGAATAATTTCTGAAGAATCACGTGACACTGAAGACTGGAGTAATGATGCTGAAAATTCAGCTTTGATCACAGGAATAAATTGCAGTTTACTATCTATTCACATAGAAAACAGCTGTTGTAAATTGTAATATTTCACAATATTACTGTTTTTTTCTGTTTTTGATCAAATAAATGCAGACTTAATGAGCATAAGAGACTTCTTTCAAAAATATTAAAAATAGTAACTTAATGTGTACAAACGTTTAAACAATACTGTATATATATTTATATATGTAGCACTGTGGTCCTGTTAGGCACAACATTCAGTTCCTCCACATAGAGGAATTACAATAAAACAGATTAAAATCTTTGAATCTCCTAACAATGTTTGTTAAGGCTGCATCATAGCATTCCACTTTGATGTTGCATTAGCCAATGGGGGAGTGTCTTTTGTCTCCCCTGGTATGAATCACATAAATATTCATGGCCATCAACACTCCCATGCATATAGCAGTGGTGACACAAAAACTGATTTACAAAATTTAAATCATTATATTGTTGTTTGTGTTGAAGTGTTCAGAATAATTTTTACATAATTGTGTAGTAAAAATTCTAGCCTACAAGCTTGATAACTCAAAAGTCTTTTGAACAACTATTTAGTAAGTTTTATGACCTTATTGCAAGGACATTTTTCTCCCCAAAACTTACTAACCACGCATAATCTTTATTTAAAAAAAAAAATGCAAACATGTACATATATTTTGCTCACATATTATTGTAGCTGAGTTTGTGCTGAATACAGCAAAATTACATGTTGGCCAATAGTATAAGTAGCTGAAATAAGCACAAATGTCAGGGCATGTCAAAACATCTTAAGGGCCCCAGATTCACTCAGACCCCTGGGGGTTAACCTTCCTTTTTGGTCTGGTTTTTGTATATGCTCCCTTAGAGCCTGAGCACAGCCACAAGCTGACGCCTGTGATCTTCTGGAGTAGTAGGCCCCTAGTTGGGCCTCCCTCAGAGCATGGTGGCGTAAGATTGTACTCCCCTTGCTTAAAGGATAAAATGTGTTTTACTGAGTATACTGCTTGTTGGCAATGTGTTTAGGTAGATAGGTCTGTAGGAGCTTAACATTCTTATCTGCTTGTAAGACTTGCTTTCAGTTTGCTGGCCTTGTCAGGCCTCTTTGAGAGCGAGTCCCCAACTTGTTTTGGGTGCTTTTAGTATAAGCAATGATTTGCTATCAGGTGTTTGGCCTTATCAGGCCTCCCTGAAGGTGAATCTCCCACATTTTGGGTATTAACAGCATGATAAGCTTTGCTATCAGGTAGCTGGCCTTAGTAGGCCTCCTTGATAATGAGTCCACATCATTGTGTGTAACTTTGTATAGTGGAATAGATTATTTCATGTTGCAGGCCCTATTGGGAGCCTCCATGATTTTAGCCTACAGTCCGGTCTATCTATTAGGTTGAGCCTAGTACTCCCCTCATCTAGAGGGTTGTTCCTTAGAGTGCTTAGCTCCCTAATGGCTCGTTTCCACTGAGCGGTACGGTTCAGTTCAGTACAGTTCGGTACGGTTCAGAACGGTTCGGAAAGGTACACCCTGATCAGGCTTGCGTTTCCACAGCCAACAGTACCCTTACTCGATAGGTGTGGTGTAGCCGGAAAGTAGTGATCGACGTCATTCTTGCGCGAAGAAGAAAACAACACCGTAAACAACAATGGATACAGCAGATCTTGTCCTTGCTTCTCGGCTTGAGGCTGTCTGTCACAAGAAGACAAGCTTTGCTTGCTGCACGCCAACATTTAACGTTTCACAATACCAAGTACGCAAAGTTCAGACGTCCATGCAGCAGCACCTACGAGCAAGCGTCAATAGTGGAGAAGTGAGGAGAAAACCTGCGTAATTTAAAAACGACTTTATTGTGTCATGAAATGTAGTTTTAAAAGTTTTTTCAGGCGGGAATGTAGTTGTTTAAAGCTCAAATATGTGGTTTATTTATAAAGATAGTGCCTATTTGAAAATTTGATCTGACGTTGTCGGAATTGTGAGATCCAGGCGATCACCAGGCACTCAGTGCTAATGTATCCCTCCGAGAACAGCTACTAGTCCTTCTGACATTTGCTGCTGGCTCAGATGTCTCTGTAGTAGTTAAAAAAGAGATCTCATTCATCTTGTGTATAACGGGCAATCTTTGGTCTCATGAATTTATAATTTGTTCCCGGGCAAATCGTTTTGGCTGAGGGCAAAGTTAAGTTTCATAACTTTATATATTTATTTAACTTTACCGTTGTACTAGAGCGCTGACTTTGTACGTTTGACTGAATTGTTTGCTTGTCTTTATTTATTATTGTATAGCTTCTCATACTTTATACTTATACTTTTATAATGGTTATTATTGATAATTAAAACTGACTTTTAACAAAAAGAGAGGGTTGTTTTGTCTTATTTCATTTTATTATAGGCTACATGTAGGCTACATATACAGTGAAGATAATCAAAGTACATATGCACATTTTGCCTGAACCACACATTAATAGGTTTCATATTTTTTAAATGAAAACGAAAAGAGGGAGGGTTGTGTTTTATATTTTGTTTTGTTATATAGCCTACATGAAGTGAAAATAATCAATGCACGCGTTGCCTGGACCACATCTGTGTGGCGCCTTGTGTTGTCATTCCCCTTGTAGCACGCGCAAGTGACGATTCTCTGTCAACCAATCAACGTTCTGCAGAGTGTAGCTCCACCCTTTTGGTACGGTACTATCGTGCTTGGTACCCCAACGGAAGGGTCCCAGAAAAGAGGTACGGTACGGTTCGGAATTAGGGTACCATTCACAACTTTTGACAATGGAAACGGCAAAAATTGCGTACCGTACTGTACCGAACCGAACCACTCAGTGGAAACGAGCCATAAGTCTGGTCAGGTGGTTGAAGGCCTCTCGTGAAGCCTCCCTATTAGATCAGCCCTTAGGCTGGGAGTACTCCCCTCAATAGGGTCTCTATTAGATTGCACAGCCTCCTCAGTGCTTTGAAAAACAAGCGCTAAATAGATCCTAGGATAGAGCAGCATAACTCCCCTCAATAGCAAGGGTTAGAAAGTGCTAGACTGAGTCCTGCTCTCCAGGATGCCCGTCTGTATGATCTGGTCTGAGTTGATTACTTCCAGTTTGCAGTCCCTCTTACTGGTACCTCCTCTGGAGAAAATGTTTGAGACTCTGTTTGAAACAGACAGGTTGCTGGCCAGACTAGGTTGCTAGAAGATAGACCAGGTTGGCCTCCCTGGTGGCATTCAGGGTTGACTATGTTCCCCTGGCAAGTGACTGGCTAGGGATCCTTCGGGCCCCCTGGCTACATTCCCTTAAAGACACCCCTTCTGTGTGAAGTGTGGTCTCAGAAGTCTTCGAGCGGCCTTGGTAGGCCTTCTGTTGAAGGCCTCTTTGAGGCTCATAGCTTGTGCTGTGGCCGTAGGGAATGCTGTTACTAACAGCCTATTTGTGACCAGTAGAGGGAGTGGTCCTGGCGTTTCAGTTGAAACTGCTTGTTCTGACGTTTGTCACAGCCATTTTTTGGCATGCACTCCCCTCAGCATGGCGGCGTGTGAATATCATTCCCCAATAGCGTTTCGACGCAGTGCGAGTTCCCTTTCGAAAGGGAACGTCTCAGGTTACACATGTAATCATGGTATACATATGTTGCCATGCCTAGGGGTTGCCAGCTAAACAGTCCCTTCAGACGATAAGTGGATGACATGTTCTCTAGGCGCTCCTTATATACTTCCTGGTCGCGCCAATAATGACGTCATAAGCTGGTCGCCGGCCAATAGGATTGTCGTGATTTGATACGCGTTTCAGACACCGGTTCATGTGGAGGCATTCCCCAATAGCGTTTCGACGCAGTGAGAGCTCCCTTTCAAAAGGGAACCATGGTTACATGTGTAACCTGAGACGGTTTGCGTACATAGTATGAGATTATATACACAGACTATAATTTGTTTTGTTTTTGTTATTTATAAGCTTGAGGGATGAACCAAGAGTTAAATTCAACAAGAACAAGAGGAAAACAAAGGAGATTTAAGCCACTTTTCCTTGTGGATGAAAATTTTTGCATAAATAAAGAAATTAACATAAATAAAGAAAATTGCTTTAATAGAGAAATTAACAACATATTCAAGAGATAATGATTTTGGGTTTTTCGTAATGAAAAAAAAAAAAAATATATATATATATATATATCTCTTTAAGGATAAAATTGGGGGTCAGATTAGTAGGGTAAAAAATAAAAGAACTTAAATTAACCTAAAATTTATTGGTTATACTACAATCAAAAAATACATGGGCAGCTGTTTCTTAAGCAGCACAACGCAGAACGGTGCTGAGCTGATACAGTGCATGCTGTGTTGAGAAAAATGAATGTTCCCTTTTGAAAGGGAACTCAACTCTGCGTTTGACACGCTTTGGGGAACGCCTCCGCGTGAACCGGTGTCTGAAAACAATATCAACTCACGACAATCCTATTGGCCGGCGACAGCCTATGACGCCATCATAGCGCGACCCGGAAGTATATAAGGAGTGCCTAGAGAACCAGTCAGTATCTTTTTCGTCTTCAGGGACTGTTTTGTTTGAAACGATATCAAACCGATATTAAGGTAAGACAATTTATGTCTAACAAACGTTTCAGGAAGTGTGTGCATCCATGTCCCATAGTGTTGACATCTAAATCACATACATAACTTATAACGTTGTCTTTTATGAGAACAAAAGAGAATGTACAGGCAGTTCTTGTGGGATCTGTCTGTTTGTTTTTGTGAGTGTTTCGGGAGAGAGCTGTGTGATTATGATGATGTGTTGTCTATGACATCGTTAGATTCAGCAGCAGTTGCTCTTCTTGTTCTAAGCCAAACAAGAGAGCAGGAGATGGCTGATGAGGATGAAGATGGTGAGCCTTCTGAATCCTCAAAGCCACCCTGCCCCCACATATGTACAGCTGTGTGAGATTATGGAACGCACCTCTGGCAGACTGTGGCTGCCATTGGAGCAGGTTAAGAAAGAAACCGCTCGCGGACGGTTCGTTGAACGGTTCCTTTTTTGCCATAATTCTCCAGCTACTGTAAGCTTTTCATTCCTTCTTGATCTTCATACTGAGATCGAGAAGGCATGGAAGGACCTGTATTCAGCTCGCATTCATCAACATCAGCAGGTTAATTCGCTGATGTTGATGGAGTGAGTATGGATACGCGTCGACGCCTCCTACTGACGAGATGAGTGCAACTATCTCGTGATTTAGGTAGGCTTCAACGCTCTATACGCGGCAGCAGGTCAGGCGGGTGTTGCTTAAACACAATGTCTGTTTGTAAGCATATCAGTTAGACCTGCTGAGATTGGCTTGGTAGGTTTCTTATATTTATATCAGTTTCCTGTTTATGATGCGGACTAGGGCCCTGAAGTTCCATTAAGTTGGCTGGTACGATATATTATTAGGGTAGTACTTTGTTTTTCCCCTTTTTTGGATGTGTTGGCTTCAGATAATTAAGCCACCGTTCATATGTATTCAGATGTTGGTTGTAACTAGCCGCACTGTTAGCCACCTTTTGGTTTATTAGCTTTCTCCTCTGGTAAATGCTAGAGTTTTGAGATTAGCTTTCACTAACTTCAGATAGATCTATGTTTAGCGTCGGCCTTACAGGCCGCCTGACATTGTGTGCTTTAGAGGCTGTTGTTTTCTTAGCCCCAGGCAGATCTATGCTTATGTGTTGGCCTTATAAGCCCACAGCTATAGCTGGCCTAGGCTAGAACTAGGGTTTAGGCGGTCTGCTAGTAGCATTTACGCATTTTTTATACTACCTCTGTTATGTGAGTGTAGTTTTCCTAGTTCTGGCCTCCTCTTATCAGAGTTGTCAGGCCAAGACTCTTTGTCCCTTCGGTGTAGGTGCAAATTAGATAGCAGCTAAGGTAGCAGACTATTGCTAAGTCTCCCTGGTGCCGTTGTCTCAGGCGGTGTAGGCCCCTTTTCACTATGTGAATAGAAACTTTGTTGCTGTGGCCCCGCTCCCCAGAACTATCTAGTGGTGCTTTGACTTCAGTTTTTCCCCTGAACCCCTTGAACTATGTTCAAGCTTGAGTGATATAGTTGTAGCTTTTTATGAAAGCTCCTGTTCCCTAGGGTTCAGTACAAATTGTATCTGTTTTTGGTGAGAATTTCTGATGTGAAGTACCCACCCTGTATTTTTCAGGGTTGGATTAATAGTACTCCCTTGTTGTTTTTGTGCTTTAATATGTTAGTTCTGATTCCTGCCCTACACTTTGTGAGCTCAGTAACTAATACTGCCACAGGCTAGCACCCATGTGTTCTGGAGTAGTAGGCCTCACTTTGGCCTCCTTTAGAGTATGGTGATGTAGTTTGTACTCCCCTTGCTGTAAGGGTAAAAAGTGTTTTTACTGAGTACATTGCCTGTTGGAATGTATAAGCTCAGGTTGAGTTTAATAAGCTAACCTCACTACATAGTTTGGTTTTCAGTTATGGCTCCCTTAGAGCTTGAACACTGCCACAAGCTGACGCTCGTGTTGTGTGAAGTAGAAGGCTCCGTTTGGGCCTCCTTCAGAGCACAATAGCTTGTTGTATTTCAAGGCTTGTTGGTAGATGTTTCAGTTAGAGTTTGCTCACTTGGAAACTAGCACTGCCACAGGTTGACGCCCGTGTCATTTTGAAGTCGCAGGTCCTGTTTGGACCTCCCTCAGAGCATGATGGCGTAAGTTTGTACTCCTCTTGCTTAAAGAGTAAAAAGTGTTGTTGCTGAGTACATTGCCTGTTGGAATGTGTGGATAGAATTAAGCTCAGGTTGAGCTAAACTAGTTAACCTCACTGGATGGTTTGGTTTTCAGATTTGGCTCCCTTAGAGCTTAGACACTGCCACTAGCTGACGCCACGTGTCTTTCTGGAGTCGCAGGCCCTGTTTGGGCCTCCTTCAGAGCATGATGGCGTAAGTTTGTACTCCTCTTGCTTAAAGAGTAAAAAGTGTTTTTACTGAGTACACTGCTTGTGGGTATGTGTGGAAGGAAATTAGCTCAGGTTGAGTTAAACTAGTTAACCTCACTGAATAGTTTGGTTCTAAGGTTTGGCTCCCTTAGAGTTTATACTGCCACTGGCTGACGCCCATGTTATTCTGAGGTCGCAGGTCCTGTTTGGACCTCCTTCAGAGCATGATGGTGTAAGTCTGTACTCCTTTTGCTTAAAGAGTAAAAAGTGTTTTTACTGAGTACATTGCCTGTTGGAATGTGTGCTCAGGTTGAGCTAAACTAGTCAACCTCACTGGAAAGTTTGGTTCTCAGATTTGGCTCCCTTAGAGCATAGACACTGCCACTAGCTGACGCCCGTGTCATTCTGAAGTCGCAGGTCCTGTTTGGACCTCCTCTAGAGCACGGTGGCGTAAGTTGTACTCCTCTTGCTTTAAGAGTAAAAAGTGTTTTTACTGAGTACACTGCTTGTTGGAATGTGTTGAGGTAAACTGTAATATGTGGGCACTCTACAGTCTTATCTGCTAGTTATCAAGCGCTGAGTAGATCCTAGGATTGAGCAGAGTGTTACTCCCCTCATTGGTAAGGGTAAAAAGCGCTTAGCTGAGTCCTGCTCTCCAGGATGCCTGTCTCTACGCTCTGGTCTGAGTTGGTTACTGCCTCTTTTGCAGTCACTCTTACTGGATATCTTCTCTGAATAGAAATGTGATTGGAGACTCTGTGATCAGACAGGTTGTTGGCCAAGACTAGGTTTCTGTAAAGTAGACCAGGTCAGGCCTCCCTGGTGGCAATCGGGGTCGAGTATGTTCCCCTGACTAGTGACTGGCTAGGGTTCCTTCGGGCCGCCTGGCCACATTCCCTTAAAGGTACCCTCTTTTCTTTGTAGAGAAGTTTGGTTCCAGAAGCCTTTGAGCGGCCTTGGTAGGCCTTCTGCAGAAGGCCTCTTTGAGGCTTTTAGCTTGGGCTGTTGGCCATAGGGAATGCTGTCACTGACAGCCTATGTATGACCCGTAGGGGGAGTGGTTCTGGCACTTAAGTTGAAGCTGCTAGTTCTGACGTTGTCTAGCCATTTTTGGCATGCACTCCCCTCAAGCATGGCAGCGTGGGTATATTGTTCCCCAAAGCGTGTCAAACGCAGAGTTGAGTTCCCTTTCGAAAGGGAATGTCTCAGGTTACGTATGTAACCATGGTTCCCTGAGAACAGGGAACGAGACTCTGCGTTTCCTAGCCATGCATTGGGGCTGCATGCTGAACAGTCCCTTCAGACGATAATATACTGACTGGTTCTCTAGGCGCTCCTTATATACTTTCGGGTCGCACTATGATGATGCCATAGGCTGTCGCCGGCCAATAGGATTGTCGTGAGTTGTTATTGTTTTCAGACACCGGTTCACGCGGAGGCGTTCCCCAAAGCGTGTCAAACGCAGAGTCTCGTTCCCTGTTCTCAGGGAACCATGGTTACATACGTAACCTGAGACGCTTTCAAGTATGATGTACAATTGTTTTTGATTAAACTGGCTAACATGGACTTAAGAGATATATCCCCATTCTACAAAGCAGTTTTTAGAGCATGGACTTTAGTTTTTAAAGTTAAGAGGGATCTCTCAAACATCGGACTTTGGACAGAGAATGAAACTCTCTTTAATAACCCGCTGATACCAGCACAGGCACTGGAACCCAGGAGCATACAGAATGTAATGGCAAGAGCGGGGTTTACAAGAATTGCTGACCTAAAGAATGGTGCAAACTGGAAAAGTCCAGAGGAAATGTGCAACATGACAGACATCAAGTCTATAAGGATTACAAAGAGAATAATGGACGGAATTGTTTCAGCACTACCTTCTGTCTTCAGACAAAACTCAGAGGAAAATGAAGTTCCTGAACAAAACAGATGGAGTCTTTTTCCCCAAGTGGAAATTTCAGCAGTGGTGGATATAGAGCCAGAGGAAGGTTCTCTTCTAAATTTCAGGAATCCTGTGCTGGAAGGTTTCAATAAAGGCACTATATAATATCTGTGTGAAAGTGTCTCACTACAACGTACTTAAGGATTGCAAAGAGACAAAGTGGTCAGATTTGTTCGGACCAGAATCATCCCCTAGGGTCTGCTGGAGGTCCTCTTTTCCTATAGAGAAAAGCACTGCGGCTCTCCAATGGAGGGTTGTTCACTGGGCGGTAGCCACAAACAGACATGTGGCACACATTGACCCCACTGTAGGGGAAAGAATGTCCTTTTTGTGGCAATGAAGAGTCAATAGATCATTTGTTTTTAAATTGTTTAAGGTTAAGAGGATTGTTTCAGATCTTAGATGGGTGGGTTACAGATTTGGGGGTAGTTTTTAATAATAAACTTTTCATTTTTGGACCAAAATATGTTGCATCAGACAGTGTAATTATAAATAAAGGTGTGATAAAGTCTCTCTCTCTCTCTAATACTTTACAAAATACATTGAGTTTCAATAGAGGGACTCAACATTTCTTCGTAACTAGTTCTAAAGTGACGTTTTAGAATTAGTAACGGAGGCTTGGTCAAACTGTCCACTTGAGATTTGAATCTGTGGCAGAAAGAAGTAGTTCCAGGGTTCGTACAGATATGGTAAAGTGAAATTCCAGGACTTTAAAGGACTTTTTAAGCACCATTTTTTGGTTTTCAAGGACTACAATCAAGAGATCTCATTTATCAAACATATTCTTTATTTACTTTAAATTCTAAAAAAGTAAAAGGAAAATAGATAAAGAAAAATAAACTAATAAAACAAGATGGTGCAGTACAGCACATTAAAGTACTCAATTACTGTGGCAACTCTAAATATGAGAACATGAACAAAGTCAAAGTACTTTCGGTGCATTAAAAAGCACATACAAAGAGGTCATAAACTTCTTATTCGATTATTATTCAAAGATGTTATAACAGAAGAAAAAACAACAACAACAACAAAAAAACATTTTACAGAAGTATCCAACAGGGTTTTGTCATACAGTTCATTATTTTATGTGATTTGTACTGGTATTTCTCTTTGTTTTGTGTAGAAGCCCTGTCAAAGTGGTGCAGTTTAACAAATCTGTTTAAGTTCGTCTTTTTTGTCAGGGACTTTCTAAAACTATTAAATCTGATTGTGCATTCTCTTGATTTGGAGAAGGTCTCAGCTTCAGTGGCTGCCTTTTCTATTACTAATTCCAAGTGGGCAATTCAAGCCTCCTCTTTTCTTTCTCTTCGTTCCTCCTCTTGGTCTCTGCATTTGGTTTTCTCAGCTCTCTTTTCTCTCTGCTTGATGAGAGAATCCTTATATCTCTGTCGAGCTGCTTTACAACTGGCAATCTTTCTGGGAGTGATCTGAACTTTAACTCCTCCAACACTTGAGACAATCACAAACAAGTCTCTGTGATGCATTGCTTATATCCTTTTATTTTCAGTGCACATGGCTGCATTCACAGAAAATCCTTGTGTGACAGGTTAAGTGTCTTTAATTTTTGTTTTGGTTTTTTTTAATATTTGTTTCCATCTTAATGGTTGTGTATATTTCAAATGGGAAGACACGCCCACTGGCGTGGAGCTGCGTCCTGACATTGAGCACACCTGTGTGGTGCAATCACTGAAGTGTGTTAGTGGCTTTATAAAAAGCATGTCTAAGTCCTGTGTGCATGTTGTGTGGGCAGAAAAGGTCTTTGGGCTTATATTTCCTGTCGCTCAGGTGAGTCGCCTGATTTATTGCTCTTTTTCCACAGTTGCAGATCACAGTCTATGCTTAATTCTGAGGTTCTTTTGCGTGACGAATTTGTAGAGTGTGGGGAATTAAAACAGTTTGTATGCCGAAACCCTAGGGCTACTTTACTTGATGTTAGAGGGGAAGCTATTAGATGGGAATGGGAGGGCATGATGAGGGGTAATAGGGACCATAGTTTTTCAACCTCTTCTACCTGTGGGCTGCAGTATGGGGTTTATGGGTCTGTGCCAATGTCTACAGGCTCTGAATTAGCTGAGCTAAAAGAGATGCTTAAAAAGCAGCAAGAACAGTTAACCCGTAATGTGTCTTCGCTTCAGAATGCCCCAAGGAATTTCCATTCTACAACAATTACCGTTAATTGGGGTTCAGTTATCTGTAGGAGGTGCCAACAGCATGGCCATTTTGCCCGTGAGTGTAGTTCTCACAGTTTGTCATCAAGGGTTAATCCATCTCCCTCACATCCCCCTCAGCCAGGGTCCCAGCCCTCTGTTTCTTTTCAGGAAAACTAGAATCTTCTGTGCTATTGAGCCGCAGTTTAGAAGGGTATGTGTTTGGCTCAGATGCTGTTTTTCCTGATGTAGAGAACATGGCCCCCTTATTATTTCCATGCCCTCATGTGACTGTTAGCGTAGGTGGGTTGTTAGTTCCCTGTTTGTTAGACACTGGCTCAATGGTGTCAACTGTGGCTGAAAGCTTTATTTTTGAAGAACTTTGAGCCTTGGGGTTTGGAAAAACTTCACTCTTATCATTGGTTGCAGCTTAAAGCTGCCAATGGCTAGATATCCCGTACATAGGCTATTTAGAGCTGGATGTCGAAGTCTTTGGTAAAGTGATTCCTAAACGTGGCGTGCTCATAGTTAAAGATCCTCCAGGTACTACTACTCAGGTCTCTGGTGTTCTGGGCATGAATGTTATTCGAGAATGTTATAACGAATTGTTTGGACAATATGGGCCGGCCCTTTTTGAAGCAGCTTTAGTACAGCATGCCCCTAATTCTTGGCAACAAGCACTACAGAAATGCCATCAAGTTCAAGTAAATGCTCCTTTAGATTCTTCAGGCCAAGTTCGGGTTCGAGGAAGTAGGTGTATTCGTGTACCAGGCGGCACCATCAAGTTTATTCCTGCTACTTGTTCTCAGCAACATGCTGGATTGACTGTTGTGTTTGAGATACATTATAGACTCATTCCTCCCTCAGAATATGAGGCAATCAAGGCTCATATTAATCAGTTGCTGGAAACCCAAATTATAAGAGAAAGTAGCAGCCCCTATGCTTCTCCCATTGTCCTGGTAAAGAAAAAGGATGGCAGCCTGCGAATGTGTGTTGATTATTGTCAACTGAACAGTAAGACAAGAAAAGATTCGTTCCCATTACCAAGAATTGAGGAATCCTTGGATGCTCTTTCAGGCGCTAGGTGTTTCACTACAATGGAC
The DNA here is from genome assembly GCA_039654765.1 of Mylopharyngodon piceus. Classification (NCBI taxonomy): domain Eukaryota; kingdom Metazoa; phylum Chordata; class Actinopteri; order Cypriniformes; family Xenocyprididae; genus Mylopharyngodon; species Mylopharyngodon piceus. The sequence goes on from CM077451.1 coordinate 2,393,005, forward strand.
CTCGCTAGTGGCTACAATCAGGTCCCGGTGGTTGAGAAGGACAAGATAAAAACTGCCTTCTGTACACCTTTTGGGCTATATGAGTGGAGTAGGATGGCCTCCGGCCTAGGATGGCCTCCGGCCTGCACCTAGCACATTTCAGAGATTGATGGAGCGCATGTTTGGCTCGCAACATTTCCAATCATTGTTGCTTTATCTGGATGATGTTATAGTGTTCTCTTCCACAGTGTCTGAGCACTTGCAACTTCTGGAGGTGGTCCTGAAACATCTACAACAAGAAGGCTTAAAGGCCAAACTGGAAAAGTGTTCGTTCTTCCGGCCTGAGGTGAGCTACTTGGGGCACTTGATTTCTGACCAGGGGGTGGTGACTGACCCTAAGAAAATTGAGGCAGTTGCTAATTGGCAGCCTCCTCAGCAGGTCTCAGAACTTCGGTCCTTTCTGGGCTTTGCAAGTTATTACAGGAGGTTTGTGGAGGGTTTTGCCAAGCTGGCTGCCCCACTTCATCGCCTAGTAGCTGACCTGACTGGGGCCAATAGGAAGAGTACAGCCCGGTCTTGCAAGGAGGTTTGGACAGAGGAGTGTCAGCAGAGTTTTGATACCCTGAAGCAGCGGTTGGTGAGTGCTCCCCTGTTGGCTTATGCTGACTTCTCATTGCCATTCAACTTAGAAGTGGATGCAAGTTACAGCAGATTGGGAGCAGTCCTGTTGCAGGAACAGGAGGGCAGAGTTCGACCAGTAGCCTATGCTAGTCGGGGATTAAGACCTTCAGAGAGGAATATGTCCAATTATAGTTCCATGAAGCTGGAATTCCTGGTACTTAAATGGGCAATGACTGAGAAATTTCATGAGTATTTACTTGGACATAAGTGTGGTATACACTGACATTAACCCTCTGAGTTACCTCAATACCATTAAATTGGATGCTTTAGAACAGAGGTGGGCTGCTCAACTTGCCACCTTTGATTTCAGCATCAAGTGTCGTTCTGGACGCAGTAATCGGAATGCTGATGCACTCTCACGACAGCACCCTGCTGGACCTGTACTGGAAGGTATGATTCCAGGAAGTTCTCTGCCCGAGCCTCTCCAACAAGTCGCTTCCATCAGACCTCCGAATGAATGTGTACAAGCATCTATCACCGCTTTCCCTGGCCATATTTCTGCAGATTTGCGTGGGCTGCAGGAAGCAGATGCAGTGTTGGGAGTGTTTCTGAAGTTGTGGAGAAAGGGGAAATATCCTTCAAGTGAAGAGCAGCAGGGGTTGTGCACAGATGTAGGTAGACTCCTGAAACAGTGGAAACGGCTAAGGATGAAAGATGGCGTATTGTATCGCCAGTGCCACCATTCCCAGGGTGGTGAGGCCTTTCTTCAGCTTTTGCTCCCAGCATCTTTAAAGACTATAGTGATGCAGCAGCTTCATGATGAGCATGGTCATCAGGGAGTGGAATGTACAACAGAGCTGGTGTGACAAAGATGTTTTTGGCCAGGTATGTCTGAGGATGTGAAGCGATGGTGCCAACAATGTGAACGCTGTACTGTTGCTAAGGATGTCTTCCCTTGAACCCAGACATAAATGGGCCATTTGCTAGCTTCAAGCCCTAACCAAATCCTGGCTATTGATTTTACATTGATTGAGCCATCACAGAATGGAATGGAGAATGTTCTTGTCCTGACTGATGTGTTTTCCAAATACACCCAGGCGGTGCCTACTCGTGACCAGAGAGCATCTACGGTGGCAAAGGTGTTGGTTAATGAGTGGTTCTACAAGTTTGGCGTTCCCAGTCGCATCCACTCAGAACAGGGAAGGAACTTTGAAAGTATCCTTTATTGTGTGAGTTGTATGGCATTGAATGGAGCCGGACCACTCCAGCCCATCCTACTGGAATTGGTCAATGCGAGCGATTTACTGCGCACCCTGCCCTCTTGCAAGAAGAAAAACAGGGCTGCATATCTCCCTCAAGTAGTTTTCTCCTATAATACTACCCCACACCAGTCCACAAGCCAATCTCCATATTTCTTAATGTTTGGGCAAGATCCACAATTGCCCGTTGACATTCTCTTGGGTAGAATTGAGGCTCCCAATCAAGGTAGTGTTCACAACTGGATTTATGACCATCAGGCTAGACTTAAAGTGGCCTTTGATGGGGCCAGAAGTCACATGAAGGCTGCAGCGGGCTGTAGAAAAGAGAGACATGATCGGAGAGTACAGGATGACCCCTTAAGTCAAGGTCAGTTGGTGTACTTGTGGGACCTTTGTGTGAGAGGCCGGGCAAAGATTCAAAATTGCTGGAGTTCTGTGGTCTACAAAGTGCTGCAAGCCCCTACACCTGGTGGGTCTGTGTACACCATTGCCCCTGTTGATGATTTGGAAGAAGTTAGACATGTGCATTGTACTCTGTTAAGAGCTCAACCATCTGGGCAGAATTTAGCAGAGCCTTCTAGCTCCCTTTCAGAATCTAATCAAGCCTCCATAGAATCTGCAGAAGATCTTAATTTAAAACTAGGGGGTAGAATGTGACATGTTAAGTGTCTTTAATATTTGTTTTGTTTTATTATTATTATTTGTTTCCATCTTAATGGTTGTGTATATTTAAAATGGGAAGACACGCCCACTGGAGTGGAGCTGCGTCCTGACATTGAGCCACCTGTGCGGCGCAATCACTGAGGTGTGTTAGTGGCTTTATAAAAAGCATGTCTAAAGCTGGGCATACACTGTACGACTTTCGTCCGATTTTGAGCCGAATTCTGACTTGTGTGACTCTTTTTTTGAGTCAGTCTGATTTTCATCTTTGTCGTGCGTCATTTGTCGTGCAGTGTTCGTGCAGTGTACATGGGAAAACGAGAGGCGATAAACCTCTCCCGACCGGCAGTCGGATGGTTGGATTAATTTCTGGCATGTCAGAAATTTTGGTCGCCCCTCGTGCTGATATCGCACAGTTGAAGCAGAGATTCGAACCGATTGCCCTGAACTTTGTGTTTTTTCCCTCACTGCGCCTGCGCAAAAACAGAAATTAAACATTTCATTAATGCAGCCAGAAAAAACAACAACAACAACAAAAAAACTGTTGCTTACCTCCAGTTCGTGTTGCATAATGGATAAAATTAGGCTACCCATGTCTTCCAAGCCACCTGCGTGTACATAGGCCTATACACCGGCGCCTCTTGTATAAATGTACTTGATCATTAATTTACTTGTTTCACTTTTCACTTTCTATTTACTAATTTAGGCTATTTAATATTTACTTAATTTTATTATCACGGGAAAGGTGAACCTTTGTCCATCATTTGGCAATTGGTGGTAAAGAAAAATGTCACATCACATTGGAATATAAATCCTACTTCAACACGCTGATAACGGTAGGCTATGTCTTAATTTATTTTCTTAATATTTCTTTTGTGGCCAATATTCTGTACGTAGTGGGAAAAAAATGAGAAGAAGTATTTCGTTTAATCAAGTTGTTTTTGAAATAAAGCTGCTTTTCATTAACTGATTATCAGTGTTCGGACACATTATATTCACATATATCATTTTCAGTGAGGAGTAAGCTAATCTATCAAATATTTTATTATCCTCGCAGCGCGTCGGTTATGCAGTGACTCGCTATGAAATTAGCCTCTTGAATTGTAGGCTAATATAAATTTAATAATAAAAGTAGGCCTACCCTAATAATAATAATAATGATAATAATAATAATTTAGCCTAATATATAAATTGGAAATGCTAAATTCTCTTAATATCCATAGCTGATGCTTTTGACGATATCTCTGGAAACATGGGGTGAATTTGGGTAATCTGGGACATTGGGTAATGTAGGACACCTAAGCTCCAGTGTGTTTATTTTCTGTTCTAACAAAATTTAGTCAACAGGACTTTTACTATAGGTTTAGCAAGGATGTCATGTGACTGAAATTACATGACTTCTTGGGGGTGATGCCACAGAAAGGGGCAGTAACCTTGCTGAAATTGCACAGAAATCGCACAGTGTATAATCAGGGTATCTTCCGTTCATTCATTTTTTTATTTAATATTGAAATCAGAAAAATGAGAAAAATGGTACTTTTTTTCGTTTTTCATTTTTAAAAAGAAAATGAAAAAAAAAAAAATTGGCTTGATTTTTCTTTTTTTTTGTTCTGGGATTGGAAACGAATAATCAGCTTGAATATTCGATCTCTACATGTGGGCGGGAATGAAACGCCTCTTTCCGCTGATTGTTCAACGAGACATCAAACCATGTCGTCATCAGTTGTTCATCGGTTCCGCTCAACAGAATAAAAGTCCCTCACTCTACAGCTGTATGGATTCTTAACGCATTTATTGCAACTATATTTCATCTCTTTCTCATAAATATTAGTTTACTTTGCAGCTGCACATAAACTAACCCCTAGCCTACAACGTTGGCACACTGCCTGTTTTATTTAACTGGCCAACTATAAAAATATGTGTGGCAAAGCTGCTAGACGCACTGGGCAGCAAATTTACACTGTTATACAAGCTGTACACTCACTACTTTACATTGTAGCAAAGTGTCATTTCTTCAGTGTTGTCACATGAAAAGATATAATAAAATATTTACAAAAATGTGAGGGGTGTACTCACTTCTGTGAGATTATATATACACACATATACATATATATATATACACACACACACACCAACAACAACAACACCACAATAGTATGTATTTAGATAGATATTTAAATTATTATTATCATAATTAAAGCAAGGCAAGTTTATTTGTATAGCACATTTCATACACAATGGTAATTCAAAGTGCTTTACATAAAGAAGAACCAAATACATAATAATAAAAATGGAACGCATAAGAAATAGAAATAACAGTAAAAACAGAGAATTCCGCTATCTGGATGGAAGAGTTAGGAAGCATCAGGGATTTTTCTGTTGTCCGTCAGAGCGGATCTAAATGGATCTATCCATCAGAGCGGACCTAAATGGATCTTCCTCACGCAGAGGGATAACTATTTATATTTGTCAGGTAGCTGTGCGTTTAAACAGTACCCTTACAGACAAATCTTCCTGGACTAACTCTGTCAGAGCTCCATCCAGAGATAACAAATGCTTACTTCCTAATTTTCCCAGCTCTTTCAACCAGACAGCAAGATTTAAAATGCATTAAAAGTCAGAAATAAAAAGATGATACATAAAAGATATAAAATGCATTAAAAATGAAATAAAAACAAGAAAAAGAATTAAAAGAATAAAAAGATAATATGTATAAAATAAAGTGCAAACAGTTCGGACATAGCACAGTGCTCAATCAGTAAATGCATAGATAAAAAGATATGTTTTAAGTCTGGATTCGAATGTGGCTACTGTTGGAGCACATCTGATCTCTTCTGGAAGCTGGTTCCAGCTGTGGCTGGCGTAACAGCTAAAAGCAGACTCTACTTGCTTTGAGTGAACCCTTGGTATTTCTAAGTGACTTGATCCTGATGATCTGAGTGATCTGTTAGGTTTATATTCTATGAGCATATCTACAATGTATTGAGGTCCTAGGCCATTGAGTGATTTATAAACAAGTAACAGTACTTTAAAATCAATTCTAAATGCAACTGGAAGCCAGTGCAAGGACCTGAGGACTGGTGTGATGTGTTCATATTTTCTGGTTCTGCTCAGAATCCTGGCAGCAGCTTTCTGTACGAGCTGCAGCTGTCTTACTGTTTTTTTGGGAAGGCCAGTGAGGAGTCCATTACAATAATTCACCCTGCTGGTGATGAAAGCATGAACAAGTTTCTCTAAGTCTTGACTGGAGACAAAGCATCTAATTCTTACAATATTTTTGAGATGATAATATGCTGATTTAGTTATTGTCTTTACATGGCTACTGAAACTCAGGTCTGACTCCAAAATCACACCAAGATTCCTGACTTGATTTTTAGTTGTTTGACCCCTAGAGTGAAGGTATGTGTTCACTTTGAGAACTTCATCTTTGTTTCCAAACGCAATGACTTCAGTTTTGTCTTTGTTGAACTGAAGAAAGTTTAGGCACATCCAATTTTTAATTTCATCAATGCATTGGCACAGGGAGTCAATGGGGCTGTAGTCGTTGATAGGGCTAGGTAAATCTGGGAGTCATCTGCATAGCTGTGATATGCAATTTGGTTCTTTCTCATTATTTGGCTCAGTGGCAGCATATATAGGTTGAACAGGAGGGGTGCAAGTATTGAACCTTGAGGGACTCCGCATGTCATGGATGTCCACTCAAACTAATGGTCACCGATACTCACATTATAACCTCTCCCTTCTAAGTATGACCTGAACCATTTAAGGACCATCCCAGAAAGCCCAACCCAGTTTTCCAGCCTGTCAAGAAGTATGTTGTGATCGACAGTGTCAAACGCAGCACTGAGGTCGAGTAATACCAGCACTGATAATTTACCTGTATCTGTGTTTAGGCGAATATCATTTATTATCTTTATGAGCGCTGTCTCTGTACTGTGATGCGGTCGGAAGCCAGATTGAAAGTTGTCAAAGTATCCATTCAAGCTTAAGAATTTGTTCAGCTGATTGAAAACAACTTTTTCAATGATCTTGCCTATGAAAGGAAGATTTGAGATTGGTCTGTAGTTGCTCAATATGGTGTTATCCGGATTGCTCTTTTTCAGGAGGGGCTTAACAACTGCAGTTTTCAGGGATTTTGGTAAAGTCCCAGAAAGAAGTGAGGCGTTTACCACTTCTAGGAGATCTGCTTCTAAACAGTTAAACACGCTTCTGAAAAAAGATGTGGGAAGTGTGTCAAGGGTGCAGGTTGATGTTTTAAGGTGCTGTACTGTTTCTTCCAAAATTTTACCATCAATTGCTTCGAAATCAGACATAATAGCTACTTTCTGAGGTTGTGATCTGATCCGTTTTACCCCAGTGCAGCTCAAGGATGTGCTGATTGCCTTTCTTATATTATTGATTTTCTCAGAGAAGAAGGAAGCAAACTCACAGAATTTGCTGTCTGAGAGCATTTCACTGGGAATCTGACTTGGGGGGGTTTGTTAGTCTCTCTACAGTAGCAAAAAGAGTGCGGGTGTTGTTTAAGTTTCTGTTTATAATATTTGAGAAGAAGGTCTGTCTAGCTTTGCTTAGTTCCACTTTGAAAGCATGAAGGATATCTTTATAGATGTTATAGTGGATTTCAAGTTGTGTCTTTTGCCACATGCGCTCAGCTTTTCTGCATTGTCTTTTCATATTTTGCACTGCTGTTGAGTTTCTCCAAGGTGCTTTTTGTCTGCCACTCTTCTTCCTGGCTTTCACAGGAGCAATGTTATCAATAACATTCTTTACTTTTGAGTTAAAAGAATCAAGGAGAGAATCAACAGAGTCTGCAGATATGCTTGGTGTCAAAGATATAGCCTTCATAAACAGTACACTAGTATTCTCATTTAAGATCAAAAGTCCTCAACAAAGACTGGAGAGTATTTTGGAGGCCTGTAAATAACTATAAGTAGAATGCGAGGAGCACCTTTTAACACAATACCCAAATATTCGAAAGACAAGTAATCACCAAATGACACTTGCTTGCATTGATAGACATCTTTAAATAGAGCAGCTACACCTCCACCTCTCCTAACAGCTCTGCAGACACTCATAAAAGTAAAGTTAGGAGGGGCTGTTTCATTGAGGATTGTTGCACTGCAGCTGTCTTCTAGCCATGTTTCATTTAGAAGCATAAAATCTAGGTTGTTTGTGGTTATTAAGTCGTTGACTAGAAGTGATTTATTTTTAAGTGAGCGGATGTTTAAAAGTGCTAACTTAACAGTCTTACTTTCTGTCTCTACAGTAATCTTAGTTTGACGTGTAATAGGCAGCAGATTAAATGGGTTTGCCAAACGGTTTGAGAAGGCCTTAGGCTTTCTATCACGTAATAAATCAGAAATAGAGAAAGCAACAGGCACACTGGGTTCCCGCTTGTTCTGTAAACATTTGACAGAGTCACTGTTATCATAGCGAGGACCCAACACACATCACTGAGAGCTGCTATCAGTTGTTTTTGGTTCACCTAGAACAGATGGAGGAGGATGTGGGCCCTGGCGTTGTGGCAGAGGCCGAAGAGCTCTCACAGGAGGAGAGGGAGGCCAAGCTGGGCCCACAGGCTTGGTGGTTGTGGGGCTCGCCGCTTTTTTGTCGATATCTGGGGGCTCGCAGCAAAAGAGTGGGAGAGTTTGGTTCCAGCATACACCAGTTCCTCCATTTTCTCTGAGAAACACAGAAGAGGGGATGCTGGAGAGAGGGATAACGTGTCCGGTGAGAGGGGCTGTTGCTCTGGTGTTACCGGAGGCTGTAATATGTTGTCCTGGCTTCCCTGGCTTTTCCCGAAAGTCGTCCTTGGGTGCTGAATCTTGGAGCAGTTCTAACACGTCACTGTCTATTGGTGAGCTCTGTGGGCAGGGCTCAGTCGGGATTGTGTCCGTGAGCAGTGGTTGTTGTGGCTGCGTGGTGTTATCATTGTCCTTGTGGGATGTGTCAACCGCATGTCCATTGAGGTGCTGAAATGAAATCCTGTGGTCAGTTGTACTCTGTCCAGGTGTGTTTGTGCCATTCAGATTGAGTGGATTTGCACACACTGCTGAAGGATGATGGAGGGAGAAGTAGATATTGTCCTTTAGCACTCTTGAGCCCAGTTTGTTTGGGTGCAAGCCATCATGTGTGAACATTTGTCTCTGACTCCAGAAAAGATTGAAGTTGTCGATGAAATTCAGTCCCTTTATGTTGCAGGTTTTTTGCAGCCATGTGTTAAGCCCAAGCAACCGTGAAAATCTATTTGTTCCTCTTGGAGTGGTCCACTGATGAGCGACTGAACTTTTAGTCTTCTAAGCGTTTCAAAAAGTTCATTGAAATCCCTTTTAAGGAGTTCTGACTGCTCTTTCCGAATATCATTCTTCCCCACATAAATGATTAGTCGATTTGCAGTCTTATATTTCATCAGAATGTTCTTAAGTTCCCTGTTTACATCAGAAACTGTTGCTTGTGGAAGGCAGCATGTAGTTGTATCCCTGCTGCTAATGTTTCTGATTATGGAGTCACCCACTATCAGAGTCCTGGGCTTGGCTGCACTATGAGCTGAGTGCCGCTGTCTGCTCGACCTTGAGCGGCAGTTAGCATCGGTGTTAGCTGCTGGCTGATTTGATCTGTTTGGGGATTCCTCACCCACATTCATCACGTCTGGAGATTCCTCATCCACATTCATTAACACTTCAAATCTGTTCTCCAGATGTATTGGCGGTGGTAGGGAACCAGTGTTTGGGGTAGAGGATGCTACTGCAGCAATATGTGATACTCGTGACAATCTGATGTCTCGAGTGCCTTTGGGTCTCACTCCCTGTTTGTACCATTGATTATTATGTTGATCAGTTACGGCACTCAGTATGGCCTGTTTAGGAGCATTAGATTCATGGGACTCGGCTGTGTTGCTGAGGACATCCATGACGAAGCGCTGTTGTGTGTTCCTTCTGGTTTGGTAGTCCCGCAAGTAACTTTGTTTCAAGAACTGCAATCCTTTGTAGAAGTCTGTGGCAGTTTGTGCAGCAGGTAGATTCTTCAACCAGAAGAGGCATATTATTTCTCATCCTTTTGAATGTAGGCAGCTGTGTTTTCCCAACTCCGGAATGTAAGCTGATGGCTGCTGTCAGTGGGAGGCTGGTTTGATAAAAATTCCCCCTTTTTTTGTAGCAATCTTCCAGTTAAAAAGTTTGTTGGTGCCAAGATTTGTCGTTTGAGCACTGTGCTGATTTGCTGTAGTTAAAATTAGGAGATAAAATATAAAAGCAATAGAGCAAAGTGCGGAGCTGTAAGCAAGAGCATCCAAACAGTAGCGAAGCAGGAAGATATCTTTGCAACAAACACAGAAGAGACAAGCATTATTTTTGGCATCTGTAACCTAAATATCACTGCATGTCCTTTGCTTTGTGTAATAACGTATACAGCTACATTTGAGGAAGAGTGGAAACCCTTTACATGTGCTTGCGCTCATAACCGCTGAACACAAACAATGATCAAATGCACATCTTCGTCTGTTCTCCAAAATGTAATCAAATGTATTTCTGCAGGCGTGTGTAAACTGGTTAACTGTGTTCAACGTTACGCAAAGGCGTTTATTTTCAAGACGAACAGGTCAGCAGTGCCGCCACTGCACCCACAAATTACCGCGGGACGGCGGGTGTTCATTTCATACTCCCTGAACAATGGTACCTTAATGTATAAATTAGGATATATGTCCAAAAAATGGTAAAGAAATGCTACATACTTTGTAGTGGTGTTATCGTGGTGTAATAATCTGTTTGGTTGTAAAATGTAGGCTATTGGCTGTATGAAATTAAATCAAATGAAATCAATAGGCCTACCTGTGGAATTGTTCACAGACAGCATATACAGTTCAACTAATAAAGATCTTCATCGCTGGCAAACAATAGGATGCATTTGCACATTTGCTTTTAATTGACTGTAGGCCCACTGCCACTTCATCCGACGCTCCGAGTGAGAAACCGCTTCAGATGATTCAGTGCGTGCAGGGAACTGAAAAAAATCATTCAAAATGATTCGCAAACCAATTTAGACAGTTTTGCCAACTTGTTTAATCAAGTCTTTGAACAGAATTGATTCAAAAGAGTGATTCATTTGAGAATGGGGCATCGTTCATGAAAAAAGAGACAGCGCGCTTGGAATAACCTACGTATTTCTTAACATGTACAGTATTGCATTAAAATAAAGTAACGAGAGGAACGTCGCCCAGCGTAGCGAAATAAAAGTACACATTTTTCATTAGAAATGTACTCAAGATAAAGTACCCATATTTAAATCCACTCTTAAAAGTACAAATTTTCCAAATAAAAAATACTCAAGTAAATGTAACGAAGTAAATGTACTTCATTACTACCCACCTCTGGTTTTTGAATATATGATGATATCATCGATATACACGAAACAACTTTTTCCCAAGGATTTCCCTCAATACCGTCTGCATCAACCGCTGGAAAGTGGCTGATGAGTTCCGTGCTCCAAACGGCATGGTCTTAAATTGAAACAGACCTGCTGTCGTTATAAAGGCTGTTTTCAACTTCGAATCTTCTGCCATCTCCACCTGCCAATAACCTGACTTCAGGTCTAAGGAGGAGAACCACGTTGCTCCATCTAAGGACTCCAAGATGTCATGTATCACGGGCATAGGATATGCATCAGGAATGGTCTTACTATTTACCTTCCGATAGTCAACACAAATTCAGAATGTTCCATCAGTTTTCTCTACCAGGACTACAGGTGACGACCAACGAGAGAGAGAGGGTTCAATGATGTTTTCTTTCAACATCTTTTCTACTTCTTCCTCAATAATCTTCCTTTTAAATGGAGAAACCCTATATGCCCTGGATTTTACTGGAATTCCATCTGATGTCTGAATTTGATGTTTCACTACAGGCGTTTTTCCCAATTTTCCTGACGTCACATTCGGCCATTCCTGCATCAGCTGCTGCACCTCGGAAGGGAACAGATCTTCAACCACCATTCCCGGCTCATCCTTTCTGGTTCTTAAAAAAGGAATAACACTGTTCCTCAGTTATAGGATAATACAAGTTGAGATTGCTTTGGGGATCACTTGATTTCCACTTGATCTTTTGATAAAAGACGGTTATTGGCTACAGATAAAAGGATAACCAGAGTCACCTCTTTTAGGGTAGTTTGTAACACATTTGGGAGAAATCAAAGGTAGCACCAACATGACTTAAAAAGTCTAACCCCAAAACTGCAGGAAAGACCAGGTGGGAGTCTTCCATTATATACAACTTCACCTTCCCACTTTCTTGGTGCCAGTCATACTTCAGCTCTACTTCCCTTTGATTGATGCATCTTGCCATCAGCCATCATAAAGTTCTGTTTAACATTCTGATTTTTATCATGCATACCTGCAATCTCCTTCCATCGGCTCTCTTGCATGAGAGTAAAAGCACATCCTGTATCCACCACAGCCTCAACCTGCCATCCATTCAGTATGATAGGGACCACCAGAAGTGGTGCTGGATTCATTTTACTCCAATGGTGATGGCGCTGAATCACTGATAGACCTGCTGATACATTTGAAGCAACTGGTTTGTTAGATACTCTTTTATTTATCTTTTCTTTGCTAGCTTGGTCATTGACTTTTTGCCAATAAACTTTGATGCTCATGCAATCTTTTTCCACCATGGATCCAATCTTAACTAATTGTTCCACCGAATGTACAGTGCCCCTCAAGGAACCTGCTATTTTGGGGTTGATGTTATTGAGGATTTTGTTCACAAGCTCTTCCTCACTCAACACAGGTTTCCATTTAATGCACAAAGTTCTGTAATCATATGCAAAGTCTCTGAGTTTTTGTCCAGGTTGCTGCACCATCATTCTCAAATTCTCCTCCACTTCACTCATATAGTCTGCAGGGAAAAATGCTGCCATGAAAGCTTCTTTAAATGATTTCCAATCATAGACTTTACATTAGGCCGCACTCCACCAACTCAAGGCTGAACCTTTTAAAACCGTACTCAAGGTCCCAAGAAGCTCAGGCCATGAAAGAGGTTTTACCTCCATGTAGCTTTCACAGCGTTCTAAGAAATGCAATACATATTAGTCTGAGATACATTAGTAACAGGCTCAAAATGGGTTTGAGAAGTTGTGGTAAGTAACCGTGGAGAAGTAGGGGTACTACAGAACTTAACTTTCAGCAGCTTCTTCTCCCACTTTTCATCTCGATGAAGCAAACAATTCACCACTTCCCTTTCCAACCTTTCCAAACCCTGATTCCAAGTTAGAAGAAAAATGTAGAGAATGATATCAATAATTTGCCTCAAACTGGTCTCTCTATTTAGAGAGCTATTAATGGCATCAGTTAGTTTAGTTTCTAATGCTTGTATCTGTTCTTTTACATTCCCAACTTCAGTTTTCATTTGTACCATTTCAGTTTGTGACAAAACATTTACAACACTTCTTGGCTCATCATCATCATCATCAGACTCATCTCTATCAGAAGTAACATATAATGAACTTAACATAGAAGATATTTCATTGGCAGAGCTCCTTTTTGTTACAAAAGATTCAGCAGAAAAATCTGGCTCATTACACTTTTGTTCTTTGTCATGTTGCTCTACATTTACCTCATTACCATTCTCCATCATCCCCAACAATATACAAAACACTTGCAACTTCCCCGTATGGGCCACCAATCTATAACACTCTCAATATTAGTGAGGTTACATCAATAAAGAGAAAAATAGTTCAGTCATTTTCATATGCAAAGATGTGTATTATACCAACACCCAAATTATATACATTTCATTTATCAACCACATGATCAAAGTCCACCATTTTGTAATATATCATAGTCCCCATAGTCTTTGCACAAACAGCTGAATCGCGTATCTCTTACCATGAATTTGGTTAGTCCCAGACAAATGTACCCCAGTCCTTTGTGCTGCGTTATAATAAAAGGTCCAAACAGTCACGAAACGCCCAAAAACACACAAGTAAATCCTGCCAGCGAGGCATTAGCTGCAAACAAGGATATCCACCTGGTAAACTAGAGGTCCATCAATTGGAAAAGTTCCCGGGAACAACAACACACCACATATTGGTTCCTACCCCCTTATACACATATAAAATCGGCATTCATGAAGAAAATCACCAGACAGGAAGAGACAAAAACAGGAAATAATACACGCGTCCAGCACAGCATTATAGGAAATGGAGTCAAAAGAACATTATAGTATTAATCTTAATACATTCTTACACAACAAGCCTGGTTTCTCCCAAGGTTTTTTTCTCCATTTAAACACCTATTTGCCACTTGTCTGCCACCTGATGTCACCTGATGGAGTTTGGGTTCCTTGCCGCTGTCGCCTTTGGCTTGCTTAGTTGGGGACACTTGACATTTGACTTGACATTTGATATTCAACAGTGCTTTGATCTGCCTGCATTGACACTATTCTTTAAGAGCTGCTGTGCAGCCAAATAATGTACCAGTTATCAATGTAAAGCTGCTTTGACACAATCTACATTGTAAAAAGCGCTATATAAATAAAGGTGACTTGACTTGACTTGACAACACACTGACATAAATTGAATATCAATAAGTAGAGTGCTACACACTTACTGAACGAGTACAGCAACTTAAAACATGTAACTTACCTGCTCTCAAAAAATAAATATATTACATGTTTTATTAGACAAGGGAACAACTGTTTGGTTACATTTATAGTCAGAAAACAAATTATTGTTATATAGCTCTGTCCCGTATTAAGCGAGGTACGAAGAATGGACCCGTGGTCTTGCTGTGTGTATTGGTGCATTATTTTGATACATGGCACCACCTTCAGGGTACGACATTTGAACCATTGGGTGCACATGGTCCTCCAAAATGGTTTGGTAGTCTTTGTCAGTGACACACCCATCTTTGCACAAGTAGTAGGCCTAGAGAATCCCATCATATTACATCCCAGACCATCACTGATCCACCCCTGTGCTTCACTTTGGTCATGTAACAGTCTGGGTGGTCAGTTTCTTTGGTGCTTCTCCACACTAATTCTCCTGGGTGTGGGAAAGACAGTGATAATGTGGTGGTATAGTGACATTACCCTGGGTACCGTGGCTCTCGATACACCAAAAAAGACTAGCTGTCTTGGTCACAGATGTGACCGGGGAGAACTCTGATGTGTCTCCTATTATGTTGTGTGGATTGCAATATTTTATGTACAGCTGTGCTATTGCCCTGCTAATTCAATATTTACACTCTGCTCTTATTGATGGGATGTGAAATTAGAGAAGATTGGCCACCAGGCCATGCATACGTAGGTATGAAACCTCCAACACATATATTTGCCAGCGTTTCAATTTCATTGTCCAACCCCTGTGTGTATTGTCACGTACACAAGTTTCTTCTTTTCTTATTTGTACAGTATTGTTGATGCCAAGATTGGTATATGTGAAAATTTTAAGAAAAAAAAAAAAGATCTTTTTTGAGCCTGATCCATTTTTAAAAATTAATTCAAGTGCTTGTTTTCCCCTAACGGAATCTATAGTTTAACTTTTTTCATGCTGAAACAAAGTGTTGCTAAATTGTTTGAGAACCAAGATTGTCTTTGTAACGTCTTTGTAACGTCTAATATATAAACCCAACAGCAAATAAAATATCACAGGCTGACATTTTTATGCTGTATTCAGTTTATTGCAAGCAGTCAATGCTTCAGAGCAAGATAATACTGAGAATAAGGAACACTCTTCACAGATAATGGCTACAATTACTCAGGCTCACTCCTTTCAAAGACAGTGAATGTCATTTGATGAGTGTGGATTCAGGAAAGAGAACGAGCATATGTCGATTGTGGTTGTCTCTGGTTTGAACCTCTTGGCCCCCTGTGGTTAGCATGCTGTTCTGGATTTCCAGAAGTAGTTCTTGCAGCCTGGCTTTCGCTCTTTTTCTCCATTGTCTCTCCTCATTAGGTCCAGTCCACTCTGTAGTAATCCCAGAGATGGGCTGTCAGACTGGATGGCTGCTGGGTCTGAGTTACTGAGCAACCACTGGAGCTCTGGAAGGGAGTATCTCTCTGGCATCTGAAGAATTAAAGCATTTTTTTTTTTTCAGGTTGGAAAGAGGAATCAATACTTTATTATGCCTAAAAACAACAATATGTGCTTCCAAGATGGTGTATTACTTTTATTCTAATGAATTGAGGTTTTGAGTGTTACCTTAAAAGCTTACCTCTTCATCAGCTGAAGTGCCATGAGATGCCTGTAGCGCAGAGTTCATAATCATGTGAGATCGACTGCCTGATATGATGCCTGCTGTCATGGCCAAACAGAACAGGGAGACGGTGAGGTGAAGTTGGGAGGAGGCCATCTCTGCTGTCTTGTTCAAGGATGTGGCTTGTTCAACCTTGGTTCAAGCCTCTCAGCTGCACTGTGCTCCCTTAGTGTGTTCTTGCTTATCTGGACTGCTTTTTATACTGGTACCTCCTCCTGCAAGGAGTTAAAATTAGTTGCGCACTGAGAAGTTTTACAATTTAAATATTAACAAATTAAACTGGTCCCAGCTGGTATCTTCTGGTCAGATGTAACTTCAATTACAGCTACATCTTGTTTCCATCTTCATGGAAGTAATTTTTTTTTTTTTTTCCCTGCTGTCTAAACAAAGTGCATCCAAACGAAGCAGGACCCCTAATAAACCACTAATTAGCCCCCATTACATTGATCTGTTGCTAGAGTGACCTCCCTACCAAAGTTTCTGGGTCATAAATTCTTGACAGCTATCATTGGCAAATGGATGTTACCAGGAAACGGGTCAAAGAACACACTTTTTTGAACAGGTTCTTATTTCCTTACATCTGGGAAAAACAAATTCTAAGTGACCATTTTCTGCATGCGTTTACTGCTTGAGTTTCTTGTTTATGTATTTTCCCACTGTGGATTGTCTTGGTGAAATTTATGAATATGTATTGTTGATGAAAATATTTACAGAGAATGCTGTGTGTAAATGCTGTGTACAAGCCATAATTCATTCCGGCACTCTTACACTTACATTCTCCTTTCACATACATACATTTTTACTCTCACACACTTACATTCTCCTTTCACATATATACAATTTTACTCTCACACACATTCTCCTTTCACATACATACATTTTTACTCTCACACACATTCTCCTTTCACATACATGTGTATATTTTGGGTTGTTTTTAGCCTAAGGGCTGGGTAAACATAGGACAGAACACAGGTTGGGCTAATTTTACTCAGCAAATTGGGTTCTACTCTCACACACACTTACATTCTCCTTTCACAAACATATATTTCTACTCTCACACACATATTCTCCTTTCACATACATACATTTATACTCTGACACACACTTACATTTTCCTTTCACATACATAAATTTTTACTCTCACACATACTTACATTCTCCTTTCACATACATGTGTATATTTTAGGTTGTTTTTAGCCCAAGGGCTGGGTAAACATAGGAGAGAACACAGCTTGGGCTAATTTTACTCAGCAAATTGGGTTGTTTATTTACCCAGCATAAAGGGTTTATTTTATTAATTATTTTTTCTATGATATATCTTATTTAGTACTTACAGATTAAATAATCTAAACCAGTGGTTCCCAACCTTCTAAGCCTCAAGTACCCCCATAACTCCATCAATAAGGCTCAAGTACCCCTTTATCAACACTAAACCAAAGTAAATGCAGCGTTTATATTTTAATGCAGTTGTCACAATTACCTAATTTACCAATGAACCAGTTTTATTGATTACAATTCAGACTTGAAAATATTGGGAACATTTGAAAAAGAAACACAATGTAATGTAATTGGACATTCAAGCACTTCAAATGTTATTTTGAATATGATGACAAAAAACATTATTTATACATCCTTCAGAGATTGTTCTCATTTGTAAAACTGAAAGTTTCAAGATGTAGGAAATCCAACATTTGATTGAAAAAAAAAAGAAAAAAAAGACAAAAATACCACTATAACCAGTAGATGGAGGCAGATAAGCACTTATTGGCTTATATTAGCCATTTCCCCCCTCCAAGTTCAGCACTTTCCCCGTTTCACAGACAAGGCTTAAGCTAGTCCTAGACTAAAATGCATGTTTGAGCTGTTTCAACTGAAAGCAACTTTCACTGGCATATTTTAAGATATTGTTTTGTCTCAAGATGAACACCAGTAAAGTTTTTTTCTAGGGTACATTTATAAAAGCTACTTAAATGCCCTAATTGAGGGCCTAATCCTGGCTTAGTCTAAGCCCTGCCGGTGAAACCGGGCCAGAATGTACTACAGTAGGAAAAGTCACAAAGTCTTTCAAATAAATCTTTAAATTACAATGTGTCTACTACGCTTTTTATGAGAGGATTTGTGAGCGTAGGACTTATTAAACTGGCACTAAAAAGAAACTTATTCAGTGTTTTGAGGGACATTGAGCTGAGTCTAACTTCAACAACTCTGATTGGCCATTATTTTCAACAGTAATGCCTGTGCTTGGCTACAATACTCAATGCTGCAAAATCACGTTGTAAATAGACACATTTGCAGCCATTAATGCGCCAGGATGGGGTGAAGCTGTGGCGACTGACTGCACCCCTAGCAAGCCTATTACGCCTAAGCGACAGCCCTGAACAAACCAAGCAAAATCTAAATCTTTTGCGTACTCCCTGGAACACGCACATGTACCCCCGGTTGGGAATCACTGATCTAAACATTTGTAAAATACCCCACACAACTACTGGTTTATGACAACTTTATTTTCGATACAGTTCTTAATACAGCTTATTTTATATAGTTTTTACCATGCCTAAAAATATTGCCTACATTTAAAATCGTTTAACAAACATTTTAGAAGTTTTTACTTTAAAAATGATACATTAGGTCTAAAAGTAATTCAAATCACTTTTAGATCAAAAGTCCCGTCCCGTTTCCACCGTAACGATGCTGATTCTCCTGCCGGAGATGGGCTCGCATTCGGCGGTGGAACTAATTTCAGACCACCGCCCTGCGTCTCACTCGTCGCCGAAAGATGCTGTGGCTGCTTCCAGAACCTGCCCATAAACAATCAGTGCACAGTTCTGAGAACACATTTCAATATCCAAAGTAATTATATTCAGTATCTTAAGGAATAAATTGCTAATTTTATGCAAGGCATCAAGTGTTTCCTTCATCCGAAAGACAGATGCAACACTTGTTTACTGACATCGGATCCCTGTAGTTTGCTTTGTATTAAATAAAATGATTTACAACACAGCAATGATTTTATAGATGAAATAAAACATACACAAACCTGTATTTCATCGGAAAAATGCACCAAGTCGGCGGGGCGGCGCTGAGAAGCTGAACGTCACGTGATGATCGCACCTGACCTGCCTTCCGTTTCCATTATACCCCTTCGTTTCCACTATACTCTCTCACACACACATTCTTCTCTTACATACACATATTTTCTTCAGATATACATACATTTTCTTCTTAGATCGTTATTAATTATTACAAAAGAATGAAAGGAGAATGTATGTGTGTGAAAGGAGAATGTATGTGTGTGAGAGTGCCAGAATGAATTTTGAATATATGAATTCAAATATATATATATATATTGATATATTGACGTCATTTCTGGTGCGCCGTGTTTATGTCCTGGAGATAAGAGCTACTGGTGGCAGTTGCATTTCGAACATTTTATGTTTAGAAGGGGTAATTTGACACCCATTTAATTCACAGTGTGGCTGAGGAGCAATGCGACTGTTTATTTTGTAATTTTTTTTTTAACTTGCACGCCATTGAGTGTGCGGGGTGGTGTGAGTCATCCGCAGGTATATTTATTTCATGCTTGGGTTAACGAGGCGGTAATTTCTATTTTGAATGTAACATGTCTTATGTTTCACTAGTGACACAGGGGCCAGGAAGTGTTGCAGCAGGCTTTGTGGGCGCCGTTAGTCGTTGTAACCCTTCTTTTTGAGCAATACGACTTATTATTATCTGCATGCACGTTTCCGGACGGATTGGATGGTTTCTTTCTCTCCGTGTTGATCTCTTCGACCGTTCTTCTGCTGTATACCGGACGACGCATTTGCTGCAGCTCTGCATGTAACACTAATTCACGTCATCACCTTGACGACCGGAACGATAGCGCGTTCCCAGCCTGCGGTGGCGCATCGA
Source organism: Mylopharyngodon piceus (assembly GCA_039654765.1). Classification (NCBI taxonomy): domain Eukaryota; kingdom Metazoa; phylum Chordata; class Actinopteri; order Cypriniformes; family Xenocyprididae; genus Mylopharyngodon; species Mylopharyngodon piceus. The sequence goes on from CM077451.1 coordinate 2,412,676, forward strand.
GATTTAGGAGGCTCGAACCTTGTTGACCTGAGGAGTTGAAGTGGGGGTAATTACAGTGGCGAAAAGCTACGCGTTTGTTACTCCTACTACTGTGTCTTCTTGTACATGCCTTTGCTTTTTTTTTTTTTTTTTTTTGAAATCGTTTTTGTGCTTTACATGTTTTTGTTTAATGTATGTTTGATTGACACTATGGGATGATTTTGTGCTTTCAACAGCCAAAGAGCACCAACTAGGACGGTCACCATTGTTGGGTGACATTGATCCCTCTGACAGCATGTGATGAGTGTTTTTGGCCAAATCATAACGTGGAAAGTGTACAGGTGCTGGTCATATAATTAGAATATCATCAAAAAGTTGATTTATTTCACTAATTCCGTTCAAAAAGTGAAACTTGTATATTATATTCATTCATTACACACAGACTGATACATTTCAAATGTTTATTTCTTTTAATTTTGATGATTATAACTGACAACTAAGGAAAATCCCAAATTCAGTATCTCAGAAAATTAGAATATTGTGAAAAGGTTCAATATTGAAGACACCTGGTGCCACACTCTAATCAGCTAATTAACTCAAAACACCTGCAAAGGCCTTTAAATGGTCTCTCAGTCTAGTTCTGTAGGCTACACAATCATGGGGAAGACTGCTGACTTGACAGTTGTCCAAAAGACGACCATTGACACCTTGCACAAGGAGGGCAAGACACAAAAGGTCATTGCAAAAGAGGCTGGCTGTTCACAGAGCTCTGTGTCCAAGCACATTAATAGAGAGGCGAAAGGAAGGAAAAGATGTGGTAGAAAAAAGTGTACAAGCAATAGGGATAACCGCACCCTGGAGAGGATTGTGAAACAAAACCCATTCAAAAATGTGGGGGAGATTCACAAAGAGTGGACTGCAGCTGGAGTCAGTGCTTCAAGAACCACTACGCACAGACGTATGCAAGACATGGGTTTCAGCTGTCGCATTCCTTGTGTCAAGCCACTCTTGAACAACAGACAGCGTCAGAAGCGTCTCGCCTGGGATAAAGACAAAAAGGACTGGACTGCTGCTGAGTGGTCCAAAGTTATGTTCTCTGATGAAAGAAAATTTTGCATTTCCTTTGGAAATCAGGGTCCCAGAGTCTGGAGGAAGAGAGGAGAGGCACACAATCCATGTTGCTTGAGGTCCAGTGTAAAGTTTCCACAGTCAGTGATGGTTTGGGGTACCATGTTATCTGCTGGTGTTGGTCCACTGTGTTTTCTGAGGTCCAAGGTCAACGCAGCCGTATACCAGGAAGTTTTAGAGCACTTCATGCTTCCTGCTGCTGACCAACTTTATGGAGATGCAGATTTCATTTTCCAACAGGACTTGGCACCTGCACACAGTGCCAAAGCTACCAGTACCTGGTTTAAGAACCATGGTATCCCTGTTCTTAATTGGCCAGCAAACTCGCCTGACCTTAACCCCATAGAAAATCTATGGGGTATTGTGAAGAGGAAGATGCGATATGCCAGACCCAACAATGCAGAAGAGCTGAAGGCCACTATCAGAGCAACCTGGGCTCTTATAACACCTGAGCAGTGCCACAGACTGATCAACTCCATGCCACGCCGCATTGCTGCAGTAATTCAGGCAAAAGGAGCCCCAACTAAGTATTGAGTGCTGTACATGCTCATACTTTCCATGTTCATACTTTTCAGTTGGCCAAGATTTCTAAAAATCCTTTCTTTGTATTGGTCTTAAGTAATATTCTAATTTTCTAAGATACTGAATTTGGGATTTTCCTTAGTTGTCAGTTATAATTATCAAAATTAAAAGAAATAAACATTTGAAATATATCAGTCTGTGTGTAATAAATGAATATAATATACAAGTTTCACTTTTTGAATGGAATTAGTGAAATAAATCAACTTTTTGATGATATTCTAATTATATGACCAGCACCTGTATATGTGTGTGCGTGCTTGTCTCATCTCGTTTTCTTTTTCCCTTCAGAATTGGGGTACCAGTACTAGCCAGTGTCCTTTGTGTGTGGTGGTGGTTCGGCTGTCAGTCTGCAGTGTTCACAACGGGGGTCTTGGTGCTGTGTTGTGAGAGCACGAGTGGTTGCTGTGTTTATCCGATAGGCAAGACGAATCCCCCAGTTCTGAAGTGGTAAAATTGTGTTTGTGTGGATGTGCAAGAAGTTTTATGAATGATTATTTATTTATTTATTTTTATTAACTTTTATACATTAAAGAGACTGGTCTTGTATTTTCATGAATAAATTGTATGAAACATTCCATTGTCTGATACCTGTCTCAGCCACTACGTATCTGTGTGCTTGTGGTACTTTGTGTACCTGTGGGTCCCCGGCCAATTTCCAGGGTGGCGTAGTCTAGTTGTTGCCATAATTGGCGCTGTGTTAAGCTTTTGATAGCAGACTGCCGTGTGTGTATACAGTGCATCCTGAAAGTATTCACAGCGCTTCACTTTTTCCACATTATGTTACAGCCTTATTCCAAAAGGGATTACATTTTTTTTTTTTTTTCTCTCAAAATTCTACAAACAATGTCCCATAATGACAACGTAAAAAGTTTGTTTGAAATCTTTGCAAATTTATTAAAAATGAGAAATCACATATTTGGGAATTAGCATTACACCTACAGTTTGTCAATTGGCCAAAGTTAACTTCTTCCCATTACTTGATAAAATCCTTAATGATTTAAATAGATGGTCAGATCTCCCTCTTTCCTGGCTCGGAAGAATTGCTGTAGTTAAAATGAATATAATGCCCAGGCTTCTTTACCCATTACAGATGATTCCAATCTTATTGCCGAATAAAAGAGTAAAGGAATTAACTGGATGGCTTATTTCTTTTATATGGAATAAGCGGAAACCAAGACTAAAATTTTCAAAGTTGCAGCTCTCCAGCTCTAAGGGGGGTCTGGGTTTGCCAAACATTAGAAAATACCAATTGGCCTGTCAGCTTAGATTTATTGCAGAATGGTTTAGAGAGGATCCTAGATCTACTTGGCTTGATCTAGAGGCCTCACAGTTGTCATGCCCTCTACAGAATCTGCTATTTGTCAGAAGTTCTAAGATAATCAAGGCACTATGTGAGAATACAATCGTGTTTAATACAATGAAGGCCTGGTCCATTATACGTAGGATTGAGGGCAGGGCTGGTATGTCTTCCCTACTGGCCCCTATTCACAATAACCCGGAGTTCATGCCTAGCCTCTCAGATTCTGGTTTTAAACTTTGGTATACTTATGGGATATGTAGACTTGGTGATTTGTTTAATGAAGGTTCCCTATTATCTTTTGAAGACTTGGTTATAAAATACAAACTTCCTAGATCCAATTTTTTCAGATTTCTCCAAATTAGGGATTATATTTTTAAAAGTACTAATCTTGTTACTAACCCATCCATGTCGGTCATTGAGAAGATTCTTTTAAATCCCCCACTGTGTAAGCAGATCTCTTGCTTTTATAATGCACTTTGCTTATATGAAGTGGTGACTACGCAAGACCTTAGAAGATTATGGGAGGGGGAGTTACAATTGACCATAACAGAGGAGGATTGGGATCGGGTCTGGAGTCAGGCGAATAAGATCTCTGTTTGCAACAGGGCCAGAGCCATTCAGCTCAGGATTGTGCTTAGATTGCACATCACACCGCTCCTTAGGAGTAAGTTTGACCCAAGTAATTCTCCATTATGTCTTAAATGTAAGGTGGAAGTGGGAGATTATACCCATTGTATTTGGGACTGTTCTGTAATTAGGACTTACTGGTCAAAAGTTGTTCAATATTTGAGTCGAATGTTTGGACTAAAGCTTCAGTTGGATCCCGTCTTTGATCTTAGGTCTTCCAATTAGACATTTGTCAAATAAATTTGCTAGACGGTTGTTTGACATCTTAGCCTTTGCTGCCAGGAAAAATTTATTGTTATCCTGGATCAGCGATAAACCCCCTTCTTTGAAAGGATGGCATAAGATTATTAGAGAAATGATTCCATTAGAATTCTTAACATGTGTTATTCATTCGTCAACTGAAGCTTTCCATCAGGTCTGGACTCCATATCTTGACTGTATTGATGTTTCCTTAAGTAATATTTTGAAATATGGTACATCATAATGCTCCTGTACCTTTTTTTTTTTTTTTTTTTTTTTCCTTTTCTCCATTGTATTGTAATTGCCGGGTTCTGTGTGTTTGTCTTTTTGGTTTGGTTTTGGTTTAGTTTATAAATGGTTGAAATGCTGATAAAAAGATGCAATAAAAAGAAAAAAAAAAAAAAGAGAAATCACATGTACATAAGTATTCACACCCTTTGCTCAATACTTTGTTGAAGCACATTTGGCACCAATTACAGCCTCAAGTCTTTTTGAGTATGATGCTATAGCTTGGCACACCTATTTTTGGGCAGCTTCTCCTATTCTTTGCAGGACCTCTCAAGCTCCATCAGGTTGGATGGGTAGCGTCGGTGCACAGCCATTTTCAAAAAAGTGAAGCGCTGTGAATACTTTCCGGATGCACTGTGTATATATATATATATATATATATATATGGGAGCGACATTGCTGTTCTGACATAAGCTTTTGAAGCAGCATCCTAAGTGAACTGGAACCTCGTGCTTGTTTTTCATTGTTTTTTATTAATAACATATTTTTGTATCTATGACAGTGGGATTATATTGCTGTTATTTTGCTTGGAAAAAAAAGTATTAGTGACAGTCTTTACACTTTCATGACTGTTTCTTAGCAGATTTAAGGACACTTTTAAAAAGTGCACTTTGTAAATAGTCAAATTAAAGTTTTACTTTAAAGTACATTTTAAAGCATTAAGTTTTAATATACCTGTCATGCTTTTGTCTACACTTATTTTGCTATAAGTTGCAGTGAATATCTGGTGTGGCACCCACTGCTTTAAGTACTACAGTGCATCTCATCCTCATGGACTGTAGCAGATTTGCCAGTGCTTGTTTTGAGATGGCAAGTGCCTTGCAAGTTCTCAAACACGTCTGGGGGACATATTGTGATGTGGTTTGGCACTGCAAGGATGATCAGCTGTCCTTTCTTTCTCCCTGTAGTATTGTCTTAGGCATCTTACATTACGGACAGTTTATTGCTGTGTTCACATCTGCACTCCCTTTTGCAGCCGGACTATGGCATGTTGTTCACACAGGTGATCAGGGACCCTGGGCATCTTTCTCCTGGTGTTTTCAGACACAGTAGAAAGGTTTCTTTAATGTCCTAAGTTATTAGAACTGTGACCTGAAGAAGTTAAGTGACTTACATTGAAGAGACCCAAGAGGGAAATGGATTAATAAACATACACATAAACATTTTCTTTTTTTTTTTAAATGTAAAAATTCATAAAGTTTTATGTGATGGGTAGGTGTAGGGGGATAGAATATGTGGTTTGTACAGTATAAAAACCATTACACCTATGGAGGGTCCCCACCAAGATAGCAAAACAGTGTGTGTGTGTGTGTGTGTGTGAGAGAGAGAGAGAGAGAGAGAGAGTTACTTTTGTTTGTAAATCTATCTTAGAATGTCTGGTATTCTCACTTTTTGGTCATTTTTGTGGATGTGTATGATCATTTGTAGGCAGCTTTCGAATTAAACTAGCAATAACAGCTTGGTGTCACGGCTTTGTTGTAGTTTTTAAACCTGTTTAAGGACAGCTCATCTTATGATAGCAAACATAATTTGAAGTTTCCTTGTTTAGTTTTTGCCTGTTTTATAAGATGATCTACTTTGGAAACAGTACCAATAGCCTGTAATTGTGATATTTTTTACATATTGTGACATTTTTGTTAAAATAAAAATGACATTTTTGTTAAAAAACAGCAAAATGCCTAAAATTGAAATGTAAGAAATATTCATATGCTTTCCTAATAGTTAAGAATGCATAAACCAAAAACCACGAATGTAAGGGGTCAGTAAGACCTGTATTGGACATGATTTTCTGCCAAAAAATAGATGTCCTGTTAATCTGCAACATGTCATAATGGCAAAATTATAACCCAATATATAACTTCATTGTAACGGTAACATTCCCATGCCCAACGCGTCTGTGTATGAAGCCAAAGGTTTCTCATTGAAAGCAATGGAGTACCCCGCCCTGTACAAAAATGACGCTGAGCGGTCCTGACCAAGTGTCAGTATGTTACGATTTGGGAGTAACAACATGTTGGTCAATGAAATGATTAAAAGATTTGATGATACACAAATATACTATATATAAAGCGTCAGTTTGTTCACTGCCCTTGTGCACTGCAGAAAGATGAAATGTATTATTTTTAAAATACAGTTGCATTTTTTTTCTCAGCAAACTCAAACAAATTTACAACTACTGTAAAAGTATGTTGAAGTGTTAACTTTTACTCCCCAGATTTCCCACAGTTGATGTGAACATACTATGTAGGAGTACTTGAACATGGTCTGAGGCTGTCTGAGGCGAATTCTTGGCTCAGAGCAAAAAGGCACAACAGACTTTTAAATAAGCTTCACTATAGTGTGTTTTTTTATATTACATTTAATGTTAATAATAATGTTTCATGTAATAAATGTAATAAATTGCAACTGCATCGTTACAAATGTGTAATTACAAAATATATTTAAATGTATGACATACAAGTTTCAATTGAATTACATTAAAGCATGTTTTAGTTTAAATATATAAGCTTGTCAGTACATTTGATGGTACACTTAAACCATTTTTCAAAGACAATATAGATGTAATTATGAAATAACATATAAAGATGTATCAGGGTCCTGCCCTGTCTGTCTTGTCTCTGTTCAATGTTTCTTTGTTTGTCTTGTGCCTTAGCACATGGCTTTAGGTATGTTCGACATCGGCTGTGGCTGGATGCAACCGACCGCGAGAGTAGCCACATGCAGGCGGGGAGGAGCTGAAAACGAAGACGTGAAGTCGGACACTTTCTGCTTCCCGTAGTGACGTTTGCGCTGCGTTTGCATACTTTATCACAGCTGAAGTGAAATAAATGCAATATTTGACTAATACACAGATGTTTCAGAGACATTTTCATTCAATACTTTATGTACTGCTTACAGTGCCTGTCTTTACAAGAATAAAGTTCAACATAGACATATATTATTTAAATACCAATGTAGTGAGGTCTATGTTTTCTATCAGTTTTATTTTGATAAACATGACACAATACAACATCGCGACTACATGAAAAGAGCTTTAACTGTTATAAAAATACAGATTTGTGAGTATTAGTGGAACTGAAGTTTTCAGAATAAACACGAAACACACGTGATTGTCATGCGGTGAATCCGGCCAATCGTGGAACAGCTGTGTCGTCATCAGAGCTCGTGCAGCTGCTCTTGAGAAACTGCACTGGCTGACTTGAATCGCTCTCGCGGTACTTTGAAGCCATACGTCACAGTCACATGGCGTCGGCGTTGTCTCAAGTCAGGCATTATTTCTTACTGGCATGCACTGCTTCAAGTCAGCCACCGGTCGCTCTGTGCAGAACTGCATGAAGTCGAACTTTCTTTGTGTTGGCCATGTGCTCCTCTTGTCCCGCCTCCTTGGGCACCTATTGTATCCGTTGGTGTTCTTATTATTCTTCAGTTTTTTTTTTTCTTTTTCTTCTACCGCTCTGAGTCTACGGCAGCCCATAGAACCGCTTGCGGAAAAGTTATGAAATTTGGCACACAGATAGAGGACAGTCTGAAATGTAAGCATAGCAAATTTGGAGTTTCTAGCTCAATCCCTCTAGCGCCACCACCTGTCCAAAATTTCACTCACGTTTATACTAATAACTTTTGAACTGTAAGGGTTAGAAACAAAATTACAAACCTACTTTTTAGAACTCCTCCTAGGCCGTTACAGCAATTTTCACGAAAATTGAACCAGATCATCTTCAGACCATGCCAACAAAAAGTTATGGAATTGAAGTTGATTTCTCAAACCATTTTTGAAAAGTGCACAAATGAATTTTACGAAGCACCTACGAAAATAGACATAAGGCTGTATCTCCGCAACGCTTTCACATATATAGACCAAACTTGGTACCTGTCATCACAAGCATGTCCTGAGACAACATACAGCGTTTCGAAACAGCGCCATTTACTGCCATTTTCTCCAGTGCTTATATATAGATAAATTAACTAAATTAATAACTATTGATTTTTACAACAGAATGAATCAATACTGAATTTACTTAAAGGATTAGTTCACTTTCATATAAAATTTTCCTGATAATTTACTCACCCCCATGTCATCCAAGATGTTCATGTCTTTCTTTCTTCAGTCGAAAAGAAATTAAGGTTTTTGATGAAAACATTCCAGGATTATTCTCCTTATAATGGACTTCAATGGCCTCCAAACCGTTGAAGGTCAAAATTATAGTTTCAGTGCAGCTTCAAAGGGCTTTAAACGATACCAGACGAGGAATAAGGGTCTTATCTAGCGAAATGATTGGTCATTTTCGAAAAAAATACAACTGTATATGCTTTATATAAACAAATGATCGCCTTCCAAGTGCTTCCGCCAAAACCGCACTTCTGTATTCTTCAAAAAGCTTACGCTGTATGTCCTACGCGTCCCCTATTCTACTTACGGAATGAACGCAGCGCCAGTCACATGATACATTTTTACCTGACAAATAAAATGTTATATTTTCATTCTGGACTCTCCTGAAATTATTATTACCAGTAGATTATGAGGAGGCTGGTGCTACCACAAATCTGTGTCCAGGATAGGTCAAACTGAAGGCTCATGAATGAGTGGAGCAGTAGTAATGTCATCTGAAGACCTTTTGGTTTCTGTCTATCACTGACTTAACAAGTTGCAGTTTTTGTGAATATAAAAAAATTACACTTTTTGTTATGAGCAAGCAGTGCACGGCCTACTTAAAGGTAAAATATTCACCCTGTATCCTCTGAGTAAGAATCAGAAGTGGCGAGTTTGTGTGCGTAGAACACAATCGGCCGATGTGAATTCTCTGTGCGGCATCGGGTCCCTAATGAACGAATAATTGAGAGTACGGGATACCCAGAATAATCAAATACCTGAATTAATACATAACCAATAGTTATGATTAATTCCTAATTAGAAACACAATCGAAAAAGTAATAATACTTTGAAATAGGGGTCAGATTAAGCATGCAGCTAAAGTAAAATTGAAACTAAATTCTAAAAATTAAGTGAACTTCACAGGGGCGCTGAAAGGACATATACCTTCACCCTGGCCGTCGGAATCCATTCTTTGGGCCGACGGGTGGTCCTTACAAAGTCATCCCAGAGTCAGTCAAGTTGACTCCAGTGATCCCAGAGTCGATTTAGAAAGTTGCAGTCACCCCAGAAACTGCCAGTCATACACTATTGTGCCCCCGGAAGCAGAAGAAAAGGAGGGTGCATATTGCACAGTCAAATGCCCTTCTTTCAGAGGTCCCAAGCCCACTGGTCCAGGAGGGCCCAAGTCCAGAGGTCCCAAATTCATTGGCCCAGTAGGGCCCAAGTCAGGCACCCCGAGTTCATTGGTCCCAGAGGACCCAATTCTGATGGTCCCTAGTCCAGTGGTCCCAGAAGACCAGAGTCAGGTGGGCTCAAACCCATTTGTTCATGAGGGCCTGAGTCAAGAGGCCCCTAGTCCAGAGATCCAGGACAGCCTAAATCAGGAAGTCCTTAATCTGACTCAATTGGTCCTGAATCCAGTAGTTCCAGAAGTATTTAGTCTGGTGGAATCAACCCCTAAGCCGCTTACTTCACCAGATATGCCTGCGTTGAAGGAACCTGTGACTGCACAGCCTGAATCACTTACGAGTCCTGTCATGTCCAAGTTGGGCATTCAAATCAGCATGGCTACCTCCTCAGAAACTGTTCCTGACCTGGCCATGGAGGCCATTCCAGAGCATCTCACTTTGCCTGTTATAGCCATGGAGGCTACCTCAGAACAGCTAACCAGTGCTGTTGTGCCCACAGAGACTGATCTTGTTTGTCCTGTTATGCTCTCAGAGACCTTTCCTGTTTTTGCAACGGAGGCCATCTTGTTGAGGTGTTATCCAGTCATGTTTTGCCCACAGAGACTGACCCTGTCTGTAATGTCATGCCCTTTCCTGTTGCTAAAGCCACGGAGACGAGGGATATTATCCAGTCAAGTCATACCCACAGAAACTGACCCTGCCAGTCATGTTACTTCCCCAGAAGCTGCTCCAGACCTGGCTACGGAGGCCATTTCAGGGTGTCTTGATCTGCCTGCTATAACCACGGAAACCACAAATCTGAGCTTCTCACCAGCCATGACTTGCTCAATGAGAGAATTCCTGCTAGTCTCGTCATGTCCACTGAGGTCATTCCTGCCAGTCTCAACACAGTGAATAAGTCTGCATCAGCCCAGAAGTCTTCAGCATTGTCTATGTCTTCTAAATCTGATGTAGCCTATGAAGCTGTGCCTGATGTCACGTTGATCCAGGAGTTGTCAAAGCTGTTCTCATTACCTGCCAGTGCAGTTATGGCCCCTAAATTGTTCCCAAACATTTCCCTAATCAAGAGACTCCCTGAATCTGTTCCAGACACCAAACCCAGTTGGGAGTCCCCACCTGTGAAGCGGGCTCTGATCTCAAGAGGTCCTGCCCTGACAGTCTTGTCTGTCTTGTCTTTGTTCAATGTTTCTTTGTATGTCTTGTGCCTGAGCACATGGCTTTGTCTTTGTTTGTGTTGGCCATTTGCTCCTCTTTTGCTCCTCTTTGATTTGGTCTTTTCTCTATTCTTTCTGTTTCTCAGTTGCAGCTCAAAGTTTCAAGCCTCTGGTTCCTCAAGCTACTGCCTGATCTCCAGTGTTGTCGTTGTCTGGTGCTACTCCATCTCCTCGGTTCTCCAGCCTAGCTTTGCCTAGCTTCCCATTCTCCTGTTGACTGCCCTGTCCTACTGTTTGGGTCATCCTCACTCTTAACCATCCCTATTGTCCCTTGCCTTGTCAATAAAATTCAATCCCTTTGTCATTCTGCATCTAGGTCCAGTTTCTCCATTAGACTGCTGCGACAAAAAAAAAAAAAAAAAAAAACGGGTCAAAAAAGTGCTCATAATTTCATGTATTTGCGTTTCATACAAATTTAAACTTATAACACAATTTATTTTATTTCACTAACTTTGGAAGGATATTCCAAACTGACAAACATTATCATTGTATTGTAATCATTACAATCACAAGCTGTAATCATTGCCTTAAAAATGTGTCAAAGCATCATTTAGTCTGTTTAACTGAATACATAATTTTAACTAACCATTACTTGTACCCTAGAGCTGTATTATTGTTGTATGGGCATTACATTTTCCAGAAGATGGGCTCCCCCTAATGAGATAAGAACCTTTCAATGTTCACAGATTTTTTTCACTTGACACTTTTACTGTTACTTTTAGCTTCCTTATATTTGAAACATGCCTTTTCTGTAAAATTAAGTGTCCAAAAACTTTACATTCATTTAACACTGTTATGGACTGATACTCGGGAGACACAGAGGTACACGTAGATGGATGTTTATTTGACAAACAGCAGGTGGATGACAGTAATGCAGGTAAGTGAACTGGTGATATGAACTTGGTGAAATGATAACTGGATACTGACTCAGTCCTTTGTCTTACAGATGATGGAATCGTGGATGGATGGATGATGGTCAACAGAGTACACACAGGATGGAGGTAAGTAGACATACACAGACGTAGGAGTACGAAGACAAAGGGAATCCGCTGGAGTGGAAACACTGCGAACAATCATAGAAGAGGTCCTTTACATGTGAACACATCAACGAGACCGGACCACTAAGTGAGGTGAGTGGCGTGCTTAAATAGTCTGGTCATTGTGTGCTGATGGGAAGCAGGTGTGTGTGATTGGCAGATCAGAAGCGGTGATGAGGAAGTGTGTGCAGGTGTGGGCCAGGGAGGATGATGGGAAATGGAGTCTTTGGAAGCCAGGACAGACGGAGACTGTGACAAACACTTAAGTACATTATTTTAAAGTATATTATTTCCATAATGAGTACTTTTTAAAAGTATGCTAAAGTATACATCTTCACAAGCGAAGTCCCATTAAGTCATGTTTATTGGTAGTGGAGAGCGGGCACAGCCTAACAATTCTTGACTTCCTCAGTTTATGTAAATCTACATGGGGTTCAGAGTATTATTTTTTTTTTTCCACATTAATTTCACACATGTCTAGTACAAATATGTGGTTTTGTTTCATTATTACAGTGTAAATTTTTTTCTTTTTTTTTTTGACCATGACCATATGGCAGCTTTTTGATCTAATTAAAAAAAATATACAAGACAAACTAAAATATTTTGTCAATAAAATAATATTAATAATAATAATAATAATAATAATATTAAAAGGCTTTTTTAAGAATTAAAAATAAACTAATTTTGGAGTTTGACCATGAAAACATTGCAATCAGGGCTCCATGCTTGCGACAGCCCTGATCGCAACACACAGCTATACAGCATAGTTCAAAACAACGTGGGCAAATAGATTCAGACATTCAGAAAAGCAAAGAGACGAACACTCCACTCCCTCTACACACAGCTCTCACAAAACAGGAGACAAATAAACGAGCCGGAATGCTTTACATTTCTTGAAATAATAATTTCTGAAATTTGAACATTGACTCTCAGTCTTTATTCACCTCTTTCTCATTAAAATTAATGAAAGTAATTAATGTAAATTACATCGCTATAATGTCATAGAATAGCATAGTTGTAAAAGCGGGGCACATTGTAACGCAGGTTTACAACGTTCCCCATCTGCGCAACTGGAATTTAAACCTGTCTAGTGTCTTCTGCTAGTTAGCGAAGCATTACAGAACTATCTAAACTGCTAAATAACCGATTGGAGATTAAAATAATAGCAGATGTGTCTCATTTTAAATAAATACTAAAAACTGAGATGAAAAATTTACTTCAGCCATAAATTTACTTTTGCTGTTGTTAAATAAATGTTCAGCGATATCTTCCAAACATTTTTTTTTTTTTTTTTAAATTTTGGCACAATTTTTTTCTCTATTGTAATGGAGGTGGCCGCCCTAACATAAATAAAAAGAAATCTTCGGGCGCCAGACAGGATTGATCCTGTCAATAATTTAAAATTAACCCAGGATAGTAAGAAAAAGAAACCACCTGTTACACAATAAATCACAGTAATAGTTCCAGAAAAATTCAGTTCACAGGGGAGATTTATTCTGAAGAAAAGAATAGGAGGAAATAAAAACAAGAAATAATAATAATAATAATAATAATAACAGTTCAACACTTCAGTAGTTCAATTTACGTTTGAAATCCGTGCAGAAAAACTGTGTCACGCCTTTTCCAACACAGGCAGATTCGTGTCCACATTTATTCATAAATTGTCCATAAAAAAAGAAAAGAGAAAAAAGAAACATTGGATAAATATTTCGTTCAATTCGTTGTTAAAAAACAACATCAAACAACACTCTTAAAGAGCACAGAATGTGCGAACGTTAAAGTTATGCTAGTGGGTGCGTGTAAAGTAGTGTGTTTAATGGCTGCATAGAGATACGAAGTTTGCAGAGTGTAGTAGGTAGTCATCAGACACCAATATAGGCAGATAAGCAACCTTTACTTGTCTTCAGAACAGCTCACCAAGGAAAAAAAAAAAGTCGATCTGGAAATGCAACGCTTAAGTCAAGCCGAACACCGTGATGCACCAGACATCACACACAGGAAGCTTCCGATTGACAAGCTGCCGTCTTTCCACTATAATCCATCACTCTCACTACTGGCAAACCTCACATGCAAACTTACTGGTGACGCGTCTTTTCCAGGTATGACACACTTCCTTATATCTTCCTTCCTTCCTTCCACCGTTAATTGAATCACTCCACCCATTCACACAAAGTGAAAGTAAAACAGCAACAATGTTTTAACAATTAAAATAAGTTCTTCATCCTCATCAGAGGCTTCTTGAAACATATCCAGGAGTTTCTTCTTTTCCTGTAACTCCAACTTCTCAGCCGTTGGATAACACATTTTCAAATTGCAGACATGAGCTGTACATCCTCTCCTGTGTCTTCCAGGGCTATTTGATAGTTCAAAGAACACAGTTGCTTGAGAATGCGGTAAGGACCTTTCCATTTTTGTGCTAGTTTTGCACTAAACTTATGCTGTGTGCTACACAGCAAATTTTAAAGTGTTAAATTCACCCTCACAATGTCAAAATTAACACTTTTTCAGGGTTTATATAGGTCCACACTAAATAGAGTTAAACTAACACTTTAAATAGTGTTACTTTTTTTACACTTGCATAGAGTAAAAACAACACTGTAAGTGTTCACCATTAACACCATTAGTGTTTTCCCTCCCCCTCATTTACACCAAGTTAGTGTTGAAACTACACTAGGTGTGTCAATATCTTAACACCAAGAGACTTATTTCCACACTAATATAGTGTTCACCGTTAACACCATTAGTGTTTTCCCTCCCCCTCATTTACACCAAGTTAGTGTTGAAACTACACTAGGTGTCAGTATCTTAACACCAAGAGACTTATTAATATAGTGTTCACCATTAATACCATTAGTGTTTTCCCTCCCCCTAATTTACACCAAGAGACTTATTTCCACACTTATATAGTGTTCATACAAACCCTGATTAAGGTAATTAAGTGTAATCTGTATTCGACTAAAATACATGTGTGAATTCAGTTAAAAAAGTCAACACGCTGTATCAGTTTTAAATTTTTTAACAACACAGATGTAACAATTACACCAACACAAATGAAGGTACAATATATTCACCATCATCTGACCCATATAAACGCTGCAGATCAAAAGGCCTGTAGAACTTCAAGCTGTTGGCTTTTACAAGTTCACCCAACTCACAGTATCTCTGTACTTTAAATGCATGATGATGTTCTGAAAAATGTTCTGTGAAAAGTTTGACGACAATAAAATACACAGTGCTGTCAATGAAAAATATTTTCCGAATCTGACTGAAAACTGGAATTTCATCCTCAAATTCACTGCATACATTGAGGTCTTGTCTATATTCTGTCCCATCTATTTTGACCCAGGAGATGTAACATTATAATATCCCGGGGTGAGATGTAACATTATGAAATAATAAGTTTTAAAAGCTTTTTATTCAACTCAGACTTTTTAACATAATTGGTGTGTGTGTGTGTGTGTGTGTGTAACAAAAATGAATAAAATGAGCAAATGCTCATTTTACATCCCTCGATTTGTCTTTCTCTTCCAAGACTTAGGCCAGGAGTGTCCAATCCTGCCCTTGGAGGGCCACCGTCCTGCAGAGTTCAGCAACAACCCCAAATAAACACACCTGAACCAGCTAATCAAGGTCTACTAGGCATACATAGAAACTTCCAGTCTGGTGTGTTGAGGCAAGTTGGAGCTAAACTCTGCAGGACAGTGGCCCTCCAGGACTGAGTTTGGCCACCCCTGACCTAGGCATACTGAAATAAAAAAACAAACAAAACATTTTGATTGTAAAATCAATCAAGGAACTTTGCTGCCGTACCATGGGTGCAGCAGGCGCAATGATATTGCGCAGCGTCTCTCACAAATGTCTCCATGGTTGCAAGGCACGCTCCCTGTGCAAGGAGGGGGTCACAGGCGCTGCGCAATATCATTGCGCCTGCTGCACCCATGGTACGGCAGCAAAGTTCCTTGATTATTATGCCGGAATGAGAGTATAGCTCCTAGCCATATTGGCCTAGAAAATCGCAACTTTTCATTTTCCGTCGGTCTTAGTACACAATGTAACTACAGAACAGTCAAGTTTTAAATAGGAAAAATATCGAAACTCTTTGGTCATTTTTGAGCGAGATGCTAACGGTCTAATCAGATTCAATGAACTATGCTAAGCTATGCTAAAAGTGGTACCGCCAGACCCGGAGATCGGCTGAATGGATTCGAAAACGGTAAAACTCAACTGTTTAACTCTAGGGGAGTTGGAAAATGAGCCTATTTTCAAAAAAAGTGGAGTGTTCCTTTAATGACTGTCATTCACGAATGAATGAATTCAAGGCTCTGAATGAATTCAAAACTTTCTCTTTACCATAAGAGACTCTCTTTTGAACTTCACTAAACAAATGTGCTTGTGCCACTCAAACAGCAACAGATAAAAGAGCAAACGTGTAGACCTAGTAGAAAATGTGCATCTTAGTTGATTATCTTGACAGAGAGCTGGTTTGTTTCTCAGAGATGCGCAGAGATGGAGCACGGCTATTTGATTTGTGATCGTGCCGTGCTAATTCCATTTGTGTATCTTGTCGTGCAAGGTTTACATCAAATAAATATACATATTGAACAGTAGAACATGTGTTTGTACTATTTTAATCGTTATTTCTCCTGTCAAGCTCTGGTTTTGGAGAGATGCAACAGCAACGTGGTTATTTGATTTGCGCTCATTTCATTCATAAAGTTCACACGCATTCGCTTCACACACTCATTTTATTGCATAGTGATTTTACAGGTTTATGTATCGCGCTATGATCCCCTGGGCTCACCTGTTATCCAGCAAACACGAAGAGTGACTGTTTCAGTCTCAGCCGAATATTATTCGGCAGAATTATTAGTTATCCGTTATTCGTTTTGAATCCATTATCCGTGCCTTTCCGAATAAGGTATTTGGCTTCGGGCACACCCCTAATCCATAATCAAATGAATATATTCTGGAGAGCAATTCACTTTGTGTAACAAATTTTTCTGAAAGATACTCAAACAGTAGTTTCATTTCAAATTGCACAACTCCTTCCAGGAGGTCATGCATCACATCTAGAGAGTAGTTGTGGCACACTGCAGACTATTGAGTGTTGAGTTTCTTTTGAGGCCATGTGTTGACTTGAGTTAAAGGTCAGATTCCAGCTCACTGCAGTGCTCTTCATAAACTGTACGATCACGCAAAATAACCCTAAAATTATCCTCATTGTAAACTAACTGGACATCAGCTTTTTCAGTCAAACATAGACGACAGGAGTAATGTCCACTAAACGATTCTGTGAACCCAAGGATTGAGTGCATGGCCAAGTTGTCTCCAATTACTTGACATATTGTGCCATAAACTCTACTCGTTGATATAGGTAATTCAATACCATCTGACTCTAGAATCTTTATGTCACGAATCAGTGGTTCCAAGATGGGGTCAAATCCATATTTTTTCACATCTTGTGCATGAAATAGAGCTATCAAATGGATATTTATCAGTCTTGAATTAAATTTTAGAGGTAGATTTCTAAACACAAAATAAAGAGCACCAACCTTGTGTAACCCACGTTTAGAGCCAAGAGGGTTTGCGGTTTCAAATTCATTGTAGTACACCTGAATTTGTGAAGCACTGGGATGTTTTGAGAATAATGGATGTCTCTCGAAATAACTTCCATCACAGAAGTCCTCAAAATGTGATTTCTGCCTTCCTGTAAATTCTGTCAGCAGTGTACCTACATACCTACATCTACATTTCGACACATAAATTTTAATGTTTCCAAAATTGGGACATACACATATGTTTCTTTTACTGGGACCTGATCATAACATCCAGTCTTTTTGTTTCTCCTCATGTCGTATCTCATGCCAAACACAAGTTCAGCAGGCTCCACGACACCCCATTTGTCAACGAAATAATTAGTTCTTTTAGTTTTGGTGTTAAACATGGAAAAGGGACTCAAAATACCCCAAACTATCTTCGAAAGCTGATCTGACGGGGTTATTAAGAGAAATGACAGAAATGACATCTTGACGAGTTTGGCTATGCAGTTCTGTGGTGAGGTCCTCAAGGTCTGAAACAACTGATGATACCAAGCTATTGGCTACTCCACTGCACTGTAATTTAGCCACAATTGAGCCACATATATCTGCTGTCTCTCTCCTGGAAAAGGTAACATTAAGAAAAGAAAAAAAGGAAACACTTTACAATAAGGTTCATTAGTTAAACATTAGTTAATGTATTAACTAACATGAACTAACCATGAGCAATACATTTGTTACTGTGTTTACTAATCTTCGTTAACGTTAGTTAATGAAATTACAGTTGTTCATTGTTTTTTCATGTTAGTTCACAGTGCATGAAATTAACATTAACAAACATTAATAAATGCTATATAAGTGCAGTTCATTATTAGTTCATGTTAACTAATGTAGTTAACTAATGTTAACTAATGAACCTTATTGTAAAGTTATTGAGCTACTTTTAGTTAACTTGGATTGCTCATGATCGATTGCTCCTGTCTGCCTCGCGTCTGCCTCGCTGCTCAGAGTGGTTTGCGTCTGTAACTCCGTATAGCTTTGTTTTGGCTGTAGAGCCCGTGCAGCAGGGCAACTGGGTGACGGTGAGACGGCCTAGTTGCGGGAAACACCACTCTTCCGTTCCGATAAGAACATCAAACAGGTTCTCCCCACTCAGTGACGCACCCACTGAGAATCCTGTTGAAAGTGCCCTAGTAATTGGCGATTCTATTACACGGAACGTAAAAATAGAGACACCAGCCACCATAGTCACATGTTTTTCAAATCTTTTAGAAGAAAATAAACACAACCCTAGGTATTTATTTGATACAGTGGCTAAATTAACAAGAAATAAAGCTTCAACTTCTGATATTTCCAAACAGCACAGCATTAATGACTTTATGAACTTCTTTACTTCCAAGATTGATAATATTAGAGAGGAAATTATAACCATGCAACCGTCTACTACAGTATCGCGTCAGACAGTGCATTGTAGTATCCCTGAGGAAAAATTCAATTCATTCGCTGCTTTAGGAGAGGAAGAATTGTCTAAACTTGTTAAATCATCAAAATCAACAACATGTATGTTAGACCCTATACCAACTAAGCTATTGAAAGAGATGCTTCCAGAGGTCATAGATCCTCTTCTTAATATCGTTAATTAATCTTTATCACTAGGATATGTACCAAAAACTTTTAAGCTGGCTATTATTAAACCTCTTATTAAAAAACCACAACTTGATTCTAGAGAATTAGTGAATTACAGGCGGATCTCAAATCTTCCTTTTCTGTCAAAAATACTAGAAAAGGCAGTATCATCACAACTATGTTCCTTTTTAGAAAGAAATGGTATCTGTGAAGATTACCAGTCAGGATTTAGACCGTACCATAGTACTGAGACTGCACTCATTAGAGTTACAAATGATTTGCTCTTATCATCAGATCGTGGTTGTATCTCTCTATTAGTGTTACTGGATCTTAGTGCTGCATTTGACACTATCGATCACAACATTCTTTTAAATAGACTCGAAAATTATGTTGGCATTAGTGGAATTGCATTGGCATGGTTCAAATCATACTTATCTGACCGTTATCAGTTTGTAGTAGTAAACGAAGAGATGTCATATCAATCACAAGTTCAATATGGAGTACCGCAAGGCTCAGTACTAGGACCGTTGCTTTTCACTCTGTACATGCTACCCTTGGGAGATATCATTAGGAAGCATGGCGTTAGTTTTCACTGTTACGCTGATGATACTCAGCTCTATATTTCTTCGCGCCCTGACGAAACTTACCAATTCACAAAATTAACGGAATGCATAGCTGATATAAAAAATTGTATGACCAGTAATTTCCTACTACTAAATTCAGAAAAAACTAATTCTAATTATTGGACCAAAAACTTCTGCACGTAATAATCTAGAATACTGTCTAACTCTTGATGGATGTTCTGTTAAGTCTTCGTCGTCAGTTAGGAACCTGGGTGTGCTCTTTGATACCAATCTTTCATTTGAAAGCCACATTTCTAGCATTTGTAAAACCGCATTCTTCCATCTTAAAAATATATCCAAACTATGACATATGCTCTCAATGACAAATGCAGAACAGTTAGTTTATGCGTTCATGACCTCAAGGCTAGATTACTGTAACGCTCTCCTGGGTGGTTGCTCTGCTCGCTTGCTAAATAAACTACAACTCGTACAAAACGCAGCAGCTAGAGTTCTTACTAGAACTAGGAAGTATGACCATATTAGCCTGGTTCTGTCAACACTGCATTGGCTTCCTGTTAAACATCGTATAGATTTTAAAATCTTGCTAATTACTTACAAAGCACTAAATGGTTTAGCTCCCCAGTACCTGAGTGAGCTCTTAACGCATCATAGTCCTTCACATCTATTGCGATCTCAGAATTCAGGCCAGTTGATAATACCTAGAATATCAAAATCAACCGCAGGCGGTAGATCCTTCTCCTATTTGGCACCTAAACTCTGGAACAATCTTCCTAGCATTGTTCGGGAAGCAGACACACTCTGTCAGTTTAAATCTAGACTAAAAACGCATCTCTTTAACCTGGCATACACATAACACATTATCAATTTATGTTTTCAAATCCGTTAAAGGATTGTTAGGCTGCATAAATTAGGTCAGCTGGAACCAGGAACACACTTCCTATAACACCAGATGTACTCTTTACATCAGAAGAAGAATGGCATCTACACTAATATTAGTCTCTCTGTTTATCCCGAGGTTTACTGTAGTCAGCCGGATCCGGGCCGTATCCAGGTGAGATCAAGGACCTGTGCCTTGACACGACGACAGCGCAGCCCTGAAGTGTCAGCAGAGATTGAGTCAACTAGATCATCCACTGTGAAGGCCTCATCAACACGACAGCCAGTGGCACAGATCCTCAACAAACCGTCCATGCCGGCGTGATGAATATGATCCTCAACTGGATAGAACTAGAATAAATACTTTGACTGTTGCGATCCCAATCGGACTTATGATAGCTGCCTGAATCATAATCATGCACTGTTCGCTGTTGGCCAGACGAGAACTGGCCCCCCAACTGAGCCTGGTTTCTCCCAAGGTTTTTTTCTCCATTTTAACACCTGTTTGCCACCTGATGTCACCTGTTGGAGTTTGGGTTCCTTGCCGCTGTCGCCTTTGGCTTGCTTAGTTGGGGACACTTGACATTTGATATTCAACAGTGTTTTGATCTGCCTGCATTGACACCATTGTATGCGAACTGAACTGAGCTGGATGATGACATCACTGTTTACTCCAGTGATGATATATATAAATTAACTAAATTAATAACTATTGATTCTTACAACGGAATGAATCAATACTGAATTTACTTAAGATGGACAATGACACCATTTTCTTTAAGAGCTGCTGTGCAGCCAAAATTATATACCAGTTATCACTGTAAAGCTGCTTTGACACAATCTGCATTGTAAAAAGCGCTATATATATAAATAAAGGTGACTTGACTTGACTTAAAGTGTTACCGAAAAAAAATTGCTGATACACCCTCAGCCAAGCCAAGCTATGTGACTGACCTACTTCATTAGAACACAAACCAAGAGTTGTACATGGAAGTCTGAGTACTGCTGTACCGCTGAACACAAAGATATTTTGAAGAAAGTTTGTAAACAGGCCGCTTTGGGCAGCCATTGACTTCCATATTAGAAAAAAAAATAAAAAATACTATGATGGCTGCCCAAAGCAGCCAGTTTACAAACTTTCTTCAAAATATCTTCCTTTGTGTTCAGCAGTACAAAGAAATGTATACAAGTTTGGAACAACCTGAGGGTGAGTAAATGATGACAGAATTTTCATTTTTGGGTGAACTATCCCTTAAGTGTGTCAGGTCAGAGAGACAAAATGTGCAGAAGGGGTGAGTCCCAAGGACCATGATTGAAAACCACTGCATTTTAGGGTTTATAACCAAAATCATAATTAAATGTTCACAATGACTTTGCAACAGTATTGTGAGTTTCACCTTATGGAAATGCAAAAGTCTGTCAACAGCCTCTGTTGGACTGATCTTAGTCTTCTTCCTCCCTGGAGAAGGAGGCAGGAGATGCAACAGCATCAGGACAGATGACGTCACTCTCCCAATCTGAATGAGTAGATGTGTAGGGGGTGGTGGGGGATTTAGGATAAAACAAAAACAAACATTTAGTGCACACAATAACAAAAAACCAGAGCAAATAATTAAATTTTCCTTGTCCACCTGCTGCATTGAGAAGACACCGAATATCTGCTGTTGAAGTAAGAGACTGGGATTCATTGATGATCTTTTGCTTGAATGCCGTCTCCCACCTCTCAAGAAACTTGTTGGATGTTTTAGCATTGAACAGCAAAGCAAAGTCCTGATTATCTAATGACAAAGCCTATTACAAGATTTCTAAGAGGTTACTTTTTCATCCTTTACCACCAAAATGGATAGTGTGTGCATGTTGTTTTGATAGACTAAGACATCATGAATGTGCAAATGAGTCGAACATAGTAATTAAAGCATTTACTTGAATTCTTTCAAAATCTATCACTATGTCTAAAAGGCATGTACAAGCGAGAGTTATAAATCTATGAACGAATGAGTCCAAGTAGCAATCATGTCAAAGAGTAACCTTATAAGATACTTAACAATAAGCAGGCATATCTAAAACGCACTTAAAACAATCTTTGAAAAGGAGAATAAATGTTTTATTTATCATTCCTTTTACATCCAAATATCTTGGAAAGACATCAAGGACGTCAACTGATCTTTCAGGATTATGTACCAGTTCTTGTCTGTGCTTGAAAGTTTCCTTCATCTTTTGCATAACTTCAGCTTCATCAGCTGTGTGGACAAGGAAGAAATTGCCTCTCTGCATGCATCTCCTTCAAGTTGTTGCACATCATCTATCCTTCTTCGTCGACTTGGTCCTCCACTTTCAGTCATCTCCAAGCGAACATGTTTTGGGTTCTTCCTCAACAAAGTTTTAAGGCGCCAGGAGATGAACCCGGTTCCCTTTTCTAGATCGTAGAAATGCTCCTGTCAGAAAGATGAGAACACTTTTTGTAAAATCTGAACAGTCATTACGTTACATTTAATAGATAAACTGCTATTACATGCCACAAAAAAAGGAGCACAAAACTTCATTTTCAACTAGATTGTGTTACAAGTACAAACCCGATTCCAAAAAAGTTGGGACACTGTACAAATTGTGAATAAAAAATGAATGCAATGATGTGGAAGTTTCAAATGTCAATATTTTATTCAGAATACAACATAGATGACATATCAAATGTTTAAACTGAGAAAATGTATCATTTTAAGGGAAAAATAAGTTGATTTTAAATTTCATGGCATCAACACATCTCAAAAAAGTTGGGACAAGGCCATGTTTACCACTGTGTGGCATCCCCTCTTCTTTTTATAACAGTCTGCAAACGTCTGGGGACTGAGGAGACAAGTTGCTCAAGTTTAGGAATACGAATGTTGTCCCATTCTTGTCTAATACAGGCTTCTAGTTGCTCAACTGTCTTAGGTCTTCTTTGTCGCATCTTCCTCTTTATGATGCGCCAAATGTTTTCTATGGGTGAAAGATCTGGACTGCAGCCTAGCCATTTCAGTACCCGGATCCTTCTTCTATGCAGCCATGATGTTGTAATTGATGCAGTATGTGTTCTGGCATTGTCATGTTGGAAAATGCAAGGTCTTCCCTGAAAGAGACGACGTCTGGATGGGAACGTATGTTGTTCTAGAACTTGGATATATCTTTCAGCATTGATGGTGCCTTTCCAGATGTGTAAGCTGCCCATGCCACACGCACTCATGCAACCCCATACCATCAGAGATGCAGGCTTCTGAACTGAGCACTGATAACAACTTGGGTTGTCCTTGTCCTCTTTAGTCCGGATGACATGGCGTCCCAGTTTTCCAAAAAGAACTTCAAATTTTGATTCGTCTGACCACAGAACAGTTTTCCACTTTGCCACAGTCCATTTTAAATGAGCCTTGGCCCAGAGAAAACGCCTGCGCTTCTGGATCATGTTTAGATATGGCTTCTTTTTTGACCTATAGAGTTTTAGCCGGCAACAGCGAATGGCACGGTGGATTGTGTTCACCGACAATGTTTTCTGGAAGTATTCCTGAGCCCATGTTGTGATTTCCATTACAGTAGCATTCCTGTACGTGATGCAGTGCCGTCTAAGGGCCCGAAGATCACGGGCATCCAGTATGGTTTTCCGGACTTGACCCTTACGCACAGAGATTGTTCCAGATTCTCTGAATCTTTGGATGATATTATGCACTGTAGATGATGATAACTTCAAACTCTTTGCAATTTTTCTGAGAAACTCCTTTCTGATATTGCTCCACTATTTTTCGCTGCAGCATTGGGGGAATTGGTGATCCTCTGCCCATCTTGACTTCTGAGAGACACTGCCACTCTGAGAGGCTCTTTTTATACCCAATCATGTTGCCAATTGACCTAATAAGTTGCAAATTGGTCCTCCAGCTATTCATTATATGTACATTTAACTTTTCCGGCCTCTTATTGCTATCTTCCCAACTTTTTTGGAATGTGTAGCTCTCATGAAATCCAAAATGAGCCAATATTTGGCATGACATTTCAAAATGTCTCACTTTCAACATTTGGTATGTTATCTATATTCTATTGTGAATAAAATATAAGTTTATGAGATTTGTAAATTATTGCATTCCTTTTTTATTCACAATTTGTACAGTGTCCCAACTTTTTTGGAATCGGGTTTGTACATCAATACAAAAGATTCTTACATAGCCCTTTGTTGAAAACGGGTCTCTCAGGCTAGGAAAGAGAGAAATAATGCCCAAGGCATAAGTTTCCCGCTGTTTGCGGGTGGGGATCCTCCATCAATGTAAAGAAAAAAAAAATGTTTAATGCTAAACTTAACCTTGTTTTCTACACCAATTGACACAGCTGTGTGTATTTCTTGCATCTGTGCATTGAAGTCTTACCCATTAATTTCTGTCATGTGACTGACAACAATATTAACAAGCTGACGTCTGGTGCTGTGCTTTAAAGTTTTAGTCTTCTGGTATTCTTCAAGAACTTCCTCACCACCAGATTTTTTTTCGAGTGCATCTTGGACAATCTGATTAAACATGACAACAATACAGGTGAAGACTTGAAGACTAGTAAAATGGTGAAAGAATTATTATATGGATAAGTTAGCCATATGGAAAAACATGCATACCCGTTTTGCCTTTTCAGCGTCTATGTTAAAATTGTTGCTGGCCATTGTGGCTTGATTTTGCACTGTTCTCTCTGTCTCTTCATAGTCAGTTGAAGAGAGTGAAAGAGTATCAGTGCATGTGCTGGGGGTTGATGATCTTGTGGGTGAAAACTCTTGAGAGAGAAAAGCAAAACATAATTTTCATGTTTTCTCTAAAGGCAATCAAACAGGGCTTTGTCTAAATGCGCGTCTGTGCTGCCGCTTCGCACCTGGACTGTTTGTATGTTTTGCTACATGTTTTTCCACATCTGTTCGGATTATTTTTTTATCAGAATTCTGTCTGGATTACTCCATTTCTCACTGCTGATCTTTGAACTGGACTATTGTCATTATCAAACTCCTGTTGTCTGTGAGCTTGCCACCGGGCTGCTGCGAGCCCTCTACCCTGTTAACGTCTCCACCACGTTCGGCTCTTCTGATGGGTCAGTTACCGCTCTCTCAGTCGGTTGCACTGTTCGTTTAATGCTTGCTATCAGGGTGTGTTGTCTCCTATTTAGTCTGCTGTTTTTGGTGAAGTGGCGTTCAGGGTCTGGCTAACGTGGTTTTCGCCTGTGATCGGCTCGCATTTGCTCAGTACTAACATGCCTCGGGCAAAAGTTTTTCTCATTGCCTCATTGTTTTTATCTAACTTCCGTAATGGATATTGGATATTTACCATCGCATCTAAGGGCCTTGAATTGCCACCCGCATCTTGATTCTGTGACGTATGAATGCTGCCGGAGTCTATAGGGATTCTCCTCCGGTGCCCACGATACATACACCGCTCATGGCGTGTCTTCAGGAGTATCTTTTGCTCTAAGCCTGATGCCCTTCCGTGCATCTGGACTAACCATAGATTGTCGTCCATGCCCAGACAATTACCCGCCGTCTATATTATACATCGCTCTTTCATTTATCTCACTGATGCCCAGCAACGTACCGCTAACTTGAATTCCCTGCATCGTCACTTTGCGCTTTTGAACTGTCGATCAATATCGGACAAAGCCCCTTATCTCAATGAAATTATCACTGACAATAAGCTTGACATTTTTCTTCTCACTGAAACTTGGCAAGTTCCGGATGATTTTCTGCAGTTAAATCTTCTCGCACCTGAAGGATATAAGTATCTGTCCTGTACCTCTATTGTTTCTTCGAACCTCTCTGATGTCTTTGATATTTCTTCTCCCTCCGTGATATTATCTAACTACCACTCCATAATTTCTGAAATCTTAAAGCAGCATGCTCCTATTAAGACCAGAAGTGTCCCTTCCTTCCCCCTCTTTTCTCCTTGGTATACCCCTAAGCTCCGTATTCTTAGGGCTACTGGTAGACAGCTTGAGCGTCTCTACAGAAAAAACGGTCTTACTGTACATTATTTAGCTTTTCTTGATCATCTCAAAATACACAAATCTGCTCTCATCTCGGCTCGCTCTAGTTTTGTCTCTGCCACAATTAATAAATCAAGTAACAGGCCAAAAGCATTATTTAATACAATAAATAAGCTTACTAAACCTCCACCCCAGGACGCCCTAGCTTCTAATGAGCTTTGCTGTTCTTTTCTGGATTATTTGCTTGAAAAGACCGATGCCGTCCACCAATGCTTCTCTACTGATAAAAAGCTCAGCTATCCACCAAATCTATCCAGTCAATCTCTGTCTTGTTTTTCTTTGACGTCCCCATCTTCTGTCTCTAAGTTAATCTTGAAATCCAACTCTTCATCCTGTCAACTTGATCCTGCTCCTACTTCTCTCCTGAAACTTTGCCATTCTTTTATCTCTGCACCTATTTCTCACTTCATCAATACATCTCTTACCTCTGCTTCATTTCCTCTGCCACTCAAAACTGCTGCAGTTACCCCTGTTCTCAAGAAACCCAACCTCGACCCCTCAGTTCCATCTAATTACCGTCCTATTTCAAATTTACCCTTCATAGCTTAATTACTGGAAAGCACTGTTGCCAGTCTTTTCTAGTTGAAAATAATCTCTTTGATCCCTTTCAATCTGGTTTTCGCCCCCTCCATAGTAATGAAACTGCACCTGTAAAGGTAGTGAATGATCTACTGCTTTCTGGTGACTCTGGTTCTCTGTCTATACTTCTGCTACTTGACCTCAGCTCTGCCTTCGATACCGTCTCCCATGAATTACTTGTTTCTCGTCTCTCTGATTTGGGTATTTCTGGTACTGCTCTTTCTTGGTTTTCTTCCTATCTCTCTGACAGACAATTCTACATCTCAGTTAAGGATTTTCGATCACCTACTGTCCCCCTGAAGCGAGGTGTTCCCCAGGGATCCGTTCTCAGGCCTTTATTATTCAAAATTTACATAATACCACTTGGTCAGATTTTACAACGTCATGGTCTTAACTATCACTTTTATGCTGATGACATTCAGTTATACTCTATCTGCACACCTGCTCTACCTGCCCAAACAGACAAAATCTCTGCTTGTGTGAAAAACATAAAAGATTGGCTTAATTAAAATTTTCTGAAACTTAACATGGACAAAACTGAGATTATTTTCATTGGAACTCCCTCACTTACCAGCAATATTTCTACCAATTTCACCTGTGAGATTGCTGGTTTTCACATCAAATCATCTAATACTGTTAAAAATTTAGGTGTAATCTTCGACTCCACCCTTTCCTTTCAGTCTCATATTACCTCTATTACCAAATCTGCATTCTTTCATCTACGTCGCATTCAGTGTTGTGCAAGTTACTTCCAAACTGTAATACATTATAGATTACTTGTTACTATTATTTAAAAGTAGTTCTTTACCTTACAATATTACTGTCTCAGAATTGTAATCTGTTACATTACTCCTGTATTACTTTTGAGTTACTTTCACCAAAATAACTACAGAAGTAGAAAATGTGTTTTGGGGTTTCATGACCCTTTAACATTCTAAAATGACAACATGTACTGCAGAGCATTTTACATCCAGTAGAGGGCGATATGATGTAGCGTAATGACTGCGGGCTATCCAGGCTACTAACAATATAGCTTATAATTGGCAAAGTGAAAGCTCAAGACAATGCAAGAAAGGATGACAGACAGAATCACAAACTATCCAAGTCTGTTAAAAGCATGGTAGAGGTATAAAGTGATTATCTGACAAACTCGAAGTAATGCGCATACGTCCATCTCGCGAATGTACAGTCTTCTTCTGCCATCTTCACCCATTAGCCGCTTTTCCACTGGCCAGCGCGAGCACAGAGGCCGAAATCATGCCGCGTTTCCACTGTCGGGCCAGTAGCCTCGCGGCACTCCTGTAAAACCCGCCCTAAACACGCCTTCACTGGACTACGTCACACAATACAAAGTTACACCAGCGAGAGGGAGATGAATGAAATAAATCACTAAACAAATATATCAGAAGCTGTCATTTAGTCTTTATTTACAAACTTGGACACCACACGTGGACTGACCACGAACAAATAATAGAACCTACTTGCAGCATTTTTCATTCGTTAAAGTCCACTTTCTAATCAAAATTTCCTGATAATTTACTCACCCCCATGTCATCCAAGATGTCCATGTCCTTATAGTGGACTTCAATTGGCCCCAAATGGTTGAAGGTCAAAATTACAGTTTCAGTGCAGCTTCAAGGGGCTTTATCTAGCGAAACGATCGGTCGTATTCTTCAAAAAGCTTACGCTGAATGTTCTACACCTTCCCTATTCAACTTACGGAACGAACGCGGCGCCAGTTCTGTTTTTTCCGTAAGTTTAATAGGGAAGGTGTAGGACATTCAGCGTAAGCTTTTTGAAGAATACGGAATCGCGGTCTGGTGGAAGAACTTGTGATGCGATCATTTGTGTCTATAAAGCATATACATTTTCATTTTTTTAAAGAAAATGACCGATCGTTTCGCTAGATAAGACCTTTATTCCTCGTCTGGGATCATGTAAAGCCCTTTGAAGCTGCACTGAATTTTGACCTTCAACCGTATGGGGCCAACTGAAGTCCACTATAAGGAGAATAATCCTGGAATGTTTTCATCAAAAACCTTAATTTCTTTTCAACTGAAGAAAGAAGGACGTGGACATCTTGGATGACATGGGGGGGGGGGGGGGGAGTAATTATCAGGACATTTTTATTAGAAAGTCTTTGCATGGTTTGGCTCCCCCTTATCTTTGTAACATTCTCGTCCCCTACACCCCGACTCGCTCACTACGTTCTCTGACTCTGACCTTCTCGTTGTCTCTCGGCATCGCCTCTCTTCAATTGGGGGCAGATCATTCAGTGCTATCGCACCCAAACTCTGGAATTCTCTCCCCCGCTCACTCTGTTGTGTTAATAATATCTCTGTATTTTAAATCATTACTCAAAACTCACTTGTTTTCTGAATGTTATACCTCTGATTTGATGGATTGATTGCTCTGCTTAATTAACTAATAGTTCTCTGAATGTTATGTTATGTCTCTTAAGTCCTGTTTTGTATTTTATTGTGCTTGACTCTATTCTTCTATATGCTTCCCTGTCCATTATTGTTTTTCATCATTGTCTACTCGTATTATCTCTTCCTTGTTAAATGTACATTGTAAAGCATCCTTGAGCCCTGGAAAGGCGCTATATAAATAAAACTTATTATTATTATTATTATTATAAATGTTCTTTACTTCTGTAGCAAGAATTTTCAATCACAGTTGAAGGGTTAGTACAGCAAAATAAAAATTCTGTCATTAATTACTCACCCTCATGTTGTTCCAAACCCATAAGAACTTCATTCATATTTTTGATGAAACCCGAGAGCTTTCTGAACCATCCATAGGCAGCAACGTCATTGCAACTTTCAAGGCTAAGCGCTGTGCTGTGTTTACTACGCAAATAGCATAGGAGAATGACGTGGAAGTGAAAAAGATTGTTGAAAAAAGTCGTTATTTTTGTTTTTGCACACAGAAAGTATTCTCATCACTTCATAACATTAAGATTGAACCACTGTGGTCACATGAACTATGTTAATGATATCTTTACTACCTTTTTGGGCCTTGAAAGTTGCAATTATGTTGCAGCCTATGGAGGGATCAGAAAGCTTTCAAATTTCATCAAAAATATCTTCATTTGTGTTCTGAAGATGAACAAAGGTCTTACGGGTTTGGAAAGAAAGAGGATGAGTAATTAATGACAATTTTCATATTTGGGTGAACTAACCCTTTAAAACAACAATAAAAATAGTTAAACTAAGGATACACCCTTGTCATTTCTCATTCTGCTATATCTAGCTGCAGTCGACACTGTTAACCACCTGATCCTTTTGTCCACCTTTTCATCACTGGATATTAACCCAAACAAATCTGTGACAATATTCAATAAACTGCTAAAAAAGTGAGCACTTAATTGTATCCTGCTAATGTTGTAGCCTGGACTATTTTAGACAATGTTTGAATTATAAGCACTTCTTATGTTATTGCCTCCTCATGACGAATCTCTTGTATTATTCCTAATTTTTTAAGTCAATTTAGATAAAAGCATCTGCTAAAGGTAAATGTAAATATCTGACCCAAATGCATTTTGTCCCCAGGATAATTACACTGGAGTCCTTGAAAGAATATCTAAAGTGTTATTATATACTTACCCTCAGACAAACCAGCAGAAATATTTTCTTCAGGATATCTTACAGTTAGGCATAAATGTGGACTGCCTTCAATCAATTCATGGAAGATGTCCTCTTCCACAGTGGTGTCTGTATCATCAAAGACTTCAAGAGCTGCAGTTCTTGCTAAACCAAATTAGCTCTTAACTGAAAAGTAATTTTAGCAATAGTATGAAAAAGAAATATATAATAATAATAATTTTATATATATATAAAATGTTGATAATTTTAACAAAATAAGGGAGATAATACAAAACGCATGTTATTTTTTATTAAGTACTGTCCTGAGTAAGATATTTTACATAAAAGATGTTTACATATAATCCACAAGACAAAAAAAATAGCTGAATTTATTAAAATAACCCCATTCATAAGTATGTGAACCATTGATTCTTAATACTGTGTGTGGTTACCTGGATGATCTACGACTGTTTTTTTGTTTTGTGATGGTTGTTCATGAGTCCCTTGTTTGTCCTGAGCAGTTAAACTGAGCTCTGTTCTTCAGAAAAATCCTCCAGGTCCTGCAGATTCTTTGGTTTTCCAGCATCTTTTGCATATTTAAACCCTTTTCAACAGTGACTGTATGATTCTGAGATCCATCTTTTCACACTGAGGACAACTGAGGGACTCAGACACAAGATTTAAACAAGGTTCAAACATTCACTGATGCTCCAGAAGGAAACACGATGCATTAATAGATGGGGGGTGAAAACATTTGGAATTTGAAGATCAAGGTAAATTGTATTTAATTTGTCTTCCGGGAAACATGCAGGTATTTTCTGTTGCTTCCGAAGGGCAGTACTAAATGAAAAAAAAAATGATATTCAAGCGAAATAAGAAAAATTTGGACCTCTTCATCCTGTTCAAAAGTTTTCACCCCCCGACTCTTAATGCATCGTGTTTTCTTCTGAAGCATCAGTGAATGTTTGAACCTTTTTTAATAGTCAAGTCAAGTCACCTTTATTTATATAGCGTTTTTTACAATGCAGATTGTGTCAAAGCAGCTTTACAGTGATAACTGGTATATAATTTTGGCTGCACAGCAGCTCTTAAAGAAAATGGTGTCAATGCAGGCAGATGCAAAGCACTGTTGAATATCAAATGTCAAGTGTCCCCAACTAAGCAAGCCAAAGGCGACAGCGGCAAGGAACCCAAACTCCAACAGGTGACATCAGGTGGCAAACAAGTGGCAAATAGGTGTTAGAAAGGAGAAAAAAACCTTGGGAGAAACCAGGCTTAGTCGGGGGGCCAGTTCTCCTCTGGCGAACAGTGCTTTGTTACGATTCAGGTAGCTATCATAAGTCCGATGGGATCGCAACATTCAAAGTATTTATTCCAGTTCCATCCAGTTGAGGATCGTATTCATCACGCCGGTATGGACGGTTTGTTGAGGAACTATGCCACTGGTTGTCGTGTCGATGAGGCCTTCACAATGGATGATCTAGTTGACTCAATCTCTGCTGATACTTAAGGGCTGCGTTGTGGTCATGTCAAGGCGCAGGTCCTCGATCTCACCTGGATACGGCCCGGATCCGGTTGACTACGGTAAACCTCGGGATAAACAGAAAGACTAATATTAGCGTAGATGCCATTCTTCTTCTGATGTAACGAGTACATCTGGTGTTATAGGAAGTGTTCCCGGTTCCGGCTGACCTAATTTATGCAGCCTAATAATCCTTTAATGGATTTGAAAATATAAATTAATAATGTGTTATGTGTATGCCATGTTAAAGAAATGCGTTTTTAGTCTAGATTTAAACTGACAGAGTGTGTCTGCTTCCCGAACAATGCTAGGAAGATTGTTCCAGAGTTTAGGTGCCAAATAGGAGAAGGATCTACCGCCTGCGGTTGATTTTGATATTCTAGGTATTATCAGCTGGCCTGAATTCTGAGATCGCAATAGACGTGAAGGACTATAATGCATTAAGAGCTCGCTCAGGTACTGGGGAGCTAAACCATTTAGTGCTTTGTAAGTAATTAGCAAGATTTTAAAATCTATACGATGTTTAACAGGAAGCCAATGCAGTGTTGACAGAACTGGGCTAATATGGTCATACTTCCTAGTTCTAGTAAGAACTCTAGCTGCTGCATTTTGTACGAGCTGTAGTTTATTTATCAGGCGAGCAGAACAACCACCCAGTAAAGCATTACAGTAATCTAGCCTTGAGGTCATGAACGCATGAACTAACTGTTCTGCATTTTTCATTGAGAGCATATGTCGTAGTTTAGATATGTTTTTAAGATGGAAGAATGCGGTTTTACAGATGCTAGTAACATGGCCTTCAAATGAAAGATGGGTGTGCTCTCTGATACCAAGGTTCCTAACTGACGACGAAGACTTAACAGAGCAGCCATCAAGAGTTAGACAGTATTCTAGGTTATTACGTGAAGAAGTTTTTGGTCCAAAAATTAGAATCTCTGTTTTTTCTGAATTTAGTAGTAGGAAATTACTGGTCATACAATTTTTTATATCAGCTATGCATTCTGTTAATTTTGTGAATTGGTAAGTTTCGTCAGGGCGCGAAGAAATATAGAGCTGAGTATCATCAGCGTAACAGTGAAAACTAATGCCATGCTTCCTAATGATATCTCCCAAGGGTAGCATGTACAGAGTGAACAGCAATGGTCCTAGTACTGAGCCTTGCGGTACTCCATATTGAACTTGTGATCGATATGACACCTCTTCGTTTACTAATACAAACTGATAACGGTCAGATAAGTATGATTTGAACCATGACAATGCAATTCCACTAATGCCAACATAATTTTCGAGTCTATTTAAAAGAATATTGTGATCAATAGTGTCAAATGCAGCACTAAGATCCAGTAACACTAATAGAGAGATACAACCACGATCTGATGATAAGAGCAAATCATTAGTAACTCTAATGAGAGCAGTCTCAGTACTATGGTACGGTCTAAATCCTGACTGGAAATCCTCACAGATACTATTTCTTTCTAAAAAGGAACATAGTTGTGATGATACTACCTTTTCTAGTATTTTTGACAGAAAAGTGAGATTTGAGATCGGCCTGCAATTGACTAATTCTCTAGGATCAAGTTGTGGTTTTTTAATAAGAGGTTTAATAATAGCCAGCTTAAAAGTTTTTGGTACGTGTCCTAGTGATAAAGATGAATTGACGATATTAAGAAGAGGATCTATAACCTCTGGAAGCATTTCTTTCAATAGCTTAGTCGGTATAGGGTCTAACATACATGTTGTTGATTTTGATGATTTAACAAGTTTAGACAATTCTTCCTCTCCTAAAGCAGTAAATGAATTGAATTTTTCCTCAAGGACACTACAATGCACTATCTGACGTGATACTGTAGTAGACGGTTGCATGGTTATAATTTTTTCTCTAATATTATCAATCTTGCAAGTAAAGAAGTTCATAAAGTCATTACTTCTGTGCTCTTTGGAAACATCAGAAGTTGATGCTTTATTTCTTGTTAATTTAGCCACTGTATCAAATAAATACCTAGGGTTGTGTTTATTTTCTTCTAAAAGTTTTGAAAAACAGGCAGATCTAGCAGATTTTAAGGCCTTTCTGTACTCAATCATTCTCTCTCTCCGCGAAATACTTCTAGTCTTGTTTTCTTTGAGCTGCGCTCCATTTTTCTGGCTGCTAACTTTAGGGCCCGAGTGTGCTCATTGTACCATGGCATTGGATTAATTTCCTTAATCTTTTTTAAGCGCAAAGGAGCAACTGAGTCTAATGTGCTGGAAAAGACAGAGGCAATAGTTTCTGTTGCAACATCGAGGTCTTCTAAGCTTTCTGGTATGCTATGGTATTAAGGCGATGAAACTGATCAGGAAGATTATTTATAAAGCGATCTTTAGTGGTAGAAGTGATGGTTCTATCATATTTATGGCATGGAGGCAGTTTAGCCTCCTAAAGATAATGATCTGAGATGTCGTCACTCTGCTGCAGAATTTCAACAGCATCAATATCGATTCCATGTGACAATATTAGATCTAAAGTATGATTACGACAATGAGTGGGTCCTGACACGTGTTGTCTAACACCAATAGAGTTTAGAATATCTGCAAATGCCAATCCTAATGCGTCTTTTTTATTATCTACATGGATATTAAAATCACCAACAACAAGGACTTTATCTGCAGCTAGTACTAACTCCGATAGAAAGTCAGCAAATTCTTTGATAAAGTCTGTATGGTGTCCTGGTGGCCTGTATACAGTAGTCAGCACAAATGTCAACTTACATAATGTTACGTAAAGTACCATCACTTCGAAGGAATTATATTTGAAAGACTTTTGACTAATACTGTAAATATTACTATAGATTACAGCAACACCTCCCCCTTTGCCTTTCTGACGGGCATTGTGTCGATAATCATAACCTTGAGGACTAGACTCATTTAAAGTAATGTAATCGTCCGGTTTTAGCCAAGTTTCTGTCAAACACAGCACATCTAGATTATTATCTTTGATAATATCATTAACAATAAGTGATTTTGAAGAAAGAGATCTAATATTTAACAACCCGAGTTTTATCATTTGTTTAGCATTATTATCTCTATTTTTTATTTGTTGAACATCAATTAAATTTTTACCATTAAATGGGTTTGGAAGTTTTTTGTTTTTACTAATTCGGGGTACAGACACAGTCTCTATTTGAAAATATCTAGGTGTAAGAGTTTCTATGTGTTGGGAGTTATCTGAATTATCTGACTTCTGTAACGTGAGGCAGCTAGCAGACGGTCGGTTTAGCCAGTCTGTCTGCTTCCTGACTTGGGCCCCAGTTTGTCATGTTTCAGTTCTAAAACTATGTGCCATATTACTAGAGAGAAGAGCAGCACCATCCCGGGAAGGATGAATACCATCTCTTTTCAACAGGTCAGTTCTGCCCCAAAAACTTTTCTAATTGTCTATGAAACCTATATTATTTTGCGGACACCACTTAGCCAGCCAGCCATTGAGTTATGATAATCTGCTAACTATCTCATCACTCCGACGAACAGGAAGGGGGCCAGAGCAAATTACTTCTCCTGACATTGTACTTGCGAGTTCACACACCTCTTTAATGTTAATTTTAGTGATTCCGACTGGCGAAGTCGAACATCATTAGTGCCGATGTGAATAATAATCACTGAGTGGGGAGAACCTGTTTGATGTTCTTACTGGAACGGAAGAGTGGTGTTTTCCGCGGCTAGGCCGCCTCACCGTTACCCAAGTGCCCTGCTGCGCGGGCTCTACAGCCGGAACCAAACAATGTACAGAGTTCACTAAGCTAGTCGCATCCAAAACAGTATCTGAAGCCCTTGCATTCTTACTATCCTTGATTAAAGTTTGGATGCGTGTCTCTAATTCTGAGATTCTCTCTGTCAGCCTGACTATTTCCCTACATTTATGACATGTAAATCCTTCGTCGCTGACAGAGAGAGCTATGGTGAACATGTGGCAAATGGAACAGGTAGCAGTGCTGGGAGAGGATGACATGACTCACCGTGTTTGTAGACTGATCCGACTTACCACAGCTGTTTGAAGAACGCGTTGAAAAAGGAGCGCGCGAGAGACTGTTAACAAGTTAGCGCTGCAAATGCAAACGCGTTGTAACAGCGATTTAGATTCAAAGATTACAAGCTAGCGACGTCAGATTAGTGTGGTAGGCAATATTACATATAAGGTAATAATAAAAAAAAGCAACAATGAATAAAAGTAAGAGATTCAAAACAAAGCTATACGGAGTTACAGACGCAAACCAATCTGAGCAGCGAGGCAGACAGGAGCAATCGATACACAGGTCTGCTGCTTCCTGACCCCCAGTTTGTCATGTTTCAGCTCTAAGACTATGTGCTATATTACTAGAGAGAAGAGCAGCACCATCCCAGGAGGGATGAATACCATCTCTTTTCAACAGGTCAGGTCTGCCCCAAAAACTTTTCCAATTGTCTATGAAACCTATATTATTCTGCGGACACCACTTAGACAGCCAGCCATTGAGTGATGATAATCTGCTAACTATCTCATCACTCCGACGAACAGGAAGAGGGCCAGAGCAGATTACTTTTCCTGACATTGTACTTGCGAGTTCACACACCTCTTTAATGTTAATTTTAGTGATCTCCGACTGGCGAAGTCGAACATCATTAGTGCCGACGTGAATTATAATTTTAGAGTATTTACGATTAGCATTAGCCAGCACTTTTAAATTTGCTTTGATGTCAGGTGCTCTGGCTCCCGGCAAACAAGTGACTATGGTGGCTGGTGTCTCTATTTTCACGTTCCGTGTAATAGAATCACCAATAACTAGGGCACTTTCAACAGGATTCTCAGTGGGTGCGTCACCGAGTGGGGAGAACCTATTTGATGTTCTTATTGGAACGGAAGAGTGGTGTTTTCCGCGGCTAGGCTGCCTCACCGTTACCCAAGTGCCCTGCTGCGCGGGCTCTACAGCCAGAACCAAACAATGTACAGAGTTCACTAAGCTAGTCACATCCAAAACAGTATCTGAAGCCCTTGCATTCTTACTATCCTCGATTAAGGTTTGGATGCGTGTCTCTAATTCTGAGATTTTCCCTGTCAGCCTGACTATTTCCCTACATTTATGACATGTAAATCCCTTGTCGCTGACAGAGAAAGCTATACTGAACATGTGACAAGCAGAACAACTTGCAATAGAGGGAGAGGATGACATGACTCAGCGTGTTTGTAGACTGATCCGACTTACCACAGCTGTTTGATGAACGCGTAGAAAAAGGAAAAAGGAGCGCGCGAGAGACTGATGACAAGTTAACAAGCTAGCGAGATGCAAACGCATTGTAATAGCAATTTAGATTAAAAGATTAAAGGCTATCGACGTCAGATTAATGTGGTAGACAATATTAGATATAAGGTAATGATAATATAAGCAACAATGAATGAAAGTAAGAGATTCAAAACAAAGCTATACGGAGTTACAGACGCAAACCACTCTGAGCAGCAAGGCAGACAGGAGCAATCGAGCAGGCAGGAGCAATCCAAAAGGGGGAGCGACGACAGTGAAGGCAATCAGTTTATAGTCAGTGATATTGTCTACACTGGATGTGGCGTGGCGCGACGCGACACAACAAATTCCCGACAGTAAACAGATTTCCCGTTCTATTTCTGACATAGTCCAAGTGCTTTGCAACGGTCGGTTTGTCACGTTCAGTGTACACAGCTTTTAGCTGTTGCGGCTCGGCGCGATACGACGCGAAAAAAGTCGCGTCTGGTGTAGACACGGTCTAAGAATGCACAATACTTCTAGAC
This sequence comes from Mylopharyngodon piceus, assembly GCA_039654765.1. NCBI lineage: Eukaryota > Metazoa > Chordata > Actinopteri > Cypriniformes > Xenocyprididae > Mylopharyngodon > Mylopharyngodon piceus. Next base: position 2,450,468 of record CM077451.1, read on the forward strand.
ACACTGGCGGCTTCGGTTACTACAGTGGAAGAGAGTGAAGGTGAGTCGCCCATATTTTTTTACAGTCTGTGCGTCGTCCATATTTTTTTACAGTCTATGCTACAAAGTATGTAACATTTCTTTACCGGTTTTTTGGACATATATCTTAATTTATACATTAAGCTACCATTGTTCAGAGAGTATAATGAACACCCGCCTTCCCGCAGTAATTTGTGGCGGCACCGCCGACCTATTCGTCTTGAAAATGAACGCCTTTGTGTAACGTTGAACACAGTTAACCAGTTTACACGCGCCTGCAGAAATACATTTGATTACATTTTGGAGAACAGACGAAGAAGATCTGTCAATGTGCATTTGATCATTGTTTGTGTTCAGATGTTCAGCGGTTATGAGCGCAAGCACATGTAAAGAGTTTTCACTCTAACTCAGATGTAGCTGTATACGTTATTATTATACAAAGCAAAGGACATGCAATGATATTCAGGTTACAGATGCCAGAAATAATGCTTGTCTCTTCTGTGTTTGTTGCTAGATATCTAATTATGATAATAATAATTTAAATATCTATCTAAATACATACTATTGTATTGTTGTATGTGTGTGTGTGTGTGTATATATATATATATATATATATATATACAGGTGCTGGTCATATAATTAGAATATCATCAAAAAGTTGATTTATTTCACTAATTCCATTCAAAAAGTGAAACTTGTATATTATATTCATTCATTACACACAGACTGATATATTTCAAATGTTTATTTCTTTTAATTTTGATGATTATAACTGACAACTAAGGAAAATCCCAAATTCAGTATCTCAGAAAATTAGAATATTGTGAAAAGGTTCAATATTGAAGACACCTGGTGCCACACTCTAATCAGCTAATTAACTCAAAACACCTGCAAAGGCCTTTAAATGGTCTCTCAGTCTAGTTCTGTAGGCTACACAATCATGGGGAAGACTGCTGACTTGACAGTTGTCCAAAAGACGACCATTGACACCTTGCACAAGGAGGGCAAGACACAAAAGGTCATTGCAAAAGAGGCTGGCTGTTCACAGAGCTCTGTGTCCAAGCACATTAATAGAGAGGCGAAAGGAAGGAAAAGATGTGGTAGAAAAAAGTGTACAAGCAATAGGGATAACCGCACCCTGGAGAGGATTGTGAAACAAAACCCATTCAAAAATGTGGGGGAGATTCACAAAGAGTGGACTGCAGCTGGAGTCAGTGCTTCAAGAACCACTACGCACAGACGTATGCAAGACATGGGTTTCAGCTGTCGCATTTCTTGTGTCAAGCCACTCTTGAACAACAGACAGCGTCAGAAGCGTCTCACCTGGGCTAAAGACAAAAAGGACTGGACTGCTGCTGAGTGGTCCAAAGTTATGTTTGTCTGATGAAAGAAAATTTTGCATTCCCTTTGGAAATCAGGGTCCCAGAGTCTGGAGGAAGAGAGGAGAGGCACACAATCCACGTTGCTTGAGGTCCAGTGTAAAGTTTCCACAGTCAGTGATGGTTTGGGGTGCCATGTCATCTGCTGGTGTTGGTCCACTGTGTTTTCTGAGGTCCAAGGTCAACGCAGCCGTATACCAGGAAGTTTTAGAGCACTTCATGCTTCCTGCTGCTGACCAACTTTATGGAGATGCAGATTTAATTTTCCAACAGGACTTGGCACCTGCACACAGTGCCAAAGCTACCAGTACCTGGTTTAAGAACCATGGTATCCCTGTTCTTAATTGGCCAGCAAACTCGCCTGACCTTAACCCCATAGAAAATCTATGGGGTATTGTGAAGAGGAAGATGCGATATGCCAGACCCAACAATGCAGAAGAGTTGAAGGCCACTATCAGAGCAACCTGGGCTCTTATAACACCTGAGCAGTGCCACAGACTGATCGACTCCATGCCACGCCGCATTGCTGCAGTAATTCAGGCAAAAGGAGCCCCAACTAAGTATTGAGTGCTGTACATGCTCATACTTTTCATGTTCATACTTTTCAGTTGGCCAAGATTTCTAAAAATCCTTTCTTTGTATTGGTCTTAAGTAATATTCTAATTTTCTGAGATACTGAATTTGGGATTTTCCTTAGTTGTCAGTTATAATCATCAAAATTAAAAGAAATAAACATTGGAAATATATCAGTCTGTGTGTAATGAATGAATATAATATACAAGTTTCACTTTTTGAATGGAATTAGTGAAATAAATCAACTTTTTGATGATATTCTAATTATATGACCAGCACCTGTGTATATATATAAAGTAACTAGTAACTAACTACTTGAGTAGTTTTTTCAATGGATACTTTTTTACTCTTACTCAAGTAACTATAAAGATTATTACTTTCACTTTTACTTTGAGTAAATATTTCTACAAGTACTTGTACTTTTACTTGAGTACTATTTTTGGATACTCTACCCACCTCCTTATGAATGTAAGGTAGGCTAGATTATGGTAGCAGTTATTTCATTATTTACGTTGTCTGCTGCGGGGTTCTGACCAATACGATTTAAAACCCAGCTCTGACTGGTAATTTTTACTCCTGTCTGCCCCTCTTTATACTGCTCTCCGTGGCTTAGCTCATTGATTCCCAACCAAGTGCATAGAGCCCCCCAACACAGCACATTTGTCTGTCTCCTTTCTCTGACACACCTATTTCAGGTCTTGAAGTCTCTACTAATGAGCTGATAACCTGAATCATGTGTTTGATTAAGGAGACATGTAAAACGTGCAGTGCTGGAAACACCACACCATGAACATTCATGCACACAATTCTAGTTATCAATAAATCTGCAACAATGGAGACAATACAAACAATTGATCAAAACAGAGCTCTTTTTTTTTTTTAGTATGGCATGTGAGGCTGTTGGGGTGAATAAAGAAATGACAGTGATATTCTATATCTGCATAAATCTGTAATAGTAATTTATCAAGTTAATGTTTTAATCATAAATTTCCTCTAATGATATACTGTCATGTTTAGCACAAAATATTGAAAAGTTTTATTACTTTGTTCTCTTGAATTAGGTGCTCTTGATGAGGCTTTGGAAAAAATAAAGGAGCTGGAATAACTGGTGTGAAGCCTTAGCATCTCTCGAGCTTTGCTGGATAGCCAGTCAGTAACATCATCCTTAGCCTGTCGCATCATCCTTCTCCTCCTCACCAGCCAGTTAACTCATCTGCATCTACATACCTGCTGTAACATCCTCCTCACCAGCCAGTTACTGTACATCATCCTTCTCCTCTTATACCCAGTAACATCAGACAACTCCTAGCCTTGCCAATCAACAAGAGCAGGTAGAGCCTTTTAGAGAAGTTGCATAGTCACCACTAGCCTATTTCATAAGAGAATATGCCAGTTATGCCATGCTATATGCCAGTGACCATCAGCAGACCCTGGACTTGCCAGAGGTAGGTGTGTGTTTTTCTTAGTTTTGCTTGGCCCCCAACAAACACAGTTTGTGATGCCTATCCAATGGCTTTCACAACAGGGCACTTCTACCAGGCCACAGAGAGGTTCTTTATTTGGGTCCACTTTGCTGTCTGGACTGGTGTGAAGCATCGGGGTGGAAGAAGACACCACAAGGAAGCACATTAACGCCAAAGTCTCAGCAAAGCAGCGAAGAACCTCTGGCTCAAGATTCTGACCTTACATAAGCTGCTTCATAGAACTTGCTTGCTGATGTGGTCATAACAAAACATGTATTTCTTGCACTACATTGTAATCTGATTTGTACATCATGCACTTTACATTAATTTTATTTATTAACTGTTGTCAAAATAAACAGTTTTGAAGAATGAGTTGTTTTCTTTCTAAGGTTATTTATTTATTTATTTTAACTAGGTGTGGGGCCTATGCCAGGCCTGCTGTTTGTTTGTGCATGCAAGGGCAGCTAGAACATTTTTGGTTCTTAGTGTGATTTTGTAACATTATCATGTTTTTAAACATGTAATATCACCCACTTAACTGATGTTTTAAGTCTACAGGTGGTATGTTTTTTTTTTTTTTGCCTTAATAGTTTTGTATAAATGTTTATAAAATAGAAACATTTAAAGTCAAATTCACTGTAATGATTTACATTTTTCAATTTTATTCATGGTGATAACACGAAAAAATGTGCCATAGCCTAGTGGAAGACTACGGTGGCGCATTGCTGCCACATACATAATATTTTTTCCACTCAGTTATAACGTTGAAACAACATCTTTTCTCGTAAAAACGAGATATGTCGTTAAAACGACATCTTTTTCTCGTTAAAACGTCATCTTTTCTCGTAAAAACGAGATATGTTATTAAAACGACATCTTTTCTCGTAATAACGAGATATGACGTTAAAACGACATATTTTGTACATGACGTGTACATATAACTTTATCTGATCTATAATAGAGAATTTATATAGCCTAAATCAGTGCCTTTATCACACTTCTCTTTATCACGCTCAAAAAGCAGAAGCAAATATAGTGTAAAATACCTTTCGATGCCTGTATCAATGGCAGTGCCCACAGAGTAATGAACACAATATTATTCTTTTATTGGCGTATATCCCCATTTGTAAATATGCAGTTTCTAATAATAAAGCACAATTTTATCATTTAGCATTACTTATTTATCACACCTGATTATGTCGCATTGGGTCAGACTTAAGTTTTTGAGAGGGAAAAAAACCCAGATAAATCCCATTGGTGTATCAGTCGTATTTTATTATACATTCAAAAATAATGTAGCTAAAATACCGGTAAAAATGAAAATTTTACAAAAATTAGGCTATAAACCTGTATTTTAGGCTTTTTCCACAACAAATCCTTAAAATTTAACGGTATTCAATACAAAACAAGAATAAAAAATATAAGTATAAAATAAACATAAATTATAGTGGCATTCATTAGCTATAAACAATATTTATTTTAAAGCCTAAACTAATTTATTTAAAGCAAAGCTGAAACTGAAACTTGGGTTCCTCTCTCATTCGGCACGAATCCAAATATTTATATTTTCGCACTTGGACGCTAAACTATTATTTATTATGTTAACAATGCTTTGTACTTTACTCGTGTCCCAGTATCCACGTAAAACAGCATCCTTCACATACGCAAAAACATGTTTTGGAATAACAACACAAACGGTAGAGTGGTAGTCTCATACTTCGGTGCAATAGCCTAAAATTGCTAAAATTTGTTATAACATTCATTCAAGTTCATTTTACTGCACAAATGCAGAGTTAAAAAAATAATAGTGTTTAAAATATTACATGTTATGGAAAAAATTCTTAATGAATTCATGAATATTAGCTAGTTATTTAGAATGATTAGACATTACTTCAATATTCAGGGATAGACTTGATAGGTAGTGTAGAACCTATTGTATTGTTCATGCCTTATATACAAATAGCCTAATTATTAAATAGGCATATATTTTTTAAATCCCTCATTGGGGGGCTGAGCCCCCTGAATATTTAAATCCTAATCAACCCTATTCCAAAAACGTTTTTGCGGATGTGAAGGATGCTGTTTTGGGACATGAAAGCATTGTTAACAACATAATAAATATTTTAGCATCCAAGTGCGAATAGAAACTGTTTTACTTTGTATTATTTTGTAGACAGACCCGTCATTCTCTAGCCGCGTAACCATCAACTTTTATTATTCTGCCCTCGTTCCTGGCCACGCCCCTTAAAGTGCCATGCATAACAACACATCTTCCCCCTTAAGAGAAAAAGAAAATGAATAAAATAGAGAAATGACATAACACTTTTTCTCACGTTCTGTATAATAAATGTCAACAACAACAAAAAAATTAATTCAATACAACTCTGAATCACTTTCAGTTGTTTATCTCTTCTCGTTTTCTTTCTTTTTACCACTGGAAACTGAACAGTAGTCAAACTCATAACTTCACATAACTTTAATCAATCTTTCCGGAGGTTTAACATTTCTTTTTGGTCTTTGCTCGACCACTGTCTCAGGTGCTGTCTCTGCGACCTGTCCAGCCTCTGCAACCAGAGACTCAGAAGTTGTTGTTGGATCACGTATCTCAGCCTCAGAGCTTTGCTTAGGCCTTAAGTCAATTCTGTTCCGTCGCAGTGTTGATCCACCCTCCGTCAAAATCTCATAAGACCTTGGAGCAATCAGTTTTTCCACTTTGCCCAGCTGAGACCAGATACCTGTGTTATTGTCTCTTATTTTGACAGTGTCACCAGGTTTCAGTGTTGTCAGTGGCTTCGCTTTTCTGTCATACAGTCTCTTTTGTTTGAGTTTTTGTTTCTGCTTGAAGCATTTCATTTGACTCGAATGTGCAGTGTCCAGAAGATCCTCTCTTACAGGCAAGTTTGTTCAGATTCTTCTTCCCATGAGCATTTGAGCAGGGGGAAACCCGTTCTCCAGAGGTGCATTTCTGTAGATCATGAGACTTTTTTTTGAAAGTCTTCTTTACCAGCATGTGCCTGTGAGTCCTTTTACTATTTTCAAGGCATTCTCTGGCAGTTCATTTGCCCCGATGCATGGCTAGGAAACGCAGTGTCTCGTTCCCTGTTCTCAGGGAACCATGGTTACATACGTAACCTGAGACGTTCCCTTTCGAAAGCGAACTCAACACTGCGTTTGATCAATGCTTTGGGGAACGATATACCAACGCCGCCATGCTTGAGGGGAGTGCATGCCAAAGAATGGCTAGACAAATGTCAGAACTAGCAGTTTCAACTGAAATGCCAGAACCACTCCCCCTACAGGTCATACATAGGCTGTCAGTGACAGCATTCCCTATGGCCAACAGCCCAAGCTATAAGCCACAAGGAGGCCTTCCACAGAAGGCCTACCAAGGCCGCTCAAAGGCTTCTGGAACCAAGCTTCTTTTCAAAGAAAAGAGGGTAACTTTGAGGGAATGTAGCCAGGGGTCCCGAAGGAACCCTAGCCAGTCACTTGTCAGAGGAACATATTCGACCCTGATTGCCACCAGGGAGGCCGACCTGGTCTAACAGTAACCTAGTCTTGGCCACCAACCTGTCTGATCACAGAGTCTCAATTCACATTCTTCAGAGTAGATATCCACTAAGAAGGACTGCAGAGAGGCAGTAACCAACTCAGACCAGATCGTAGAGACGGGCATCCTGGAGAGCAGGACTCAGCTTAGTGCTTTTTACCCTTACAAATGAGGGGAGTAAAACTCTGCTCAATCCTAGGATCTACTCAGCGCTTGTTTATCTATGCACTGAGGAGGCTGTGCACTCTAAAGGAACCCAAACAAGGGGAGTACAACCAGCCTAAGGGCTGGTCTTCAACAGGGAGGCCTCAGAGAGGCCTTCAACCAGTTACCAGACTTAGGGAGCTAAGTACTTATAAAGAACAACCCTCTAAATGAGGGGAGTACTGGGCTCAACCTAACAGATAGATCATACTGTAGGCACAAAAATCATGGAGGCTCCTAGAGAGCCTGCAACATGAACTAATCCTGATACATTATAATCATAATGTAGAATTATTATCACAGAGGCCTTGCAATGGCCAGCCATGTGAAACTACATGCTTAATCTGCTAAAAGACACCCAGATGTGGGGAATTACAGGGCAGCCTGTGAAGGCCACACACCTAAAAGCAACCCAATTGCTGATAATGCAAGAGCCCACAAAACATGGGAACTCGTTCGGATTGAAACCGAGTTTTACTAGCAGATAAGACTGTAGAGTGCCCACATAACAGTCTACCTCAACACATTCCAACAAGCATTGTACTCAGTAAAAACACTTTTTACCCTTTAAGTAAGGGAAGTACAAACTTACGCCATCATGCTCTGAAGGAGGTCCAAACAGGGCCTGCAACTTCAGAATGACACAGGTGTCAGCTAGTGGCAGTGTCTAAGCTCTAAGGGAGCCATATATGAGAACCAAACTATCCAGTGAGGTTAACTATTTAACTCAACCTGAGCTTAACTCTATCCATACATTCCAACAGGCAATGTACTCAGTAAAAACACCTTTTTACCCTTAAAGCAAGGGGAGTACAAAATTTTTACGTCACCATGCTCTGAGGGAGGCCAAAGACAGGTCTACTACTCCAGAAGATCACAGGCGTAAGCCTGTGGCAGTGCTCAAACTCCAAGAGAGCAAACTCTACCTAAACACATTCCAACAAGCAATGTATATGCAATTAAGCCATTGTGCTCTGAAGGAGGCCAAAACAGAGCTTGCTACTTCAAAAAGTCATGAGTGTCAGCTTGTGGCAGTGTTCAAGCTCTAAGGGAGCCATATATGAAAACCAAACTATGCAGTGAGGTTAACTTTTAGTAAACTCAACCTGAGCTTATATATATCTGCCTGGGGCTAAGAAACAGCAGCCTCTACCAACGACTCTCAATTGAGAGGAGGCAAACTCTGAGAATACTATATTTCTACAATAAAGCTCAGAGGAGCAGAGTTCAACCCAAGCACACAATGTCAGGCGGCCTGTAAGGCCGACGCTGAACATAGATCTATCTGAAGTTAGTGAAAGCTAATCTCAAACTCTAGCATTTACCAGAGGAGAAAGCTAATCTACCATAAGGTGGCTAATAGTGCGGCTTAGTTAAAGCCCACATCTGAATACATATGAACGGTAGCTTCAGTGTCTTCAGTGAATTCTGCAAAGAATGAAGCCAACACATTCATAAATGGGCCTAACAAAGTACTACCCTTAATATTTTATATCATTCCAGCCAACCTAATGGAACTTCAGGGCCCTTAAACTGCAGTTTTACAAAAATTCGAGCATCCTATACAGGGAACCGAGGTCTAAAATATATTTTATGTATAAAATATATATTATACAATACACAAATATATAAAGAGACCTACCATGCTACCTTCAGCAGGTCCAACTGATATGCTTGCAAAACAGACATTGTGTGTAAAGCAGCACCAGCCTGACCCGCTGCTGTGTATAACCTGCCATCCAAGCGAGACTACCATCTTAACATGACTTAAAGGCAGGACCGGAGCTTTAGCGTTGGAGCCTGCCCATGTCACAAGATAGTTTGCACCCATCTCGTCAATGGGAGGCATCAACGCGTACCCATACTTACTCACTCCATCAACACCAGCGAATTAGCCCGCTGATGTCGATGAATGCAAGCTGAATACAGGTTCTTCCATGCCTTCTCAATCTCAGTATGAAGATCAAGAAGGAATAGAAAGGCTCATGGTGGCTGGAGGATTATGGCCATGGCAGGGTGGTTTTGAGGATTCAGGAGGCTCACCATCTTCATCCTTATCAGCCATCTCCTGCTCTCTTGGGCTTAGAACAAGAAGAGCAATCGCTGCTGGATCTAATGATGTCAAATACAACACATCATCATAATCCCACAGCTCAAATTTACACCCCTCTCAACTCTTCAACAAGCTCCAGCTGAGAACCTCATGATCTAGTCTCTGCTCTACCTCAGCATGAGTAAGACCTGAACCATTAGGCGCAGCTGCCGGTCCTTCTCCTCTCGAGGAGAAGACCAGAAGAGAGTGGAGCATTTTTACAAGTAAAAAATGCTCACAATAAACAGACAGATCCCACAAGAACTGCCTGTACATGCTCTTTTGTTCTCATAAAAGACAACGTACAAGTTATGTGTGTGATCAGGTGTCAACAATCTGGGACACGGATGCACACACTTCATGAAACTTTTGTTAGACATAATTTGTCTTACCTTAATACCAATTTGATATCGCGCTTCAAACAAAACAGTCCCTGAAGACGAAAAGATACTGACATGTTCTCTAGGCACTCCTTATATACTTCCGGGTCGCACCAATTATGACGTCATAGGCTGTCGCCGGCCAATAGGATTGCCGTGATTTGATAAGCGTTTCAGACACCGGTTCACGAGGAGGTGTTCCCCAAAGCGTTGATCAAACACAGTGTTGAGTTCCCTTTCGAAAGGGAACTGAGGCCCGTTGTTTGTACACAGACTACACAGGGGACACCATGGCGAGCAAACATAGACTTCATGAAAGCAATGACAGCTTTGCTAGTCGTAGACTGCAGTGTGGCCACCTCTGGGTAATTAGAGTAGTAGTCAGTTACAACAATGTGACTTTTCCCATCATACTCAAATAAATCTGCTTCAACCTTGTTGTAAGGCCTACATGGCACAGGATGTGGAAGAAGTGGCTCTGCCTGCTGTCTGGGCCTCAAGGTCAAACAAAGCTCACATGAGGTTGTTAACTGTGAGATGTCCTGATAAATCCTGGGCCAGTACATCACTTCCCGAGCTCTCCTTTTGCACTTTTCTTCCCCTAAGTGCCCTTCATGATCTTTTTTTAACATTTCTTTCCTTAGGCTCGCTGGAATGACGGATTTGTTGCCCTTGAATACAATGCCATCCACTACAGTGAGGTCTGATCTGCACACCCAGTAATCCCTAATTCTCACGGGACAGTCTTTTTTTTCCCTCCTGGCCATCCTTCTTGAATAGCTACCTTCAGTTCTCTCATTGTTTCATCCTTTTCTGTCTCATGTTTTATCTGTTCCGTCCTGTCTGCAGATACTGGGAGCGAGGCTACCACCATGTCCACATAAGCTTTGATTTCAGCACCGCATGTTTCTCTTTTCTCTCGTCTATCTACAGCACGGGACAGGGCGTTGGCAGCAAACATGAACTTGCCCGGTGTGTAGATTAAAGTCACGTCATATTTTTGTAACCTGATGAGCATTCTCTGTATTCTTAAGGGACAATCATTCAGCGATTTGGCCATAATGGGAACCAGTGGTTTGTGGTCAGTCTCAACGGTGAATGCTCGACCATAGACGAATTGGTGAAATCTCTCGCATGCATATGTAATGGCAAGCAATTCTTTTTCTATTTGCGCATATCTTGTTTCTGTAGCAGATACTGCTGTAGTAGCACGGCTCACACGCTGTACCACGATGCATCAGCTGAAATTCTTGTGCTTCTTTCTGGATCGTAGAACTTTAACACAGGTTCTGCTGTCAGAATTTCTTTCAAGGTTTTCCAGCAACTTTCTTGTTCATGTGACCATATCCATTCATTTCTTTGTTCCACCAGACTGGTGCTGACTTTGTGGAAAGCTGTGGAATGAACTTTGCCAGGTATGTAACCCTACCAAGAAAGCGTCTGACGTCTTCTTTGTTCTGTGGCCTCTCCATGTTTTCAGTTGCTGTTGTTTTTTTAGGATCGGGCTTTATGCCCTCCTCCGATATAACATCTCCAAGAAAGGTTAGTGATCTCTTCTCCGAATTCGCATTTTTCTTTATTGAGCTTCAGGTTTACTTTACGAGTCACTTCAAGTACCTCCCGAAGTCTGGCGTCGTGCTCCTCTTTGGTTGCACCATAAACTATGATGTGGTCCATCATTGTTTCCACGCCTTGAATGTGCTCGTAGATCATTCTGATGGTTTTATGGTATACCTCTGGAGCTGAGAGTATGCCATACAGTAAGCATTGATTTACTATCAGGTTAATTATATTTTCTATCACATAAACCAACCATTTCTCCCTAAACGTACTTATCATAGACACGTGCAAAATGCTAAATTTAAATTAAAAAAAAAAATGTTTTGGCTGATTTATAAGCATTTTTAACAAGTGAGGACCAGTAAAATGTGCTCACTAGTCGGCTGTCATAATATTTCACTCTATAAGTGATGACATTTGGCCCTCCTAATATAGTTAAACCAGAATACACACAGTTGACAATAAGTTCTTTTTTATTATTATTATTTATTAAACCGCTTTGAAATGCATCCATAAAGCCAACAAGTGATAAATTGGAAATTAGCTATAGGCAACTGCCTAATAATGCATACCTTGACAATCAAAAATAAGTTGCTCAAAAAAGAATTTGTAGCCTTCCCTGAAAACAGTCAACAAAACAGACATCTGCTATTCTTACTTTATAGGCAAATAAATTAATGTAATTACTAAAAGAAAACAAACTATCCACAGTGCATTAAATAATGAATGGCGATCGTAGCAGGTGGCGGCGCGACCGGACGTACCGGCGTCTCGGCTGCCATATTGTGAAATAGGCCTATCCTATCACAAACTCAAAATTCCTATGTTTTGCGTCGTTTATGGTTGCTCAAATCTATCAAACCGAGAAACCACAAGGAGCTTTTATCGTTTACGTAACTTATATCGTTTTTTAACTTTAAAAGTTGTCGCCTTTTATAGCGTTTTGCGTCTGCTGATACTGAAATGAATAGGCTACTGCTTACCTTTTTTGTTTTTGACTTGGTTAAATATTCACATTCTTCATGGTATCAGGGAAGAGAAGCTATTTTATCCCATTGCATGATCATTTGGTGTTTTCACTTAAATTTTGTAGAATTCCGTTCACAATGCTGCTGCTGCTTCAGCCATCATATGGTAGAAAATGTCCAAATAAATAAATGTGTTCAACAAGCTGACAGAAGTCGATCCATTTCTTTGTTGGAAGGGTGTAAATGTAACTGTAGTTTTAATGTTGTCTTTGTAAATATTCACTTTCCCATATGGCCACGGAGGAGAATCAGAGGGTCACATTCAGCAGACAGACACCTGAAGACTCTTCTCTCCTCTTCAAATACATAAAATATTTTTATTTATTTTAATCTTTATTTACCTTTGCATTGCAAACAAGCAGAGATCTCCAAACTGCGTGCGGCACTTCATTCACGATAGAGGTGGGGCGGATTTATGAGGTTTGACTGACAGTTTGAGGATCCAATGGAGTTACTAGGTTTTGTCACATTAAGCTCTTTAAAATCCCTTTTATTCATTAAATATTTGTAAAAACCCACATACAGGCGTAAAGGGTGACCAATAGCATTGATTTTTAAAAAATAAAATAAAACAAAAATGAGGAAATATAGAGATACGAGGTTTCCGCCTGACACCGACGATATATTCTTAACTGTGTAGCATTTATTTTATTTATTTATTGGTATTTGGTAATTATCCACGGCACACTTGACAACCTGTCATGGGCACAGTGGTTGGGAAACACTGCTGTAGAGCACTGCTTTTGTACGTTTGACTGAATTGTACAATTGTTTATTTCCTACTGTCATTTCTAATGGCTATTGTTGTTAATTTAAATGTAGTTCCAAACGTAGGTTCGGGAGGAGTCTAAACATTCAGTCCTGTCATCCCAGCGACAATTCTTCCAGAATTTGGCCCCGCCCCGTCTTTTGAACCATGTCCCAACCCGACGTGCAGCTCCAGCAGCATTCTACCTCTAACGAAGTGTGTTCCGCAGAATACTCTTCCGTTTTCAAGTTACCAGAAGCCTCTACCTCTGATTCCCTTTCCGCATATAACAAGGGAATTTGAGCCCGTCATCCTCGGCGTCCTCCTGGAAATTTGTTCAGGTGCGGCCATTAAAACCCGCTCCTCCCGTCCTCGGCTAGGTGTCCGCGCACCCCAGCTCAGCTGCTTTCATCCAGTCAAGTGATTTGCTGCAGCGAACTTCTATTTTCAACGAAGACGAACAAAAACCCAGCTCTCTTTTTCCTCGATTCGCAAACTGGCCAATTGATCCGTCGCTCCTCGCGCTCCCAGTCTCTTCCAAGCATTTTTACCCAATGATTTTAATGATTTCATGCATAAGCGGTACCTATGATAGACCTTATGGGCCGCTCGTTGCGTTCTGTATTCCGGGTTGTATTACACACAGCACGAAGGTAAAAGATCTACTTTTTTGTGAATGAACTGTTGACACCCGCTCCAAACATTTAAGTCTAAGTAATTTTACTTTACCATCTAATTACTCAACAGTGGACTAGCCGACGTTTTTCAAAAATACGTTTTCAACACTGCATCATCTTTGCAACGCGATCGAATCCCGTAAGTCTATGCATCGCATAATATTGTGCATAGGCTCGTTTGAATCAAGATCAGCTGCCCTAAAATATTGATATGCGAATTACTGTGCTTTACTAATGTTTCGTGAACTTACGAACTAAAATGTGCCGCAAAGACATGTATCCTGTTTACATTTGTGTAGTTTGATCTCTAATTAAAATGCTATGCTAGTATGCTTCTTCTATTCTGCTAGTTAAGATCTTCTCAACTATACATCATACAACAAGACCATCTATTGAGTATGATGCTTTTACACAGGGGCGTCAATTGGGGAGGCCTATGGCAGGGTATGGCGACTGCCATACCTTGGCTGCCTGGTCAAGTTATATAATTTTATTAATTGCATGCAGGATTAACGGAGTTATATTACTATGTATAACATATAATTTGTATTTTAAAATGTAAAAGCAAGTAAATTAAAGCGATCTGGTTGTTATATTTGTGTTATGTAAGATCAATGGCGCTGCCATGTGTTTATTCACAACGTGATTTTGCAGGGTTGAGTAGCCAATCAAAGGGATTTCTGTTGAAAATAATGACTAATCAGAGGTGTTTAAGTTACCAGTTGTCCTAACCACGCGACGATTCTATTTTAGAAACTTTCTATGGCAATGATAATCTCAGCTTATGTACTTTATTTAATGTTAAAAGCGTGTAAAGTGACTTTGAATATCATTTAGTGCTCCCAGCTTTGTAGCCGTATTAAAAGCAACAATGGATAATTCACCTCAGATCTTGAAATTAAACAAATGGAAGCAAGAACGTTCAAATTGTGAACAAACAAGTGTATTCTATGACAAAGATTGTTTTAGTAGCCCAGTATGTGTTTTTATTAATGTTTAAATGGTGTAATATTTGTGAATTTGATTACGTACTTATTAATTTCCTTGCAAGTGCCTTCAAGTTCAATCTCTGGTGTAGTGCAAATTCCGCGAGAGCCCGCCCACACCCTGTTCTGATTGGCTGTTGTTTTTGATTGATTGACTTCTAGTTTTACAAATGAGGACGAACTTTGTAGACTGAATAAAAATGTTTTTGGTAATTATATTAAAAATAACACTTAAATTGGATTATATTTAGACTTTTGAGATTTGAAGTGCTGGAAAAAGTTGTGTGAAGAAAGTGGGACTGTCATGTCGAGGGAGTAAGTTTGGATGACGTCATCAGGGTCTGCCATACCCTGGCTTTTGGTGAAATGACGCCACTGCTTTTACAGATCACATTTTTAAGTAAAATGGTTATAGTTTTTTCTTTTCATGCCATGAAAATAAGAGCATTTCTTATACATAAGCAAATTTAAAAGCTGTTGTTAAAAAGTTGGTCATATTCCCTATATTCACTGTAAAGCTAAGATTCTAAGTTTTAAATGACACCCCCTCTTTTGCCTGTTCAAACAGGTGGCAATAATTCTTTTAGATATACAAAGATGGTGCACTCATATTACTTATGAATGGTAGAAATTTCAAAAGGCATATGTTGGAATAAGAGCCAACTGGTAAAGTCTTTGTGTCACTGCAGCTGCCAAGCTCCGGTTGCTATACAAAAAGACAGTGTTCTGAGATGCATGAACTGCATTAGCTCATTGGCTCGTCCAGCCCAAAATATAAGCGTTTATAAAATATAACATAATATAAACGCTATTTGAGAATAAGAAACAATATTTTTGGGATAGTTCATGTCAGATTAGTTGCTGAATTAAATCGTGTTATTTAAATATGCTTTCAGTTTTTGCAATTTCAGGATTCTCCTCATTCAAATAGATAGGACTTTTTCTTGGATGCCCGAAATAGCTGCCTGGCGATGTTGCAAATGCCTGCCAAATGTGAACACAATTTCATTGACCGAGTCTTCACTCCTACCCACTGCTGATTTATTAGCCTCGCCCAAACACACCCATCTCCACTCCTCTCTATTTTCCTCCTGCCTTCTTCCCAGCCA
Source organism: Mylopharyngodon piceus (assembly GCA_039654765.1). NCBI lineage: Eukaryota > Metazoa > Chordata > Actinopteri > Cypriniformes > Xenocyprididae > Mylopharyngodon > Mylopharyngodon piceus. Next base: position 2,466,235 of record CM077451.1, read on the forward strand.
TCTCCGGAGTGGCCCTTAGAGTGAGGCTGCCTCCGCAACAAGGAACTGCTCTGGCTCCTCCTTTGCCTGTCCTTTCTTCCTACAACTTTCCTTTCAGTATCACTGAACCTAGAGTGAGGCTGCCTCCACAAACAGTGCCTGCCTCTGCTCTACCCTTCACTAGCCACCCACTACCTACATCAACTCAAATGCCATCTTACACCCTCTTTATAGCTGCCCTAGTACCAACCCCAACCCACAACACTGCTATGGAACTCATTTTCAGGAGCCTAAGCATGGATTGGGATGGATTTTTGGCCCATATGTTGAGCTCTCCAAAGATCTCAGACCCTTCTAAAAGAGAACCGATAGCATCTTGGCTGGTGGTCTCGGTGCTTTCAGCTACTGGTACGTTTCACTAAAATCTTCATCGTGAATGCAAATCACTCTATGCTCTCCTGACATTTCTCCATTTGTGAATTCCAACTGGTTCGGTCATCAGATGCTTCTGTACAAATATTAATCATCATGGATGCTGCTTCTGACAGATCTCTACAAATTGTTCATTTACGACATATATGTGCCAGCTACATCCAAATTGCAAGAGAGAGAGCCTCTCGTGTTAATTTCGTGTTAAGTCCACAAGACTATATTTATTGACGTTCTTGAACCACTGTGTAAATATTTCCATGCTGATGTCACCATTGCTTTGTGCACTAAATAAACATGATTCAAGGAAAACAATCCAAAATAAATGTGACTAATAATAATAATTTGTGATCTCTTAACCCTAACCCTTTTAGACTGTATATACAAAAACAGCATGAGTAAATCAGTGCTACCGCATCTTTCTATTTCTAAAGATGGACTGCTCAGTTCGGGCTAAGTAAACCGCATCTGCGCTACAAGCTGGCCGCGTGCTGCGATGCTACAAAATTTCGGTTCGTGATTGGAATCTAAAAAAGCTATGTTCATAATGCCATATCTACACTACCAGCGCATTCATTTATAATAAACACATTTGACAAGACAGACTACAACATCTAATGCTATGAGAGGATGAAGAAATATACTTAAAGCGGCCTGTATCATCATTACCTGCTATCTCATCTGTTACATTATCGTTACATATGCAGCTTTTTGATTAAACCATATTACTTAACTACCACAGCAGAGATTTCTCCCTCCGCTTATCATGGCCACTACCCCATGGGGGAAACAATGGGCCTCCAATGCAGTGTATTACATCAATAGGTCAAGTTCCTCTGAACTAATGCCATTCCTCAGACAGCTAATCTGGTCTTCCACTTGCAATTAGTTTATAAATAAAGCAGAACATATAACAGAATTTAAAAATCAATTGCTCAAATTCTGCCTTCTAGAAATTTAGGACATTAGCTCCATATGCAAGCTCGTTATGCACCCCAGTGCCTCTCTATGTGGATCTGATGTTCCAATAAATAATCTTCTCAATCAGCAGAGCCCTGCTATTAATAGCCTGCAAATTTCCCCCTTATCAAAAGCATTCAAATATCTGAACCCAGTTTTGTAGATTCTCGTTTGTCACTTGTAAAGTATTAAGCAAATGCTTATTCCTCCTCTGTAGGAAGTCACTAAGAAAACATCAGCAGAACAGTCAACAATCTATTCATGCTCACGTTCTTCAGATTTTTCAGATGTTCTGAATCTACTTGGAATTCTTAATTCGATCCACCGCGCAGATCCATTTGTCTTTTCCAGTCTCCAAGTATTATACAGCAACACCATCCACAATATCAAGCATAGCAAAGCAGATCAGTCTATGAGCAGCCATTCAATTTTCATTGTTAATTTACCCATACCCCTCCAACCTAACCAGTCCGTTTCCTTATTTTTAGCCCACAGAAGTTTCAAAAATTTAATTTCCTGCCGATCCCCTCTTCGTCAACGACAATAATACTCCCAGCTCTTTTGAAACATTGGTTCCAAAACACTTTCCAAACAGACTTCAGTTCAAAGCCATCACACATACACAAGCTCATCAATTACCCATTCAACAATGTAGTTGCTGCGTACCTGTAATGCATGAATCAATAACTCCACATGCTCTCCTCAATATATAAGTATATTCTGTACTTATATTGCTGAACTACTCTTAGTTGACTGCCCAGCTTGCTGTCCTTGTAAATATATTTTTGGGGGTTTAACTCAGAGCTCGAGCCAAGCCTCGGGTTCAAACCTCCTTTGAGGACAGTGTAAGACTGATGCTGGACTGTCTAGACCAAGAGAGGGCTACTCTTTGAGAAAACAAAGGAAATTAACATTTGAACTCTCTCTTGCAAATTAGCATCCTCATCTGAGACGCAGTCACACCGAGTCAATCACATCTCAGCATTGCCTTAATCTACATTTTCTTTCCTTCACCCCCTCTTCCCCCATCTCTTCTCTCTGCATGCAGAGATGACCTGAAATTCACCCAAAAAATGATGTATCCATTGTTACCGCAAATCTACGACCAGGGTTAAGTACATACTAGATCTCGGATTGTATAGAGCATGGAGCACATCTGGCGAGATTCTAGATTTCTGACAACCGCTGAAAACAGATAACACAGGCTCATCCAGGTAACTGAAGTCTGCAGCGCTATATGCTTGCTAGGAATGTTTTTTCCTCGTGGAAGTTTTGCCTTTGGTGAGCTAATAAAATATTAAAACGCAGTCAAATCATTATTTTGTGTACAGTTAATTATGTCATCCGGTATCGCGGACTCGCTCTCTTGTTTCATACAAACGCAGCTGCTGCCATGTAATGGTATTACGAAATGCCGTGTAATATGTGGTATGACTGTACCATATCTCTTAAATGTCAGTGTCCGTCTAGTTTGAACTTGCGCAGCAACTGCTTATAGTTATGTAGAACTAGAAGAGTATTGTGAGAAAGAGATTGATTGAGCGAGTTTATTACCTGCATTCAGATTTAGCATTATCCTTCAGGTCAGTCCTATGTTCATAATAAAAAATCTGTTTAAATGTCCGATGTATTATCTTGTCCTTTTAAGAGTTAAGGGGTTTTCCCGTAAGCATTTGTCAGTTGCGTCTTGTTCCGTGTTCACAACAATTCAGTCTTTTCAATGTAAAAGTCTTCGCTACTGACTGACACACTCATAAAGACAGTCTTTGCCACCATATAATGGCGTAATAATGTAACTTCTGTTGCTGTTCACGGTCAGGGACTATTTTTTCCGACGGAATGAAGGCTTTTAGTGATTTTACTTCAGAAAGTTGCATTGATACATATTTTTGGCATTAATATTTGTATTGTGTGGTAACCGTTTTATAAAAGCAATAAGGTACTCGAGGCTAGTGCTATATCGTGAATAAGTCACAGCTGAAGGGCATTGTTAGGAGTCCTTCAGCCATGACTTATTCACGATACAGCACAGCCTCTCGTACCTTATTGCTTACATAAAATGCAATGCGTTTCAATGGAGGAACTCAACATTCCTTCGTTAATAGTTCTAAAGTGACGTTTTAGAATTAATAATGGAGGCTTGGTAAAACTGTCAACTTGAGATTTGAATCCATTGCGGAAGGAAGTAGTTCTTCACAAAAGAGGGTTTTAAAGACACTCCGTTGTTATTTCTTATTTATTTACACACTCGTGCCGTCGAACTGTTGTATAAATGCAATATCGCATGGCTACGAGTGTGATATTGCTCATTTATATATATCCTGACTACCAGCAATGGAGTATTGTCCTCTGTAGAGGACATTATATTTTAGTGAATTTCTCTGAAACCTTACATGTCACAGATTTAAGTCTGGATGTCCTGTAAAGAGCACATTCAGGGCTTTTTCAGAGACCCCAAATGTTTCACCATGACCTCTCCCTCTCGTTGGTCTTTAAAAATGGCTGACATTAATTTAGTGATCAAATTTAACACCCTTATGAAAATATGATAATATTTTATTATCATTTACTTCTAATTTTCATTTCAATTTTCATTTCATTGTCAATATTCCTATGAAATATTATGAGATATTATTATGAAAATCTTGCCAATTATTACTCCCATTATTACACTTATTTCATTATGTGTTGCTCCAAGAACACATTAATATGCAAATTACATACGTGTAGATACATTGTATATAATGAAAAATGAAAAAAATTATGGCCATTTTACACATATTGCATAAAGCAAAATCCAAATCATTCTGTTATACCTTTTCATAATATAGTTGAGAATCATCTTTATATAAAGTTTGGTATAAACAAAAATCCTAACACCTAAAAATTGATTGGTGATTATTTATATATATATATATATATATATATATAGATGATCGCGTTTGAAGAATTTGAAGGATGACACTTTGTTTCTTATCGAAAGGAACAAAACAAAGCTTATTGCGATTATTGGTGGTTAATGGTGGTTAGGCTACAATGCTGTATTCGTCGTGTACTGCTTTCGTCTTATCCACCCAGTATTGCCAGATGGAAATGTCAAAGTATTGTACCAGAAGCTCAAAATTATCATATTTGGAAGAAAATTATCGTACATGAGTTTTTATTATAGATAAATGAACTAAATTAATATTTATTAATATATTTTTTAATATTAATATAGATTTTTTTTACAACGGAATGAATCAATACGGAACTTACTTAAGCTGGACAATCACAGTATTTTAGCTGCTGTACAGCATTATGTTCCCTCTGTCTCTGTAAAGATACTTTGACACAATCTGCATTGTAAAAAGCGCTATATAAATAAAGGTGACTTGATGAGTCAAACGTACAGAATACAGCTATTTATCTAGATCAACAACTTTTTGACATGACCTGCAATTACCACAATAGGCATACCTTAGTGAGAAACAACTGACCTAAAAACGCTGCGGCAGGAACATTATAACTTGTGCTCGTGAGAGTCAAAATCCTGAAATTATTGATCGTACATCGTACAGAGGTCGAAATTATCGTACAAATATGATAATTATCATATGTCTGGCAACACTGTATCCATCTGTCTTTGTCCGTTGTCGTAATTCACCGGGAAACCGAAGTGTTCCCAAACAGGAGGCCTTGTTGCACTGTAATGCATTCGGTACACACGTGCACCGTTACACCCCTAAAATAAATAAATATATATATATATATATATACACACTATATTGTCAAAAGTTTTGGGATGCCTGCCTTTACGTGCATATGAACTTTAATGACATCCCATTCTTAATCCATAGGGTTTAATATGGAGTTGGCCCACCCTTTGCAGCTATAACAGCCTCAACTCTTCTGGGAAGGCTTTCCACAAGGTTTAGGAGTGCGTTTATGGGAATTTTTGACCATTCTTCTAGAAGCACATTTGTGAGGTCAGGCACTGATGTTGGTGAGAAGGCCTGGCTCGCAGTCTCTAATTCATCCCAAAGGTGTTCTATCGGGTTGAGGTCAGGACTCTGTGCAGGCCAGTCAAGTTCCTCCACACCAAACTCGCTCATCCATGTCTTTATGGACCTTGCTTTGTGCACTGGTGCGCAGTCATGTTGGAACAGGAAGGGGCCATCCCCAAACTGTTCCCACAAAGTTGGGAGCATGAAATTGTCCAAAATGTCTTGGTATGCTGAAGCATTAAGAGTTCCTTTCACTGGAACTAAGGGGCCAAGCTCAACCCCTGAAAAACAACCCCACACCATAATCCCCCCTCCACCAAACTTTACACTTGGCACAATGCAGTCAGGCAAGTACCGTTCTCCTGGCAACAGCCAAACCCAGACTCATCCATGGGATTGCCAGACAGAGAAGCGTGATTCGTCACTCCAGAGAACATGTCTCCACTGCTCTAGAGTCCAGTGGCGGCGTGCTTTACACCACTGCATCCGACGCTTTGCATTGCACTTGGTGATGTAAGGCTGGATGCAGCTGCTCGGCCATGAAAACCCATTCCATGAAGCTCTCTACGCACTGTTCTTGAGCTAATCTGAAGGCCACACAAAGTTTGGAGGTCTGTAGCTATTGACTCTGCAGAAAGTTGGCGACTTCTGTGCACTGTGCGCCTCAGTATGCGCTGACCCCGCTCTGTGATTTTACATGGCCTACTACTTTGTGGCTGAGTTTCTGTTGTTCCCAATTGCTTCCACTTTGTTATGATACCACTAACAGTTGACCGTGGAATATTTAGTAGTGAGGAAATTTCACAAATTGACTTATTGCACAGGTGGCAACCTATCACGGTACCACACTTGAATTCACTTAGCTCCTGAGAGCGACCCATTCTTTCACAAATGTTTGTAGAAGCAGTCTGCATGCCTATGTGCTTGATTTTATATACCTGTGGCCATGGAAGTGATTGGAACACCTGAATTCAATGATTTGGAGGGGCGTCCCAATACTTTTGGCAATATAGTGTAATATATATATATAGAGAGAGAGAGAGAGACCTACTGATGCTGATGACAAAGCCCTTTGCTTTTTATTTACAAGCATGAGCCTCAATAAAAATGTCAAAAAATCTTAAACCAGTAGAATACAAAAGACAGAGAGGTATCTCAGAGAGGTTCCATGTATGTATTTTTATGTTCTCTTCATCTTCTCATGAAGTTCTTCTCCAGAGCAGCAGGGGTCCTCTGAATGGAGTGAATGTTTCTTTTCACACGGTCCTCCAGAGATGACGTGGCAGCACTCTCTAGCTTCATGTCACTGTAAAGAGATTACAGACACAAATTAATTAGAGAGGAAGTCATAATCCAAACAATTTCTTAATGCTATAAGTGCTTTGCCCATAAGAATGTATGCTGAAGCAGAATTAAGATATTCCTGATCCCCACACTTCTATGCCAATTAACATAAACCAACATTTACAAGGTAATCTAGATATTTACAACCAGGCTACCTTGTTCAGACAGGAATTAGACTGTCTGCTACAAATAAAATCACTGGGTGCAGCAGTATTAAGAATTCTGGTTTCAGTAATAAAAATACTGACTGTATGAAGCCAGCATGACGGTCCTGTTTGGCGCTGTCTCTGGCTTTCTCCTGTTCCTCTTGTCGCTTATATCTCTTCACATTATTTTCCCTTTCAATCTCCCTTTCGCGGGCAAAATCCATCATTTCCCTTCTCTTCTTCTCCAACTCTTCAGCTGAGAGGCGCCTGAGACAAGGGGAAAATGTAGTTGCATTTTATGTGGCTGACAAAACTGAAAGTCTTCTGCAGCTAAAACAAACAAATGAAATGTGTTCATGCCAGAGTTTTTACAGTTCCCTTTCGAAAGGGAACTCAACTCTGCGTTTACCGCTATGGGGAACCGTCCCACGTGACAGGTGTCCGAAATGCCAAAGAATCACATAACTCCAATCCTATTGGCCGGCGACAGCCTATGACGTCATCATGGCGCGAACCCGGAAGTATAAAGGGGGCGCCCGAGGAAGCAGTCAACATCTTCTCGTCTTTCGGGACTGTCTTGTCTATGCCATTGTTTTCATCTCCGGTAAGAAATTACTCTGTAACATGTCTGACAAACGTTTCAGGAAGTGTGTTGATCCTTGTCCTAGGTTTCTAACACCAGAGGACTCACACATCCTGTGCGTTTTCTGTTTGGGCGAGGAGCACGCGCGGTCAGTGCTCGAGGGCGCTGTCTGCGTTAATTGTGAGCGTCTGCCCATGAAGACGCTCCGTTCTCGTCTGGCCCTCTTCTCGAGGGAAGAGGTGTCGGCACCTTTGCCTGGTGGTTCCGGCCCTGCTCGTGCTGAGGCAGAGCGGCGGCTGAAATCATGGGGCTCACAGGTGGAGCTCGCTGAGGAATTTGAGAGGGGTGTAAACCTTTCTCGAACCGAAGCGGCTGATGAGGACGCGCTTCTGGATGACGATGACGTCCTGTCTTTGACGTCATCGGATCCAGGAGCGAGTGCTCTTCTGGCTGCAAGCCCCAGAGAGCAGGAGATGGCCGTGGAAGAAGAAGCGGGCGAGCCCGCGGCTCCCTCCAGGCCGCCCTGCCCGGCGTACGCGGAGTTATTGGAGGTTATGGAGCGCGCCTCGAGCAGGCTGCAGCTGCCTTGGGAACGCGTCAGAAAGGAGCCTGTTCGTGGCAGGCTTGACGAACGGTTCCTTTCGGACCATAACCCAATAACTCCGGTGAGCCTTCCATTCCTTCCCGAGCTACATTCTGAGATCGGAAAGGCATGGAAGAACCCATACTCGGCCCGGATTTATCGACATCAGCGGGCTAGTTTCGCTGATGTTGAGGGGTTGGGCCAGCATGGGTATGTGTCGATGCCACCTGTTGATGAGACGTTTGCGAACTATCTCGCTACAGGGAGTGCACCGACACTGAGAGCTCCGGTTCTGCCATCCAAAGCACTGAAGATGACATCACGCTTGAATGGCAGGGCTTACGCCGCTGCAGGTCAGGCTGGTGCAGCATTGCACACGATGGCAGTGCTGCAAGCGTACCAGGCTGACCTGCTTAAGGATCTGGATCAGGGGCAGGGTCTGTCCCCTGAGGCGGTAGTAGAGCTGCGCCGCACCACGGATCTTGCTTTGAGGGCCACCAAGCAGACGGCCACCTCGATCGGTAGGTCGATGGCGGCCATGGTGACCACAGAGCGACATCTGTGGTTGAACTGTGCGGACATCGGGGAGAAAGAGAAGAATTTTCTCCTCGATGCCCCGGTATCGCCTACTGAGCTTTTTGGTACCTCCGTCGAGGCGGTGGTTGAAAAGTTTAAGGAGGCGAGGGCGCGCTCTGCAGCATTTAGATCTTGTATCCCGCTCAGATCCAGTTCTGGGCCCAAGCAGCTGGGAGGTCCAGGCCCGTCTCGAGTCGAGGTTCAGAGACGGGCCCAGAAATCCAGTGTCGCCGCTCGTGCGCCTCCTCCTCCTCGGAGTAAGTCGCAGAGACGGCGGGATGCAAGGAGGAAGAAGCAGGATCTGAGGGAGGTGATCGACCATAGGCGCCAGCAGCGCCGGTGATCAATCTCCTTTTTCTCGCGGGGGCTTGGTTTGCCCTCGCTTTTTCCTTCTTCCTCCACCTCCCGGGAGCAGTGAAAACTTCTATGTGCTCAGGACTTTAACAGTCAGGCTGACGGTCGGGCCCATGATGAATAATTTTCTGAAGGCCCGCCTTCTGGCTTGATAGTGAAAGTACTTTTAGGCTTAAAAGAACTTTGGATTTTATCCTTCTTCATATAAAGAAAGGAAGGGAAATCTTCGTTCTACGAGCCGCAGGAGGTAAGCTGGGTCTATTTTATTTTTTATAAAAGTTAAGACCTTGTTTTTCCTGTATAGTCTTCCTGAGCATGTAGTCAGTAATTCAGAAGGGGTTATTTTGGGCAAATAACTGAATCTAGGTTGGCTAGTTTCTCGCAGGCCGTATTCTTGGCCGCTAGATTTAGCCCCTTGTGTTAGAGTAGCTTCTCAGCTAGTATCTTGAGTCTTGCTTGAGTTTGCACTCGTTATTTCAGTTATTGTGTGCAGGTCGGCCTTTTTCGGCCGCCTGACACTGTTGGCTGTTGTGCTTCATTTTTCTCTTCATATCTGAAGTATGCTAGTGTAGCCCAAACTCGCTTGGTCTAGTAGGCCTTAGCTAGCGGCTAGGCTAGAGCTAGGTTTGAGGTGTTTATGTGTTACATCACCCTTATTTACTATCCCTTTTTAAGTTGTATAGTTCCTAGTTCTGGCCGCCTCCCGAGGGAGGTTTTGGCCGTATGCCCATTTCCCCTTCTATGAATGTAGGTGCTATGGCTAGGGTAAACAGCTATTGTTAGGCTGTTGTGAGCCTTCCTGGTACTGTTTTTCCCAGGTGGTAGGCCCTTATCTTTGAGAAGATATGTTATGCAGTGTTGCTAGGCCCCACGTTATAGAGCTTGACATGCTTATAATGTTTCCACATGAGCCCCTTGTAAATATATTCAAGTTGAGTTTACGATGCTAAATGCTTTAGCTTTCGTTCTCAAGGGCTCGTTACAGATCTCAGTTCTGTTTTGTTAAAACTGTGAAACATTTATCCTGTGGGATGGCATGTATTACAAAGCATTTTTATGTTGCTTTGGGCTCTAAGCCTTAGCCCTACATATCTGAATATGTGAGCTTACTCTAGTGCTGCCACAGGTTATCACCTGTCTCTGAGATAGCAGGCTGCGATTAGCCTCTATCTAAGTGCGTGGTGTTTTATTGTACTCCCCGGTTATGGTTTGTGTTTCACTGAGTGCATCACCTGTTGGATTGCACACTCAGGTTGAGTGTTGTGAGTCTTATTCTGTCTAGAATAATTATGGTCTCTTTAGCTCCCTGTTGATCTTGACCACAGCAACTGTTTTCCATTTACTGTTGAGATTGTTGGCTCTTTAGTTAAATAGCCTCTCTTCCAAGTGCAGCTGTTGTCTTGGACGCTGTTGGTTTACGATCACGAGTTTGCTCACGTATCTTAGCACTGCCTCAGGCTTATGCGCATGTTTGTTTAAGGTGGTAGGCCTTGCGGGCCTCCCTTAAACCATAGTAGCATATGTTTTCTGTACCATGTACATTTGCCTGTTGGAATGTGTAGGCTTAGCTCAGGTTGTGTAGCTAGTTACACACAAACAGCTTGTTGGGTCTAGAGATGGTCCCCTTAGAGCTTGGTCCCTATTTATGACCAATGGCTGGCGCCAAATGGTGTTAAAAGCATTAGGCCCTGCCAGGCCTCCTTTTAGTTTTCATGTTGGCACAGTTGGGTTGGTTATATTTGGCACTCATTGCATGGTTGAGTCTTGAGTTTACTGACTTACACCACCATCGGCCACGCCCACCTCTGTAAGAATAGGCCCTAGGTCAGGCCTCTCATAAGTGCTGTGGCGGAATGTGTACTCCTCTTATCCAAGTGTTAGTTGTCTTATTGAGTACTTGGCCTACTGGCTGGTTTAGTCATGAAGTTACCATTGGCTGCTGCCATATGTTCATAAAGGTTGAAGGCCCCACTAGGGCCTCCTTTCAGTTTGCATGTTGGCACAGTTTTGCGTTGGTTTCTATGTGACTCATCACCATGGATGGGTCGTGATTGCCACTAGCTGACGCCACGTGTTTATGAGTCGTAGGCCTTTTAGGCCTCCTTTGTATCATGCTGGAGCTTGGCTTTGTACTCCTCTCACTTAGAGAGTAAAAGGTGCTTTTACCGAGTACATTTTCTGAGTGGCTGGCCTCTCAGGGTAAGTTCTTGTGTTAAAACCAGCTGTTCGTTCGGTTTTATGCATTTACTTCCTTGAGCTTGGTCTCCTTTAGCTCTAGTTGAGCTAAGTAGTTACCTTGTTTTTTACTCTGTGCTATTCTTGCTCCTAGAACTTTAGTGGCCGCTAGCTGACGCCGCGTGTGACGGGTAGGCCCTCGGGGCCTCCTTTGGGAACATGCTGGCTTGTACCTTTTGTGTTTTCTTTGATATTTTTTACTGAAGACAGTAAAAGGGATTTATGTCGCTGGCTGGCCAGGGCTCCGGCTGACTCTTTAACCTCCTTTGTAGTCGGTTTGTTCTGCCTGGAGCTTGATAACACTGCCACGAGCTGATGCCACGTGTCTGCTGAGGTTATAGGCCCACAGGGCCTTCTTTAGCGCGTGATGGCGTACGCTGTACTCCTCTTATTTTAAGGGTAAAAGGTTCTTTACCGAGTACACTGCTCGCTGGATTGTGTTGGGATGGACTGTTCGTGGGCACCCACAGTGACTTAATTGCATGGTTGGTCGTGCGCTCAGCATGTTTGTTTTCAGGCGAGTGGCTTTGTGGGCCACTCCTGAAATACCACCATGCGATTTATGTCTCTGGTGTGATTTTTAGTTCTTCTTTTAGAACTTCAGTTATGTTGTAGGCCCTTTTTCCGGCCTCCATAACTATGTGCCTACAGTATGGTCTATCTGTTAGGTTGAGCTTCGTACTTCCCTTTGGGTTGACTTTGTAATTGTGCTTAGCTCCCTAAGCTGGTCATTGGTTGTAGACTTCGATGAAGTCTCCCGTTGAGACCAGCCCCCAGGCTGGTTTGTGCTCCCCTGTACCAGGGTTTTTCTAGCGCACAGCCTCCTCAAGTGCATTAGTCAGACACTGAGTAGATCCCAGGATGAGCGGATTTTACTCCCCTCAATACGAGGGTTTATAGCACTCAGCTGAGTTCTACTCTCCGGGATGCCCATCTCTGCGCGTGGGTTTGAGTTGCTTACTGCTCTTTCGCAGTCGCTCTTACTTGCTCTCTTCTCTGAAGAATGTGTTATGGAGATTCTGTGTAACAGACAGGGCTGGCCCAAACTAAATTTGGCCTTCGCCAAGTTTAGTACGGCTTCCCTGGTGGCGCTGAGGGTGACTTTGTTCCCCTCTAGTGACTGGCCGGGGTTCCCTTTGGTTTCCTGGCCACATTCCCTTTAAGGGACCACTTTCCACGGAATGCTGGTCCCAGATGCCCTGAGCAGCCTTGGAAGGCTTTCTGCGGAAGGCCTCCTTTAGGCTCAGCTTGGGCTGTTGGCCGTAGGGAATGCTGTCACTGACAGCCTTGCGTGACCCGAGGGGGAGTTGCTCCCGGCGTTTCTCTGGAAACTGCTGGACGTTTGTCTAGTCATTTGGCATGCACTCTCCTTAGCATGGCGGCGTGGGTATATCGTTCCCCATAGCGGTAAACGCAGAGTTGAGTTCACTTTCGAAAGGGAACGTCTCAGGTTACGTATGTAACCATGGTTCCCTGAGAACAGGGAACGAGACTCTGCGTTCCTGGGCCATGCTTCGGGCTGCCTGCTGGACAGTCCCTCAAGACGAGTAGGTGTTGACTGCTTCCTCGGGCGCCCCCTTTATACTTCCGGGTTCGCGCCATGATGACGTCATAGGCTGTCGCCGGCCAATAGGATTGGAGTTATGTGATTCTTTGGCATTTCGGACACCTGTCACGTGGGACGGTTCCCCATAGCGGTAAACGCAGAGTCTCGTTCCCTGTTCTCAGGGAACCATGGTTACATACGTAACCTGAGACGTTTTTTATAATTGCTTACACAATAAAAGCGGTACTTGAGGCCCACTCAGAGAAACCATTCACTTGTATACCTAATCTTAAGACTAAATCTGCAAAACTGCAAACACATTATCTGCCTTACTCTCAGTTTGCAATTGTAAAACAAACTTTTTGCAAAACACTAAACACGGTTCCCTACACTCCTGTTAGACATATCATTCAAAACTATCAGCTCTTGTGTTTCATTTTGAAAACACTGCCATTTAAATGCCACAATCATTTCCCAATAGACCCTTTTCACATGTCCGGGTTTCTCGAAACGGAAGTCGCCATAGTTGGGTAAAATTCTATGGCGGTGAATGAGAGAATACATTAAATATATTTTAAATATATTTATTTATATGTCCCCATTTTCTCAAATAGCAAAAGAAAAACTCATCAACAGTGTTTTCACAACTTTCAAAAAGAGGGGGAAAAAAATAGAGAGAGAGAGCAATCGATAATGGCAGTCAGAAGAGAGAAAGATGTAATTTTTACCGTCACTCCCATAGCTGCTGTATTAGAAACACCCTCACAACAGTGTTAACTTTTTTTGTAATTTGATGAAAAGGTAATACAATACTAAGTATAGTGTTATAAATGTACATACATTAAAAAAGAAAAACTGAAAATATAAAAAACTATGCAAGATTTACGATGCTGATGACCGTTAAAACGCGTCATCACAGTCTGTGAAAAGGGTTCATTACCTATACCCAGTGATCATGTGTGAAAACACTTAAATTGATCACTTCAAAGTGTTTTGAGAAACCAATTTTTCACTCTTGCATTTCTGTTTATATTGTAAATATATACTGAATATCCATGTCAAGTCACCTTTATTTCTGTAGTTCTTTATACAATACAGACTGTTTCAAAGCAGCTTCACAATAGTAACATTCAAATTATACAGCTCACATCAATTCAGTGTTGATTCAGTTTAGTTCAATAACTAAAGTTCACCAATTGTGTATACATGCTGTATTTACAGTGTATTTGTGCACATACATGTACGTGTGACAAACTCCTGTTTGCTCCACTGCACACTGAACATGCAAAAGACACAAGATAGTAGTGTTTTACATTGTTCACATCCGTATGTAGTTTGGCGTGTATATGGCTAATCATTTGATGGTTTGTGTATAGAGTTACTATGCAAAAACACCATTTTTAGAAAAGTTAATATAGTTTTGTATAAGGTGTTTGCTTTTGCAAGAGATGTGTGACGTTTTGCATGTTTTGTGGTTTTGTGTCTAGAGTTTTGAGAAAATGAGCCGTAGTTTCAGAAATTATGCATCTATGTTTTGATCATCATTCTAAATCTGATCCAGATGTAGTCTTTGACAAAAACACAATTTTCAAAATGTTTTTTAAATTAAACTTATCCATATTCAAGTGTTGATAGAAAAAGAATACATGAAGCTAGAATAAAACAGTTTTTTTTTTAGTTTAAAAGCAGAGGATTTGTTCTTTCTTTTGATATATTGCATGTTCAGATATTTATACAACAAAATATTCTGGGGACCATAAAACTTTAGTGAAAATGATCAAAAATGCTGGCAGTGGCTGGCAACTTTTTAAAAAATGCTGAGGGGGGAAAAAGTAAATCATTTAACCTACTACATGATATAGCAACTCAAGGACGTGTCATACTTGCTGTAATTGGTGTACTGCTGTCTTTGATGGCGGTCCTTGTGTCTCTGTGGGCTGGGGTCTTTGGTTTTAGGTCTTCCCTCTGACTCTCGAGAGGAATGATTGCCCCTGTCTGCTTTATGAGGAAATGGGGATCGACTCCTGTCTCTTGAATGATGATTTGTGTGGTTAGATGCTGAAGAGTGATGGGATCTATTTTCTGGTAACTGAAACAAGGAAGAAAGGAGTAAATTTCACTATTTCAAAGTTGCCATGAAATGCAAGTTGAAAGTGAAACAGCTTCTCTAACAAGAAAACAAGCAGGACTTGATTTAGTCCATGGGAAACTGATTGAATCAGTCAACCGTTGTGGTTTGCTATTTCTGCGATCTCATGAGTAACAGGCTTGAGTATTTGATAAATATTACCAGATCAATGTTAAGCAATGGTGTAGTATTAAGTCCTGCAGATCCAATAACTACTCTAAGCATCTGATATTACTGAGGTCAGCATGACCTATTATGACAATGCAGAATGTCAATAAATGTAATTAAATATTAAAATTAAGTAAAAGTTAACAATAAAAAAAATCCAAAAGAAACATGTCAGTAAGAAAGCCAAGGAAAAAAAAAAAAAAATCACTTACTTGAAGTCCATAGCCTGATTTAAGATGTCCATTAGATGTTGTGACATCTGATCGTTCCTCTTTTGACCTGGTTGGCCAAACAGACACACATATTGTTAGAGAACTTATTTAAATAAGGTATGCTGTCTCTCAAACAAGGATCAAAGAGAGATTTATGCCAGTAAATGAAAAAATTAAAAGCACATTAAAAATGTAATTTGTACCTATGCTTCTGGTCCTCCTCATCAGAGCTTGAACTCCTCTTTCTGTGCTTTTTCTCCTTCCTCCTCTCTTTCTCCTCTCTTTTCTCCCTTTTACGTTTCTTCTTTTTCTCCTTCTCAAGATTGTGACGCAACTATAAGGGTAGAAAAATGCCAAAGAGCAGTGTTGTCATTGTTGAAACTCCATTCAGAATTCAACTAACAATGCCTTTCGAATTCCAATTCACTTACTGAATTTGAATTCGGACAACAAAGAGAATGCATGATGCCTTTTTAATTGCTGCTGCCTGATCAATTGCTCCTGTCTGCCTCGCTGCTGAGTGGTTTGCGTCTGTAGCTCCATATAGCTTTGTTTTGAATCTCTATTTACTATCATTCCTTGTTGTTTATATTGCTAAATATAACTTACTCATCACTATATATCTGATATTGTCTAATATTGCCAATTATATTAATCTGATGTCGCTAGCTTTTAATCTTTTAATCTAAATTGCTATCACGATGCATTAGCGTTTGCCGGGAGCCAGAGCGCCTGAAAGCAAATTTAAAAGTGCTGGCTAATGCTAATCGTAAATACTCTTAAGATTATTATTCACGTCGGCACTTCACCAGTCGGAGATCACTAAAATTAACATTAAAGAGGTGTGTGAACTCACAAGTACGATGTCAGACACTGTAATCTGCTCTGGCCCCCTCCCTGTTCACTGGAGTGATGAGATACTTAGCAGACTGTCATCACTCAATGGATGGCTGTCTAAGTGGTGTCCGCAGAATAATATAGGGTTCATAGACAATTGGAAAAGTTTTTTGGGGCAGACATGACCTGTTGAAAAGAGATGCTGGGATGGTGCCGCTCTTCTCTCTAGTAATATGGCACAAAGTCTGAAACATTACAAACTGGGGCCCAGGTCAGGAAGCAGACAGACTGCCTAAACCGACTGTCTGCTAGCTGTCTCACATCACAGAAGTCAGATAAATCCCAACACACAGAGACACTTTCACCTAGATATCATCATATAGAGACTGTGTCTCTATATGATGTATGATGTAGTAAATACAAAAAATTACCAAACCCATTTAAGGGTAAAAATTTAATTGATGTTCAACAAATAAAAAACAGATATAATACAGTTAAACAAATGATAAAGCTTGGATTGCTGAATAATAGATCCCTTTCTTCAAAAGCACTTATTGTAAATGATATGATCACAGATTATAAACTAGATGTGCTGTGTTTGACAGAAACCTGGCTAAAACCGGACGATTACATTACTTTAAATGAGTCCACCCCCCAAGATTACTGTTATAAACATGAGCCTCGTCTGAAAGGCAAAGGGCGAGGTGTTGCTGTAATTTATAGTAATATCTTAAGTATTACTCAGAGGTCTAGTTTCAAATATAATTCCTTGGTGCTTTATGTAACATTATGTAGTGTAAGTGATAAATCCCGTTTGACATTTGTGCTGGCTACTGTATGCAGGCCACCAGGGCACCATACAGACTTTATCAAAGAATTTGCTGATTTTCTATTGGTTAGTACTGGCTGCTGATAAAGTCCTAATTGTTGGTGATTTTAATATCCATGTAGATAATGAAAAAGACGCATTGGGATTCGCATTTACAGACATTCTAAACTCTATTGGAGTTAGACAACACGCTTCAGGACCCACTCATTGTCATAATCATACTTTAGATCTAATATTGTCACATGGAATCGATATTGATGCCGTTGAAATTCTGCAGCAGAGCGATGACATCTCAGATCATTATCTAGTCTTGTGTAAACTACATTTAGCCAAGGCTGTAAAACCAACTCCCAGTTACGAATATGGTAGAACTATCACTTCTACCACTAAAGATTGCTTTATAAATAATCTTCCTGATCAGTTTAATCTCCTCAGCATACCAGATAGCTTAGAAGAACTCAATGTTGCAACAGAAACTACTGACTCTCTCTTTTCCAGCACATTAGGCACAGTTGCTCCTTTGTGCTTAAAGAAGGAAAATAGTCCAACGTTCTGGTACAACGAGCACACTTGGGCCCTTAAGAGAGTAGCCAGAAAAATTGAGCACAGCTGGAAGAAAACAAAACTTTTTTTTTTTTTTTTTTTGCATTCCATGGAAAGAAAGCATTTTTGCTTACAGAAAGGCCTTAAAAACTGCTATATCTGTATTTTTCAACTCTCTTAGAAGAAAATAAACATAACCCTAGGTATTTATTTGATACAGTGGCTAAATTAATGAGAAATAAAGCTTCAACTTCTGAAGTTTACAAACAGCACAGCAGTAATGACTTTATGAACTTCTTTACTTGCAAGATTGATAATATTAGAGAGAAAATTATAACCATGCAACCGTCTACTACAATATCACATCAGACAGTGGACTGTAGTGTCCCTGAGGAAAAATTCCATTCATTCGTTGCCATAGGAGAGGAATAACTGTCTAAACTCGTTAAATCATCAAAATCAACAACATGTTTTTTTTAATAACAGGTTTAATAATAGCCAGCTTAGAAGTTTTCGGTAGGTATCCTAGTGACAAAGATGAATTAATGATATTAAGAAGAAGATCTATGACCTCTGGAAGCATCTCTTTCAATAGCTTAGTTGGTATATTAAACCTGTTATTAAAAAACACAACTTGATCCTAGAGAATGTCAATTACAGGCCGATCTCAAATTGTTTGTTTGTTTGTTTATGATTTAATGCCATGCGAGCTACCTCGGCTATATTCATAGCGAGAACGAGATTTTTTTTTTTTATAAAGGAAAAAAAATTAAATTAGATTTTTAAATTTGATCTTAGATAAAAATTCTAAAACTAAATCAGGCCTTACTTCATTAAAAATCTTTTCATAAAAGTCAACAGAAAAATAAAGAGATCTAACAGATTTCAGACTAACACAATCCATCAAAATATGCTTCAATGATAATGGATTCTGGCACAAAGGGCATAAAGGATGATCTTCACCCATTAACAGAAACATATGGGTTAGCCTGGAGTGCCCTATTCGATAGCGTTTATAAATTATATGATCCCAGCAATTTTCAAACTGGACACAACATTTTGCACCAACCACAGGATTGATTTAGGTTTGTTTGTTGTACATTTATCCCATTCAGTTTGCCATTTCTTACAAATGTAAGTATTCATAATAGGTCTGAGATCTGGCCGTTCTCAAATCCACCTTTTCAGTCAAAAATACTAGAATAGGCAGTATCATCACAACTGTGTTCCTTTTTAGAAAGAAATGGTATCTGCGAGGATTTCCAGTCAGGATTTAGACCATACAATAGTACTGAGACTGCTGTAATTCTCTATTAGTGGTACTGGATCTTAGTGCTGCATTTGACACCATCGACCACAACATTCTTTTGAATAGACTTGAGAATTATGTTGGCATTAGTGGAATTGCATTGGCATGGTTCAAATACTTATCTGACCGTTATTAGTTTGTAGCAGTAAATGAAGAGATGTCATACCGATCACAAGTTCAGTGTAGAGTACCGCAAGGCACAGTACTATGACTGCTGCTTTTCACTCTGTACATGCTACCCTTGGGAAGCATAACGTTATTTTTACGCTGATGATATTCAGCTCTATATTTCTTTGCGCCCTGACAAAACTTACCAATTCACATAATTTACGGAATGCATAGCTGATATAAAAAAATTGGATGATTAGTAATTTCCTACTAATAAATTCAGAAAAAAAAATCTAATTACTGGACCAAAAACCTCCGCACCTAATAACCTAGAATACTGTCTAACACTTGATGGCTGCTCTGTTAAAGGGTTAGTTCACCCAAAAATGAAAATTCTGTCATTAATTACTCACCCTCATATTGTTCCACACCCATAAGACCTTCATTCATCTTTGGAACACAAGAGACGTCAGAACGCTGGATGAGCCGGCATTCTGATGTATAAACTGGAAGCACTGAACGTAAACAGCGTAAGAGAATGACACAGAAGATATATTGTTGAATAAAGTAGTTATTTTTGTTTTGGTTTTTTGCGCACAAAAAGTATTCTCATCACTTCATAAAATTAAGTTTGAACCACTGCATTCACATCGACTATTTTAACAATGTCTTTAGTACCTTTCTGGACCTTGAAAGTAGTGGTTAAATTGCTGTCTATGGAGGAGTCATATCTCTTGGATTTCATCAAAAATGTCTTAATTTGTATTCCGAAGATGAAGGAAGTTCTTACGGGTGTGGAACGACATAAGGGTAAGTAATTAATTACAGAATTTTCATTTTTGGGTGAACTAACTAAGTCTTCGTTGTCAGTTAGGAACCTGGGTGTGCTCTTTGATACCAATCTGTCATTTGAAAGCCACATTTCTAGCATTTGTAAAACCGCATTCTTCCACCTTAAAAATATGAACAGCTGGGAGAAAATCCGATGTGTGTTAATATATTGTCTTAAGGTGACAGCAGTTCACCTTCTGACGATTGTGCCATCAATGTTAATCAAACAACAAAATGCAAAGAGAAAATCACTCAGAGCTCTTAATCTGAATATAGTTGGCTTTAATAAGCATTAATCGATTAATTTATACTGTGAAAACCATGCATTGGTATTTTACATTTGGTTAGCCTACTTAGATTTCTTTTGTATATGCTATATTACTTACCTGAACACATGAACAAATGAAAGCACTGTTTATTTCATTTGTATCTTTGTTTTTTTGTATTTGTCTGTTTGTTTTAACCACTGGTTGCCCTGCATGCTTAATAAACAAACTACAGCTGGTCCAAAACGCAGCAGTTAGAGTTCTTACTAGAACCAGGTAGTATGACCATATTAGCCTGGTTCTGTCAACACTGCACTGGCTCCCAATTAAACATTGTATAGATTTTAAAATCTTGCTAATTACCAGTGGTGGAAAGAGTACTGAAAATTTGTACTCAAGTACAAGTACTGTTACATTGCTGAAATAATACTCATTTACAAGTAAAAGTACTGGTGTCAAAAACGTACTCGGGTAAAAGTACAGATTACTCTTCTCAAAAATTACTCAAAGTACTAATTAATAATTACTTTTTAGCCAGCGATATTTAATGAATTACCAAACAATATTCACTCTAATCATAAATCTAAGTAGAAAATAGCTACTTTCAACAAAGCACTTTCCCCTTATTGACGAAGTGCATGAATTAGTGGTCACGAATTTCTAACTTCAATACAATACCCTGAAAATGATCAATATTCAGTATCATTTTAAATACCATGGGGAAAACCACCATATACTGTATATTGCCATTAGGGCTGAACGATTTTGGAAAATAATCTAATTGCGATTATTTTTACCAATATTGCGATTTAATATGCGATTATTTTTTAAGCTCTTTATCTTCTGTGTTATTCAACAAAGACAAGCAATAAATCATTGTAGGGGTGGGAATCTTTAGGCACCTCACGATTCGATTAGATTCCGGGAGTCACAGTCCGATTCCAAAACGATTCTTGATCTTTTTTTCCTTATTGATTAGTCTTATTAATAAAACGCTTTTTCTATTTAATTACATATGTAATTATAAGTACTTTTTAAAATAATTACACATTAAAAATGTAATTAAAACAATTGCATGTTAATAATTTTAAATAAACAGACAGGGCTTAGATTAAGCCAGGATTAGGCCTTAGTTTTAAGTAGCTTTTATAAACTTTCCTTAGAAAAAAAACATTACTGGTCTGCATCTTGAGACAAAACAATGGCACTGATATATTTTAAGACATGTCAGTGCAAGTTGCTTTCAGTTAAGACAGCTCAAACATTTATTTTAGTCTGGGACTAGCTTAAGCCTTGTCTGTGAAACTGGGGGGAAAGCTAGTAAATAATAAAGAGAGGGAAAAACAAAAACAAACAAAAAACATTACAAGCAATAAACAGTGCTGAAGATTTTCCTTTCAAGAGCTGTGAGTGATTTTTCTCTTTCTCAGCTTTACAGTTATTGATTATTATGACTACATCACAGAGAACGGGAGATCTAATAATTATTAGAGCTGCATTCACAATAATGCACAGATCTCTGTTGAAATATAAGATGTGGTTTGTCCTGTCTGTTTGATCCCTTAAGGCATAACTGACTGTGTTTACATTAATTTCGCATCATAAAAGCATTTTGAGATGCAAGTACATTTAACCACTTAAACGGAGTAGCGCACAGCCGCATGACCGAGCACTCTTCACAAAGCGCGCGTCAGCATTTGAAATTGACATGACGACATAACTCAGAGCATTTGTAAGGAAAATATCGGAGGGCGACGGGGCGAGACGACTCACTGCAAGCGTCAGCAAAGCATTTCTCACAGCGCATCCTGTGCAATGAAGCACGCAAATGTCCTTGCAATTCACTTCAAACTTTCCGAACTTTATTAAAGATTATTTTGTAGATGGTTCGAGTGGTGTGTGTGTGTGTGTGTGTGTGTGTGTGTGTGTGTGTGTGAGTGAGTGAGTGAGTGAGTGAGTGAGTGAGTGAGAGAGAGAGAGAGAGAGAGAGAGAGAGAGAGAGAGAGAGAGAGAGAGAGAGAAATTGGAAGCAAACAGATTAAGTTTCTAAAACACACGCAGCGCCATCGCGCATCTGTAGTTAAAAACTAAGCTCAGAATCGTTAGAGAGAGAATCTTTTCTCCCATCTCTATTGTATAGTATGAACAACACAATATTAGATAGATTAAACAAACTGTGCTTTCCTGTAGGCCAGGCATATGCGTAGCGTCAAGTTGATGCTTCCTCTGCAGACTGCTTACTCGCGTCACGTGACGAGCGCGAAATCGCAGCCTTTGCGGTTAAAAAAAAAAAAAAAAAAAAAATCGCGTTTTGTCATATCGTGATATTATCGCAAATGCGATTAATCGTTCAGCCCTAACTGCCATATAGATATTTTAATATCTAATTTTTATGTCCATCCATTTTGTCAAGGCTATCATTATTTTCAGGCTTCAAAAAGCACAAGTCTCGTAATCAATTTGAATGGAGTGGTTTAATTCAAGTCTTCTGAAGAGAGTTATGTCCGCTTTATACTATGAACAGATTTTAATTTAGGCTTTTGTTTACATATTTAAACATTGATTAATTACCATTACAATAATCTCACTTAAACATTTGCTCACTCTGTGTATTTGTGTCTTTACAATAGGGTAACTTTGTTGCAATAGCTCACACGCAGCACAAGAAAGCTTGATTTCAGACTGAATTGAATTTACAAAAAAGACAAGTAAACAGTCAGTAATAAAATAAGAACAAATAAAACAAATTACCTCAATTCAGTTGAGGTATTCGAAATATAACAACACTGAATTTTTATATGCCGTGGATATTAATGAAAATTGTCATTAATTACTCACCCTCATGTTGTTCCAAACCTGTAAGACCTTCGTTCTTCTTCGGAACACAAATTAAGATATTTTTGATGAAATCTGAGAGCTTTCTTACCCTCCATAGACTGCAATGTTCTTACCACTTTTTATGGCCCAGAAAGGTAGTAAAGTCCATGTGACTACAGTGGTTCAAACTTAATGTTATGAAGCGATGAGAATACTTTTTGTGCACCAAAAAAAAAAAAGTAAAAAAATAATAAATAATGACTTTATTCAACAATTTCTTCTCTTCTGTGTCAGTCTCTGACGCTGTTCACGTAGTAAACACAGTGCAGTGCTTCCAGGTTCTACGTCAGAACTGCCGGCTCATTACTGGCCGGCTCTTTTATATTTATATGTACAAATCATACAAATGCCCCATTCCGAAACATACATTTACATTGTAAAGAAAGACTTTCTGGTGCATTTTACTTATAACCAATAAGATTTCCTGTAGCATTTTCATCGGTCAGGCATGGGGGTCTATTCTGATTGTTTGATAACTTTTGACAACGTTTACTTTAAGAGCACGGAGAGATTCGTGATTGCATGGGACACAGTCTGAGAGCGCGCACTCATCTGAGTGAGAGGAGAGGCAGTTCACTTGTATATTTGAGAGCTCATATCATTTTATGCCATTACATGAACGTGCTCTCGCGTTACAATAATGCGCTCTCGACATTTGTAATTAAAATAGGTTTTCATTGGTCCGTTTACGATCGGATATCTTTATTGGCTACCGATAAGCCGGTCAAAGGTTTGAATATTAATTCAAATTGTAGGCGTACTCCGTAACGGAATGTGATTTTACAAGTAGCGAAGTAGATTACTTGTACTTAAGTACAAATTAAGCTAAGTAAAATTACAGATTTAAAAATGTACTCAAAAAAGTACAAGTACCCAAAAAAGCTACTTAATTACAGTAACGTGAGTAGTTGAAATTCGTTACTTCCACCTCTGCTAATTACTTACAAAGCACTAAATGGTTTAGCTCCCCAGTACCTGAGCGAGACCTTAACGCATTATAGCCCTTCACGTCTATTGCCATCTCGGGATTCTGGCCAGTTGATAATACCTAGAATATCAAAATCAACAGCAGGTGGTAGATCCTTTTCCTATTTAGCACCTAAACTTTGGAACAGTCTTCCTAGCATTGTTTGGGAAGCAGACACACTCTGTCAGTTTAAATCTAGTCAAGTCAAGTCACCTTTATTTATATAGCGCTTTTTACAATGCAGATTGTGTCAAAGCAGCTTTACAGTGATAACTGGTATATACTTTTGGCTGCAGAGCAGCTCTTAAAGAAAATGGTGTCATTGTCCAGCTTAAGTAAATTCAGTATTGATTCATTCCGTTGTAAGAATCAATAGTTATTAATTTAGTTAATTTATCTATATCAGCACTGGAGTAAACAGTGATGTCATCATCCAGCTCAGTTCAGTTAGACTAAAAAAACACATCTCTTTAACCTGGCATACACATAACACATTATCAATGTATATTTTCACATCCGTTAAAGGATTGTTAGGCTGCATAAATTAGATCAGCCGGAGCAGGGAACACTTCCTGTAACACCCGATGTACTCGTTATATCATAAGAACAATGGCATCTATGCTAAAATTAGTCTCTCTGTTTATCCTGAGGTTTACCATAGTCAGCCGGATATGGGCTGCATCCAGAAGGACCTGCGAATAAACAAGCACAACACATCCCTGACGTATCAGCAGAAATTGTGTCAACTAGACTATCCCCTATGAAGGCCTCATCGACACAACAGCCAGTGGCACAGATCCTCAACCAAACCGTTTCCATACTGGCGTAATGAATCCGATCTTCAACCAGATGGAACTAGATTAAATATTTTGACTGTTCCGATCCCAATCTGACTTATGACCTGTAATGCTGCCTGAATCATAAGCATGCACTGTTCATTGTTGGCCAGAGGAGAACTGGCCCCCTGACTGAGCCTGGTTTCTCCCAAGGTTTTTTTTTTTTTTTCATTTTTGTCACCTGATGGAGTTTGGGTTCCTTGCTGTTGTCACCTCTGGCTTGCTTAGTTGGGAATACTTGATATTCAACAATGTTTTTGATCTACCTAAACTGACACCACTGTATGCGAACTGAACTGAGCTGGACGATGACATTACTTTTTTCCAGGGCTGATGTTTAGATAAATGAACTAAATTAATAACTAATGATTTTTACAACGGAATGAATCAATACTGAACTTACTTAAGCTGGACAATGACACTATTTTCTTCTAGAGCTGCTGTACAGTGAAAATTGTGCTGCTTTGACACAATCTGCATTGTAAAAAGTGCTATATGAATAAAGGTGACTTGACTTGACATTATTCCAGTTAGATTTTTATTTTAAATAGAAAAGTTAAAAAAAGTATAAGAAGTCAAACATTATCCCCCGGTTTCACAGACAAGGCTTAAGCTAGTCCCAGACTAAAATGCATGTTTGAGCTGCTTTAACTGAAAACAACTTACACTGACATATCTTAAAATATGTCAGTGCCATTGTTTTGTCTCAAGATGCACACCAGTAATGTTTCTTTTTCCTAGGGCACGTTTATAAAAGATACTTAAATGCCCTAATTGAACTAAGGCTTAATCCTGGCTTAGTCTAAGCCCTGTCTGTGAAACCGGGCCTATATTTAATCAAATTAACCTTTATTTTGTGGACCAGAGTGAAATAACACTTATTTTGACACTTATATCTGTTGAATTTCTTGGATTGCAATTGGGTAAACTCCTATTTTTGTCAAATGAATTTCCAGTGCAACTGATGTGACCAGTTAATGTCAAATTCCAAATAATGAATTAAAAGCAAGTTAAATCTTCAATTCTGACAACTAAATATCATGCAAAGTATTCTACTCACCATCTTTTGGATTTCTTTCATTTTAACAGGATTTGTAAGAACTCCTCTCTTCTTCTCCTCCTCCCGTTTGCTGAAAACAAACAGGGATTATACCTACTGTAAACATTTTAATTTACCAGCAATTATAGGAATATTTCAATTTTCTTTAAAATAATTGTTTAACCTTGCTAACAGGGCTGTAATGGTACACGTATTTGTACCAAATATTTTCGGTACAGATCTTTCAGTTTGACATTGCAGCATTGGTTTAAAGGCCCACTGAAGTGTCTTGGAACGCGCAGCATTATTCAATATGTTGACGTAATTTCAACTGAAACAGGAAGACAGGGCGATATATCGAACAGCCCTCCCCCTTTTTTAAAATAGCCAATAGCGTTTCGTTTATATCACAGCTCGGCCAGAGCCGTTAAACTCAGTAAAACCTCTGTTTCCTTTTAATATCTAACCGTTTATCCTCCTAATCTCCTCTATATCACTTTAAAATATAGCATTCTGTGCAGAATTTAAGTGTCCACAGCTTCAGTGTCTGTTGATAGTGTAGGAGGGGGCGGGACTTCAGATTCTAGAGAGCATTTGATTGGACAGAAGAATTGATGAGAAGCTGAAGTGCGATGTGATGTCATGAAAATCCGTGATCCGTTTTAGTGGAAGTGAGAGACTGTAAGTTTTGAATGCTTATCTCCTAAATTTTGTCATTGTTTTGGAGCACACCAGCTTATTCATAATCTTAAGGCTATCACATTCATACTTAAAGCTAAAAAAACTTAAATTTTGATTTCAGGGGGACTTTAACCACTGCACATGCATGTCCAACAGATGGAGTGAAATAGAATGTGACTAAAATAATTCTGACTATAACATAATCTTTTCTAAAATACTATCCATCCAAAACTGGAAGCACTTCAAATTCCCCATTTACAACAACACCATAAACAGCCGGCATTGACAGACTATTTCTTTTATTTAAAGACATGGGCCATAGTCATTGTTTAAAATCACTCATTAATTAATAAAAGGAAAACATGAAGCAATTTTACTGCTGCACCGAAAATATACTGAACCATGATTTCAAAACCAAGGTACGCACCAAACCGTCATTTTTGTCTATCGTTACAAGCCTTCTAGGTAAAAATAAAAATACACCATTCCAGCTTACCGGATCTCAAAAAGAGGGTCTTCTCTGATCTTAGCAGCCATATCATTAGTAGAGGCAGAACCGGTGGGGTTAAATATGGAACCAGGCAGAAGGCCTGTCTCAGCTGATGGACCACTCTCAGGCTCCTCATACTGCTGGGTGATCTGCTTGTCAATGGGGCGACCGAGAAGGTATTCCTCCCGAGAGATCTGTCCCGCTGGACCCTGGTACATCCAGTCCAAACGGTCGTCTTTCTTCCTGCAATAGTGCGGAATTTGATATTACATTACAGGCTTGAACCAGAGTACGTTATTATTATTACATATTATTATGCGTTATAACATCTTTTTGTAATGAAAAAGCGCTGTGTTGGGATTGACTGAGAGGAAGTGAATGGATGTTACACACTTAACAGCGCCTGTCTCTTGCGCATATCTGGTCATCTCTTCTCGGGCTCGCTCCTCTTTAAGCTCCTTCTGCAGTTCCTCGATCTTCTTCCTTTCCGCCTCATGTTTCTGCTCCGCTTTCCACACTCGCTCGATGTTTTTCAGAGTTTGTGGATGCCAACTCTTTTTCAAGTTCTGGTGGGATTCGCGGAGATAAACAAAGTAAGTCAGATTTAGGTAAAAACAAACATATATGGAATCAATCATTTTTATTAAATGGCCAGAGTTCTTTCAAATAGACGTCTTCGTTTAAATAATTTAAAGTTGGTGGTATCCATTAACAAGCCGAATTAAACCTCACTGGTTATCATGAGCAACTGGCTTCTAGTCATTTAACATAACTGCGCTACTGACAAAAACAAATTGTACTTACAAGGTCACCACCTCCCATGTTGTTGAGGCTGCTATACTAATAATATTATAATGTTTTAAAACTTATTATTTCAAACACACAATCCTAATGTCCATTGCGTGTATCTAAACTTCCATTTTGTTGTGGAACGAAGCTCGAACGTACTTCCGGTTCAACAATACAGTTGCAAAATAAAAGTCCTGGTAACATTTAGTGTGCACTGCAGTTTATTTCTGACATTCAAATAAAATAAAAATTTGATCCAGCTCAGACAGCTCACATCTCCAGAAAGCTTCAGGGTCAGTAGCAGGATATACTATAGGTTTGGGACTAGTGCGGGAAATAAATGTGCTTTTTGTAAAGGCCATCTGATTTTCAAACTAGCCCCCCATAATTATAATTTGATTTATACAGACTAGCATCAATAAACTAGTAATTGCCAGTAATGGAAGTACAGACAAACAGACAGACAGACATAGATAGCTAGATAGATAGATAGATAGATAGATAGATACATAGACAGACAAACATTGGGAGTCACTGCCACATCATCAAATGTTAAGTGCTTTATGTGCTTCAGTAGTTACATCAAGTAAACGTGTACGCCAGATTTTATGAACTTTCCCAGTAATGTTTTCCATTACTATAGCCACATCAGATTATAACTACTCAATTTATTTCAAACGAGGGAACACAGTCTGCCCAGGAATGAAGACCATAAGATTGAATTTAGACATGTAAATTTATGACGTTTGTTTGTGTGAGAGAGTGATGAGGTGGGAGAGTTGGAGCAGAAAAAATTAAAGGCAAGCTGTACCTGTTCAGATCGGCTAGATCAGACTAATTTTATGAAATGCAATGTAAACTCTAACAAGGCATTTTTATTTATTTAGTCAGTTTGATATCCATCCATCCATCCATCCATTTATTCAATTTTTTTTTTTTAAATTGCTTACAATTTTTGAAACTATGGCTCCATTTCTTGAAACTCTACACACAAAACGTGCCCACAACATGCAAAATATTACACATATCTTTTAAAAGCAAACACTTAATTCAAAACTATTTTAACTCTTCTAAAAATGGTTCTATTGCATATAGTAACTCTACACACAAACCATCAAATCATTAGCCATATACACCCCAAACTACACGGATGTGAAAAATGTAAAACACTACTATCTTGTGTCTTTTCCTTGTTCAGTGTGCAGTGAAGTGTACAGGAGTTTGTCACTCACACATATGTGCACAAATACACTGTATATACAGTATGTATGCACAGTTGTTGCACAATTGATGAACTTTACAGTTATTGAGCAGAACTGAATCAACACTAAACTGATTTGAGCTGAATAATAACACTATTAGCTTGCTGAATCTGCTTTTCAGGAGAATTTGAATTTGTTACTATTTGTTACTATTGTGAAGCCGCTTTGAAACAACAATCTGTATTGTTTAAAATGCTATAGAAAGAGTTGACTTGACTTGCATATTCAGAATATATATATACACAAATAAACAGACATGCAAGGGTGAAAAACGTATTTGTTTCTCAAAACAATGATTTTTGATTTCTAAGTGAACTAATTATGTGTAAGTGTTTTCACACATGATCATTGGGTGTAGGTAATTGGGAAATGATTCTGGCATTTAAATGCTAGTGTTTCCCAAATGAAACACAAGAGCTGTTAGTTTTGAAAGATGTGTCTAATGTAAGGAACTGTGTTTAGCATTTTGCAAAAAAATTGATTTACAATTGCAAACTGAGTGTAAAGCAGATTATGTGTTTGCAGTTTTGCACACTTGGTCTAAAGATTAGTACATGAGTGACGTCTGAACAAAGGCATATAAGATGGGCCAAGTGTATTGGGCTAAGGCTAAACAAATGGCCTCATGGCCTGTAAGGACTGCAACAGAGACATAATAGATTGTGCCTTAACACGACTAAAGTATTACACTTAAATTATGTAATCTGAATCTAAACAGACATTTTGTTTCTAGGCATGCAAACATATATTTTAGCTCACACTTTCAGAGTTTTTGTTAAAGGTTTATGCCAAATCTAGCAAAATTATGCTGTACACGTATCCCCGAGTTTTCCAATGTGGGGCAGATATTTACCTGTATTTCCTTTTAGATAGCACTATCTGAAGGCTACATTTCGCGACTCCTGATATACTGCTCTCAAATATAAAGGATGCCAAACAGGACAATAAATGCCCTTCAGAGGAACTCTGCTAGACAGAGATGGTCCCATAAAAAGACAGGAGGAAAATAGCTGAATCCACCGCTGACGTCTTGATGAAACAGGATAAACGCAGAGAAGGCTGCCGGTTTTCCTACTATAAAACGTGGACTACTTGCTAAAATTTAAAAAGGCTTTTTTTTTTCTTTCAAGTTGCGCTTGTGCACAGCATGAGTGAGTGTTGTAACACAATTCATTTATAAGTCTGTAACTCAGCATTTTTTTACCTGCTACAAATTCAAATATTTAAGAAATCTGCTAGGCTGATTCCTAAATGTATAAATCGATGTCAAACATAAATGTGTTGTTACAGCTGTCGGGGAGTTGTAACAATAGTAAACATTTCAATTTTATGCTTGAATTGTGTTAATAAAATGTATTGTTCAAAATAAAAAATCACTGGGGTCCAAGCAACAATAACCCATGTGGATGATTAGCGATCCAATATCTTATGATGTGGTTTTTGTACAGCAATAGCCTATATTTAATCATGTCTGGAAACTTGAAAAATATGTTTTACTGGAGTCTATAAAAGTTAAACATTTAATTATCCTGTGGAACAACATTAACATCACAATCTTCATCATCATTTAAGATGGCTGATAGGCTAGTTTAGAATTTGCTGTTAGCCTCCTGAGCACCATAAATTAATGTTTGCTCAGAATGAGATTTCTTTTTAGAGAAGTTTACTTTTTGCACACAAAATATAGGCATAATCGTAATAATGTGATGTACCAGACAAATGCTAAATGGTTTAATAGATCAAAATTCTTTTGCCAGCATGGTCTAGAGCTGTATGTGCAAAATTTGGTGAATGTCTGACAAACGGCCTATGAGGACCCCTAATTATGGCATGCTCTACCGCCACTGTGTTTGAAATGGTGAACAAAAATTAGTGTTTTTAATTTAAAAAAAAAAAAAAATTAAACAAACAGAAATATATAATTGATAGGCTAACTCTAAAGCATAACTATGTACGTGTTATTTGCTGGGGCCTGTGGTTTACACTGCCCTGACATTTTGTGCAGTCATTGTGGGTCAAGCCATTATATTTCTTTCTTTCTTTTCTTTCTTTTTTTTTTTTGAAAACAGAATATGGGGTCTCATTTATAAAACAGATCTGAACTTGCGTACACTGTCATCTTTGACGTGGAAAAGTGCTTAGCACCACGACAGGGTCTAAGCAGACGTACGCATTTTCCTTGTGGCACAGTTGGAGTTCTCAAACCATTCAGTTGCGCACAGTTTCGTGTGTGTGTGTGTGTGTGTGTGTGTGTACATTCGTTCTCTGAATCACACAGTTTCTGCGCAACATTTTATAAATGAGGCCCCTGCTGTTTTAGGTGACACCAATCTGTCATTTAACATTTATAGTATGATCAAGAATACACTTGATGTGACATTTTACTTTCTTACCTCAGACAGGCTTGTCCTGTAAATCTACAAAGATTCTACTGTGGTGGTGTGTGGTCATACATAGTCACCCTTGAAAATAATTTCTAATTGGTGTTATACAGTAGCCTAAGTCACCTCCCCGATTTCTCCTTTACAATATCACAGTTGCGATACTGACAAAAGAAAGAGACAACCTTTTACGTAATGATAACAATGATGCACATGAAGTTTTTTTTCAGCATTTATTATGTAGTCCTCATAAACGCTACCGGTTATTTTGACCAGATCCAGATTCATACAATTTAGAAATAGCCTACACATAACACAGAAGTGTGCAGGAAAACAAACAAAAAAAACAAACAAACAAACAAAACAAAACAAACAAAAAAAAAAAACACAGAGATATTGTATTGTTCTATCCTCTTCCATGTTGAAAATGTCCCAGACCTATACGATCAATTGGGAGACCAAATGCTCCTGACTGGCCTCTTTTTTTTTTTTTGAAACTCTTGTTCTGGCACTGTCAAATGTTGAAATGTCCATGGGGTCATTCGATTTAGTCCTTGGTGGCTGCATTGGACTGCTTTCTCCAAGTTGAACCTTATCAATAGAGCTCGTGTCTTCTTGCCTGCTAACTGTAAAAGTACTGCTCTCTCCAGGCATTATCTGCTCTACAGAAACCGTCCATACCGGCGTGATGAATACGATCCTCAACTGGATGGAACTGGAATAAATACTTTGAATGTTGCGATCCTATCGGACCTATCGGCTACCTGAATCGTAACAAAGCACTGTTCGCCAGAGGAGAACTGGCCCCCCGACTAAGCCTGGTTTCTCCCAAGGTTTTTTTCTCCATTTTAACACCTATTTGCCACCTGTTTGCCACCTGATGTCACCTGTTGGAGTTTGGGTTCCTTGCCGCTGTCGCCTTTGGCTTGCTTAGTTGGGGCACTTGACATTTGACTTGACATTTGATATTCAACAGTGCTTTGATCTGCCTGCATTGACACCATTCTTTAAGAGCTGCTGTGCAGCCAAAATTATATACCAGTTATCACTGCAAAGCTGCTTTGACACAATCTGCATTGTAAAAAGCGCTATATAAATAAAGGTGACTTGACTTACAGAACCTTTTTGTCCAGGCCATTTTTGAGGAGTTATGATTTGACTAAGGGAAGGAAATGGAATTAGAGAAGTTGTATGATAATATTAAAAACTCTTTTTACCTTTCCTTGTTTTCATAAAACTCCTGGAAAGGGGGTCAAGGGGTGTTCTGAAGCCCGGATTCTTCTTATGAACTCCTTGTGCTTTTGTCTTGTTCTCAAACTGACCTTGATCAGTAACATCAGCCAAAAGAGTCTCTCTGGCCAAGAGTTTAATTTGATTCTAAGGTCAAAATAAAAACCCAAAAGAATAAAATCTTCACTTTGATTAATTCCTACCAGAGAAACATTTGAATTTTTATCAGGACTGGCAGAAACTATCATTCCCAGCTGGTTACTCTTGTCTCTTTCACCTTCTGTTGAAGACTTAAGCCACTGCAGTAAGAAAAGGTGACCGTGAACACACCAGACAGAATCAGCCACATCCAAATCTGCATCTGAAAGATGTACACATACACATAAACACAATTGTGACAAGCATAATTGTGAGTAAACATAATTAGACTAATAGGACATCTTTGGTAATATGTATATCTCACAAATAACATGGATATTGTATTGCAAGGAGCGTCAGACTTACTTTTGAAAAAAATAGTGAGATAAAAACAGCTGGTGTATGGATCCCATCTCAGGCCAGCTTCCCTTCACCAGCAGAGGGAGTGAGTGTTTTATAGATCCTTTGACTGTGAGAACAATGGTCATGTCCATGTTCTGAAACCGCATCATTACATGGTTGGTTTCAGAGCAAAGAATATGTGAAGGCTCTTTACAAAAAATAACAGATCTTAATTGCTTAATAAATGCTTAATATGGGAAAATATAATCTTACCAGTAATCGTGATTGGACAAGTTGTGATTATAATCACTATAAATAATATTGTAAATAAATAATATTGTAAAAAAATTAACGTGAACTTGTGGCAATGTATCTGTAATTCTTTAAAAATTCAAATGTGAAAAACTGAAAAATGTTTAAATCTAGTCAGTCTCAACTCTCTGTTGGCTATCTTGTCACTAATTTCCCAAACGTAATGTAGTGAAAGACTTTTAAGCCCGGAACACACCAAGGCGACGCCGACGAACTAGTGGCGACGAAAGCAGACTGCGGGGTTGGCTCACGTCGGCAGCGTCTCTGTCTAAAGTTGCCCTGACACACCAAACCGCCGCTCGACACCCAACGGCCAAGTAGCACGTCCGTTCTACGCCTGCGTAAGAAGAAATGCCTTTCCGTACCAGCAGGTGGCAGTAGCTGAACAGCCAATCTGAATAATCAGATTCAACATGTCGAATCGGCCGAAAAAAGCCGACGAGGACCAACTTCAGCCGACGGGTGCGGAACACACTGAGAAAACTTAGTCGGACGACGAACAAAAACTGCCCGACGGCCAACCATCGGCTTGGTGTGTTCCGGGCTTTAGAGAACAGAAGAGAAAAGACACACTTGACAATAAACAGTAGAATGTACTTTTAGAGAAGCCTATTGCAAATGTAGCAGTACGATCTGCCCTCCCCTGACGTCATCTAGCAAACTGAGGGTGTGTTCTGATTGAGGGTCATTTACCTGCCTATAAAATCGTTTTGGTTTGCGTTATGTGTGTGCGTTTGTTCTGTGTCAGCAAGCGAGCCGCCGTACTTCCGGGTTTTCGTGTGGATGGTGGCGAGGTAGGAGCGTTGGCAGTGAGTGGTTTGCAATGCTTATGGTCTATTACACTGGGTTTTATGAACCGATTTCATTTAAGGGTGGACTGATGAGCTTTTCGGGAAGCCCTTTAATCGCTGTGTGTAATGGAGACATTCTTATTATACATCTGCATCCATGCTTCGTGAGTCGCAGTACAGGTATGTGTTGACGTTGACTTTACTATTAACTTTATATGGGTTTTCATGATCGGCTGATTAAAGTATGTTTTCCCTATTTAAGGTGCGGGTCAATGTGCAAGGGACGTTACAGTGGGCTGCTGTAGTGGGCTTGTCGCTTGCTGTGTGGCTTTTCTGCGCTATGTACATCGTTTGACACTGCTTTGATGTTTGCCTGATTACCTGCTTTATCTAGCTACAGCTGCTTCACGCTGCGTCATCTATCTTGTCTGCTTCGCTTTGCTCAGCTGTGTATCTTCCTCTACATATCTGGTCTCTGGAGCTGTGTTATCTTCTATCTGCATTGTATGCGGTGACGCTGGATTAATAGTTGATTAACATTTTGCCGCTTCCGTATGTTAACAGTGTATTGCTGCCGCATTTAAATACTTACAGGATCAGCTGGACTGCGGCCTGGACTTGGGGTATGGTGCTTATTTTCAATAGTACCGTGAGTAACTGATCTAAAAGTGGCGTGCGACAGGGTAGCTATTACCTGACTGTCACTATTATTGTTTTCTTTTTTTCTTTTTTTTTGGGGGGGGGGGGGGGGTATTGTGTTTGATTTAATTGTTTATTTTCTATTATTTTTTTTTTCTTCTTTTGCTTGTTGTTGTTGTTGTTATTATTATTATCCTTATTGATCTTTCTTTTTGGGTTTCTATTTTTTTGTTATTGGTTTGAGTTTGTAGTATAATTTCTTTTGTTTTCTGATTAACCCAGTTGAATTATTTTTCTTTATTTTTTTTTTTTTGAGACATGCATCCCCTTTTTGTACATGTGTCTCTGTGATTATTTTTACTGGCGTTCTGCCTATTTCAGCCTGCTGGTAACCCAGTAGCTGGGGCGCCCTAAGTAACCAGCAGTTTTTGGATAGTTGACTGTGTTGAGAATCAGGTTGTTGCATGTGATGTTTGGTCCAATTTATGTGTTTTAAATTATGTGTTTGTTTCTTTTCCCTTCAGAAGTGGGGCGGCCGGCAGCAGCAGTGTAGCATCTTGTGGTGGTGGGCCCTTTACCTGCAGTGTTCACATTGAGGTGTGCCGTGCTGTGGTGTGCTGTGGTGCGTGTGTGCACGCGTGAGTGTTGTGTTCTCTCTGCTTAAAGGACGCCAGGCCTTCCCCCACCCTGAAGTGGGATGTCTTGTTTTTTTGTTTTTGTTTTGTTTTTAACTATTTGATATAGTGAATAAAATTTAATCTGTTTTGAATAAAGTTTTCTTAAACTCAACTCTGGTCTGATACCTGACCCAGTCGTGATGAACCTGTGTGCTTTAATGTTGAGGGCAGTCCCGGAAATAGCCTCCGGGTGGCGTAGTCTGTATAATTTATTAGTTCGCAACGCCACACAAACATGAGTGGAGCCAAACACATCCTAAGTTGTTTCCTTGTATCTTTGGAAATTATAGTCAAATAAACAGATCATTTTAAAAAAAAAAAAAAAAAAAAAATTTGCTGTATACAATGATTTGGATTAAGCTTTGATTTCTAAATAAATAATTCCACACCAGACTAGTGTTGCCAGGCATTCATACATGGAATATTTTTGGCAAGGGAAGAAGTTTTATACCTGCCAAATTCCGTTCACTCTCTATTTCTGTTGTGGGCAAAGCGCAATAGGCAGTGTAATTGTCACACTTAAGTTTGGAGAAACACCCATGGGGTTGAAATTCATCATATTTCCACAGGATTAAAAACACAATTTTAATGTAACTGGTCCATTTTTTGATTTCTTTTTCACCACAAATATTGTGTTTGTCAGTGAATTTGTCCCTAGACTGTAGGCAGGAAAATTCTGAGCTAACAAAGCTCCAAAACATTTATATTTTCTCTTTAAGGAAAAGCAAATGCTCTGTCTTCGACTGAATGGAGAAAGTAAAATTTTATCCAACAGTTCAATAAACAAGACATTAATGGGGATTTTAAACAAAAATAGTTCCAAACAAAGCCAAAGCAGAATCAGCCATGCATGGTATGGTGTGTCTCCGAGCAACACATAGTAGTGGTGTTTTGTTACTGAATTAATCCGAATTTTTTTTAACCTTGGTTGGTTGAATGATTCAATAACTCACTGCTGTAACAAAGTAACTTGCAGCAAAGGTTACTGTAAAAACTTCACCATGTAACGCTGAAATCATACAAACAGTGAAATGTCCCAGTACTGTTGAACCTAAATTTCAGAACCCTTGTATAATAGCTATCCAATATACAATGCAATATCTGCAATAAAAAAGTACATTTGTCTACCAACAGGTTCCCATTACCATGTTTTCATTAGTCACAGTATCTTATGCAGTTATTTTGGGACACTGTCTCTCCATTAGGTTGTACTGCTGCTTGCGAGAGTATGAGGTCTCTGCGGAACAAAAGTGGGCGTTTCTGTATTTGTGGGTGTTTTCAACAGTGTTGGGTAAGTTACTTCAAAAAAGTAATTAATTACTAATTACTAGTTACATCATCAATGTTGTATTTAAAATACTTTTCTAATTACTTTGTCTGAAAAGTAATTTAATTACTCAATAAGTAATTCAACTCATTACTAATTACTTTTTTAAAATCCCTATAAACATTGACCGGATAGACAATAGAAAGGAAACTCTTTTAATAATTTAAATATGAGTCAAACATGGAATAGTTTAGCCTTTTATCGCTTTTTAAAACTTTTTAGCTTTATTAAAACATCCTATAATAGCCTACTTAATTTTTTAGTAACAAATAGGGATGTCACGATACCAAAAATCTAGTAGTCGGTACCGGTACCACCAAAAGTGCACAATACTCGATACCAAAGTCGATACCAAGGTAAAAATATATAAAGATACAAATAAAACAATGCTATATATTTTTTTCAGGTAGGTCTAATAGTAGTAAGTAAAAATACCACAGAAATTGAATAATCAAATATAAAATAACTCTGCATAGTCATAACTGTATAAATTAAATATAGATTAATCCTTATTAAAGTTTTTCTTTTGTTGTTTGATTATCATTTATAATACAGACAGCCAATAGTAGACAGTAACATGTTTTAAAGGCTGCTGTCACTAAAATGGACGGAGACGATATGCTGTTACACATGCTGTTCACATTCACATAACCAACGCGAATATGCCGAGACGGGCATTTTGACATAACTGTGTGTGTATTTGAACGTTTATGTGTAATAAACCGCGAAAATCTGACACTAGCGAGTCGGCTATGTATGTGCGCTTTGGTTGAGAGCGCGCTGACTGAAGACCGTCTCTCAGAGAGCGCGCGAGTAGTTTTTTCTACCTAGGACATAGCTTACATTTTACCGTAATGTTCTTGCCTACCTGTGTCAAAAAAGTGAAGTAACTGGAATATGTCCATTCTGCAAAACAGCCACTCGCTTCAGCCGACATCTTCAGACAGCGACTACGCAGCCAACTGGTCTCAAGTTGCGAACTCACGCGCAACTGTACTACAGCTAACGATTTTAAAGAGGCAGCGTTCACTTTTACCTTTAGACGACAAATTTAGATTTTAAATTCAGTATTGATTTATACAGAACTGTTGAACTAATTTACAGTATGTAACGCAAGTACATTATAAGTAACTGTAATTAAATTACCTAAAAATGAACAGTAATCCCTTACTTTACTTTTTCAGTGGATAAGTAATTTAATTACAGTAAGGCGTTTCTTAGTAACGCGTTACACCCAACACTGGTTTTCAAACTGGTGGGTGTTTATATATCATGCAATCAAAATGATCCCCTTCACCCGACCCCACCCCTAAACCCTACCCACACTCTGACGTGGGCAAATCAGGTAACGCTCTCAAAAACGCCCCTCTGTTTATGGCCTCGCCCATCAATCATTAATGTCCTGCAGAGACCTGTACTTGGCTTGCTATGGTAGCTCATGTCATGTCTATTGTCACCGTTTGTGATAAATGTTCCTGCGAACTGGGAATATTGCATAATTCTGTGTGTAGGTGTCCCCGCAGCTAACCCCCATTGTTTATTTATTCTAGTACTTCACACTCACAAACATATGCCTCAATATTATAGGGGTGATACTAAGCTGAAATAGATTTCTGTGGGTGGTTTGATGAAATAGGCATAAAATGTGGAGTGACAAAGTAATTTGTCCAAACATGTCCTTCCTAACCAGAGTTACAATTTTTTTTAATTGCTTTGGTCCAATTTTCACATTCAGTTGATACATTTTCAAAACTCTTAGTACTAATATCTCAACAGATCATTAGAAGTACACTTTTTTCAAACATTTCAGTGTAGTTTCAATTGTGTTAGTACAATACACAAAATGACAAAGTATCCTTTTCACTACACAAAATAAGTGTTTTATCCATATAAACGTTTCATTCATAGTAACTGCCTTTTATGCTATTACTACTATTACTATCAAACTTTTCATTTACATCTCTTCTCATTCAGTTTAATACATTTGTCTATTATTTAATCCAACTGAACTTAATAGTTAATCAATTAATCATTTGGTACACCTATAGATTTCTATAGATATTGATTCTACAGACATAGTTTCTATTGAACTTGTTTGCAGTTTCCAATATGGATAACCAAATGTAATGAATTCTTTTTACATAAGTAATTTATCTTTGTGATAACCACTATGTTCAAAGTGTGTGTACGCGCATGTGCGTGTACATGTTTTTCTATCTCGGTGGGGACTTCAACCTGAATGCACACTGACTCATAGGGATTCGTGTCACTTTGGGGACCTAAATTGAGAGAGATTTGCAATTTGTGAATATAAAGCAGGACAGAGTACAAGGCAGAGGAAACAGTCAAAGACTGTGTAACATCAGATTGATTAGAGATGCATCAGTAGAAGGGAGACAGATGGCATCAAATGCAGCATTTACATTAAATATGCCATGTGACACTGTAAACAGAGGTATTACCATGGTAGAGACTGCCACATCACTGTAACTCATCCTTCATCTGAAAAGGTCAACTACAGCAGAGATTCAATCATATAGTACAGTGAGAACACTTACTGTATTGCCAGCAAACTCTGTTCTAGCACAAAACCTCATGGCCATGTCACACCTTCATCACACCTTTTGATAACATACTGGATAGATACTATTACAAACATTATGAATTTTATGTCAGTTATGTAATTTAGGTAATGTAAGCGTATTTTCTATAATGTGGCATCTGTAGCCTGTTTAACTGTAATTATTTCAGCAACAAGGGTGATTTAAAACATGTATCTTGCATTGTTTGCTATTGAATGAATTGATTGTTAAAAGTACTAACCTGAAAGAAGATCATACTGTTTTGTTTCGGTGATTAAACCAAATGTTCTCATTACATATCACAATGATCTTGTATTCTGAAACAATGATTATTGTAAACGACCATTGTAATGCGGTATGTTGTTATGGGAAGAAGGAGGCGGGAACAGGTGAACATTCAACGTAACTTTAATATAGAAAATAAACAAACAACAACACGAAAGTAGAATGGCACACACAAACACCATAAAACATAACATAAAGTCCAGGCCTGGTCTTCTCTCGTCCTTCGCTGTCGTCGCTCCTCCGTGAGAGATATGAGACCGGTGCAGTGCGCAGGTGACGCTCCTTAGCAATCACGCCACCGGCCTCGCGCCATTCTCTCACGGTTCTTGCCCACCCTGCTTGTCACAACCATAGACTGTAAAAAAATATGGACGTAGTGTCCGTGACGTCACCCGTTGATATCTGAAGAGCATTTTTGAAGTGAAAATGAAGCTGCTGCCATCTTAGTGGCGCGTCACCGCACGTCACTCCCGGATAACTAAAAATGGGCAAAGAGGCGGGACGTGGTTGGAACCAAGGTGACTGGTTGCTGAAACCACGCCCGCCTGGCTAGACGTGATCATGTTAGCAGTTAAAGGAGCTATCTATCTATCTAAAATATTAATAAAGATAACAAGTTATATCATTAGAAATTTCTAAAAGGTGTATTGTCAATCTACGGTGTCTTTTATAGATATAGATGCTCCAACACTAGTATTTGTGTCGGGTGTGCAAATAACAACACACAAAATCAAACGGGACTTCATACCTTTATAATGAATCCAATCCGTGGCACTTAATTAGGTAAAATGTCCATTGCAAAAAAAAAAAAAAAAAAAAAAAAAAAAAACCTTTTTGTCCACAAAAGCGTTAAATCCATGAAATATTGATATATTATCCATTATTTGCATCACATTTCTTCTGAATGATCTGCTCTCCATCATCGTTCTTCAAGAAATTATGCAATCTGAGCAGTGTATATGTTGTAAAACTGTATATGATCGTATCTCACAAACAAATGAGCACGCGTCCAAAGTATAATTTTTCAAAATGCAGCAGTTTTAGTTATAATATCCAAGCAGTGCTGTTGGAATTTTATATCCTCCCGCCATTGTCATTGTAGTAAATCTCACAAACAAAACTTTTAGCCAATGCCACAATCCAACAACGTGTGTTCTGTTTATCTTCCGCATGCATGCACATCTACACAGACACACATCTGTCTCAAGTCTCGACCATTAATGCAGCAAGCCATATTATTTTATAATTGTATAAAATAATCCAGAAAAAAAGCACAAATATGGCTGAGATGCCAAATTCAGCAGCAGGAATTAGCTGAGGTGACATGATGGCTCACAGACAGCAGCGGTAATCTACCTGTCACTCAAGTGACCACGCCCATAATTATGCAGAACTTTAAGGCTTAATATAATTTAAACGGATGAGTTATAAAAAAATTCACCCCCTCAGAGTTGTCATGAAGGGCAAAATTAGCAGTATAGACCAAAACCACAATTTGTACCAAGCTGTAAACATGTTTTTTTCTGCTATAAAGTTGGCCGTTTTAACATGTGGGTCAATAAGATTCTGCTCTCTTTTGGAGCCTGTCCCTAGCGGCCAGTCGATGAATTGCAGTTTAAGTCACTTCCGTATTGGCTTCACGAGAAACTGGGGGAGGTTGCAGCTTGGTCACAACCAATAATCACTGAAGTGGGCCGACAATTTTACCTCCAGCCATAGAGGGCGTTATTGCCATGGAATACTTGAGAAAGGCTTTCACAAGAAAGGACTTTATTAGTAAACTTGAGCCAAATGTTACTAAAGAACTCTTTATTTGTTTATGTTTTGGTTGACCAATTATTTCTCGCTGAATACTTAATGTGGACATTGTATTCTTATTTGTTTTACAAGAGTGTTTACGTTTCTTACCACACATGCCTTTATTTTGAAGTCTGGGAAAGGAAGTGCAGCGGCGCTATGAGTGTACATTGACTCACTTTCTACGTGAAGCGTCATTATGATTAACGTTACCAGAGAAGAAAAATGAACTCTTGGGTACACACTGTGCAAATGTATGTTTAAAAGGTTTATTTCTACCTCTTAGTTCCTGGCTGATGAAGGGCACAAGGTACCATTTTAATTTTATGCTGTGTGGTATTGATCTCTGAAGTTGTTAGCTAACGTTTAGCGGGTCGTTAGCATATGCAGGTTTAGAATATCTGTGATGAACATTTCATTTGCTACTGTTGTTATGCAGGGTGTGTGTGATTCATTGTTACTGTCATAAGGAGAACACAGTGTATTATTGCCTCATCAGTGTTATGGTTTCTCTTGGTTTGCACTCCAGATTGTTTACAGTAAATCAGGTCTTTATTTGGTCATTTTATATATTTTATGTTTTTCTCTCTAAATTGAGATCGTCAGTTGTACCAAAACAATGAATTAACTCAGGTGTTTCATTTAGTTCACATTGCACTCTAAAAGGAGATTGTTGTAATTAAAACAATTCATAAAATCATATAGGTCATACAAGTAGCAATTTGAAAGAAGTTTGTCAATTGTTTAAAACTTGTTACTGTCAGTGTTAAAATAATTAATATTATTCAGGCTTACTACAGTACAGTAAGACAAGGTTATTACATTATCCTGTATACTAAAAATGTGATTTATTGTCACACTATTTATGGTGTAGGCCAATTATATTGCAAATGTGTATTCATTAGTTTATAGGTTTGTTATGGACATTTATATACAATTTGCAGGCAGATGTCTAATGATTGTTTGTTTGTTTTTATTCAGCTCTTACTGTGTTTCGCTTACTGTGCTACCACACATCTGAACGCTGTCTAATGACAACCAAAGGACTTGATGTGATGATCTAGTCTGTGGCACTCCTGTAATGAAAATAGATGCTTCTGAAAATAAAGACCGAGACCAGCAGGTGGAGGCCCCTCATAATGGTACAGAAGAGGAGGAGCTTCACCATTCTGGTTAACACCGGAACCCCACGGAGAAGATGTGTGCATAATATAAAAAGGAGGAGGCCATGAAAAAGGAGAAAAGATTGATTCAGCTGTACGAACAATGGAAGGACTTTGCTCGCAACACAAGGGAAGAGCTAAAAAAAGACAGTGAGAGCCAACTGGTAGCGCTTATTAACTATTTCCCCGCCAAACACAGAATTTTCCGTTATTCATGAGGAAAAGCTTCCCTGCCAAACACAGGACGCTATTACGCATCTTCTAAATGAATCCAGAACGAAAACACAGATGAGAGAGACGCAGAAACGAGCGATCTCATATGTAAGCAGATGCACATGAAAAATAATGCGATCATCAACAATAACAGCATATAAATGAAAACTGCCTAATGTTACTGAGTGAAATAGAGTACCTCAGAGATGACGTGTGTTTGTATGCAAAACCCGGAAGCGAGTTAACATTTTGGGACTTCCGGTTCCATCGCCCTAAAGTCTATGGGTTTTTTTGAATGGGTTTTTGCTAAATCGCCTGAAATAAGGTCTGTGGTTAACAAAGCCTTTAAATATTTTCACGTTTTGATCTATGACATAAAACACACCAGTTATAACCCGCTTGTGATTTTTTTTTTTTTTTTTTTTTAAACCTTTATTGTGTCTTAAAAACAGCGGTTGCTAACAAGTTGCTAAAAGGGACTACTTCCTTTGGCGGGGACTTTAGACGTCATAATGACAAACAGGAAATCACACTCACTAGCCCGCGTTTCAGTCTCACGTTCTTAGAAGTTTTACCTGTCAGTTAATATACATTATATAGTTAGTACATTATACATTATATGTACATTATACAGTCAGTATACAATTAAACATAATACAGTGAAAGATAATCTTTAAAGTTTATTTGGGGCACAATGATTAAGCATAAGAATTTTTAAACACAAAGAAAATAATATTAAGGTTTATATAAACTAACAAAATAATAAACAAATAAAACATTAACAAAAGATAAAAATATCTCAGAGAGGCACACATAAAATTATTTTCTAACATTTTTGGACAAAACGAATCGACAGAATTTCTCATGAAAAAGTGGATACGTATTCATACACAGCACAGATCATAATCAGCGAGCATGTTTTTTTAAATACAGTTTGAGGAAGCTTGGTGGTGGTAATGTTGATCCGCGACCATGGTGTGCTGTAGTCCATTTATAGCCTACTGTTAGCTTTTTATATCTGACGACTTTATTTAGGCTTCAAAATGTATAAATGTTGTGTTAACTTGTAAAGATTATCTTGATAGACAAAACATGTTAGTGTCATAACCCTTTGTTAAACACAGAGCTTATTTTTTGCGATTTTCCAAAAGTCTATGGGAAAAATGCGTAGGCTTTCAATCGAGGGAACCCGTGTGCCGCTAACTTCCGGGCTGGCCTACAAAAACACGTCATCTCTGAGGTACTCTATGTCCATCCAGGAAGTGGTATAGGACTGTGCAAGCTTTGGGGGTGTTGATGGAAGCGATCTACTGTATCTATGCTTTGATCATCGTACTGAATATGATTCTGATTTAGTATTTGATAAAAACGTGATTTTTTTTTTTCAGCTTTTTGCTCAAAATGTTGCTTTTTTTAATGAAATTTCCCTATATTCAAGTGTTGATTAAAAAAAAGAATGCTTGAAGCTAGAATAAAATGGATTTTTTTTGTTTAAAAGTTGAGGCTCTTTTATTTTGATGTATTGCATGTTCAGATATTCATACAACAAAATATTCTGGGGGCCATGAAAATTTAGTGAAAATTATCAAAAACGCTGGTGCTGGCTGGCAACTTTTTTCAAAAACGCTGGC
Organism: Mylopharyngodon piceus; assembly: GCA_039654765.1. Taxonomy (NCBI): domain Eukaryota; kingdom Metazoa; phylum Chordata; class Actinopteri; order Cypriniformes; family Xenocyprididae; genus Mylopharyngodon; species Mylopharyngodon piceus. The sequence continues at coordinate 2,510,636 of CM077451.1, forward strand.
GGGGAACGGGTCAATACACTTGAGAAGGGAAGGGAGGATGTCATGCATGTCTACCTGGAAATCAGAGATTACATCGCTCCATCCAGTGACACTAGATGTAGAATTGATACTTGTGTAGCTGTGACAAAAGATATTTCGAAGCTCATTTTTGACAGAATGGCATGCCTTGAGGACTTTGACCGAGAAAATGTAAAACACAGCCTTCGTGAGTTACTCCATCACGATTATGCTCGCTCAGTCTATGGATCCACAGTCTCACGCCCCACATCATCAATGTCTACAGTTATGTCCATTGCAGCCAAGCGGGCAGATGCAGCAGCTGAATTAGCAGCCAAAGAAGCAGAATACTCAATAGTACAAGAGATCGAAGCTCGGACGTGTGAACTGGAAAAACTAAAGTCAGAGAAGGATCTAAAAGCAGCTAGAGCCAGACTATAGGCCTATGATCAAGAAATGGCACAGGAAGTCAGCATTCATTCTTCAGACTCGAATAAAGGGGAACAGCAGGATGGAAGCGTAATGGCACAGCAGCATGTGGTTCCATTTCCCATCCAACATCACAGCAACACGAACTACTGATATCACAGCAACATCCTCACCTCCAAAATCTGATATATCTTATCTTGCTCAAGCTGTCCAAGACAGCATAGCCCTGAACAGGCTGCCTATAACAGAGCCATCTGTGTTCAGTGGTGATCCTATCCAGTTCATTTGTGTTGCTCATTGATGGAAAGGCCATTTCTTCTGCTGACAAGGTGCACTATTTAAAAAGGTATGTTGGTGGGCCAGCTTGTAAGTCTCTTGATGGCATCTTCGACAGGAATGATGATGAGGCTTACAATGATGCATGGAACAAGCTGAACCAACGGTATGGACAGCCATTTGTCATACAGAAGGCATTTAGAGAAAAACTAGCCAAATGGCCTAAGATTCAGCCTAAAGATGCTGAAGGTTTCAGAGAATTCTCTGACTTCTTGAATGCATGTCATCAAGCTATGCCTCATGTCAAAGGGCTTGAAATACTGAATGATTGTGATGAAAATCAGAAACTTGTACACAGATTACCAGATAGGGCAGCAGCATGGTGGAACCGTCAGGTCACGCAGACACTGATTGAGACTCATGACTTTCCAAAGTTTATAGATTTTGTGACCCTCATGTCAATGGAAGCAGAGATTACTTGTAATCCAGTCACCTCCTTCAGTGCTCTTCGTGCCTCTGACCCCACTTCAGAAAAACAGAACCTTAAGGACAGTAAAAGGAACAGGGCTAACGTCTTTCGCATATTCAAACAGCTATGGAAAATAAACAAAATGACAAAAACAAACAAAAGCCCACTAAAAGTAATTCTAAAATGTGTCTCTTCTCCAAAGACCGCAAGCATAAGATTCACAACTGTCATAAATTTGTGGCACAATCATCAGAAGAGAAACGGAAATATGTGAAGGAGAACAAACTCTGCTACGGTTGCATGAAACTAGGCCACAGTGCAAAAGACTCCCGTCACCGTCTATCCTCCCACACGGAAATGTGATTATTGTACATATATGTCCCTATATCTGAGTAGTGATGTCATATATGTTTCATATAAGGCAATATATTATTAGCACATATATACATCCTCATGATATATGAAGATATAGGTATACCATGTATGAAATACCCATATAAGAATTATTATATATACATGTATTAAAATTAATTATATGATGGCTTTTTATATGGCACTGTTATGTTAAGACCATGTATGTGAACAATATATGTCTAAATTATATATGCAAGTATATTTAAACAACTTGTATGCAAATATTCAGTATGCTTATATAGGATTTTATATACATTTATACCATGTATGAAATGCCCATATTAGAATTATAAATACATATATTAAAATTATTTATATGATGGCTTTTTATATGGTACTGTATGTTAAGACCATATACAGTATGTGATCAAAAAATGTGCAAGTCTATTTAAACATAGTATGTTAAATATAGTATGTTAAAAGCACATTTTAGTTCATATTCATGGTGTCTTAAAATAGCACAGTTAGATACACTTAAGTACATTTAGATGTTCTTAATATTATCTTCAGAAGCCATCTTTCTAAAGTCATTTTTACCCGCCTGTAATTTGGCTCCAAATCTCAGGTGAAATATATATATATACCGATCAGGCATAACATTATGACCACCTTCGTAATATTGTGTTAGTCCCCCTTTTGCTGCCAAAACAGCCCTGACCCGTCGAGGCATGGACTCCACTAGACCCCTGAAGGTGTGCTGTGGTACCTGGCACCAAGATGTTAGCAGCAGATCCTTTAAGTCCTGTAAATTGCGAGGTGGAGCCTCCATGGATCGGACTTGTTTGTTCAGCACATGCCACAGATGCTCGATTGGATTGAGATCTGGGGAATTTGGAGGCCAACTCAACACCTCAAACTCATTGTTGTGCTCCTCAAACCATTCCTGAACCATTTTTTTTGGCAGGGCGCATTATCCTGCTGAAAGAGGCCACAGCCACCAGGGAATGCCGTTTCGATGAAAGGGTGTACATGGTCTGCAACAATGCTTAGTCAAGTCAAGTCATCTTCTTTTATATAGCGCTTTTCACAAAACATATTGTTTCAAAGCAGCTTCACAGTGACAAAAGGAAAATGAATTGACAGAGATTTTGGATTTACAGCAGTGCTAAGAAAAAGAAAAAAAAATTATTATCGAGCTAAAGTTGGTTTTTGATTGAATCACTTCCGTTGTAAAAATTCTTAATTATTACTTTAGGGGCCGCTTAAATGACACCTTTCCTACTGAAAACCGAATACCTTTAATACATTCTTGCCGTTCATTTACGTTTAGTCTATAGGTTTGCGTGTTTGAGTGTGTATGCGCGCAGAAGCTTGGTCTTTTTTAAAAAGTGATATTGCCAAATTACTTGTCTGGTCCGCATAATACAGAAAAATTAGTTGTGTCCGTGGATCTCTGCGAACTTGAATAATTTTGATAACGTTTTATCTATACATAGGGAAAGGAAAGGGAAGGAGGCCTTCGCAGGGGATAGTTTAGTTGAAACATCAGGGCTGCGTTATCGTCATGTCTAGATGCAGGTCCTTCATCTCATCTGGATACGGCCTGGATCTGGCAAGCTGCAGCAAACCTCAGGATAAACAGAGAGAGACTAATATTAGCGTAGACGCCATTCTTCTTATGATGTAGCGAGTACATCAGGTGTTATGGGAAGTGTTCCCGGTTCCGGCTGACCTATATACAGCCTAACAATTTACATGATTTGAATTATAGAAGTAGATAATGTGTTATGTGTATGCAAGTTTAAACAGATGTGTTTTTAGTCTAGATTTAAACTGATTGAGTGTGTCTGCTTCCCGAACAGTGATAGGAAGACTGTTCCAAAGTTTAGGTGCTAAATAGGAAAAGGATCTACTGCCTGCAGTTGATTTTGATATTCTAGGTATTATCAACTGTCCAGAATTCTGAGATCACAATAGACGTGAAGGACTATAATGCATTAAGAGCTCGCTCAGGTACTTGGGAGCTAAATCATTCAGTGCTTTGTAAGTAAGTAGCAAGATTTTAAAATCTATACGATGTTTAATAGGGAGCCAATGCAGGGTTGACAGAACCGGGTTAATATGGTCATACTTCCCATACTTACTTACTCTAGCTGCTGCGTTTTGGACCAGCTGTAGTTTGTTTAACAGGCGAGCGGAAACAACCACCCAGTAGAGCGTTACAGTAATCTAGCCTTGAGGTCATGAACGCATGAACTAACTGTTCCGCATTTGTCATTGAGAGCATATGTCGTAGTTTAGATATGTTTTTAAGATGGAAGAATGCGGTTTTACAGATGCTAGAAACATGGCTTTCAAATGAAAGACTGGTATCAAAGAGCACACCCAGGTTCCTAACTGACAACGAAGTCATTACGTGAAGTTTTTGGTCCAAGAATTAGAATCTCTGTTTTTTCTGAATTTAGTAGTAAGAAATTACTGGTCATCCAGTTTTTTATGTCAGATATGCATTCCATTAATTTTGTGAATTGGTAAGTTTTGTCAGGGCTCAAAGAAATATAGAGCTGAGTATCATCAGCGTAACAGTGAAAACTAACGCCATGCTTCCTAATGATATCTCCCAAGGGTAGCATGTACAGAGTGAAAAGCAACGGTCCTAGTACTGAGCCTTGCGGTACTCCATATTGAACTTGTGATCGATATGACATCTCTTTGTTTACTACTACAAACTGGTAACGGTCAGATAAGTATGATTTGAACCATGCCAATGCAATTCCACTAATGCCAACATAATTTTCAAGTCTATTCAAAAGAATATTGTGGTCGATAGTGTCAAAAGCAGCACTGAGATCTAGTAACACTTAGGTAGGTGGTACGTGTCAAAGTAACATCCACATGGATGGCAAGACCCAAGGACCCAAAACGTGATTCATCAGACCAGGCCACCTTCTTCCATTGCTCCGTGGTCCAGTTCTGATGCTTACGTGCCCGCTATTGGTGCTTTCAGCAGTGGACAGGGGTCAGCATGGGCACCCTGACTGGTCTGCGGCTATGCAGCCCCATACACAACAAACTGTGATGCACTGTGTATTCTGACACCTTTCTATCAGAACCAGCATTAACTTCTTAAGCAATTTGAGCTACAGTAGCTCTTCTGTTGGATCGGACCACACAGGCCACGTTGGATCGCTCCCCACGTGTATCAATGAGCCTTGGCCGCCCATGACCCTGTTGCCGGTTCACCACTGTTCCTTCCTTGGACCACTTTTGATAGATACTGACCATTGCAGACCAGGAACACCCCACAAGAGCTGCAGTTTTGGAGATCTGACCCAGTCATCTAGCCATCACAATTTGGCCCTTGTCAAACTCGCTCAAATATATTTTCTTAACATTAGTTATGTGTTTATTTTATCTTGAAGTGTTATTTTGCACTCTTAAAGTTATTATGCCAGTAGAGACATTTATGCACAAAGAATAGGAGTTTTTGATTATGAAATTTGTCCGACAGTAATATCAGCTATTCCTTGATGGTTATTCATTAAAGAATGAATAACCAAATTAAGTTAACATTAAAGAACCTACTGAATAATAATCCAAAATTAACAACAGCATTATTAGAATATCTTACGAAAACAAGATTAATTAGAAGAATTTAGTTTTTTTAACTTTCTTTTCCTTCTACATCAACACGTCACACTCCATCCCAGTAGGTGGCAGAAATGCACCAAATCTGGTTTGCCAACTGCCATAAAATCCAAAAGAGAAGAAGAAGAAGAAACTTTATGAAATGCAGCTCACCAGAAATGCATGGAGATTGCTCATGGGTGGAACCATGCGGTCATAGAGTTAAAATAGAGTGTTAAAAGGCAGTTTTTTTAAAGTAAATTTAGGACATTTAGTTGCTGTTTGTTGTTTAATTTTTGTATTATTTTTGTCTTTGGCTGTTTTAGTACCTGGTTGAAAATGAGCACACGGTCAGTTACGTATATTTATGCATTTATATATGGCATAATTTGTTTTTATGCTTATTTGTGTTTGTGTAATTAACTTTAAGTTGTTTATCATTGATGTTAGTCTTAATTTTTGTAATGTTATAGTCGATTGTTTCTTTTCATTTCTGTGAATTCCTTACAAATACTGATGTTGTTTTGTTTGTTTGTTGAAGCTCTTACGGTGTTGTGGAGTCGAATAAAGTGTATTGTGGAGTTAAACAAGGATAATAAATGGAAAAAGGGACAACAGCATGCTTTCATGTTGTCTAAGTTCTGTGTAGCATGTGGCTGGTGTTTTTCATCGACTGTGTGCTTTTATGTCATGTAATGTATGGACATGCAGTCGGTGAGAGTTCTCATTGGCTGCGTGTTCTTATTGTGTGAGCACCAGTCCTGCCACTGCTTGGACTGTGTTTTTCCCCATATAGGGGGTGGTTTTTGTTCGTGTTTTGTTTTATTTTTGAAGTCTAATAAAAAAGCCCTTTAACCTCTGGATCCTTGAGTCCTTCTTCATCCCTTGTCTCACCTGACAATAAGTAATATATATGTCAAAATATGTATTATATGGAATGAAGTTATGTCAATATATGAAATTATTCATATTTTTAATAGGTTTCATATATAGCTGTGCATATATGTGCATTTATGTTTTTACTCTACATGAGCATATTAGGACATTTCATATATTATACATATATTTGTCAAAATATGTATTATACATACATAAACATATATATGTTATAAATGTAAATGTCAGTATATGGAATTGTTCCAATTTCTAATAGGTTTCATATATAGCTGTGCATATATGTGTATTTGTGTTTTTACTCTATATGAGCATATTAGGACATTTCATATATGAGACATATGTCAAAATATGTATTATACATACATAAACATATGTAATATATGGGATAAATGTACATGTCAATATTTGGAATTGTTCCAATTTCTAATAGGTTTCATATGTTTTTAATTTATGAGCATATATTGCATATATTGATATTTCATATATGTACATATATTACATTTCCGTATGGGCTGTGACACCCAACGTGTAGACATCCAGCGTGTCTACATGATGAAAACTACACAAAGAAAGTCAACTCTACACCAGTCTCAAACCAAGGTGACACAGAGACAACTACTACTACGTCTCACAAAATAGAGAATGATGAGCCATCCACCAATACTTCAATGATTGTGCCAGTGTGGGTATCAACTGAGAGGACTCCAGGCTCTGAAAAACTTGTTTATGCTCTGCTTGACACCCAGAGTGATACTGTTTTTGTTGACCGAGAGCTGAGCAACAAGCTACAAGCTGACTTCTGTCCTGTGAGCCTGAAGTTGACAACCATGACCGCAAAGGATGTTGTCATGCCGAGTGAAAGGGTGTCAGGTCTCTACAGGTCTCTACAGCTCCCCCGTTGTCCTCAACCTGCCATCTAAGGACTCACTTCCAGTGAACCATGAAGCATCTCTCTACAATAGTGGACAAAATTCCACCTCTGCAGGATTGTGAGGTTGGTCTCCTGATAGGCTACAGCTGTCCAAAGGCTTTGGCACCAAAACAGGTGATTTTAGGAGGAGACGTTGAAACTTATGCAGTCCATCGAGACCTAGGATGGAGCATTGTTGGTCGCCTGTCTTCACACCATGAATCACAAAGCTTCAACACCATCTGTCATAGAATCAGCATTAAAGAGCTCCTCTCAGTGACTCTAGCAGATGTTATTAAAGTACTGGATTCTGACTTCAAAGACGCTGGTGAAGATAATAAAACTGTGTCACAGGATGACATCCTCTTCTTGACCAAACTGCTGCAAGGCATAAGGAAGAATGACCACAGGTATTATGAGATGCCTCTCCCATTCAAAGAGAGACCTCACTTGCTTAGCAATAAGCAGCTTGCCATCCAAAAGCTTAATCATCTTAAAGGGTTAGTTCACCCAAAAATGAAAATAATGTCATTTATTACTCACCCTCATGTTGTTCTACAGCTGTAAGACCTTCGTTCATCTTCAGAACACAAATTAAGATATTGTTGATGAAATCCGATGGCTCAGTGAGGCCTCCATAGACAGCAATGCCATTCAAACTCTCAAGGTCCATAAAGGTACTAAAAACATATTTGAAACAGTTCATGTGAGTTCAGTGGTTCTATCTTAATATTATAAAGCGACAAGAATACTTTTTGTGCGCTAAAAAAACAAAATAAAGACCTTATTCAACAATATCTATATGGGCCGATTTCAAAACACTGCTTCAGAGCTTTACAAATCGAATCAGTGAATCGGAGCGCCAAAGTTACGTGATTTCAGCAATTTAGCCGTATGATAGGAGATCCGAATCACTAATTCGAAACAAAAGATTCATTATGCTCAGAAGCTTAATGAAGCAGTGTTTTGAAATCGGCCCATATATTGTTGAAAAGTCGTTATTTTGTTTTTTTGGCGCACAAAAAGTATTCTTGTCGCTTTATAATATTAAGATAGAACCACTGAACTCACATGAACTGTTTCAAATATGTTTTTAGTACCTTTATGGACCTTGAGAGTTTGAATGGCATTGCTGTCTATGGAGGCCTCACTGAGCCATCGGATTTCATCAACAATATATTAATTTGTGTTCTGAAGATGAACGAAGGCCTTATGGGTGTAGAACGACATGAGGGTGAGTAATAAATGACATTATTTTCATTTTTGGGTGAACTAACCTTTTAAAAGGAAATTGCTGAAAGACGAAAGGTACAAGGAACACTATGTGAGGTTTATGGAAGTGGTCATTGAGAAAGGTGATGCGGAAGAAGTGCATGATGAAGGAAGTGATGGAGAGAAGTGGTACATCCCTCATCATGGGGTGTATCATCCTAAAAAGCCAGACAAGCTCTGTGTTGTCTTCGACTGCTCCGCCAAGTACCAGGGAACTAGCCTAAATGATCACTTGCTCCAAGGCCCAGATTTAATGAATAAGCTGACTGGTGTTCTTGTAAGTTTCAGACAACATCCCGTTGCCCTTATGTGCGATGTTGAAAAGATGTTTCACCAATTTCATGTGGAAAAAGCAGATCGAAACTACCTCTGTTTTCTCTGGTGGAAAAACTGAGACTTAAAGGGTTAGTTCACCCAAAAATGAAAATAATGTCATTTATTACTCACCCTCATGTCGTTCTAAACCCGTAAGACCTTCGTTCATCTTCGAAACACAAATTAAGATATTTTGAATAAATCCGATGGCTCAGTGAGGCCTGCCTTCACAGCAATGGTACTTCCTCTCTCAAGATCCATAAAGGTACTAAAAACATATTTAAAACAGTTCATGTGAGTTTGGTGGTTCTACCTTAATATTATAAAGTGACGAGAATACTTTTTGTGCGCCAAAAAAACAAAATAACGACTTTTCAACAACATAGTGATTCAAAACACTGCTTCGGAGCTTTACGAATCGAATCAGTAATTCGATGCGCCAAAGTCACGTGATTTCAGCAGTTTAGCCGTTTGATTGGAGATCCGAATCACTGATTCGATTCGTAAAGCTCCGAAGCAGTGTTTTGAAATCGGCCCATCACTATATTGTTGAAAAGTCATTATTTTGTTTTTTTTGGTGCACAAAAAGTATTCTCGTCGCTTTATAATATTAAGGTAGAACCACCGAACTCACATGAACTGTTTTAAATATGTTTTAGTACCTTTATGGATCTTTATGCTTTCAAATGTTCGTGGCGAACAGAGTGCAGAAGATACATCTCAGCACTACTCCTCAACAGTGGAGATATGTTCCCACCAATGAAAACCCTGCTGACCATACGTCAAGAGGTTTAAACGCTGGTGAGATTCTTACATCCAATTGGTTGACAGGGCCAAGATTCTTATAGAAGAAGGATATACCTCCTGTTGCAGATACTGACATAGCCCTAATGATGGGAGATCCTGAAGTGAGGCAGGCTCAGACACTGAGTGCAGAAACAACAAAAGTCAGCCTCTCAGACCGCTTGTCTTCATGGTCTGGAGCTGTCCAAGCTGTGGTTCACCTCGTTCGCCGAGCCAAAGAGGATAAGTCCAGCAGTCACAGTATGGTAGCTGAATGAGAAGATGCTAAACGTATCATCATTAAGGACTTACAAAGAAACACCTATCCAGTGGATATCAAGTTATTGAGCAAGGGGGCCCAGCTGTCACCTAGCAGCAAGCTATATCACCTTGATGCCTTCCTAGATCAAGGAGTACTTGAGGTGAGAGGAAGTCTTTGCGATGCGCCCCTACCCAGCTCAGTCAAACACCCAATGATCATTCCTAAAGATCACCACATAACAAAGATGATCATCTTTCAATGTCATGAGAATGTCAAGCACCAAGAAAAGGGCCTCACATTTAATGAGATCAGATGACAAGGCTACTGGATTCCAGGAATGAGCAGAGCAGTAGCATCCCATATGCATCACTGTGTGACTGTTACAAATCTAGCTATGTACAAACACACACGACGAGGAATATAAGATCAAGAGTCAGACTTTACTAGGTAATCCAATGGAACATACAGGAACATAGGAGATACACACACTAGCAACGTAAGATAACCGACAAAGACAAGTGAGTAAGGTGACTGTTTATATAGTGAGTCCAGATGAGTGATAATGATGATTGACTTCAGGTGCGGGTGATGGTGATGACGTGCAGGTGCAGGACAGAGGGGATGCTGGGAAATGTAGTGCAGGAACCGGTAAGTAACAGTAACAGTACTGTAACAGTACTTCCCCCCTCCGGCAAGGCGCATCCTCACGCCGTAGAGGAATATCCAAAGGGGAAGGGGGTTCAGGAGGTAGACGGTGAAGCTGGAGGATGAGCCGGATGGAGGCCCAGTCCCCAACCAGGATGATGTACATCGGCGGCGACGCTGAAGGGAGGAGCCATGGTGGTGAAGGCTTGGGGACAAGCGAAGGCGGCCGCGGCGATGGAAGAGGGACCCACGGCGCAGATGGAAGGCAGATGGAGCGGTTCGATGCCGACGACCCAGGCGACTGTGACGGAGCCACAGCGACGACCATCCGAGGAGGATGCAGGGATCCTGAGGGCTGAGGTGTAGCTGGAGCGACCGAGGGCGGCGGCGGAGCCTGAGGGAGGGCGGAGCTAGCTGGAGCAGTAGGGGTGGAGGGCCGGAGAGCAGCGGACGGCCCGCAGGTTGCGATGTGACGTCCGACCCAGGTGAAGCCGACGGTCCGAGGCAGCTCCGCGAAACCGACGGTTCGAAGGTCCCAGCAAACGACGAGGGAGGGAGGAGCGTAGGTGAAGGAGTCAGGGCGATGGGTTGAGGAGGAGAGACGAGAACAGATGCTGGAGGCGGAGCCACGGGATCCTTACGCCCTGGAGGAGATGGCTCACAGTAGTCCCGCGATGTAACCACGTCACTGAGAGGAGGTGATGGTGGTGTAGCGGGACTGATGGGTGACAGCTCAAGCAGGACAGCAGACTTGGTTGGGGTCAGGGAAGAAGGCTGAGATGGAGATTCAGTAAATATTTCCAAGAGAGGAAGTGGAAGAGAGAGGCTGGAAGGGATTGATGAGTCCAGTATAGAGTTTTCAAACAGCTGGGGAGTAGTATTGCTGATGATGAACTCACTCTCAGTGACGGGCGGGTGGGTGGGGCTTCTGTCCTGCTCGTCGTCTACGACACCTACTCCCTCGATGCTGGAAGGGACCCCCAAATCGAACTTCTCCTCAGATGGCAATACCTCAGGCTCCAGGGTGATGTCAGGCTCGGTCGCTCCTCCTGGCGCGGGCTCTGACGTCACGGCGGGGTCGTCGTCTCCATCTGCGGTGGGTCTCTGGTTGGGAACTGGGTTCGGCGGGGTTCCGGATCGGGGCCGCTTGAACTCCAAGCATTTAAGCATGGCCTCCTTCCAGTTCAAGCCGGTGGTATCTGGGAGATTACAAGGTCCATTGTAGTTCGCCCCGATCCAGAACATCTTCCTCAATTAGTCATCCTCCAGCTGGCTGTTGACGGCAAAAAGGAAAAACTGTGAAGAAAACACAAAAAAGTCATGGCTCTCCTGAGCCATATTGATGAATTTGGCCCATTCATCCATTTAGGGCGGTCGGTTATTCTGTTACAAATCTAGCTGTGTACAAACACACACAACAAGGAATATAAGATCAAGAGTCAGACTTTACTAGGTAATCCAATGGAACATACAGGAACATAGGAGATACACACACTAGCAACATAAGATAACCGACAAAGACAAGTGAGTAAGGTGACTGTTTATATAGTGAGTCCAGATGAGTGATAATGATGATGATTGGCTTCAGGTGCGGGTGATGGTGATGACGTGCAGGTGCAGGACAGAGGGGATGCTGGGAAATGTAGTGCAGGAACCAGTGACTGTAACAGTGACATGCCGGAAGCTCAGGAGACCCACAGAAGAACAAAGAACAAATGGCCGACCTCCCTTCAGAGTGCAGGAATCCGTCCCCACCATTCACATATTGTGGTATGGACTGTGTTAGAGCCATAACAACATTAATAATTTTGTAATATTTTTTCCTTATATTAAGAATGATTATGTTTTTAATGTATATTTTGTGTTATTTGTATCACATGACTTTGACTAGTTTTATACGTATTACGTATGCGTAAGAAACTTTGAAGAAGAATACGGAAGGAAGGAAGGGTTGGAACTAGACAGTCTTTTGACCGTGAAAATTTCTTGTTTTTGAAACTGGAGTAAGTGTAAAGAAGTTTTTGAGTTTTTGAATTTCTTTTATAATGTAACAAGACAAAGGAGAAGTAAACATTTATAAGACAAGTTTTGGATTCGCACGTCAAATCCTTTGTGCCACACCCTTAATGGAATGGTGAAGAACATGACTCGGATCGCCATTACAATATAGTCAAAAGACTTCTTCACATTGGAATTGCGTGAAGTGGAAATCGATTTGCCAGGACTGATACTGCAATGGTTACCGAAGAGGATTTTCAAGGATTATGAACATTACGTGATGTGTGAGCGGAGCAAACTGCGAGTTTGGGATTATGGCGACGCACGGACGAAAGTGAAAGTAAACTAGGAGTAGAGTGTGGGGATTACCCGGGACTATTTTGATATTTAGAGATATTCAAACTTGTTTCTTCAGTTGGAATTGGACTTTTTCTACAATTTTAAAAGGTAACTTTGCTGTTACATTTTCCAATTAATTTATCTTGACTCGCTGTTGAATTATGGATGATGCAGAAGAAATTGCTGACTCAGATAAAGATGGCCACAAGAGGGCGGTCAAGTACACGCATAAAGCGCAAGAGGAGCGTTTGAACAGACTTGTCAATTTGAGAAAGTCAAAAATGGCTCAGATTACCATTCAAATGAAAGAAATTGACAAGTTAAAAGAAAATGACGAGAATGTGGAAAAGATAGAACAAGATGTTCTAACACTGTTCACTAAATTGTACCAAGAGTTCATTGAGTTAAATGAAAACATTCAAGAGCTTTTGCTGGATGTTGAAAAAGAGGATGATCAGTGTATCTGGTTTGAACCCAAATCATCAAAAATCAGATATTTTGTTCTACTGAACAGTGGATTGAACATGTAAAGCAGGGGTGTAAAACTCAATTCCTGGAGGGCCTCAGCCCTGCAGAGTTTAGTTTCAACCCTGCTCCAAACACATACCAGTAGTTTTCAAATAGGCCTGAAGGACTTGATTAGCTGAATCAGGTGCGTTTAATTAGGGTTGAAGCTAAACTCTGCAGGGCTGTGGCCCTCAAGGAACTTGTTTGACACCTGTGATGTAAAGGATGCAAGTGCTGCAAAAAATGAGGACACTGAACCAGACGACAGTGTCTCTTAAGTTGCTTCAGCAGTAAAAAAGAAGAGTAGAGCAGGGTCGTCAGCTGGACGTTCTGTCGCATCATCAGCCAGCAGTTCAAGTTCAAGGTTACGAATGAAAGAAGAGGCTGAGAAAGCTGCTCTGTTGGCCAAAGCTGCTTCTTTAAAAAAGAAACAAGCCTTGCAGTTAGAAGAGATAACCCTGAAAGCCAAATTGGAGCAATTAGAATTGCAAATGGCAATTGCAGTTTCTAATGCAAAATTGAAAGTGTATGATGAACATGAAATTTCTGGTGAAAGTTCTGATTCACCAAAGCATGCAGTAGATGTAAGAAGGTCAGGATTTAGGAAAGATACTGACGATGGAAATTCTAATGCTCAAGTTGCAACCAGAAGAAAATAAAAGCCTGTTGCTGAACAAACTCGACTATATAATGCCAGTCAAAATGTTCCAAAATCTGAAAATTCAGAGGACAATTTATTTAAAATAATGCAAAGACAAAATGAGACCACACAAATGATAGTAAAGCAACAAAACTTGTCCCAACTACCACAAAGAAATGTCCCAATCTTTCTTGGTGATCCTCTTAACTTCAGAGCGTTTATGCGAGCCTTTGACAATAGCATAGACAGTAAAACTGAGAACAAGCTAAGGACAAGCTGTTCTATTTGGAGCAATATACCAGTGGTGAACCCCAAGACCTGGTAAGGAGTTGTGGACATATGAGTGCAGAAAATGGATATAAAGAGGCAAGAAGGCTATTGCAACATCATTACGGTGACAAACTCAAAATTGTGTTAGCGTACATTGAGAAAGCACTAAAATGGCCTCAGATCAAATCGGAAGATGGGAAGATGCTAAATGCATATGCCCTTTTCTTGATTGGATGCCACAACACTATGCAGGATGTAGATTACATGGCTGAAATGGACAACCCTACTAACATGAGGGTTATCATCTCCAAACTTCCCTACAAAATGAGAGAGAACTGGAGAAATGTGGCATATGATATTCATGAATGGACAGGCAGAAGAGCTAGGTTTTCGGACTTAAGTGGAATATATCGACCGTCAAGCCAAAGTAAAAAATGACCCCTTGTTTGAAGACATCCAGGAGCTAACAAGTGCTGATGTTGGGAATAAAAGCAAAGCTTCTGACTTTAAATACAAAAAGGTTACTACCAAGGGAAGTAGTTTCGTTACAAGTGTCTGTACTGAAAAGAAAAAAGAAAGTGAGACAAGCAAGAAAGAAACAAAAGCTCAATTTGACAAAACAATTCGTGTCACGTGCGTGTTCTGTCAAAAGAACCATGCCTTGAATTCCTGTTTCAAGTTTAAGAAGCAAGCACGCAAAGATAAAATTGAGTTTTTTAAAACAAAATGACTGTGCTTTGGGTGTCTCACGCAAGGACACTTTAGCAAAGACTGCAAGAAAAGACTTACTTGTCAAGAATGTTCCAAGATGCACCCAAGCATTTTGCACATTGCGAAGGAGAACAGTACCACATCCAGCAGTTGTGACGAAAACAAACCTAGCATGAGAACTTCCATAGACTATGAAACTTGTGGATACACTGGGGCCGGAAGCAGTGAATGCATTCTTGCTATAGTTCCAGTGAAGATCAAGTCAAAGAAAAGCGACAAAATAGTAAAGACATTTGCCTTTATTGATCAAGGAAGTTCGGCAACTTTTTGCACCGAGTCTTTAATGAGAGATTTGAACTTGAGAGGCAGACAGGCTACTATGGGACAAGAAAAACCTGTACATAGTCTTATTCTGTCAGACCTGGAAATAAGTGGTTTGGAAAGCGAAGACTACGTAGAACTTCCTAAGGTTTTCACTCAGAAAGAGATTCCTGTAAAACAGGAAAATATCCCTCATCAGCAGGACCTAGAAAAATGGCCATACCTGAGACAAGTTAACCTTTCTCATCTCAATGCAGAGGTAGGCTTGCTGATTGGTGCCAATGTGCACAAGGCCATAGAACCGTGGCAAATAATAAACAGTGAAGGAAATGGACCGTATGCTATCAGGACGGCTCTTGGATGGGTTGTTAATGGGCCTTTGCGAACAGATGTGAGCGCAGAATCAGACCAGGTCAGAATTTTCACTGTGAACAGGATTGCAGTGACGGACATTGAAACGTTGATGGTAGAGCAATTCAATGCAGACTTTCCTGAACGCAATTACAGTGACAAATCCGAAATGTTACAAGAAGATCTGAAATTCATGCAGTCTTCTGAGCCCTCACAGTGGAGATGCACTATATTGCCAAAAGTTTTGGGACGCCTGCCTTTATGTGCACATGAACTTTAATGACATCCCATTCTGACGGACATTGAAACGTTGATGGTAGAGCAATTCAATGCAGACTTTCCTGAACGCAATTACAGTGACAAATCCGAAATGTCACAAGAAGATCTGAAATTCATGCAGTCTGTGGAACAGTCAGCACAGTATAAAGATGGACATTACCGTATTGGACTGCCCTTTAAGAACGATCCTGTCAAGATGCCCAACAACAGATGCATAGCAGAACAGAGAGCCATCAGTCTTAAAAGAAAACAAGAGTTTCACAAAGACTATAAAGCTTTCATGGCAGACATAATTGACAAAGGCTATGCTAAAAAAGTCCCTTCAGAACAACTGAAACGTACAGACAGAGTGTGGTATATTCCACACCACGGGATATATCACACAAAAAAGAACAAAATTAGAGTTGTTTTTGACTGCACTGCAACCTACCAGAACTTCTCACTGAATAATCAAGTGTTGCAGGGACCTGACCTAATCAACACTCTCACTGGTGTACTGAACCATTTCAGACAAGAACCAATTGCTATCATGGCAGACATAGAATCAATATTCTACCAAGTAAAAATCCCAGATTATGACTCAGATCTTTTGCGATTTTTGTGGTGGCCTGAAGGAGATCTAAGTAAGCCTACAGAGGAATACAGGATGACAGTGCACCTGTTCGGGGCAACCTCGTCTCCCAGTTGCGCATGCTTCACTTTGCGAAAGGCTAAAATGGATGGAAAAACAGAGGAAACAGCTGAAGCTGCCAATACTATTCTCCAAATCTTTTACATGGACAATTGCTTAAAATATGTCGCCTCTGAGGATACAGCAATCAAACTATCACAAAGTCTGATATCTATGTGCTCTAAAGGTAGATTCCACTTGATAAAGTGGGTGAGCAATAGCAGGTCAGTCCTGTTATCATTTCCAGAAACGGAAAGATCCAAAGAAGTCAGGGACTTAGATTTCTACAAAAGCAATCTGCCAGTTGAAAGAGCTCTTGGAGTACAGTGGTGCACAGAATCAGATACATTCAGATTCTCCATAAATGTACAAGAGAGACCTGCTATGAGAAAAGGAATGCTTTCAGTGGTGAGCTCTATATATGATCCTCTTGGTCTTGTATCACCCTGTATCCTTCCAGCGAAACTCATTTTGAGACAACTGTGCAAAGATGGGCTGGGATTAGAATATGCAAGAAAACTAAGCACAACTATGGTTCAGGTGGCAGAAGGACATACAACAACTGTCAGACTTCACTGTAAGCAGATGCTTCAAGCCAAACAATTTTGGACCCACAAAGTCTGCCCAATTACATAATTTCGCAGATGCAAGTGAAAATGAATATGGAACTGTTTCCTATCTAGTATTCACAAATGAGCATGGAGTAAAAAACACTGTTCATTCGTAATGGGTAAGAGCAGAGTTGCGGCTCTGAAACAGATAACAATCCCTAGAATGGAGTTGACTGCAGCGAAAATGGACAGAATGTTAAAACTAGAGGTTCAGTTACAACTTAAAGACTCTGTGTTCTGGACTGATAGCCTCACAGTATTGCAATGCATTGAGAATGAAGCCTCATGGTTTAAAACAATTCATTGCCAATAGACTTTTCTTCATCAGAGAAGCTTCTGAGCCCTCACAGTGGAGATGCACTATATTGCCAAAAGTTTTGGGACGCCTGCCTTTATGTGCACATGAACTTTAATGACATCCCATTCTGACGGACATTGAAACGTTGATGGTAGAGCAATTCAATGCAGACTTTCCTGAACGCAATTACAGTGACAAATCCGAAATGTCACAAGAAGATCTGAAATTCATGCAGTCTTCTGAGCCCTCACAGTGGAGATGCACTATATTGCCAAAAGTTTTGGGACGCCTGCCTTTATGTGCACATGAACTTTAATGACATCCCATTCTTAAGCCATAGGGTTTAATATGGAGTTGGCCCACCCTTTGCAGCTATAACAGCATCAACTCTTCTGGAAAGGCTTTCCACAAGGTTTAGGAGTGTGTTTATGGGAATTTTTGACCATTCTTCTAGAAGCGCATTTGTGAGGTCAGGCAGTGATGTTGGCGAGAAGGCCTGGCTCACAGTCTCCACTCTAATTCATCCCAAAGGTGTTCTAAGTCAGAACTCTGTGCAGGCCAGTCAAGTTCCTCCACATCAAACTCGCTCATCCATGTCTTTATGGACCTTGCTTTGTGCACTGGTGCGTAGTCATTTTGGAACAGGAAGGGGCCATCCCCAAACTGTTCCCACAAAGTTGGGAGCATGAAATTGTCCAAAATGTCTTGGTATGCTGAAGCATTAAGAGTTACTTTCACTGGAACTAAGGGGCCAAGCCCAACCCCTGAAAAACAACCCCACACCATAATCCCCCCTCCACCAAACTTTACACTTGGCACAATGCAGTCAGGCAAGTACCGTTCTCCTGGCAACCGCCAAACCCAGACTCGTCCGTGGGATTGCCAGACAGAGAAGCCTGATTCGTCACTCCAGAGAACACGTCTCCACTGCTCTAGAGCCAGTGGTGGCGTGATTTACACCACTGCATCCGACGCTTTGCATTGCACTTGGTGATGTAAGGCTTGGATGCAGCCGCTCTGTGATTTTACGTGGCCTGATTCAATCATGTCTACAGTTGAAGCCATTATAAATGACCGACCGATTACTAAAGCGTAAGATGACCCAAATGACTTGGAGCCTCTGACTCCAAATCATCTCTTGCTGATGAAAAAACAACCAGTCATGCCACCAGGAGTTTTTGTGAAAGAGGACTGTTATTCTCGCAGCAGAAGATGGAGACAAATTCAACACATGGCAGACCTTTTTTAGTCAAGATGGACTAAGGAATACCTGCTGCTATTGCAGGAGCGACAGAAGTGGCAGAAATTGAAAAGAAACTTGGTACCAGGAGACATTGTTCTCATTGTGGATAATTCTGCCCCAAGAAATTCTTGGATTATGGGAAGAATCCTCAAGACCACACCAGATGCTTCTGGTATTGTTCGACGTGCTTGTGTTCAGACAAAAACATGTCAGTTGGACAGACCAATAACCAAACTCTGCTTATTGCAAGAAGCAGAAGAAGAATAAGAGCTTTACATAAAGACTGTGAATTTAAATTTCATGGACATTGTGAGTTTTCTAATATAACTGCTTAAAAGGATAGGAATAATGGTTATGATTCTATTCAAGTATTGAAAAAGATAATTGTTAGGCTACCGGCATAGACAATTAGGGGCCGGAGTGTTAGACCCATAACAACATTAATCAATTTGTAATATTGTTTCCTTATATTAAGAATGATTATGTTTTTGATAAATGTATATTTTGTGTTATTTCTATCACGTGACTTTGACTAGTTTTATATGTATTACGTATGGATAAGAAACTTTTAAGAAGAATATGGAAGGAAGGAAGGGTTGGAACTAGACAGTCTTTTGACCGTGAAAATTTCTTATTTTTGAAACTGGAATAAGTGTAAAGAAGTTTTTGAGTTTTTGAATTTCTTTTATAATGTAACAAGACAAGAAGTAAACATTTATAAGACAAGTTTTGGATTCACGCCTCAAATCCTTTGTGCCACACCCTTAATGGAAATGGTGAAGAACATGGCTCGGATCTCCATTACAGACTGCTTTGGTCACTTTGTCACTAAACAGGGTCAGAAGCAACGTAAAAGGTACGGCCTCCTCTTCACATGTTTCAGCTCCAGAGCTA
This sequence comes from Mylopharyngodon piceus, assembly GCA_039654765.1. NCBI lineage: Eukaryota > Metazoa > Chordata > Actinopteri > Cypriniformes > Xenocyprididae > Mylopharyngodon > Mylopharyngodon piceus. The sequence goes on from CM077451.1 coordinate 2,530,004, forward strand.
TTCATATAGAAATGCTAGATGACATGTCTACAGGTGACTTCATCAATGGCCTGCGCTGTTTCGTTGCATTACGGGCAGCAGTGTGCCAAATCAAATTTAACCAAGGCACCAACTTTGTAGGAGCCAAGAATGAGCTGAAAAATGCTCTCAAGGAGATTGTCGCCGATCATCTGACAGTGTTCTTAGCTGAGAAGCAGTGCGACTTTGTCCTAAATGCGCCCCATTCAAGTCATGCAAGTGGGGTATGGGAGAGACAAATCAGAACAGTGAGTTATGTTCTTCGCTCAACTCTCTCACTCTCTTCTGACAGACTGGACGATGCATCACTGCGGACATTCTTTTATGAAGCTATGGCGACCGTAAACAGTAGACCACTCTACTGTTGACAACCTAAATGACCCCAACAGCCTTGCACCTCTCACCCCTAATAACCTGCTTACTATGAATTCCGTTCCAGCGTTACCACCACCAGGCAGATTCATCAGAGAAGACATCTATGCAAGGAAAAGGTGGCGTCATGTTCAGTACCTCGCAGAGCAGTTTTGGAGTCGTTGGCATAAGGAGTATCTATCCAACATTGCCACCAGGCAGCGCTGGCACACAGCAAAGAGAAACCTGCGAGTAGGAGATATTGTCATGGAAAAGGCTGATGATCTGCCCATAAATGAGTGGCGCCTGACCAGAGTTACAGAGACTACTACAGATAAAGATGGGCTTGTGAGAAGCGTCAAGGTACGCCTTGGTGACCGGAATCTGGAAAAGGATGGTCGTCGCCTCAACAAGCTGTCTGTCATTGAACGCCAGTCCAGAAGCTGAAGTGAGATCACTTTCACTTTCATCTTCACTAGTTGTATGTGTTTTAAGGCTTGCCAGTTTGGACATTTAAGCGATTTTAGACCATCGGATATTTATTAATATATTGAACTACCACGCCTGTGAAGCTGCATTGTGGCACACGAACACTCATACAGACAGCAGCTCCACATCATGTGAAGATCACAAGCACAGAAACTCGTTGTCAACGCTGTCCTGTGATTTATCACTAAAGTAGTTTAGCATATATTTTTCAACTTTTGAACAGCTTCACAATTGATAGAGAGATGGTATGACAAATTCACACGCAATCGCTCTCTCATTAATGCTTTCAAATAAATGTACTGGTACTGATTTACAACAAACAGAAATATGTAAGAAATGTTACAAACCATAGATAAAATAACTGCTGAAAGCAGAGGTGGGTAGAGTATCCAAAAACTGTACTCAAGTAAAAGTACAAGTACTTGTAGAAATATTTACTCAAAGTAAAAGTAATAATCTTTATAGTTACTTGAGTAAGAGTAAATAAGTATCCAATGAAAAACTACTCAAGTAGCTAGTTACTTATATATATATATATATATATATATATATATATATGTATATACAGTTGTGGTCAGAATTATTGGCACCCTTGGTAAATATGATCAAAGATGACTATAAAAATAAATCTGCATTGTTTATCCTTTTGATCTTTAATTCATAAAATTAGCAAAAATCTAACCTTTCATTGAAGGAAAAAAATTGAAAGTGGGGGGAAAATCACATTATGAAATAAATGTTTTTCTCCAAAACATGTTGGCCACAATTATTGGCACCCCTAGAATTTTTTATGAGTAAAATATCTCTGAAGTATATTCCCATTCATATTTACATTTTTTAGTGCACCAGGGTGATCATGAACATGAAATTGTCCAGCCATGACTTCAAGTTCCACAGGAGTATAAACATGAGGAAACACAAAGGCCAAATTCCCTTAATCATTCATCACAATGAGAAAAACCAAAGAATATAGTTCTGATGTACAGCAAAAGATTGTTGAGCTTCACAAAATAGAAAGTGGCTGTAAGAAAATAGCTAAAGCATTGAAAATCCCCACTTCCACTATCAGGGCAATAAGAAGTTCCAATCAACTAAAGATGTTAGAAATCTGCCTGGAAGAGGACGTGTGTCTAAATCGTCCTAATGCACGGTGAGGAGGAAAGTTTGAGTGGACAAAGACTCTCCAAGGATCACAGCTGGAGAATTGCAGAGATTAGTTGAGTCTTGAGTCTCAGAAAGCCTAAAAAAAATGATCAAACAGCACCTACATCCCCACAAGTTGTTTGGGAGGGTTTCAAGAAAAATCCTCTGCTCTCATCCAGAAACAATCTCTGGCACATTCAGTTGTCAGACAAGACTGGAACTTCAAACAGGACTGGCTTCTATGGTCAGATGAAACTAAAAAAAGAGCTTTTTGGCAGCAAACCCACCAGATGGGTTTGGTGCACACATGGATAAAAAGTACCCCATGCCCACGGTTAAATATACTGCTGGATCTTTAATGTTCTGGGCTTATTCTTCTGCTGGAGGTCCTGGACATCTTGTTCAGATACATGGTATCATGCATTCTATCAAATACCAACAGATAAAAAATCAAAACCTGACCGCTTCTGCTAGAAATCCAATAATGGGCCGTGGTTGGATCTTCCATCAGGACAATGATCCAAAACAAACATCAAAACCAACACAAAAATGTGTCACTGAGCACAAAATGAAGCTTCTGCCATGGCCATCCCAGTCCCCTGACCTGAACCCTAAAGAAAATGAGTGGGGTGAACTGAAGAGAAGAAGCACCAACATGGAGCTGGGAATCTGAAGAATCTGTAGAGATTCTGCATGAAGGAATGATCTCTGATCTCTTGTCAGGTGTTCTCCAAACTCATCAGGCATTATAGGTGAAGACTCAGAGCTGTTATCTTGGCAAAAGGAGTTTGCAAAAATTATTGAATAAAAGGGTGCCAATAATTATGCATAAGGGTTAGAAACAAAATTCTTTTTTCCTCTTATCCCTTGGCTCAAGACGATTCGAATGCATTTTGATTTTTCCGAAAAACCTACTTTTTCGAACTCCTCCTAGGCCGTTACTCCGATTATCACGAAAATTGAACCAGATCATCTTCAGACCATGATTGCAAAAAGTTCTCAAAAGCTTTTTGATAGATCCATCCGTTCTCGAAAAGGGCACAAATGAATTCAACGAAAAGCTCTCAGAATTAGACTTGAGGCTATAACTCCAAAACGATGTATCGTATTCTGACCAAACTTCGTACATGTCATCACAAGCATGACTTGAGGCAACATGCAGTGTTTCGGCGCAGTGCCACCTACTGGTCCGGAGATACAAAAAATGGCTATTTTTGCTAATAACTTGGTTTGTCCAGAAATCATAAATGTGGTCACGTCAGATTCGGGGTATCATGCCGAGTCGAATGATAACCATTATTACCATATCAGCCATTTTGGCCGTCGGCCATTTTGAATTTTGTGCTAAAATGCTGTATTTTATGAACGCATTAGCATATCGTCACAAAACTCGGTATGGGTCATCAACATGATGCCCTGAGGGAGCCTGAGAAGTTTCGCACCAGCGCCACCTAGTGGTAAAATCAAATATTCAAATGCTTATCACTATGGGTGTGGTCAACTTATTTTCAAAAGAGTCATGACCTTAGACTCCTGAATCCCTGCTGAGTCCAACGATACCAAACATGCTAGGTTTCGACTTATGGTTTGTCCGCCATGTTCAATTTTGCGAAAAACCTGCTTTTTCGAACTTGTCCTAGACGCTTCATTTGATTTTCATGAAAATCAAATCAGATCATCTCCAGTCCATTCTGGCAAAAAGTTATCAAAAGCTTTTTGGTAAATCAAACCAATAACACACAAATTAATTTAACGTAGAGCACCCAATTTGGACTCAAGGATGTATCTCTGCAATGCTTTATCATATTCAGACCAAACTTCGTACATATCATCCCAAGCAAGACCAGAGCCTACATGCTGAGTTTCGGCGCAGCGCCACCTACTGGTCTGGAGATACAAAAAAATGGCTATTTTTGCTTATAGCTTTAGATAGGTTTGTCCAAAAATCATAAAGCTGGTCTTTTTAGATTCGGGGCATCATGCCGAGTCGAATGATATCCAATTTTCCCATGTCGGCCATTTTGAATTTTGTGTTAAAATGCTGTATTTTATGAACGCATTGGCGTACTGTTACGAAACTCGGTATGAGTCATCAGCACAAGGCCCTGAAGGAGCCTGAGAAGTTTCGCACCAGCTCCACCTAGTGGAGAATTATTTAATTTTTTCATATGCTTATAACTTTTGATCTGGTTGACTTATTTTCATGGGAGTCATATCCTTAGCGAGTGTCATTGTCACCTCACTCTTGACCATACCACATTAATTTCGTCACAGGGCCACCTATTGGTCGAAAGTGATAAACCAGTAAATATTTATTATTGACTGTATGTATCATTTTTCAGCTCTTTTGCCTAAAATGATCTTAATAGGTCTTTAATTGCTCACTATTGCAGTTGGTCTGATGCTCCCAGCCATGTTGGCTGGCTTGTTGTGCCTTTTTTGCTTGGCCCCGTAATTGCTGCTTGCAGCTATATTTATTATTATTATCATAATGAGATATCTTTGCAACAAACACAGAAAAGACAAGCATTATTTCTGGCATCTGTAACCTGAATATCATTGCATGTCCTTTGCTTTACAATAATAACGTATACAGCTACATTTGAGGAAGAGTGAAAACTCTTTACATGTCCTTGCGCTCATAACCGCTGAACATCTGAACACAAACAATGATCAAATCCATACTGACGGATCTTCTTCGTCTGTTCTCCAAAATGTAATCAAATCTATTTCTGCAGGCACGTGTAAACCGGTTAACTGTGTTCAACGTTATGCAAAAGCGTTAATTTTCAAGATGAACAGGTCGGCGGCGCTGCCACTGCAACCACAAATTACCGCAGGACGGCAGGTGTTCGTTTCATACTCTCTGAACAATGGTAGCTTAATGTATAAATTAAGATATATGTCCAAAAAAACGGTAAAGAAATGCTACATACTTTGTAGTGGTGTTATCGTGGCGTAATAATCTGTTTGGTTGTAAAATGTAGGCTATTGGCTGTATGAATTGAAATCAAATGAAATCGATAGACTTGGTCGGCATTACTGGGAACACCCACGAAAACATCATATCCGTTTGTGCCGTGGGGGAAAGCAAACCATTCAAATTAACGTGGGTAGACCTTGTTAGATGCTTGATCTTTACTCTTCGTAATAATAACGATTGATTTTTTCTTGGTACAGTGCCTAAAAGTTGCTGTCTGCCGTTCTGCACGAAGTTTTATATACTGCCAAATAAACTGACGGAGCCGGTGTTCTGACAACCCTGTCAGATTTTGCTACCTCCCATTGAAACAGTAGGTAGCACAATTCGACAGCGAAAAATGCTAACTATCAGATTGTGCTTCCAGCATGACATTAATGTGGTTTACGACTTTATTAACATATACACAAACCCCAACCCTAAATCTACCCTTACAATAATGCAAGTACATGGTGGTAGCAGAATCTGATATAGCATTCTTTAGAACAAGTGCAAATCGACAGCAAAAAAACGCTACCTATCAGATTGTGCTTTATTAATGTCTACACCTAAACCAACCCTAAACCTACCCTTGCAACAATGCAAATACAGTAATTTTGTGTTATTTATCATGACAAAAATGATGAAATATTGGGGCGCACGCTCAGTAAGCCCAGGTAGGACAATCTGACAGGTAGGATGAAATGTCATCAGGACACCGGCAAGGAGGATCAAATGGCTGAAATAAACAAATGTCGTTCCCTGATATTTTGTGGTGTAAAACCACTCCTGCAAAGCCACTGGTGAAATTGTGAGCCTCCAGGGACCTGTAATTCTTCATGTTGCTCTGCGAGTAGATTCCTGTGTGATATAGCACATCCTCGAATATAGCTAATAGCACTGAGTAACGTCGCTGCTACAGTCGAAACTATGCATGGAATTTATTTATTTAACATGCTAAGACATACTATTTTCTATATCATAGCTTTAATGAACATGGAATAACAATATACAGGCTGTTGGATGACCCTGGGATACTGATATTATAGTCAGATTGAATAGCTGTCTATTATACTCAATTAGGTAACAAAAAATGTCGGGAAACGACACATCTGGCCATTCCGTTGGGTCGTTTGTCCAGTCACGGATACTGTACGGACAACCCGGCTCACTTTTTCAATGTATCTGGCTCTATTGAGCGGCAGAAGTGATTCTAGGTACGTCATACTGGTTTAACACCATACTTTTCAAGTCAGGGGGAAAGGATTGTTTTCCCCCACGCCGACGCCACACCCCCAGCTATGACACGACACCAAGTCTATAGGCGTACCTGTGGAATTGTTCACAGACAGCATACGCAGTTCAACTAATAAAGATCTTCATCGCTGGCAAACATAGGATGCATTTGCACATTTGCAGAGAATGCAGAGGAGTAACAAATATATGTATTGTTTTACAAATATAAATAAATGAGCCTACATCATATTTCACAAATAAATACAAACCATCCTACAAATGGCATGTAACCTTTGAACAAATACCAAATCTAGTGCATACAAATGCACACCTGTCACGATTGTGAGACACTTGCCTTTTTATGAGATCTCTCGGCTTGATTTTCTCACAAATGTGTGCAGGCAGATTTTCTCACAAATGCAGTTAAGCAACGTCCTCTTCCAAAACAGCAGATGGCACTTTGCTATGGGTCAATTTACGCTAGTCTCCCGAGAGAAGCCCCGAAACATGCGTTTATAATAATAATAATAATAATAATAATAATAAACTTTGTTTTATAGCACCTTTAAAAGTTGCATCTCAAAGCGCTTTACAAGAACATACAAATAAAATACAATGGAATAGGGGAAATAAAAGATTTAAAGACATATATAGTTATATATAAAACAAAATAATCACGTATAGAAAATAAGCTTACAAGGAGTTTACAGCTGACGAAAATGAGTGGTGAACAGGTGAGTTGAGCGTTTCTCAATACCAAGTACGCAAAGTTTGGTAATTCTACATTATCTGCAAAATGTAACAGCAGCAATCTTGATAACATCACTCGGCTCGCTCTGGCTACTCCGGTTATCAATGTATGTATAACCGCCAGCAACATGTTATACAAAACATGTTATAAAACACCAATCTACCTCATTTCATTTTCATTTAAACATATTAATAATAGCCACACAAATTTGGTTCAGGCAACACTTACATTGATTATCTTCACTGCATGTACAGTACCGGTCAAAAGTTTGTAAACATTAAGGTTTTGAAAGAAGTCTCTTAATCTCACCAAGGCTGTATTTATTTGATCAAAAATAAAATAAAAACAGTAATACTGTGAAATATTATTGCAATTTAAAGTAACTGGTTTCTGTTGTATATTTCAAAATGTAATTTATTCCTGTGATCAAAGCTGAATTTTCAGCATCATTACTCCAGGCTTCAGTGTCACATGATCCTTAAGAAATCATCATACTCACCTGTTCACCACTAATTTTCATCAGCTGAAAACTTCTTGTAAACTTTTTTTTTCAGGCTAGCTGTCAGCCACCAGCTCAGTCACCAGCTCAGTCTCCTTCCCTGCACTACAATTCCCAGCATGCCTCCTGATCCACACCTGCACCCAGTCAGCTCATCATCTCATTACATGGATTCCCTGCACCTGCAGTTCATTACCTGCACTCTCTATAAGGACTCACTTCTCCTGCACTCCCTTGTCTGGTCTTGTTGATGTGTATCACTGTCTATACGAACCTCAAGACTACCTACCTGCTACTTACCTGATCCATCTGTCTTCTAGCATCCACCATCCGTCAGCCTTCAGTCCTCTCACCGATCCTGCAAAGAGACATTGTGTTACTTTCAGCTAAATCATACTTCAATGTGCTTTCTGCTATTTACTCACCATTCATCTCCTCTGTCCAGATCTGTGCCTCTGATTTAAATAAACACTGTTTGTGTTACTCACCTGTCTGTTCCCTTCTGTGACGTGATACTAGCCTATATGTAATTTTTTATATATATATATATAAAAAATTACATATAGGCTAGTGTCACGTCACAGAAGGGAACAGACAGGTGAGTGAGTACACCCTAAGTGAACATGTCAAAACTGTGTCCAAAGTGTCAATATTTTGTGTGAGCACCATTGTTATTTAGCACTGCCTTAATCCTCCTGGGCATGGAATTCACCAGAGCTGCACAGGTTGTTGCTGGGATCCTCTTCCACTTCTCCATAATGACATCACGGAGCTGCTGGATGTTAGACACATGGTGCTTCTCCACCTTCCACTTGAGGATGCCCCACAGGTGCTCAATAGGGTTCAGGTCTGGAGACATACTTGGCCACTCCATCACCTTCAGCTTCCTCAGCAAGGCAGTTGTCATCTTGGCGGTGTGTTTGGGGTCATTGTCATGCCGTTCAGCCCAGTTTCTGAAGGGAGGGCATCATGTTCTCCTTCAGAATGTCACAGTACATGTTGGAATCCATGTTTCCCTCAATGAAGCAGAGCTCCCCAGTACCAGCAGCACTCATGCAGCCCCAGACCATGATGCTACCACCACCATGCTTGACTGTAGGCAAGACACAATTTTCTTGGTACTCCTCACCAGGGCGTCACCACACATGCTGGACACCATCTGAGCCAAACAAGTTTATCTTGGTCTCATCAGACCACAGGACATGGTTCCAGTAATTCATGCTCTTGGACAGGTTGTCTTCAGCAAACTGTTTGCGGGCTTTCTTGTGAGCCAGCTTCAGAAGAGGCTTCCTTCTGGGACGACGGCCATGCAAACCGACTTGTTGCAGTGTGCGGCGTATGGTCTGAGCACTGACAAGCTGACCTTCCGCTTCTGCAACCTTTTAAAGCAACGCTGGCAGCACTCATGCGTCTGTTTTTTTTTGAAGCCAGCTTCTGCACCTGACGCACAGCACGAGGACTCAACTTCTTTGATTCAACTTCTTTGGCCTGTTCCGAGTGGAACCCGTCTTGGAAAACCTCTCTCTATGACCCTGGCCACTGTGCTGTAACTCAGTTTCATGGTGTTACCGATCTTCTTATAGCCTAGGCCATCTTTGTGGAGAGCAACAATTCTAATTCTCAAATCCTCAGAGTTCTTTGCTATGAGGTGCCATGTTGAACATCCAGTGATCAGTATGAGAGAACTGTACTCAAAGCACCAAATTTTAACTGCTCTAATACAAGATCCACACATTTGTATGGTCCTGTCAAGCAGACAAAAACATGAACATGATGAATAGGACATGTGGCTTTGCATGATTAAACAACATACTTTTGTTGCCAGCTATTTTGACAATAATGGCTGTATGTTAAGTTATTTTCAGAGTACAGTAAATATATACTGTTATACAAGCAGCACATTGACTACTCTAAAATATATCCAAGTTTCATTTCTACAGTATTGTCCCTTGAGAAGATATACTAAAATGGTTGCTGAAATGTGAGGGGTGTACTCACTTTTGTGAGATACTGTATGAATATATATATGTGTGTGTGTATATATATATATATATATATATATATATATATATATATATATATATATTAGTCTTTTAAATGTGTTTTGATGCATGTTTCTATCTTTTATTTCCCCTATCCCATTGTATTTTATTTGTATGTTCTTGTAAAGCGCTTTGAGGTGCAACTTTTAAAGGTGCTATAAAACAGTTTTTTATTATTATTATTATTATTATTATTATTATTATCGCATGTTTCGGGGCTTCTCTCGGGAGACTAGCGTAAATTGACCCATAGCAAAGCGCCATCTGCTGTTTTGGAAGAGGAAGTTGCTCAACTGCATTTGTGAGAAAATCTGCCTGCACACATTTGTGAGAAAATCAAGCAGAGAGATCTCATAAAAAGGCAACTGTTTTACAATCGTAACAGACAGGTGTATGCACTAGATTTAGTATTTGTTCAAAGGTTACATGCCATTTGTAGGATGGTTTGTATTTATTTGTGAAATATGTTGTAGGCTCATTTATTTATATTTGTAAAACACAATACATATACTTGTTACTCCTCTGCGTTTTCGCTCAAACTTACCTTTGTATTTGCACATCACTTTCTGTTTGTTTGTGAGTCGAGTTTTCCTTTGCAAAGCAGATTGTGTTTGTTTGCAAAATGCTGGATTTGTTTGTTTAATTATGGCACAATATTAACTCCATAGTAGGTCCACTGCCACTTCATCCAACACTCCGAGTGAGAAACCGATTCAGTGCATGCAGGGAACTGAACAAATCATTCAAACTGATTCGCGAACCAATTTAGACAGTTTTGCCAACTTGTTTAAGTCTTTGAATAGAATCGATTCAAAAGAGTGATTCATTTGGGAATGGGGCATCGTTCATGAAAAAAGAGAATAATCTACACATTTCTTAACGTGTACAGTATTGCATTATAAAGTAACAAGAGGAATGTCGCCCAGCTTAGCGAAGTAAAAGTACAGATTTTTCATTAGAAATGTACTCAAGTATTTTTTGGAAAATTTGTACTTTTAAGAGTAGATTTAAATACTTTTACTTTAACTTAAGTAAATGTAACGAAGTAAATGTACTTCGTTACTACCCACCTCTGGCTGAAAGTGAGCTGTTTTTTCAGAGCACTCTTTCATTAGGGAAAAATATCCCAGCTTTAATAGTCAATAGGGCTGGGCAAAAAAAATCGATTTTTCGATTAATCGTTTTTTAAAATGTGGTCGATACCATATCGATTTTCAAAAGCCACGTATCGATTTTTTTTTTCCGTATTTATTTCCGCAAACATTGGACATAATATCTGATTGACGTTTATCTTATTACTAGTCTTCTCCACTAGATGTCATCCTCTTATTTACCTTGCGTGATATTACAGCGGGGCCGGTGTCATTCATTTAGTGCTGAACATGGCGGATGCAGCTGCGCCTTCAGCGTGAAAGACGTTCCGGACAGTTGAAGGAACTGTCAAGTTTCCCGATCGGGCCAGCGCTGCATGGTCATTAAAGTTTATCATTTGCACGCGTTTTCAAGCTTTGCCAATATAAGCATTCAAGTGAAAGAGAACTCGCGCGCGCTGTGTGAGAAGTTTTGTGTGCGCGTCACACACACCCGAAGACCTCAGAGCTGCGCGCCTCAGAGAGCGTGCAAATAAAAAAATTAATTCTCTTTCACCTCTCCTTGCGTCTAAACGGACAAATTAACACAAATTTATCTCAAAATCTCCGCCTTTGCGAGTATCTTGGTAAACATAGAGAAAATCACGCCGATCTTCACTGAATAATGTTTTCGTAACTTTAATAAGAATTAACCTTTATTTATTTTGTACAGTGAAGATTATACAGTGTTTATTTGTGCTATTGCTTGTAGTTTAATTATTTGTTCTTTTTATTAATGACTATTTACTTGCCTTTAATAATCTTTGAAATTTATATTAGTAGTTTTAGTTGTGGTCTCAAATGGAATCAAGAATTGTTAAATTTCACTGGTATCTAAAAATATTGTGTGGCATAACCTTCTTTATTACAGTATAGGTAGGCTATACATGGGTCAAAAACAACAAAAACAATAACTATTTTATTCATTTATTATTATTTTTTTGTGGTGGGGCCAGTGAAAATGTATTGAATTCATTGAATAAAAAAAATCAAGAATCGAATCTGAAAATCGAAATCGGAAATTGAATCGAGAATCAAATTGAGACCTTGAAAATCGAATCGATTTGGGACATCTGAATCGATACCCAGCCCTAATAGTCAAGCATATTTACAGTACAAACCTTCTCAGTGAACTATGAGGGCAAAAAAAAAAAAAAAAAAAAAAAACGTTCATTAATCGTAATTGAGGTAAAATTTTCAATTAATCGAGATTTTGATTTTTAGGTCATATCATCCAGCCCTACTGAAAACAAATATTCACTGTTTATGTAATCCGTATGAAACCAACATGAGGTACAATCTACTCTGCCTGGCTTCATTATCTGTAATGTGACCACACCCACGCGCAGCGCAGCCTTTGACACGCAAATCGTCCATGTGCGAAGCCAACCTGTAAACTCCCCTACCACCTCAAAACAAAGCATCAGCTTCATCATGATTCCTCTGCTTTTCATCGAATTTGGACAGAGTTGGTCAAGTTACTTCCAAAATGTAATACATTATATATTACTAGTTACTGTCATTTGAAAGTAATTAGTTACATTACAATATTACTGTCTCTGAATTGTAATGCGTTGCACTACTTTTGCGTTACTTTTGAGTTACTTTCAACAAAATAATCACAGAAGTATGACGGCATAAAATGCTAAAATGTAGTTTATTGCTGCTTATTATACATCCAGTGGAGGGCGATGTGGTATAGCATGACTGTGTAGGCCAGTGATCCTCCAGGGGGCTTGGAGATAATTTAAAATTTTTGAGATAACTTAAAATTAATTTAATATAGTATATAGTAATATAATTCATTAATTGTATTATTAATACGTTAAATTAAATATTAAACAAACACCACCTCTCTGTGTATTCTGCGATTGTTTCGGAGCAGCTCACGCGCTGTGTGAAATAGCCTGAATGGCGGCTCAAAACATCCAACCGCATCAGTAACATAGTATACGCAAACTACATCTCTCAGTTGGATAAAGAAAACCAGTGTTGCTAATAAAGTTTTGATGACAATTGTAATGAAGGTAAACATGATTACAGTGGCATACAGGAGTACATTAGGCATGCGCGAGTCTGTTATTATTGATGCGCAAACAAACCGTGTATGTGCGCTCACAGCTCACTGATATTTCTGCATCTGTTGCTTTGTCTTGCCCGCGCTCTCGTCTGGCGCATTCTTTATCTTCTCCGACCCTGAAAATCTCTCGCTTATTTAGTGTTAGCGTGGCACCGGTCCAGGTGTTTTTTCAAGTGCTATTTCTAAAAAGTTCCCTCAGTGCTGCACATTGATTGCAATATTGCACTTGACTATTAAGTTCTTGTCCCTTTCTCTGAAAATAATGGGAGTAGCTATGTCCATCTCACAAATGTAGAATCCGTCTCTGCAGTCATCTCAATCATCGAATTCCAGCAGCAAGAAATGAAGCTTTAGCGCAAGTTTTGCCGGGAAGACTCAAATGTTACGTCACCTATTAGTTCAGAACTAACCAATCACTATCTAACACTTGGAGCATAAAAGATCGGTACTTACACATGTCTGAGTTCGCAGCTGACGCCAACCTTCACCTCCATCCTCCCCACCACCACCAAGGTGGTCCCTGTCCATACTTACAGGGGGTCGGCTATGCCCCTGCCTTCAGCTTCAGGCAGGAAATGCTAAGTCCGCAACCCTCAGGATGTGAACTACGGACGGGGCCTACGCCAAATAACCTTATCTTGTTATATTTTGCTTGCTGATTGGCAATAAATATCATTGTTTCGTTATCTTGCCTCCCGAGTCTTTCTGGTAGAAATAGACATCCTATTTTACTCCCGGATTTTTTTCTGTGGTGCTTGAATGTCTTGCGGTGTTGATAAAAATTAAAACTAACAACTCTTAATTTCGGGTTAAAATGCGTTGTTGTAACGTGCGTTACTGAGATTGTAACCAGTATAATATTACCCAAATTGTATTAGTAATGCGTTATATTACTGCATTACAGCAAAAAGTAATATATTACTGTAATATAATTACTTTTGTAATGCGTTACTGCCAACACTGAGTTTGGAAGACGCGCTGTGAGTTTACCTTAAATTTACCTCAGAAGAAGAACGAGTTTGGTATCCAGGGGAGGTAAGTCATTTATTCCCACTTAAAGGGATAGTTCACCCAAAAATGAAAATTTGATGTTTATCTGCTTACCCCCAGGGCATCCAAGATGTAGGTGACTTTGTTTCTTCAGTAGAACACAAATGATGATTTTTAACTCCAACCGATGCGGTCTGTCAGTCGTATAATGCATGTCAATGGGAACTCCATCTATAAGAGTCAAAAAAACATGCACAGACAAATCCAAATTAAACCCTGCAGCTCGTGACGACACATTGATGTCCTAAGACACGAAACGATCGGTTTGTGCGAGAAACCAAACAGTATTTATATCATTTTTTTTTTTTTTTTTACCTCTAATACACCACTATGTCCAACTGCCTTGAGCATCTGGTTGGTGAGGTCTAAAAACGCACTCTGATGATGGAAGTGATCTCTCGCGTGTATATGTCAATGAGTGTGAGCGATCACTTCAGGCATCAGAGTGCATTCAGACCTCACACACCGGATGCCATGCGTGCGCTCAAGGCAGTTGGACATAGTGGTGTATTAGAGGTAAAAATGATATAAATACTGTTCGGTTTCTCGCAGAAACCGATCGTTTCCTGTCTTAGAACATCAATGTGTCGTCACGAGCCGCAGGGTTTAATTTGGATTTGTCTGTTTGGATTAATTTGGATTTGACCAGACGATGTTCTACGGCCATGTCCGGAATAAAGAGTAGCCTATCCATGTCACACAGTACAGTTAGGGTGATATTATATGACTTAACCCGTGATAAGATTTTGGCCATACTACCCATCCAAGTCATTCATCCCAGTGTCAACATCAGTAGGCTACACTTCTTGTATTTTGGCCACACCACAAGGTGTCACTGTGGCCTCAATGCTTCACCCTCGCCTACTCTGAGCTCGATTGCTATGTCTGAGGTAAACCACGCCTTCCTCATTACCCTACGGACAAAGAAATGTAAAAATAAAGAAATGTAGAAATAAAGAAATGCAGAAATGAATAAATGTGGAAATGAACAAATATGGAAATAAATACATAAATAAATGTGGAAATAAATAAAAATTGAAATGAATAAATGTATAAATAAATAAAAGAAAAAATAAATAAATGTGGAAAAAAAATAAATATATACATAAGGAAATAAATGTATAAATAATTATTTATTTTGGGGTTTTTTTTTATTTCTTTTTTTTATTTATTTATTTATGTTTAATTTTTGGCATTCATAAACGTCAACATGGCGGATGATGTCCGGATCGCATTTTGTAGCTGTGTCCCAATTCAGGGGCTGTGTACTTCGAAGTGCATGAAAGGGGCGGGCCTTTGAAGTGGAGGATGGTCTAACTGAGGTGCAGGTTTGCCATGTCTGCACAACAAAATCATCCCAAAAGTAGCGTATAATCACGGCACAAGTGTAAATGTAGCCCAATTCCAGACGTGGCCTCACACAAAGAGCAGCCTAGGGGCCCCTGACCACCTTAATCCGCCCATGGCAACAAGAATAACTAATATAAAATTAAAACGATTGACAGTCGCAAGCATATGCGAGATTCTATTTATAACTTGTGTTTGCAGTGTTGAGCAATGTAGCCAATCACAGTTATATCTGTTGATTTCTGAGACGCAATGGATACGTAACACAATCAGGTGTTTATGTTAGAATCCTCTCATCACTCAAAACGCCGGAGTTTTTATGCAGTGCTGAAATTTGCGCGCTCACGAATCCTATTATAACACACTAAGTAAACATTATGAAAGACTCACTGTTCATATATTCATTGTGTTATAACAGAGCTTTGAGAAATCGCGATGAACTGAGATGTCAGCTTTTTAGTCATTATAAAGGGAGCAGTCTTTGCACACATTCTGCCATACCAAACCATGCAGCTTACTTTTCGGTTAAAACTAACTGGTTTGTGAATGTTGATGCTTTAAAAACAAATATTTTATCGGAAGCGTTTATGCTGGGATGTTGTGGTGACATAACTTATTTCATGGATGTACGGACAAAAATCTATATAAGCTATTTTTATGCGGGATTTTGCGGGCGGGAGCGGGACAAAACATGAATGTCGCGGGCGGGAGCGGGACAATATAACATTTTTTTGCGGGAGCGGGACAGAAAAACCCGTCCCGCGCAGGTCTAGAGCTACTTAAGTGCTTCAATACCAGCGACGACGGGACACCGTACTAAACAGGTAAAATATGTATGGTTAAACTGTGTAATGTCAGTTTTAAATCATTAGCAACTATTAGTTAACCTTGTTTATTTCTTATGTTAAATGTAACGTTAACTGTGAAAATATATTTTCACATTTATACATTTACTTAAGCAGAGGTGGGTAGTAACGAAGTACATTTACTTCGTTACATTTACTTGAGTAGTTTTTTGGAAAATGTGTACTTTTTAGAGATTTAAATGTGGGTACTTTTACTTTAACTTGAGTACATTTGTAATGAAAAATATGTACTTTTACTTCGCTACGTTTGGCGACGTTCCTCTCGTTACTTTATTTTAATGCAATACTGTACATGTTAAAAAATGCGTAGTTTATTCCAAGCACGCCGTCTCTTTTTTCATGAACGATGCCCCATTCAGAAATGAATCACTCTTTTGAGTCGATTCTGTTCAAAGACTTGATCAAACAAGTTGGCAAAACTGTCTAAATTGGTTCGCGAATCAGTTTGAATGATTTTTTCAGTTCCCTGCATGCACTGAATCGTCTGAAGCGGTTCTCACTCGGGGCGTTGGATGAAGTGGCAGTGGACCTACAGTCAGTTAAAAGCAAATCTGCAAATGCATCCAATTAATTGTTTGCCAGCGACGAAGATTTTTATTAGTTGAACTGCGTATGCTGTCTGTGAACAGCTCCACAGGTAGCCTATCAAATTTCATTCGATTTCAATTCATACAGCCAATAGCCGACATTTTACAACCAGATTATTACACCACGATAACAAAGTATGTAGCCAGGGCTCTCAAGTGTCACGCATTGAGCGTGACAGTCACTCATTTCGGTCTTTTGTCACGCACTCCCGCCACACATTGTATTTCTCACGCAGAAAAACTATTTATCATATATTTAATATGCCGCAGCGCCCAAAATATATCTGGCCGCGCCGCTCTCTCTATGGAACCGGGCAGGAATCAAGCGCGTCTCCCCTGGAGTTCTTAGTCGAGCCTGCCACTTATCAGCCAATCAAAAAAAAGAAAGAGGCTACACAATAGCCAATCAGAAAATAGCACTATTATCTGGGTAAGATTTAACGCAACAACCAATGAAAAAAAAGCATATCCTGGAATTGTTCACCATCATCCTCGTTCACCCACAGAGGAAACCACTGGAGCTCCGAGCCTCACTTTGAGCACAGAGTAAGTCATGATCTCCTGTTTTAATGATACAACAAATTCACAACTTGTTTGACACAAACAATGACAACTTGACTGCTGTTAGAGAATGTTTCCCAGATAATCAGCATCAGTTTTTCATGTGTCTGTAACTTAGCCAACAGTTTTACAGCCTGTTCACTGACAACACCTGCTCAGAACAAGTAGTCTAGGCCTAGATATATTTTCGTTATCACACGATGACTGGCATTTTGTCACATTAAACATCTCTCTCTCCAAATAGGCTTAATAATTTTACTAGCACTAAATAAATTAAAGTGTATTGCATCGTCGATGTTATAGGTCACTTTTAAAATCATGTCATATTTTATATCCTGGCCATGGATGCATTAATCATTGCATCTGTCTTTTAATGTCAGGTAAAAGGCAACTAAGCATCCTCTCATTCGCCCTGAGAGGAAAGCCCCCTAAAAAGGCCAGGTTACAGGATGCTGGCCCAGAGAAGGTGGCGAAAAGGGTAGGCCCATTAGAGGAGGAGACAGAGGAGGAGACGGTGTGGGTGGAAGTGGAAGAAACAGTGCAGGTGGAAGAGGAAGAGATAGTGAATAATGTAGACTGAAAAATAAACAAATGATAAAGGAGTCCAAAAAAGGCAACAAACACAATAAACAACACCAGTCATAATCTCTCTCTCTCTTAAATTGTGTTCAGTGATCCTTACCAAACACAACAACACCCCCATTGTTGTGTTTGGGTGGGGGGTTGGAGATGTCACTCTTGCCTGTCTTCAAAACTTGAGAGCCCTGATGTAGCATTTCTTTACCGTTTTTATGGACATATATCTTAATTTATACAATAAATAAGCTACCATTGTTCAGAGAGTATGAAATGGTAATTTGTGGATAGCCTATTGTGCAGTGGCGGCACCGGCGACCTGTTCGTCTTGAAAATTAACGCCTTTGCGTTGACACAGTTAACCAGTTTACACGCGCCTGCAGAAATATACATTTGATTACATTTTGGAGAACAGACGGAAGAAGATCCGTCAATGTGCATTTGATCATTGTTTGTGTGATGTTCAGAGGTTATGAGCGCGAGCACATGTAAAGAGTTTTCTCTCTTTCTTCTTTTAAATGTAGCTGTATACGTTATTATTATACAAAGTAAAGGACATGCAATGATATTCGGGATACAGATGCCAGAAATAATGCTTGTCTCTTCTGTGTTTGTTGCAAAGATATCTAATTATGATAATAATTTAAATATCTATCTAAATAATAACATGCTATTGTATTGTTGTGTGTGTGTGTATGTATGTATGTATATGTATATATATATATATATATATATATATATAATATAGCCTATATATTATAGTTACAAAGTAACTAGTAACGAGCTACTTGAGTAGATTTTCATTGGATACTTTTTTACTCTTACTCAAGTAACTATTAAGATTATTACTTTCACTTTTACTTTGAGTAAATATTTCTATAAGTACTTGTACTTTTACTTGAGTTTTTGGATACTCTACCCACCTCTGTACTTAAGTTTAAATTTAAACTACAGCGTATTACAGAAAATTTCTATCTTAGGTCTTAACTTAAGATAAGTTAATTTAGTTAATTTAATTTTATTTTTCACAAATTCGTATTACAGAAGCAAATCTTAACTTGATTGAGGATTCTTATCCTATCTTACAAAATCTCATCTTATCTGTAGTTAGGAAATCTTAAACCGCTCCATCGAGTTCGGTAATCAACTGTCAGGTCTGTTACCAAGCAACCAACAACTGCTTCTGAGGTAAACCCCACTTTGGGTAAACCTAAAATCACAATGAAACTACGGCATGCCTTTAATTTCAGTGCGCCAGAGATTGAAATTTTGATAAGCTCTGTTGAAAAGGTAAAGCCTGTTTTATTCGGCAAGTTTTCACTTCTCTTTTTCATACTCAATCACGAAGATAAGGAAAGAGAGTGGGCAAAAGTTGCCGAAAATGTGTCTGCCGTTTCTCTAGAGCATCAAATGTCACTGCTCTTCCTCTTATATAATTAATAAATGTAACGCCATTTTCGAAAAAAAAAGCTTTTGTACTGTGATTTTTACCATTGGATTTCAAAAAGGTTTGAAGTTAGGACACCAGTGGGGTTGTCCTAAAGTTAAGACTTTTAGGATTTTTTGTTGAGTTAGGTTTCTTCTCTAATACCCGTTTCTTATCCATAGTTAAGATAAGATTATGCACTTAAGAAATGTCATTCTGTAATAGCTTTTGTCCTAAATGAGGTTCTGACTGAAATTGCCATGGTTACCAAACAGATAAGATAGGATTCTTAAGTCAAGATCTTTCTGTAATACGCCCAAAGTGGGATTTTAGGATTTTATTTTTAGGATAAAAAAATAAAATACTTTAGGATTTTATTTAACTCCACTCCATCTCAGAGACAAATATTTTATTTATGAAAAACTGACATTTTGGACATCATGGATATTACAGTTTGATTTAGATATTACATATTGGTGTAACCGGGGGATTACTTACATTTATATGTGAATTCACACAGAACTCCTGTCATCACCGGCGCGCAATGAATTATGGGATAGGGTAGACCGCGAAGTGTCTTGGGAAACGGAGAGGGTGCATTTGAAGTCGCTTTCGAATTACGTCAGCCCTCGTCGCACCGCGGTGACACAATCGCACTTTAATGGCCGCTTTTTTCCCACAATTTTCTCAAGAAGAGAAAACAGTACAAAAAATGGGTACATTAAAATTTGTCGATATACATTTTTTTTTAAAATGTCACTTTGTCAATGAAACAGCCTAATTTCTGTACAGCTTATTTTTGTCATGTAAGTTAAAAATGAAATGCATAAATTGAATACATTATTTTTGTAATGTAATTTATTTGTATGTTCACATGTGTAAATAAAAGAAGTAATTAAACCATAAAATATTTCAACATGAAAAACAGTTCTTGGTCCATTCAAATTTTGTCTTGGGCACTGTAGCTTTACAATTGTCTTGCCTGTAGTCGTGGTCAGCAGGTATATTTTAAGATATGTCAGTGCAAGTTTCTTTTAGTTAAAACAACTCAAATATGCATTTTAGTCTGGGACTAAACACCAATATGTAATATCTAAATCAAACTTTAATATGTCCAAAACGTCAGTTTTTCATAAATACAATATTGTCTCTGAGATGGAGTGGAGTTGAATAAAAAGTAAAATACTGTACTTTAAATTTAGACTTAAATACAGAGTAAAAGTATAAATGTGAAAATATATTTTCACAGTTAACGTTACATTTAACATAAGAAATAAACAAGGTTAACTGATAGTTGCTAACGATATAACACTGACATTACACAGTTTAACCATACATATTTTACCTGTTTATATAGTCCGGTGTCCTGTCATCGCCGGCATTGAAGCATGTCAAAACCCAATAAAAAGTCATAAAACTTTTCTGCATCCATTTCCCTTATTAAAATCCCCTCACAAACGTCTGCTGTTAGCTGTCACACAGCTGCTAGGCCATGTAACGACACTCGGCTCATTGTTGCCACGTCTGGAATTGGGCTACCTTGTGCCGTGATCACGCTACTTTTGGGATGGTTTTGTTGTGCACCTCAGTTAGACCATCCTCCACTTCAAAGGCCCGCCCCTTTCATGCACTTTGAAGTGCGCAGCCCCTGAATTGGGACACAGCTAGAGGCTGGATCCCAAATGGCACCCTAAACACTCGCGGTCTTCCTCTGAGTCTGCACTTTCGTGACGTAATGCCACTTTGACTGCCGGGTAAAGTCCTCTGCGTAGCTCGCAAACTTGCGGGCTCAGCTGAAGTGCGCATCGAGGGTGCATAGTGGCTGCAAAGGGGGTGCTCGCGAGTTCCCTTCTGAAACCTAAAATGATGAATGGGACACCCTATATGGTCTCGTGGACTTAAAGGACACGCATACGCGGCAGGCATTGCAAGTCCACAAGACCGAAAGTGCATAGAAGTGTGCCATTTGGGATTCAGCCATAGTCAACGAGATCAGGCTATCAGGCTCTTTTAGCGCTCGATAAGTAAGTACTTATTGAAATTAAGTACCTACTCATTGAGTATGCGGTTTCAAACGCAGCCAGTGTGACTTTACAGTTTTTTTTTAATTGCTAACATACTTTTGTCCAATCTGTAGTCACATTTTCAAAACTCTAAACACAATTAGCACAACATCCGTCTGTTGTGACCATACCATTAACACAATTCATGTCGTTTTCCCACAAAATGCAGTCAACACATTTCTAAAAGGCTTAAATTTTTCTTTTCATACAAGCTTACCCCATACCAAAATCATGGATCTTTCTCATCTTATTTACAAATGCTTAAACACAGCATATGAACACACCTAATATTCCAATCTTTAAATATAGTATAAAACCTCTACTTTTGCAACAACAG
Source organism: Mylopharyngodon piceus (assembly GCA_039654765.1). Classification (NCBI taxonomy): domain Eukaryota; kingdom Metazoa; phylum Chordata; class Actinopteri; order Cypriniformes; family Xenocyprididae; genus Mylopharyngodon; species Mylopharyngodon piceus. The sequence goes on from CM077451.1 coordinate 2,551,515, forward strand.
CAGCTCAAAAGTATTGAAAAAATATATATAAAACAAATACTGAAACAATTGATAAGCATTTTTAATTAGCAGATCACTGAAATATTGAAAAATAGCAGATTCCAATCTCGGAGGCATAGGCAGGTGTTGAAGTTCTTTTCATTACATGTACATACAGTAAAATAGGACTCTTTGAATTGGTTTTGTTCAGTATGGATGCACAACAACACAGAGGAGCAGAGGGAGAGAAAAAAATAATGTCTGGGTGAGGGAGAGGAATAGTTGTTGGAAGAGAGGAGTAGTTGGGAGACAAGGGAGAAGAAGAGGTATGGGAGAGGAGTAAGATTGTGTGCTGGATTGTGCATCTCTATGGTTTTCCCCCTTACACATGTAGAACCTATGAAAGCTTATTTCTGCCATGCATAGAAAATAAAAAAGGTAATTGTGACTTTTTTCTCTCAATTCCTAGTTTATATCTCACAATTCTGAGAAAAAAAGTCAGAATTGTTAGACGTAAACTCACAATTACCTTTTAAACTTTTTTTTTATTCTGTGGCAGAAAAAAAGCTTCCATAATAAAGAAAGGCCATGCATGTTGGATTTGTTGTTGATCAATGGCAGCAATTTCATGTTTTCACTTCAGTAAAAGCTTCATGTAAAGCTTTTACTACATCAATTCCACTACCACTGTTCCATATATGCAGAATATGTGGTGTGCGTAGGGCACTAACTACCAAGGGGACACCATCCCACCCTCTTTGGGGGCACCATCAACACCACACCCAGAAAGAGGTTTCAACTAAAGGGGCAACTGAAGTTCTGCATAGGGGACCCATTTGACCAGTAGCTGCCCTGAGCAGTTCTGTTACTTTCTTCTTCTTTTTTCAACTGTACATTCTATAATGTAATGACTTATTCACTTTTAGATAGTTGCTATGTTGCCAAGAATGCACACATTCAACACTCAACCAAAAATGTAGAATGGCTTACATGTAAGCATTCTACTTTTACTGCAATAAAAGGAAACTGAATTATAAAAACAATGGATTTCATATTTTCTGCAGGTAGAACTGAAACATGGCATTACAAAAACTGCATTACTTGTCATCAACTGTTAGTATTTTGACAGTCATTGCACTTTGATTGACTATATGTTCATGTTGGATAGCGCTAGTGTTTTGACATAACTCGATTTTGAATCAGGTTTGCTGTGTTTTGATAGAGTTAGTATATGTAGAAAAAGGCTTTTAGCATTTTGATATGTAGAGTTTGTATTTATTTAACAAAATGTGGTTTTGGGCAGAAAATTAACTATTTTGCTAATTGTGTGATGTAGGTGTGTTGCTAACGCTTGTTAACAATTATAAAAAAAAAAAAACTAAATAGACGAGAGAAACAATCTCAAACACAATCTCAATCTGTTCTCCACAAAAAGAAAAGAACAGATCATCTGTCTGAATGCAGCCCTCCTCCCCCTCCATCTCCTCTTCTTCTTTCTTCTTACAGACAGTAGGGAAAGTCTGTTTCCATGACAACAAGTAGAATAAAGGGCAGAGAAGTGCGATCCTAAAATGACAAGTTGGATTGCTGTCTGAGTGTTTTAACTTTCAGGCTGATATGGCTTACTCATACCTGGACTTGGGATAAATCATTATTCAATCATTTGAATTTTGCTTAGACTTCTGTAATAAGGCATTATGATTGCTCTGAAGAGATTCTGTGCCAACTTCAAATTTTGTGTAGAGACGCAATGCCACATTAAAGCCATACTAAATTATTTATGCATGTATCTCTGACTCACCTCAGAAGGCAGTTGTGATCAGTCATTTGTTATTGTCATAACAGAGATAATCTTTTGTCATTTATAATGTCAAGTTTGTATTTTTCATATTTGTCATATTTTTCATTCAGTATTTCATGCATCTACACTGTTAAAAAAAAAAAAAAAAAAGGTTCAATGCATGGCAGCACAGGGTGCCAAACGTTTGCCATTAATGGGAATAACAGTGATACACCATGAACTGAAGTAACGTGTTTACACAGCAACATGAGAAATGGTACATTGACTATACGATACAAAAAAATGCTTAAAGTGTAATCTGAAATGACATGTTTTGTCTGTGTAATTAAGAAACATGCATAGACCATTAAATTAAATACCATTCTTTGACTGAAAATGTAAATAACATGTTTGAACCCTTATTTCATGAAACATGTTTTAACTGTAGATGTAAAAAACATGGTTAAACAGTTACTTAACTAAACCAATTTTGACTATAGATATACATAACATGTAAACCCATTACTTAAGAAAGCATGTTTTGACTGTAAACTGAAATAAAGTTTAAATTGTTGTTTAACAGATTTTGACTGTAAATTGAAATAACATGCGTCAGCCAATATTTAAAAAATGTAATTCTAAATTATGGTCCATTTCAGTTCATGTACAGCACTTTATTTTAAAAAATCCACCCTAAGTTTAAATGCTTTACTTGTAAAAATGAGTTGCAATGATTTGAAATATAACATACATATGGTATCATAATTATGGCTTCCAGCTGTCATTTTACATTAAGCTATGACAATTTTTTTTATCTGTGATGTTTTAAGGCTGTTAGTTATAGTGTATCACGTAAATATGTCACACTCACAAAAATGAATTTATTACAGACAATCAATATTAATTGGTCCCCCTCTATTTTCATTTAATGCAATACTGCTTTAATGCTGTAAATAACACCAATCTTAAAAACTAAAAACAGCCAATGTTTGTACATTGCTTAAAAGTAACATTAGGTTCTAACAAGTAGTAAAATATGAAATAATTCAAACATTTAAACTTATTCCATTTAAAGTAAATAAATAATTATATATATATATATATATATATATATATGCAAAGCCCATAATACCCTGCAAGACAACTCAAAACATCATTATCCTATAAATCTCTGTATAAAACACAACATCAACAAATCTAATTAATATCATTGCATTGCAAGTCTTCCACACACAAGGGTTTGGACAGACCAATGGGTACAACTCCAATTCATTCTGCATCTTGGTCCCTTAAAAAAGGGAGGGAGGGAGGGAGAGAGAGAGAGAGAGAGAGAGAGAGAGAGAGAGAATGGTTACACATCTCAATTGTAAGAATTTTAATTAGAAGTAAAAGTGAGGTTAAACATGCATACCATTTTCCATGTGTCCTTCTTCTTTCCGTTTGTTGACCAGTTTTCACGCATTACTCCACGTGTCCTTGAGAAATGCGTTTCTTTTTCTTTTCTTTTTTTTTTTTTTTAAGAAACAGTTTTACACAATGAGAGGGTAGCTAAATTTGGGTTGCTACAGATAAATTTAGACAACGTACCACAGACCTCGTTCTGATTTTGGAGACGATTTAAAAATCAAAAATACAAAATATTTCCCGGTAATTGCATACAGTTTTGTGGATTGTTGTTGTCCTGCCATTTTTTATTTAAACAATGCTGTAACAATGCTGTCGTCAACGACATTTTTTCATGGACGAAAACGAGACGGTGACTAAATAAAAATGCGTTTTGAATGACTAAAACTATGACTAAAATCTACTCTAATTTTCGTCAGCGAATGAAAACGATACGAAAATGACGATTTGGGAAGATATCCAGTCAGGACTGCTGAAGTGTAACATGCGGATCTAACCATGGGAAAACATGGCGCTGTTGCGCGTTCTACAGGCTCGTGCAGGCTCTTCAGACTGCTTCGCAATCAATGAATAGCGCACATGTCAAGCGATTGCTTATAAGCTAATGTTGATGAATTATGACAATGTTTACTACACGATGTTTATATGGTAGTATGTTTTAGATGGTTGTAAAAATGCACATTTTATCTCCCTCATCTGAACTTAAATGAGCAGCCTGCTACTGCTATAGTGCAGACTGCAGACATTTCAGAATAAGAGTCACGGTGAATTTCGGGATGGTTTATAATTATTTTTTTTCCTGGTCATTATTGTCATTTTGTTTACACAATAAACTGTATTTAATTTAATTTCTGTTTAATTCATAGTAAACTACTGTATCTTCTGTCACAGGAAGGAAAGACTAAGAACATTATTTGACATTATTCAATAGGCTATATTTTACAAGCATAAAGAGTTATTATAGTTAACTAAACCTAAAACCATAAAAAAAATCTTCATTACTTGAAATAAACGTTAATTGAAATAAAAAATAAATAGATAAAAAAATGTAAACTTATTTTATTTCATCTAGTTTCTAAACTTTAGCTTAACCTGATGTACTAAAATAACTAAAACTAATTAAAAAAAAAAAAACTATATAGACATTTGAAAGCAAAAACTAAAAGATATGAACAAAAAATTACTAAAACTTTTAACTAAAATTACAATAAAAGCAGAAAAACTAAAAATCAAATTTAATCAAAATTTTAAACAAAAACTATAATAGTACCTCAAGTGTGTCAATCCCTGGCAAGTACTGAATTGAGCTCTCTTTAGTGTGTTTTTGCACTTGAACGGTCAAAAACAGTCCGCTTTGGCGAGTAAAGTACAGTTGGTTGTCTTAAGTGAACATAAACATTTTGGAGAATATCAGATGTATTTCAGTGTATTGGATCTGTGTATTGTTAGAGAAATGCTTACTTAATGCATTACAATTAGATTTTAGACTTAGATACAATTAGATTTTAGTCGACTAAATCTACAGTAGATTTAGTCGACTAAATCTAGACTAAAACTAAAACAATTTCCGATGACTAAAATATGACTAAAACTAAATGGCATTTTAGTCAAAAAACTATGACTAAAACTAAATCAAAATTTGCTGTCAAAATTAACACTGGACTGGATGTAAACAGAGTTATTGGCGCCACACATTGGCTAAAAACAGGCAACGCACACAAGGTCTCTGCAGGACCTGATTTGCTCACGTCACAGTAAGGTTCGGAGTGAGTTTAGGCCGTCCTTTTCGTTGCATGATTTAAAAAAAAAAAAAACGCCTGCAAATGTAGAAACGGCCACATTTATTGTTTTTATTGTATGACATGACAAGTTTAACGGTGCGTGTTTTCCAAAGTGCACGGGGTTGGGTTCGCTACTTCGACCCTTCGTTTGAATACAGGCGTTCGTTAAAAAAATCTGTAACGTTAAGTTTCTCTCAAGTAGGCTAGCCAAAGTGTGTGTGAACGTGACTGTTTTAAGCAACATATTCTGCTGTGGATGCTCAAAATGACAGAATGACAACAAATCAACACTGGACCTTGATGGTAAGTGTATTTTTTTTATTCAAGTGACCTGTCATCCAATGTTATATTTTAAATGTTAATTGCAAACCGGTGGAAACGGCTAATTACATAAGTTTTAAATTGTAAGCTATTCATCTCGCAGTTTAGATCATGAAGGTTTCATGCAAGTCGCTAGACTGTTTGTTGGAAGACTTCAAATATTAATTAGGCTACAGAACTGTCTAGTTAATTTTATTTATTTTGTTTTATTGCAACAGAGTCTGGTTCTGGTTCGTTGTTTTATTTATTTGTGTTTTTTTAGAACTTAAGGAAGCAGATTCATTGGATGGACAAACTATTTCGTATCAGGTGTGTTACCTTCAACTATATGGATGTATTTGTGCAAATTTTGTGATTGCTCTTTTAAGACTGTTAAGGGATACGTTAGTCATCAGGTCTTACACAGACATGAAGCAAATGCTCAATATCCATGTTGTTTCCCAGCCTGCAAACTTAAGTTCACAAAATACAATGCTCTCAAAGCTCATGTTTATCGCCATCACAAAAGACAACAAACTTATTTGGATGATTCAGTGGCCACATTTGTTTGCAACAGTTCAAACTGTCAGCAGAAATGCCCAGACATAAACAAAGTCCTTTCTCATCTCAGGTCATATTTAGCAAAGGGAGAGGTGGTATGTTGTCCTTTTGAAAAATGTGACAAAATATTCAGTTTGTGATCAAGCTTTTACGGCCCATGTTTCACGAAAGCACAGGACTTAAACATTTGCAAAATTAAAAATTACCTTATCTGAACAATCTTCTTCCTCAGCATGTTTTGATGTAACTGAGGATGGAGGTGATGAAAATGAATTCCCAGATTCCCTGACTAAATCTAACACACAGTCATTGTACATGAAAAATCTTTGCCTGTTTTATATACAGCTGCAAGGCAAATACCTGGTGCCATCATCAACCATTCAGATGATTGTAGAGGAATTCAGTAGTTTAAATGATATCTGTCATCAGTACACAAAGAAAACGTTCACAGACATACTTGGGTCAAAAACAACCCTTTCACAGGTTGATATTTATTCTGTTGTGCAGGCTTTGCAGGGCCATGATTTGCATTCAGCTTGTAATGCGTTACTGTCCACAGAACACCAAAGAAGGCAGTATTACCAAAAAAACTTTCCCTACGTGCATCCACAGAGTATGTATCTTGGTCGTGATGAGAACAGAAAACTACGTCATGCACAATATATTCCATTGAAGAACACTTTAAAAACCATGTTGAAAGTTCTTTTCAGTTTCATCTCAAAAAATGGTTACTGACAACTCAGCATTGTCAACATTAGTATTGTATTCTTGACAAAATAGACTTTATTGTACAAATTGCTCTTGGCTATGTTGCCTTCTCCTGTTGCCATCTCTCTCTCTCTCTGTTTTTCTCTTTCTCACTCTCTTTCTCTTCCTTCCCTTATATTTTTATTTTGTCTAGATAATTTACTTATATTTTGTATTTTAGTAGCGCTTTTTACTGTGCATTTTTTTTAATTTTTTTTTTTATGATGTGTATACACAGAAAAATAGGGGTATCGTTTCTGTACCTAAAGGTACATATGCCACGAAAGTACCCTGTAAGGTACAGAAAATGATCCTTAAGGTGACAAATTTGAACCTTTGTTTTAATTTAAAGGTACAAAATTAGTTCTGACAGCAAAAGGTACACAATTGTACTTTTAACAAGCTTAAGGTACAGGCAAATTTTACAGCAAATCAGAGATCACAAAATCTTCATTTCAGAGAGATGTTTATTAAAGTAAAAAAGGCTACTGGTAAATTTCCATCCAATTGTGAATGTCTACAGACAAGTTTCATTAATAACTCAGCTGGGATTTCAGCTAGTCTTTATATTGCATTGATTTTATGCAAATTATAACTGGAGATATTTACAATATCATATCAGTGTAGGATGATGGATATCCAGGTCTATTCAAATACCAAGAATATGGCCTCTTTTACACACTGGTAAATTGCCTGTGAACAGGGCCTTTTCAAAAATACTGGTAAAATTTATTTTGTGTGAACAGCACATTTACCAAAAAAAATAAAATAAAAAAAAATAAAAATAAAGTCGTTGACTGTATTACTTTGTGGAAAGGGTTTATCACTCTCACGTCATTATTTTGAAAGAACATTGTTTCCATAGCAACCGGAGCTTTTAACGGCTGCTGAGATGACGCAATGACTTTACCAATCAGCCATTGGTTCTTCTATTTAGAAGGCGCGATATCTACTTGCCATTGCGTTGCACAGTGCATGTTCTTTCTTCCATGCGTGAAATGAGCGAAAATTTCGGTTAATTGTTCATCTTTGTCGAGTTTTTCCACGGATGAACCAGTTCAGAAAATAATTGAAGCTGGAATACAGATTAAAGAAGAAGAGGCAAGGAAATTCAGGGGTAAGTAACCGAATCTTGATTGTTGTGTTCATGGCATGTTACTGTTAGCTATTGATAACGTTTACAAGCATAACTTAAACTATCGTTAACTACACTAAGAACGTTATGGCTTGTTGCTAGTTGGGTTACACACAGTTATTTTAGAGTTATTTTGTTCATTTAGTCAAGTAAGTCGTGTAAAATGCCTCCACTTGCCATCGCCATTTAACGTTAGCCTATTTAGCTGCAGATTTAGGCAGTGCAACCCAATTTTCCCGCTTTGCGCCGTCTGCTGTGGAATATCGATATCTGCTCAAATTAAACAACATTTTTAAATTCAGCAACAAAATCTTACATGACCTGTCCCATAAATGTTGTTTCTTATGCTCAAACAGCGTTTAAAAATATTTTTTCAGGCTAGACCATCACGTCTTGCTCAGCGTTTTTATGCTGCCTTCACATGCTATTGGAGTTATGGTAAATATTAGTAACTGGTTAAATACTATTGGTCATGAACACACTCTCAAATTAAAAATTGAGTGCGACGAGCTCCGTTTGCTATAGAAACAGCGCGCATGACACTGTTTCTATAGCAACCTGAGGCCGAGGCTTCAGTGGCAGCTGCAGGGAATGGTTTTTATTTAGAAGTTTGGGCTTGTCTGCCTTATTGCGCGTTGCTCTTTCTCCCATTCATAAGTAATATAAGCGCACCGTCTTGGGCTTATCTTCGTTTAGCTAGTAGGCGTTCATAGAGTTAAGCTAAACTTTAATTTCCCACACATTTGGGCGCACTCAAGTCTGTCTGTGTTTTACAGTTATTCGTCTATAACTGTTGTAATTTTCCGTGTTTTCAGAAAATGACAGTGAATGGTTGGCTACCTGTTTGATGGTTCCTTCAAAAAGCAACTAAAACAGTTTGTACGCCAATACAAGGAGAGTGAAACCATTGTTGAAGTCTCTCAGTCTACGGCAGAACTCCAGCCTCATCCTTCCACTGGTCCAAGGTAAGGGCAGGATTATGACGGTGCCGTTTTGGTAAATGTTCAACAACATAAAATTGTATAAATTTTAATATTATAAGAATTTGTCTGCTCATTTGTATATGTGGGTTTTTTGTTTTTGTTTGCTTTTTTTGTTTTTTGAAAACAGTGAAAAAAATACTAGATATTGTCTGATTATTTCATAAAATTAATCTTAAATCTATACGTATGCATTTATTTATGCAATATATTGATGCTGTCCATTGTTCAATAGCCCATAATAAGGAAACACTGATGTAATAATGGGTGTTTTTTTTATTATGTAGCACTGCCCTACAATAAAGGCTATTTAAATAAGAATCCGTGTGAGCACTTTGGAGGTGGATTGTTTATTTTTATGCAATAGGGTCAACCCGCAATTGGTTACTGATGTAATTTTGTATTGCAGTGTTGAAGCAGCTCACAGGGGACAACCTGTTGTGACTGTCATTCCAACCTTTCCCAAAGATGTCCAGACAAGACTTGACATCAAGGAACCGTGTTACACAGTGCCAAAAGTATGCAACGAAATAAGAGCGCTGTATGAAATGATGGCAGAATACACCCTGTAAGTATAACCATTATTACCACCTTTGCTACTACAACTGTACTACTTAAGATCAATTCCCAATCTATGAAGACTGTTGGACAAAACCAAGAGATTGATTTAGAGTTTGTTTCTGCCTTTGTACTAGGTATCCAACTAATGCAGAGTTTATTCAAGTCAAGGCACTGATTGTGAAATACCCTTTCCTGAGAGATAAGGAGGGAAATGGCTATGTAAGTTGCACTGTTTTTAAGCCATTGATTAATCTCTGTCTACATAATTGCACAAGATATTCCAGCAGGTAAAGATAAAATAACAATATGCCAAATAGTCAAATGTGTTTTTTGTTTTTTTTACTAGCACACCTGGCACACGTCTCTAAAGTAGAAATTTAAAGGAGAATGGCACCACTTGTCAGCGACAGTGAAGTCAGAAAGCTGAAAGAAGTAAGCAGTCCGGATATACCAGTGCATCTGCAAGTTTGTGTCGAAAGCCAGCTAGTGTAGCATATGTAAGCCCACTGATATGCATAATTTTTTCAACTTTTAATCACTTTTACGTTTCATTTAGTGCAGGACAATGTAAGGCAGATATTACAGACATTTAAATATTTTTTGCATACACTTCACTCTTTCACTGACTGAACATTAGTTCTCACTGTTCTTGCAGTTCAGTGTATATATATATATATATTATTTTTTTTTTTTTATTTATTTTTTTTTTTTTTAAATTATCTAAAACACCTTGTTCAATGAGTGTGCAGACTTTTCACATATCTGTCTCTGTCATTATCTGTCAAAGTCTAAACATTATCTGTTTCTGTTGTTCTGACAAAGGAAACCTGTGTTGGGGAGAATTCAACGTCTGTCGAGGCCCATGTGAACGTTCTACAAAGTGAGTATCGGAAGACGCATCCAGACATCTCGACTGTCAAAGACCGCATGGCACGAACATTCTCCTGGAGACGTTGAGAAATCATGAATGGAATGTCTGTGGAGGATGTAGTCAAAAAGTACCCATACTTAAGAACACCTGATGGAGTGAGTATTGAAAACGCCTGAATGTTACAAGGAAGCAGAGTGAGTTTCACTAGCAAAGTGACTGTTTGGACAGATCAAGTACGTTCTTAACATTGATACCACATGGATGCTTTGCAGTGAGATCTTGTCCTTTGATTCACATTTTCATGCATATCGTGTTAGAGTAGACAGTGACTGGATTTTGCTGAAACCTGGAGATGAGTTGGACCACACATCGCTTGACACGTATACAGTTGATAATCTGTATGTTGGATTGAGGTTTTATATAAATGCTTGCAGGTTTTTGGCAAGGTCATATGAACAGGATGCTTAGTGTACAAGTATTAATAGAGAGACTTGTTGCCCCCCCTTTATACCTGTCATTACAGTCATACTTAAACCAAAAATGAAACTTGCCATTTACTCACCCTCATGTTGTTCAAAACCTACATGAATTCTTTCTTCAGTTGAACACAGAAGATACTTTGAAGAATGTTGGTAACCAGACAGTTGACGGTAGTCATTGACTTGCTTTTTTTTTTTCTAATATGGAAGTCAATGGCTACCATCAACTGTCTGGTTACCAACATTCTTCAAAATATCTTCTGTTCAACTGAAGAAAGAATTCATGTAGGTTTGGAACAACATGAGGGTGAGTAAATTACAGAATTTCAAGTTTTTGGGTGAACTGTGTTTAATGCAAGTCCTCTGTGCAGATTTTTGTCATATGTGGTTTAATGTCCAAAATACAAGTTGACATACTGATAATTAGCGATGGTTGGTCTAAAGAGGGACAAAAAAAAAAAAAAGGTCTGCAAAAGCTTGAGGATAGGATATGTTAATGCTTGTTTAGTATTTAAAACTGATTAATGAACTGCTCATTGGGCCCGATGCTTTCAGTTTTGTATGTACAAGGAATTGAAATGCATTGTACATGATCATTTGAAATATTTTTTTAACAGGTTTAATACAGAATATCCAGTATATGAATTACACTTGAGTTGCTAATGTTCTGTATTTTATACTGTTTATATATTTATATATTTCCCGTTGTGAAGGAGTTGAAACATTCTACATGTTAATTGAAATTTGTTAATGTTGGGTACAGAATATCCAGTATAAGAGTTATAAAACTGAATTGAGAATGTTCTGTGCTTTATACTTAGAATTGTTACTTTTGTGATTAAAAAATTTTAAAAAAAAAAAAAAAAAAAAAAAAAAAATGCACTGCCTCTGTTTTGTATTTAAAACTGGTAACAAAATGCTCACAAAGCCTAATGCTTCTGAAGGAATTGAGTCCCCCCCATGCAAGTGTCCTTTAAAAAAAAAAAATATTATTATTAATAATAATAATAATAATAGTAATAATAATATTATTTTTAGGACAAATCAGTTCGGCTGGATATTATTGAAAGGCTCTGGGAGAATACCAGGATGTAATTTTAAACCATAACCTAAAAGGTACATTTCTATCACTAGGGGTACAAAATTGTTCTTTTAGAGGTACAAACAAGAAGGTACAAAAATGTACCAGTGTTCAGAGGTACATTGCTGTACCCTGCTAGGGTACAGCTGGGGCGACAAAGCATTTGTACTCTTTTAGGTACATTCCTGTATCTTGATTTTTCTGTGTGTAATGATGTCTTTGTTTTAGGGTGACTTTTTAACATTCTGTCAAGGGTCTACAGATGAAAAATAGCCTTTTGGGCTAATTCTGGCACATTTACAGTTATGTTTATTAATGTGCATTGCCCCTGTTAACAAATAAACTACAGGTAGAGCACAAGGGTACTCTGTATAGGAAAGAGAACTTTATTTGCCTTAAATGTGAAGAGGAAAAAAAACATCTCTCCTCTCCTAGCAGTGATGGATGCATTTTTGCAGTTTGTTGCTAATTTGTTCCCAAACCCAACTACTTCAAAACTAGCCATAGAGGGTTTGAAAAGCCTAGGTGTGGAGACCATTGATGACCTACAGTTTCTGAAAGAACAGGATCTAGCTGGCTTCCTAAAACCAATTGAAGCAAGAAAACTAATTCCCCAAATCCCAAGTAAGTTTTCAAATCAATGGTCTGCATACAAATGTGTATAACATGCATTCACTTGAATTGACAAATAACACACCAGTCTTTTTCATTCTGTATTTTGTATTTCAAATTCTTTACATATTGCACAGTTTGTTGATGTTTCAACAGTATGGTATCAATGCGAGTTTTGTCGTTTATGCCATTTAGTTGTTGCTTCCACTCAGCAAAACCGTACAAATGATCCATCTGCTGAATACACCTCTGATGCATCAGGTTCAACTGGTCCTGGATGCTCCACTTCATCATCAAGCACTTCAACTGGAAGATGCGAGTAAAAATCTAATCTTAAACATTAAACTAGCAACAAAAAATTTGAAAGCAGGGCATGTAATTTGTCAATTCTGTTAATTCATGCTTAGAGCAGTGAGAGCGGTGTCACAGGTGCAGTTCGCAGAGCAGTATATAAGCACACTACCTGAGGACCGTGTAGCATGTAGCGTGCAACGTAACTGATGTGCTACACATAGTAATGATATTCAGTATGGGCCAATATGTATCAGAAGCAAGGAACGTCTACTGGAGAGAGGAGATGATGCAGCAGGTGAGTAAATGGTTGACAAAGTTTTGTTTTGACTCAGAAAACTGTATTAATGAAGAAAATTTCTCTTTTTGTAGTTGGTTTCAATTAGATAAATCACAGGTACGAACAATTGATAACAGTGAGAATCAAAACAGTTAACCAACTCTTCTGTCGTTTCTTATAGGACCAAGAATTCATCAGCTTGACGGCTTCAATTCAAGTTTCACACTCTTCACACAATGTAAAAAATAAAGAAAATTCTCAAAAAAAAAAATAAAATAATGTGTCTGTTTCTTTCACTTTGAGCAAAGTATTTTAATATAACCTTCAACAAAATACCACATTCAATAACCCAAATGTACAAAAGAAATATAGTTGGATATTCAATTTGACCCAAAACACAGAATGTGATTCAGAATTTCTTGCAACAAATCACTTTTCCTTTCAAACTCAACAGTATATTCAACAATATGAGTTGAAAATACATAAATCAATTAATTGATTCAGTCGATCAAACGAATCAGTTGACCAAAGTTCGTGAATCAAATGATTCCGTTCAAAGAGTTGTTGGACTCTTTCAATCAGTTCTAGTTCAAAAGATAAGTCCCTCCTTTTTGGAAGCAAAAATATCAAACGGATTCGACGAATAAAAGTCTTTTGTGTCCAAAAACAAGAAAAATTGGAATTCTCCTACCAGTTGATGATTTCTAAGCACAGTTCAAACTGGAAACAGGTCCGTGGGCAGCTCGCCATTGTGCACATTTAATCACGTCCAATACACAGAGGATTCCCCTCCAAAAGGATTAAATATGGCACAAAACAGGAAACTCTCGCAGGGGATCACGTAGAAAGAAACATATAGAAACAAAAAAAAAAAAAAAAACAGCCTTGCAAAAACACAAGGCAGAAACAACAATTAATATCCAATTCAAACATTTATCAACAAATATGTATACACTTCAAATAACACATTAACTCATCATTTCAACACTTATTGAACTCATTGATACTTAAAGGTCACACTTAATGAAATGTCATAAACTCGTTAGCACCTTCACACGAGTTAGTTTTAGCCCTCGTGCTATTACTACAGCTCACGCTGTACTCGCGCGGCCTATATAATCACTTCTCATATCAATTTGCTTATCAAGTCAGTGACTCTTTTCTCGCATAATATGATGATATTATTTAGAATCTGACTCACCAAGGCAATAACTTCACATATATTTAAACAAGCTCATTTGCAACACTCCGATTCTCCGTTGGATTGCATCAGCTTCTATTTCACAAATCCCTGCCTCGTCGTCTTCTCACCCCGGTGACAGCTTCATGTGGTCGCATCCAATTCAGAAATATAATCTTTTTGCTGTATTTAATCTCTTTTCTCTCTATATTAAAGCTTTCTCACGGAGGGTCTCTGAATATCGCTCTGTGCAGCTGCTCCGTCTGACTCGCTCTCTCTGCTCACGCTGACAATGCAGCAGCGCCGGCGCAGCCTGTGGGCGGGACTTACGAAAGTGCTGCTAACATTGGCTCTTAGGAGAGTCAGTCATTGAAATGAGAACAGTGATTGGACGGAACAGTTTTTCTTCTGGAACTTTCCTCCCTTTTTTCCTTTTCTTAGCTTTCTCCAACTTAGTTTTTAAATCATTTTTAATCTTTTAACTGGTAACCTGATTACCCAGGTTACACTCTCCCCGTTTTGAAGATATGCAGGTCCCGCTGCATCCTTTAGGCTGCGAAATCACCGCAGAGGGGTATCTACCATACATTTCCACTGAGGTATTCTTAAGAGAATCAGGTTCCTCCAATGATACAGTGAAGGCTGTACTAAGCCCTTGCAGTAATGATTGTACCACCAATGAAAGGGGATTGCCCAACTTAGGATACTGCAGCCTTTTTGGTGGCTCACAATGTCTCTGAGAACGTCGAGGGACATCTTCTAAACTCTGGCCAGTCTCCATTGGGCTGTCTTGGGAACTCTTCAAACTAACAGATTCATCCTGTATCATGCCATCATTCCTTTCATTCTCTCCATTGAGGGTCCCAGATGGGGGCTCATCAGACTCCTGGTCCTGCTGTTCATTCTGCACAGGTAAGTCACTTAACACATCAGTTCCTGTAGGATCTTTCAACTGCAATTTCTCCTTTTCAGGTTCATCACGCAGACTTCCATCTTCATCATCAGGTAGGTCAGGTAAGTTCCCTTGTGACTTCGCTGAGGTAGGATGCTTGACGTCTGTACTAATTGCAGTTCTCATTTCAGGAGATGCTTCTGCTGTCACTCCAGTTTTTTTTTTTTTTTTTAAAGATTTATTTTTGCCGTTTTTGCCTTTATTATGATAGGACAGTGATTAGACAGGAAGAGGGGGACGGGATCGGGAAAGGACCACGAGCCGGGACTCGAACTCGGGTCGCCCGAAGCGTATTGGCCCGTCCTTGCCCTCAGGTTGAACGGTATAGACTGGTAAGTCGCCAGCTTTCTTGATCACGATGTAAACTTCTTTCTCCCACTTATCTGCCAACTTATTCTTTCCTCTTAGTCTAACATTCTTCACCAGGACACGATCACCAACCTCAAGGAATGAAGCGACCACTCGCTCATCAAACCTTCGCTTATTGTGCACCGCTACTTTTGCAGCATTCTCTCTTGCTACCCTGTAGCTCTCCTCCAGTCGATCCTTCAAATTCCTCACATAACTCGAGTGAGTCTGGGATGACTCATCAGCAGGTAAACCGAAGGTGAGATTGATTGGTAGTCGGGGCTGCCTCCCGAACATTAACTCATATGGTGAGAAACCAGTAGAACCATTATGAGTACAATTGTACGCGTGGACTAACGGCTTCACAAAACTCTTCCAGCAGGTCTTTTCCTTATCATCCAGGGTCCCTAACATCTGAAGCAGCGCCCTGTTAAAGCGCTCCATGGGGTTGCCGTGAGGATGATAAGGTGTCGTTCTCACTTTACGAATTCCTGCTATGGCGCAAAGCTCTTTTATCAATTTTGACTCGAAGTCGGGCCCCTGATCACTGTGGAGTTTCTCCGGGAACCCGTAATGGACTAGAAAGTTATCCCACAGGCATTTGGCCATGGTTTCAGCCTTCTGGTTTCTGGTGGGTATCGCTACGGCATACCTGGTGAAATGATCGGTGATCACTAGAATATCTTTTGTATTACTCCGATCAGGTTCAAGCGACAGAAAGTCCATGCAGACTAGCTCGAGGGGACTGCTTGTCACTATATTCACCAGGGGTGCAGCTTGCTCAGGAGGGGTCTTCCGCCTCACACAGCGCTCGCAGGTCTTTATTTTCTCCTCCACAGTTGTCGCCATCTTTGGCCAGTAAAACCGGGACCTAACGAGGTCCAGGGTCCTCTCAATCCCTAGATGGCCAATGTCGTTGTGCAGGCTTGTTAACACTATCTCTCGGAGGTCCACGGGTAACGCCAACTGATACAGCACACTTCCTCGGTCTTGCTTCCTTCTGAATAACGCTCCATTCTTGAACTCAAATCTACTCCACTCTCTCAGCCATAAGGCTACTTCTACAGGTTCTACTTTCCCAACTGGTTTCTTTCTTAAATATCTCAAGATATTTAATAATTTCATTGAGTTCTGGATCAGCTCTTTGGTGTTCCTTCAGCCTCTCTTCAGACATTCGGGGAAGAACTGGAAGACCATGGTCGTCCTCTCGCTGGAACTCTTTGGGTATTGCACCAACGCCGAGGGACAGCGACTCAAACATGGTAGGTTGGAAGTATGACATGTTGGGATCTGCACAGCTCTGATACACTTGGTGCCTTTCACAGAGAGCTTTCACTGCTGCTGGCAGAATTGTTGGTTGATCTGATTCTGCTAAATGGTGAAGGGTGAATTGCTTGATTCTTTCACACTCTTTTTGAGAGACAAAGTCATCCAGAGGCCTGTCATGAGGACGCCTTGAGAGTGCATCTGCGTCTAGGTTCCGCTTGCCTGCACGATATTGGATCTTGAAATTAAATGTCGACAGGCTGGACAGCCACCTATAGCTGGTCGTGTCAAGCTTCGCAGATGTCAGAATATAGGTGAGCGGGTTGCTGTCTGTTATTACAGTGAACTCTCCTCCATACAAATAGTCACTGAATTTGGTCGTAACTGCCCACTTGAGCACGAGGGACTCTAGTTTGTGTGCTGGATACCTCATTTCACTTTTGGTTAAGCCTCTGCTGGCGAAGGCAATTACTCTCATTCTGCCCTCTTGTTCTTGATAAAGGGCAGCCCCAAGTCCAGTGGTGCTCGCATCCGTAGTTAGCACATAGGGAAGGCTGGGATCTGCAAATCTGAGGACTGGGGCTGAAGTCAACTTCTCTATGATAGTGTTGAAAGCCCTCTGGCATTCCTGAGTCCATCGATCCCCAAATTGCTCCTTAGGATCTCGGTACTGTGTACTTTTCTTTGGGTCTCGTCTCTGGTTTTTCTGCAGAGGGGGGTAACCAACAGTAAGGTTGTTGAGAGGTCTTGTTATCTTGGAAAAATCTTGGACGAACCTTCTGTAGTATCCAGCGAACCCGAGAAAAGACTTAAGCTCTTTAAGGTTTCTGGGCCTTGGCCAGGTCTTGAGGGCTTCAATTTTGGATGGATCCATTTCGACACCGTTTTCAGACACTATATGGCCCAGATATCGGACTGACCTTTGAAAGAACCTGCACTTTTTAGGGGGAAGCTTCAGTCCATAGTCTCTCAGCCGCTTCAGGACTTGCAAGAGTCTGGCTTCATGTTCTTCTAAGGTTTTAGAGAAGACAATAAGATCATCGATGAAGACTAGCACTTCTCTCCTGTTAAGATCGCCCATGCACTGCTCCATTAGTCTTTGAAATGTACTCGGTGCATTGGTGATCCCCTGCGGCATTCGGTTGAATTCCCAAAAGCCCAAAGGGCACATGAATGCTGTCTTCTGTTTGTCTGCCTCTTCCATCTCAATTTGATAGAAACCACTTGGAGCCAGTTAGAACAGAAAAGGCTTCCTCCAAATTTGGCAGAGCGTACGCATCCTTTATGGTTTGGGAATTCAACTTTTTGAAGTCGACACACAAGCGTACATCATTGTTATTTTTCCTCACGACTACAATCGGAGAAGCGAATGGGGACTCCGATTGTCTTATGACACCGGCATCGAGGAGCTCTTTGAGGTGCCTTCTTACTGCATCTACGTCTTGCGGATGGATAGGCCTAGCACACTGCTTGAAGGGTGTGTTGTCATTAAGATTGATACGGTGTTTCACCTTATCAGTGTGGCCGTAATCTAACTCGTGCGGTGCAAAAACATCTGGCATGGAGTTCACTAGATCTGTTATCCTCTCCTTCCATTCACATGACAAGGGAGAGTCACCGAAATCAGGAACAACCTTAACTTGTGAAGGATTCACAGCTTTGCACTCAGGGACACTCATGCAGTATCTTCCTTCAATCACATGCTGGACAGCATGTACTTCGGCCAGTACTGTTCTTGGAGGTATTATTAAATCAGTCTGCGTCTCATTCTTCAGCACTACTGGTATTTGGACATTGCGCTTCAGAGGTAAGGAGTGTAGACTACTAGCCACTAGCAGTCCGCCAGGCAAGGAAAATGATGTTGACGGTTCTACTGTCACCCAGGTCTCCGTCAGTGGCCCAATGATGTTGACACAGCCGTCGAGAACTACGGTGCTTCCGGCCGTTACAACTTCAGGCATGCCTGCCTTCACTTTTACTTGGCCCAAGATACTCGCACCAGGTAGTCGGCGTCTTGCTTCTAGAACTCTTATTACAGCTCGATACCCATGGTAATATGACTTAACTCGGGGCATGGTCGCTTGTGCATGATCAGCATACAGGACGTCCAAAGTGTTGGTGCCAATGAGGATTTGGGGTGCATATGTCAGATATGGGACCACTAGAGCCAATGTTGGAACTTCAGCTTCAATTCCTAGAAACACCTGAGGAAACTTCAGAGTTAATTCAACATATCCCAGGTAGGGAACAGCCTGTCCATTTGCCCCTTCAACTTCTAACAGGTGGTCAACGGTTGCATGGGATGCTGCGACAAGTGACTGTTGTAGAAAGACAGGGGAATTGTCATTACCTGAGATCCTGTGTCCAACAAGCAGTTCACTTGCTTCCCTTCGACTGTGATTTGTGCAGTGCATTTCATTCCTACCAGTCCAGCTGGTAACTTCAAGGAGTTTCTGATGTCAGCTTGCTTGTCAAACACTCGTCGATGCTTAGGGCATTGTTTGTTTTTCTCAGTCCCGGTCAGCCCTGCGACAGAGACTGCCTTTAATTTAAAGACTCTGTGGCAAATCCATGTTGGAGATCCCACTCAGCCTGCCTTTCTCTCAGCTTCCTTCTCTTTTCTTCAACTCTAGATGGATTTGGGAGACTTTCGCAGTTGATGGCTAGGTGGCCGTCATCCCCACAGCGGAAGCAATACCATGGCCGAGGCCGATTGGTTCTAATCTCAGTGTGCTTTGGTCTCCCATTTCTGTCTCTGCTGTTTTCCCTGGCACCAGGTTTACTCAGGTTCTCTCTCTGACTAAGGAATCTTTCAGACTGGTTTCTCTGCGCTCCAGAAGCAGTAACTTGGACTTTAAGCCCCACTATCTGTTCTTTCAGTTCCTGAAGATCACTTGTCCCTGCTTGCTCTCTCACTTCCTGGTTAGTAGCTGTTTTAATGGCTGCAACTTGGCTTTGGAGAGCTGCAATCTCTTTCTTCAGAATGCCTACTTCAGACATCTCAGGGCACTGAGTTTTAATTTTCTGCTTAGAGGCTTTCTGCTTGGGAGTGGCAGGGGCTAGAGAATTGTTAACATCCTCCTCTACTGCGTTACAAGAATAAGCAGACTGTTGTTGGGCTGCAGTTCGCAGTTTGAGTGGGGTTGGTGGGTGTTTACTTACACCAAGATGCTTTCTCATTCTTTCCTCCTTTGATGTTTGCTTTTCTTCAGCTGTACGGATAAGTACTGCTAATTCAGCAAAAGCAGGTGCGTCTGATTTTCTCTTTTCGAGCTGCAAGTCGGCAATCAGGGTATTGTCCCAGCAGCCACGGCAGAACTGTTTTAGCAGACATCGGTCTCGTTCATTTTCAGCACTCAGGACGACGTGCAATCTGTGGAGGTAGACGGATGACTTTTCGCCAGGATTCTGAAGGGTGCTTATGAATTTGGCTAATAATTCGTCTCCGTCTTCTACTGAACCATAGACAGACTCCAGCAGCTTAAGGCACTCTGACGAGGGGGCAAGTGGGTTCACATGCTTGATAATGTCTGAGGCCGGTGGTAACAGGCTATCTATAATTTTGCGTGCCTTGTATGACTCAGGAGGGGATGGATCACTTAGCAGGTAATCAACACTTGCCCGCCAGGTGTCGAAGTCAGGCTCATTGCTTGGGCGGGGGCTCCTTCCAGAGAAAGCTTTTAGGCGAAATGGGGTGTTGTGCGGGGACACAGGATCACTCGTCCTCACAATATGTTCCATCACTACCCTCTGGATGCCTGGGGGGTGCATAGCAGACATGGGAAATTTCACAGATATTGTCTCAACAGAGTCAGCATCAGCATCATTCGAACAGTGAGGCGACACTGCGCCTATGTTTGCTTTGACTGGGTTCTCAGGCTCTATTCTCAGGACAGAGGGTGACTTGAATCCCTCAGACCGCGAGGGAGTGCTAGTCACACTTGTCAAGGGGTTTGTCTCTAGAGGGCATTGCTCTTGCCCAGGTTCTGCTCTAGGTGGCGCATCAGCTAGAGTTTTCACTCCACCAACCTTCATCAACTCTCGTTGGAGAGCATCTTGTAGGGTTTCTCCATTGGCGCTTGCTATTGCTTGTAGTTTTTCCAAGCACTCAGCGGTGGCGCTACTAGTGGTGGGGGTGTAAACCATACCCAGGGCACACACACGGAACACTGTGTCCGCATCAGTGGGGCTCACTAAGGTTAGAGGCAGCTGGGGCTCAAGATTGCACATGGCTGAACTGTGCGTGAACTCTACTACTGCATTACGATGAAACTCAGATTGTGGATCATCAATTAGTAGACTGCATCGTATAGAGCCAAATCTCGAAAGGTATGTTTCTAGAACTTGATCTAATTCAGTCAGTGTTATTCCACTAACGATGACTGCATTTTGCACGTTGACACTTTCTCTTTCTACAACATCCATTTCTGTGAGATTCACTATACGTCTAGCTCAGTGGTTATTCACCTCAATTACTGCTGCATCCTCTCTCCTGGCTGGCTCGACAAGCTTGTAGCATGTAGCGTGCAACGTAACTGATGTGCTACACCTAGTAATGATATTCAGTATGGGCCAATATGTTTCAGAAGCAAGGAACGTCTACTGGAGAGAGGAGATGATGCAGCAGGTGAGTCAATGGTTGACAAAGTTTTGTTTTGATTCAGAAAATTGTATTAATGAAGAAAATTTCTCTTTTTGTAGTTGGTTTCAATTAGATAAATCACAGGTACGAACAATTGATTGATAACAGTGAGAATCAAAACAGTTAACCAACTCTTCTGTCGTTTCTTATAGGACCAAGAATTCAACAGCTTGACGGCTTCAATTCAATTTGATGAAGTTTCACACTCTTCACACAATGTAAAAAATAAATTCTCAAAAAAAAAAATTTCTGAGAATTTTCTTTATTTTTTACATTGTGTGAAGAGTGTGAAACTTCATCAAATTGAAGTTTCACACTTTGAGCAAAGTATTTTACAATAATATAACCTTCAACAAAATACCACATTCAATAACCCAAATGTACAAAAGAAATATAGTTGGATATTCAATTTGACCCAAAACCCAGAATGTGATTCAGAATTTCTTGCAACAAATCACTTTTCCTTTCAAACTCAACAGTATATTCAACAATATGAGTTGAAAATGCATAAATCAATTAATTGATTCAGTCGATCAAACGAATCAGTTGACCAAAGTTCGTGAATCAAATGATTCAGTTCAAAGAGTTGTTGAACTCTTTCAATCAGTTCTAGTTCAAAAGATAAGTCCCTCCATTTTGGAAGCAAAAATATCAAACGGATTCGACGAATAAAAGTCTTTTGTGTCCAAAAACAAGAAAAATTGGAATTCTCCTACCAGTTGATGATTTCTAAGCACAGTTCAAACTGGAAACAGGTCCGTGGGCAGCTCACCATTGTGTACATTTAATCGCGTCCAATACACAGACGATTCCCCTCCAAAAGGATTAAATATGGCACAAAACAGGAAACTCTCGCAGGAGATCACGTAGAAAGAAACATATAGAAACAAAAAAACCCAGCCTTGCAAAAACATAAGGCAGAAACAACAATTAATATCCAATTCAAACATTTATCAACAAATATCATGTATACACTTCAAATAACACATTAACTCATAATTTCAACACTTATTGAACTCATTGACACCTAAACGTCAAACTTTATGACGTTTCATTAACTCGTTAGCACCTTCACACATGAGTTAGCTTTAGCCCTCTTGCTATTACTACAGCTCACGCTGTACTCGCGTGGCCTATATAATCACTTGTTATATCAATTTGCTTATCAAGTTAGTGACTCTTTTCTCGCATAATATAATGATATTATTTAGAATGTGACTCACCAAGGCAATAACTTCACATATATTCAAACAAGCTCATTTGCAACACTCCAATACTCCGATTCTCCGTTGGATTGAATCAGCTTCTATTTCACAAATCCCTGCCTCGTCGTCTTCTCACCCCGGTGACAGCTTCATGTGGTCGCATCCATTCAGAAATATAATCTTAATATAAAATTAAGGTTATTGTTACTATTATTGTTGTTTTTGTTTTGTTTTTTTTAAAGGTGCATCTTCAGGATAAATCCTCATAAAGGTAGCAAGGTGGAAAAGAGAGAATAACGCGAGTGTACTCTGTCAACCCAAAAGTATTGAGTCTCACATCAAAAATTGCTGCATTTGACTTGGGAGACTAACAGGTATAGTATTTTAATTTGAGCAGGGAGCTCTATGCTGTCTTGTATACATAGCAGTGGCTTTATTGTCTGTGTTTATCATTTATCACTGATAAAGTACACCAATGTTTTATGAGTAACTAAAATAAGTGTGTGGCCTCAATTGAGATAATTTTGTAAATGCTCATTTATGTTTCTGCTCTTCTTTTGGTTTGTGTTTTAATTATAACTGTTTGTGTCCCTGTAGATGCAGCCATTCAGAAACGTGACATTCTTCTCAACAGTACAGGACAAACTTTTTGTACTGTAACGCATGCCTATGTTCCTTCAAAATATGTTTTATTTCCCAAGGACTTGTTCTGTATTATTAGTATCCAGGCCCAACAGGTTTTTTTTTTTTTTTTTTAAATGTAGCTACACATTTGTGTCTTGAAGCATGGCTTTTGCTGGAAATGTTATTTATTTCCATGGTTTTATTTTAAAAGCTTGCTATAGTTATAAACCGCTTGTTGACTTGTTTACAGCAACACTGTGTCTATCATAATTTAATAAGTTTAGTCTTTTGTACTTCTATATTTTATTGTTTTGTATAATTTTATATTTTATGACGTTGTTCACTGCACAATGGTGGATATGTAGCAGTAAATGGACAAAAATGAATACGAGTAGTTATGCCTCCTAGATTGTAAATGCAATGGAATTTACATTGTTTTGATGTTAAGATAAATACTTGACCTGATGTGAAGTGCCCTTGACAATGAAATGTGATTAAGAATACAAAAGCTGTTTTCTGTTTTGGTGTATTATGTAAAGGTGCAATAAAATGTCAGTTTCAAAGCATTTTTATTTGAGTTATTACTATTTTTAGTATTATTTACATGCTGTTAAAGAGCACATAGAGCATATCCCTGTATTTTGTGGAAAGAAATACATTTAAGTGTTAAATTAGTTTATGCCCTTAAAATATCTAGGGCTAAAATATTTGTGGCACTGCACACTCTATATTAGTGTTTAAAACTACTGTCAGGGTTTACCGAATACACGATGAAAAGGCATGGACAATGATCTTTACAGCTTGACCTCACTTTAAATGAATTTGTAGGATTTTCCCTTTATAAGCTTAAATACCCGTGAGGACCTTTATTTACATTTTTAAATATTTCCTTCATTTTAATTAAAAAAACTAATGTCTTTTCAATTTGATATGTGATGGGAAAAGCGAGGAGAATGAGTTCGGCATAAGGCAGATTTGAACTCGGGTCGTTTGTAGTAAAGGCTGACATCTATTGTTTCACACCCTACACCTATGCCAGCTGAGACTTTAGGTAGTTTGTTGTATTTTTTTAGTGTTGTCTATGCTAAACAGACATTGGTGGGTGGAGCTAGTGTAAATGGCCTCTGCCAACAAGGTGTTATGTGAAATATGTGCAATAACGATTGCAGAAAAAAATAACATGATGTACAGAAATCAATTTCAATTATACATTGATTTTATTTTATTGACAGATCTAATTTTTTATCATGTGTACGGCTGTTGAGCTTCAATGGGCTGGTGGCTAAATCCTCGTCGAAAAAGTTGGAGGTTCTTAGTTTGAATCCGACCTCGTATATATGTTTTTGTTTTTTTTTGTTTTTTTTTAATCTCATAAAAACCAAAGACGTTAATCCATGATTGTTTATCAAGAATACGAACACATTTGTGTGCATTTTATTTTGTGATTTCACCACAACAAATTCAGGGTCTCTGCAATAGCGTTAAGCGCTCCTCTGCGTGAACTGTGAAGACTGTGCACGCCACAAGGGAACACTGACTGTTGCCTTCAGTCACTGATAACGGCAGCAACGAGCACTCAGTATGTTTTCAGAAACAACACATTCCAGCGCCCGATCGCCTCTTTAACAAACGAATGATATGAATGCTCTGCTCTGCTACCTAAAATCGTTATTGGGTACATCCGTGCAGTGAGGTGTTTGAAAACGTGGTGGGGACGTACTCACCCATGCCACCACAAATTACGCGTTTTCCAGTAACACATATTATAATCAGTTAAATAGCTGACAAAATGTAGACTACATTTGGTGTCAATGTACGCGTTTTTATGGAAGTTCACAGTTCTGATCAAAATGTGATATATGTGATATGTTAAATTCTACAGTTTTTTCTCTGTAGAAAAATATTTTCCCCAACTCTGAAAAAACATTATTTATGAACGTTTTTTTAAGGACATGTAAGGTTAATACATAACAATTAGTTTTAATTAGAGGAAAATGCCATTTTTTTTCCAGTTATACATATAATCAGTTGAACAACATTTAAAATGTACATTTGGTGTCAATGTATGCATTTTTATGGAATTTCCCTGTTCCTATCAAAATGTGATATTACTGTTAAATTCTACTGTTTTTTCTCTGTAAAAACGAGAAAAAGATATAGTTTTAACGACATATCTCGTTATTACGCGAAAAGATGTCGTTTTAACGACATAATTGAGTGGAAAAAATATTATGTATGTAGCAGCAATGCGCCACCGTACTTACTTGAGTAAAGTTGCTCAAGAGAATCCTTGGAAAATAAGCAGTGACGGGGTGAAAGCTTTACGTATCATACTTTTATTCTGAAACAATCCTAATTTCATTCTGCTTCATAATATCAATGCATATTTTATACATCTCATTATTCATAATGCATATATGATAGTGTTTCATTTAGGTGAAAACATCTGCAAACATGAAAAATAAAGAGTTCTGTTTGTACACAGCGAAAGGACGCACTCCCGTTACAGTGTTTTCTTGTCTGGAAACTCATTTGATCTGGACAATCTTTGCATTGGGTGCCTGTTTCTACACTCTTTGTCACATACATGTTATTCATTTGACCATTTCTCACTTAACTATAAACATTTTTTTGACGAGTCATGTGTTTAAGTCTCTGCATTTTGTTGTACCTCATTGCTGCATATTTGGGCACAGCTCTCATGCCATTTATACTGGAAGACTTATGAATGCCAGACTCCTCCTAGTCCACAATCCACCCACCCTGTCCAGGTCAACTTCCTGAAAACCTCTACAGGGACAACAAACTTGCCTTCTTTGTGCTTTTGACTGGACAGGGCTGGTGTCAGGGTCACACTTCTAAGACTAGGGCTTCCTGAGTTGCTTGTTATATTTTGAGCTAAATATACTTAAGTTTGCTTGGGTGAAAGGAAATTTTTTGAATAATTCACAGAAAATTGCCTATTTTTCATCTAAAGCTTAGCTGTACATCGTTATAAAGATTGTCCCACTCCTGCTGAAACCAAGCTGCAGTTTAGAGGTGTTGAGCAGTGCCACGCGCACACACACAAACATACACACATACAGTGTACTTGTGCTGGACATATGTGCGTCAAAGCGGGCAAGATTTTTTAAGAAAGTGTTGCATGGATATTATCTCTTTCCAAAATGAACAGGTCAAAAAAAAAAAAAAAAAAGCCGAAACGCTTGCTCAAATCTGCATAATATCCACAAACAGAATCAATAGCAATGACATTAAGCAAAAAGAGAAAGGTTTCCATTTTTCTTGACGACAATAAAGCATGTAAAGGTGATAGAGCATTCACATGAAAAAGAACACATGAAAATGTTTTAAAGCTCATTTCTCACACCATAAACCCCAAACAAAGAATATTACTATTGTTGTGAATCAAATGAACTTGGAACTTTTTTTTGCATAAAATGTGAGTTCAACTCCTGATTGGAACGGTAACATTAATTTTTTTTTTTTCCTCTCTGTGTTCTTCTAGAAGTTTTCTCAGGCAAGAGTTCAGTTTGTCATCTTGTAGCGTGTGGTACTATTCCCGTGGTTGGAGGCGCGAGGGTGAGGGGAAGGGGCTACTCTGCCGCAGCAGCCTCCTGTGTTTGGGCCCTGCTATGTGGAGTCCTGGTTGACCACTTTTCCTCCGTTCATCGTTGGGGTTCCTGAGCTTTTCCTGGAGCGTTGCTTCTCTTCAATCTCATGCAGTGAAGGCTCTCTGTACATGCAAACTGCAATATGCAAACATATCAAGAGATTAATACTCATTACTTTCGACTGCAATCATTAAGAGTAATTAGATTTATGATTGAAACTATACTTTATAGCTTTGCATTGTACATTTTGATTTTTATTTAGAAAATGAAAAATGCACGAATGTTAAATGTTATTCTGTCTGGTTGCAGGTTTGATCGGTCTCTCTTCCTGCATGTGTTTTTTGTTTTGTTTTTCTTTTGCACATGCCGGTCGCACGCAGCTGTTTGGGCTTTGTAATCAATGCGGCCGTGTATGCGCTTACAGCTGTTTCTCATTCTTTTTTAATTTGTGTTCCTATTTCTACCTCTCAGTTTTTCTCTTTCATTGCCAGTGTGTTTTGTCTATTTGACTACACATTTATTTCAGTTGTCTCGTTTTTTGTTTTTTTGTTTTTTTGTTTGTCCAGGCCGGCTTTCTTATGCCAGTGATTCCTGCTACCTCTGGCTAGTGTAGCGAATTAACTCAAAGGGGAAATATTTTTATATATAATTATATAATTATTCATAACTCATTATGATTATTAATTATGATTAATTATGAATAGGTAAATCAGTTAATCAGATTAACTGGCTGTAGCTACATTAAGATTAATATTACAATCAATTAACCTGTTCGTCCAGTGAACACTCAGTGTTGATTGTTTATTAATTCTAAGAAATGTTCATTTCCAGGTTATGGAAAAACAACATTCGTATTGTACAGTACTACTCAGAGCATGTAGTCAGGATCTAAATCACTTAAGAGGCAATTTATTAGCAGACGGAGTCAGAACCAAACATGTATTGTGCACAATCTTTATTAACTAACTCACAAACACATAACTAAACTAACAAACACATAACATACACGCAGGTCACACACATACGTAGGTAAGAATGAGCAATGATAGAGTTGAACCAGGAATGGAGCTATAGGAAAAAGTCAAAGACAATCTGGAACAGAATCATCAGTTCCCTCAGTAATAAAACACCTTTGCTGACAAAGGTAAGTTTTACAAATCAATACTAAATCGCTGTTTAGTGTTCAAATGTACGATACTTGCAAGATGCCTTTAGGCTGAGGAGCATCGGATCTGCAGGCTGGGTTGTAATCTTGATGGTTCGGTCCGAAGTTGTTGCCAGTATCTTCTGCGTTAGATGAAGTACTATGAAACAACTTATAGATGAGCACATGGCTGGGTTGTAGGCCGAGGCCTGCAGGCCTAGGCCTACAGGCCTGCAGCAAGAAGGGGGTCTCTTCAGTCGTCCAAGAAGCAAGGAAAGAGAGGGAGTGGCATTGTTCACTGGCTTTTAACCTCTGGTCAAAGTCACACCTCTTAGTTGTTGACCGGAGCAATGAAGATTTCGGGCGACAACACGCCCCCTGTCAGGGCTTTTACGAACGAGCCAGATCAACTGGCTGAGTTTTTTGAAGAAGAACTATTAAAGATTCTTGTAATACTGATGTGTTGCACAGGTATGGACATACTGCATACACAAGCATTTAAATCTTCTCGATACGAACCCATAGACACTAAACATGGCATAATTTAAGTTACCTTAAATGTATCATAAAACATGTGAATACAATGAGTGCAATACAACAACAGTAATAATGGATACCATTTCCTGGGGATGTGCATGTTCATTTATAGAACAGTCTGTCTATACATTAATGCAGGAGAGTCTGTGTTATGTGGGGATAATGCAGGAAAGATGCACGTTTCCTGTGTCCCTTCTTTGCTCTCAATGTGGCAACCACATTCTTTAGCGCAATAAAACTTGTAACTAAGAACTTCACGGGGAATGGGGGACAGACCCCAGAGTGAGCTTTAACCAATTATGGGTTAACTATAACAAATAATTGTGTCTGATTTGTCTCAGTCGTTACACTAGTGATTTACTCCGATGGATTACTTTGTCTTTATTGTGGTGGTCAAGGTCATATTGCTAAATTTCATATTGTCCAGCAAAAGATCGCGCCGGTCACTAAACAAGAGAGTCTTGGCGGGTGGCACTTCTATCTCTCCTCTGATTGGCTCACATACTATTATTCCAGCAACAGTTTTACAGAATGGTTCTGTTATCAGGTGTTCGGCACTTGTTGATTTGGTAGCAGATGGGAATTTTATGGATTCGACCTGGGCTCATGATCAGGGTCTTCTTGTATTTGTCATTCCGTCTCCACTCATAGCTCATTCACTTAACGGACACGATTTAATGACTCTCACCCATATTACCGGTCCGGTGAGTGTTGTCATCTCTGGTAACCGCAGAGAGGAGCTAGAGTTTTATTTATTTAATTCTTCTGTACCCATTGTGCTGGGTCATCCATGGTTTTCTCTTCATAATCCGCATATAAATTGGGCAGACAATATTATTTTATCTTGGAGTTCCCGTTGTCATTCTGTTTGTCTTGGCTCTGCTCCATCTTCTGTTTCTTTTTCTTCTGTGTTGCAGGAGGAGGAACTGGATCTATCTTAAGTTCCTGATATTTACCATGATCTGTGGGCGATCTTTAGTCGGTCCCGAGCTGCTTCTTTTCCTCCTCATCGACCATATGATTGTGCTATCGATCTCCTCCCGGGCACTTCTCCGCCTCACGGACATATCTTCTCTTTGTCTGCACCTGACCGTGAGGCTATGGAAAAGTATCTGTCTGAATCTCTGGCAGCAGGTCTGATTTGTCCCTCTTCTTCTCCGGAAGGTGCAGGGTTCTTTATCGTGAAGAAGAAGGATGGCTCTTTGCGCCCTTGTATTGACTATCGGGGGCTGAATGACATCACTGTTAAGAACAGGTACCCCCTGCCTTTGATGTCTGTGGCCTTCGAGGTCTTGAGGGGCGCAAAGTTTTTCACGAAATTGGACCCACGCAATGCTTATCATCTTGTCCGGATGAGGGGGACAAATGGAAAACGGCTTTTAATACACCTATGGGGCACTTTGAATAATTGGTTGTACTGTTTGGATATGATCAATGATTTTGTGTTTGTGTACCTTGATGATATCTTAATCTTTTCTCATTCTTTTAAGGGACACATTCAGCACGTCAGGCGGGTGCTTCAGCGGCTGCTAGAGAATTCATCGTTCGTGAAGGTGGAGAAGTGTATTTTTCATGCCCAGTTGGTTTCGTTCCTGGGGTCTGTCATCTCGGCGGAGGGGATTCGCATGGAACCTGCGAAGGTGACATCTGTTTTCTGATTGACCGGTGCCTGGCTCTAGAAAGGCGTTACAACAATTTCTTGGTTTTGCTAATTTTTATAGATGCTTTATCAGGAATTTTGGCCACGTAGCGGCACCTCTGACAGCATTAACCTCAATCCAAGATTAAATTCTGCTGGTCGAGTGCGGCTCAAGCAGCTTTTGATGAAGTTCAGATTTACTTCTGCTCCAATTCTGATTTTGCCTGATTCTAACAGACAATTTGTGGTGGAGGTGGATGCTTCAGAGGAAGGGTTCAGAGCAGTTCTCTCCCAAAGATCCCCTCAGGATAATAAATGACATCCTTGTGCTTATTTTTCCCATTGCCTTTCTCCCTCGGAGCGAAATTATGACATCGGCAACAGAGAGGGGGAGTGGCGTCATTGGCTGGAGAGGATGACTATTCCATTTCTGGTGTGGACTGACCACAAAAATCTTGAGTACACTGAGTCTGCTAAATGTTTAAATGCAAGACAGGCTTGCTGCGCTTTATTCTTTGGACGTTTTAATTTTGTATTGTCTTATAGACCAGGTTCAAAGAACGGCAAACCTGATGCTTTATCTCAACAGTTCGTCACCCCCGGCGACATGCCCCCTCCTGATACGATTTTATCTTCAGATCATTTGTTGGGGACTGTTGTCTTGGGTGTCAAGAGACAAGTTAAACAGGCTTTGGCCCAAGTTAAGACTCCTTTGGGTTGCCCAGCAGGTCGGTTATTTGTGTCTGAATCAGTCCGCACCGCTGTCTTGCGGTGGGGCCACTCCTCCTAATTCACGTGTCATCCGGGTGTGAGGAAGAAGCTGGCAGCCATCCGTCAGTGTTTTTGGTGGCCTGCTATGATTGAGGAGGTCCGTCGGTTTGTGGGTGCGTCCGAGGTTTGTGCTCAAAATAAAACATCTAATCAACCTCCCGTTGGTCTGCTTCATCCTCGTCCCATCCCTTCCCAAACTTGGTTGCATATTGCCCTGGATTTCGTTACTGGTCTTCCTCCCTCCAGTGGCAATACTGTGATCCTTACCGTGGTGGATCGCTTTTCTAAAGCGGTTCATTTCATTCCCCTTTCTAAACTGCCTTCTGCTAGGGAGATGGCCCGGGTGGTCATTGACCACGTCTTTTGGATTCATGGTCTTCCAGAGGACATGGTCTCTGACAGGGGGCCCCAGTTGACCTCTCAGTTTTGGAGGGAATTCTGTCGACAGCTGGGTGCTTCTGCCAGTCTGTCTTCAGGATTCCATCCACAGACCAACAGCCAGACCGAGCGCGCTAACCAGGATCTCGAGCAGATACTCTGATGTCTAGCTTCCCATAACCCCTCCTCCTGGAGTCAGCAGCTAACCTGGGCTGAATATGCCGGTGTCTTCAACTGGGCTTTCCCCGTTCATGTGTTGTCTTGGTTATCAGCCCCCTTTGTTTTCGTCCCAGGCTATCGAATCTGCTGTTCCCTCGGTTCAGACATTTATCCAGCGTTGTCGCCGTACCTGGAGGAGGGCCAGGGAAGCGCTTGTTCGGTCTGAAAGACGCACTAAAAGAGCGGCTGACCGCCGTTGAACTGTGGCTCCGAGATATGTTTGTGGGCAAAGGGTATGGCTCTCTACGAGAGATTTGCCGCTTAAGGTTCCATCGCGTAAGCTGGCTCCTAGATTTATTGGGCCATACCCAATTGTCAAGGTCATCAGTCCGGTGGTGGTGCAGCTTCGTTTGCCTAACTCTTTTCATCGTGTTCACCCTGTTTTTCATGTTTCTCATATTAAACCTGTTTTGCGTTCTTCCTATTCTCCTCCTGTTTCTGCTCCTGTTCCCCCTCCTCCTCGAAGGCGCTTCTGCCTTCATCGTCAGACGGATTCTTGATTCCAGATGCCGTGGACGGGGTTTTCAATATCTAGTGGACTGGGAGGGATATGGTCCGGAGGAAAGATCTTGGGTCCCGGCTCGGGACATACTGGACATTCTGTCTCTCTTCCTGCATGTGTTTTTTGTTTGTTTTTCTTTTGCATGTGTCGGTCGCACGCAGCTGATTGGGCTTTGTAATCAATGCGGCTGTGCACGCGCTTACAGCTGTTTCTCATTCTTTTTTGATTTGTGTTCCTATTTTTACCTCTCAGTTTTTCTCTTTCATTGCCAGTGTGTTTTGTCTATTTGACTTCACGTTTATTTCAGTTGTCTCATTTTTTTGTTTTTTGTTTTTTTATGTTTGTCCAGCCCGGCTTTCTTATGCCAGTGATTCCTGCTACCTCTGGCTAGTGATTTGCTCCGATGGATTACTTCTATCTATTCCTGTCTGCGCTTTAACAAGTGTCAAGTGATCGTCTGTCGGGTTCTGAACCTCTGCCTGTTCTTGTGGACTTTGTAAACTGGCCGCCAGCTCAGATTTGGATTTTTCCCTGTTCCTGTCTGTGTGAGCTGTCTTACCTGAGGGACGTGCTCATCTGTTTGCCTCCTGACCTCTTCTTTGTGATCTAGTCACCCGTATGGACTTTGAGCTTTTGCTGGGACACTGATTGACTGTTATTACTCAATAAATTTTGAGTCGCATTTCTGCATTTTTGTCTTTTTCCTTGAGATCCCTGACATTGTCAACATGAAATCAAAGTTGACCATATTTGCTTGCTTTATATATGCTGTTGGTATTGTTGTGTGCGATTCATCAGTGCATGTTATTTCAAATAAAAAATGGTTTGTCTTGTTGTGTAACTTGAAGTGATTTTTCTTTCTGGCATTTTTTTATAGTCCTCTAATTTTTCTGCCAATTGTGTCGAACCATCTGGTTCCATTCTGATATATAACACCCACTTTTCACAATGTAGAAAATTCCCTGATGAATACATAAGCCATACTTACTCCCAAGGTGTCAAAAACTGAAACAAGGTCAAGCGCCTTTAGCAACTATTATTATGCTAAAAGTTCGTCAATACAGGCATCACTATATTGACAAACTAGTAACTCCATTGCTTTCAATGACAAACCTTTGGCATCAATACACAGACACAGAATTTACAAATATTACAAAAAAAGATTGCTTTGTGAGAGGAACAGACCCAAAAATGATCATTTAGATTTACATTTATTCATTTAGCAGATGCTTTTATCCAAAGTGACTTCCAGTTGAGAAATACAACAAGAAGGCATCTTAAGAAGCCAATAAACATGAGAAATGCCAGTAATGCAAAGTTTCAGTCATCGTTCAAGGTAGTACAAGCTAGAACAGGGTCAACCGTCTTCATCCGCTGTAACACTCAAAACACAACATATTCACAAATTGCCACCTGAAGAAGCGTTATGTCAGCTTTAATTGTGAAACCATTGGCTCTCGTGTGTCTTTTGTCTTGTTTTTACTCTGTTCCTTACATAAAGATATCATATGGCTTCAGAAAACTCTTGGCTTCAGAATGCAACATGAGTTGTTTGTGAATTATATACTGTTTTTTAGTCCATTTTTGCAGTAATACCTGTGACTGTACTTGTATCTGCCTATTACATGTTTTATATTGTTGAGAAATAGTTAGGTAGGGTAAGGGTGTGGTTAGATGCTCAAAAAAAAAAAACAAAAAAAAAAAAACAATTATGAAAGTATAAATATATATCAAAATCATTTCTACTTTTACAAGTGCATGCAAAGAACTAAATGCATTTTGATCCGACGCAAATGAAATCAGTAGCCATCAGGAATGGAGTTCATAGTTCGTCAATATAGTGATGCCTAGGGGTACCTTTAGCATCTTTATAGTACTTTTTTTCAGTTTTTGAAACCTTGGGAGTGATAATTTATTAAAACCAAGTCTTGGTTATACAAGACTTGGTACAATATGTATACAATATGCATACAGTATATAATGTATCTTATTGGATTATTTTTTTATTTGGTCACTTTTTAATATTTCTTTTTTTCCTGAATTATATGAAAGGGTTCTTGAATGCTGGAAACACACTTTTGCAAAAACACTACCTTCAATGGGTCTTGGTACAAAGTGTGAGGAGGGCTTAGTTTTCTTTACTCGATTCCCTTTCATGACCTGACCCTCCTTGGTGAGGCCCAGGAACCAGGCTCGACCCGACTCCTGTTGACGGTACATGGTGGATGAGTAGATAACGTAGTAGTTTTCAAACACAGACTCCTTGAATTTACACTCAGGTGTGAACATCTCCTGGGGATGAAAACAAAAACAACAACACGTGAATGAACTCATCCCTTGATGGGTAGGTAAAGGAGAAAAAGAGAGGTCAAACAGTCCTGTCGGGGAGTCCCCAGGGAGGCTGCAGGTGTTGTAATGTGGCTTGAAGGACTATGAAAAGTGTGTGTTTGTGTGCAAGTGCCTTTATATGTGTGTATAAAAAATCTGTGAGGGTTAGAGAGAGGCAGCAGGAGTTAACATCTCTTATCTGGGTCAGGTGACATGCTGTCGTGCAGCAGACGCTACCTTGCTAGGGATGCTACAGAGGTAAATGTGGCTTGGAGGACTCTAGCCAAAACTAATGAACTTAAAACCTTCACCTAACCACAATGCACCTGTCCACAAGAGGAATGTACTTTTTGATGCAGTTTGACCTAAAGAGAAGGTTGGCATCTTGGCAATAATGTGCAAATGGTGATCAGTTGCAAAAAAAAAAAAAAAAAAAAAATGTAATCATGTTGTAGTAATGTAATGTAATGTATGCTGTTTTTTTTTTGTTTTTTTTTTCGCAGTTCAATAAATATTTATGGAGCCCTGCACATGACATGCAAGAAAAAAAAATTGTTCCCTCGAATTAATAAATCGTGCGTACGATTTAGCTTACTATTTTTTTCCTTCATGTCATGTCTGGGGCTCTGTAAATATTCCTGTGATGCCACACATAGTTTTTTCTAGTTATACAGTTTTTATTTATTTATAAATACACAATAATAAAACAATTTCATCATGCCACACCACTAACTGAAAATCAGGTTCAGGTTTCATTTGAAAAAAATAAAAATAAAACAAAAAAAAAAAAAACAGAAAAGAATGGGTAATGAATAGTGTTTATTCTGCTGGCACACCATATCAGAGAGGCAATGTAACACTTAGAATGGAGAACAAATTAGAATCCTTTAATTCAAACATTAACAGAACCATTGAGAGAAGAATGAATTGTTGAAATAAGGCCTGACACAGTTCTTTCTTACACATTATTTACACATTAGGTCCACTACACGTGGAAAAAAAAAAAAAAAAACCTTTTCAGGTGCCAAGGGGTCAATGGTGGCTGTTTAGTATGGCCCTTTTAGCAGCCGCCGTTAGATGTTGTAACTGTACCATCTGGTTTCAAAGAATATCTTTGACAATTGACAGCCATTCTAGTATTTTGCTCATTTTTTGCAAGCAACATTTAAACGGCAAATAATTCATAATTTTTATAGTGGATGTTTTACCAGTGGTTAATATTTTGGAGGGAAGTACAATCATGATTCCCTGTCTGCTGCATTTGACACAATAGCTCTGGGGTTTCCCATACAATGATGTAACTCACTGCTTAACCATCATAGTATGATGCATTATAGAAATTAACTAGAAAGTCACGATTGTTTCCTGAAACCATAGTAACATGGTTCCCCCTACGTCATTTAAACCATGTTGGCTCATCAATATATGATTGTCGTTAATGATGCCATGCGTAGGCATGGAGTAATGATTTAGGTATTGAATCGATTCAAGATCACAATTAATGTCAGATTCTTAAAGTTAATTTATATGAACCATAGAATGCCGTTAATTTTATAAATCATCTTAACATGCAGTATGTAATACACTTTATTAGCATATACTTTACTCCCATATTCAGTCAGGAGCTTTCTCCACAATGTAAATAATCAGAGATGCTGCTGTAAAAAACATGCTATCTGAGGACTACTTCACTATTTTTCTGACCCATTGTTTTGCTTTTTTTGATGCTTGATTCATCACAGTTTCCTGCCTGATCTATGTCAGTCCACATACCATACTAACAAGAAACTATGCTTCTAACCACAGGTCGAGAGCTGTAGTTCCAACCACTCAAGTTTGTTACTCAAGTCACCTAACCATGCTGTTTGCGAATGTTCATTGAAACTATGGTTTTGGGAAACATCAAATTGTTGAATTATGTTGGCAACAAATCGATAGTTGTTGCAATCATATAGGCCACGTTCACACTGTCAGTTTTTGGGATTGACAACCGCATTTACTTACAGGTGTGAGTCTCGAAATGTCCCGCTCACACAGCGACTTACAGTAGCGTCTGGAACACTGTCTGTATGAACGTGCAACGAGAGTCCAGCAAAGACTATAGAATAACACGACGTATCACTCGTATTGTTTTGAATGGGAGAATGTGCAACGCGCAATATGGCGGAATAAGTCCTGCCTTCTAAATAAGAGCCAATCGCCGATTGGTAAAGTCATCGCGTCACTGCAGCGGCCGTTAGAAGCTCCGGTTCCTATAGAAACAGTCAGATGCGCGCTTCCTATTGAGACGCGCATTTAGGACTGCGCATGCACATTAGCTTGATCTAGCCTGAAAAAATGCCTTTTTTTGTCATGATTCAAGCGTTCAGAAACAAAATTTATGAGACAGTTGTTGTCAGATTTCTTTAGTGATTTCAAATATTAAATTTAATCGAAAGCTTGGCAAACAGCTTTAGAGAATTTGATGTTTCCCCATTCAAAGAGATAGGTGCTACACTTGCATGCCTGAGAGGCGTTTCAAAGATGGCCGCCGAGTGAAATGACTTGTCTTAAAGGGACTTTGGAGTCCAGCCCGTATTCTCTTACTAGTAACCATAACGATAGTGACCAACGTAATATTAAAGATGGCGACGTCCTGAAAAGTCTCATCACTTTTGACATGACAAGAGACCAACTGAACCGCAAGTGTATCCATTCAAACTTCATTAACCAACAGCAGCATGTAAACACGCGATAGCCGGAGTGTTTAACCATTGCACTCATGTGTCACGTCCTTTGCGACGTCTCGCGCATGACACGGTATTTGAATTTGGAAAAGAAACACAAAACTGATGGGGCCGCTCCGGTGGAGAACAGTGACTGGACCTTCAGATGACACACAGCTCATATCTCTGTCGCAGTAAGTTACCGAAAGCGAAACCACACACAAAACACCTTAGAAGAGCGGCTCTCTTGCACTGTATGACGTGACAGACAACTAGTTGTCCAGTGCAGTTCCGTTCACACAGTGCGAATATTCTGAGAATGCGGTTGTGAGTCCTGAAAATTTACGGGTGTGAGTTCGGTTGTAGAATGCGGTTGTCACTCCTGTAAATAACCGTACTGTGTGTGAACGGAACCGTATTAAGGGCTCAAATACAGGACTGACAACCATATTCTGTTGCTGTGTGAACGTGGTCATAGTCACTTTGTAGTCCTTTACGTTCATTGCAGTCTCAA
The DNA here is from genome assembly GCA_039654765.1 of Mylopharyngodon piceus. NCBI lineage: Eukaryota > Metazoa > Chordata > Actinopteri > Cypriniformes > Xenocyprididae > Mylopharyngodon > Mylopharyngodon piceus. Next base: position 2,588,925 of record CM077451.1, read on the forward strand.
AATTCTGGCCAGTTGATAATACCTAGAATATCTAGATCCTTTTCCTATTTAGAACCCAAACTCTGGAAAAGCCTTCCTAGCTTTAGGGAGGCCGACACACTCTGTCATTTTAAATCTAGAATAAAGACCCACCTCTGTAACATGACATACACATAACACAAAATCACTTTTCCATAATTCAAATCACTTAAAGTATTGTTAGGCTAAATAAAATGGGTCAACTGTGAACAGGAACACTTCCCATAACATCCGCCTTGTTACTTGTACATCTATGCTAATATTAGTCTGTCTGTCTGTCTGTCTCTTTCTTATTCCATGGTTATGTAGTCAGCCGGATCCAGTCTATTTCCAGACCAGATGGTAGACCTGTACCTAGACACAACCACAACGCAGCCCTGTCAGCGGAGACAGATCCCTTGTGATGACCTCATCGACTAGACAGATCCTCAGCAAAGGCCTCAGGAACCAGACAAGTCCTCCTCCTTCCTCCATATGCCAGCATGATGTATCTCAATCTTAAAGCAGAAGGAACTAGATTAAATATTCTGAATGATATCACTTCACAATCTGACTTGAGATGCAGCATGGAATCATAATCACATCATGTTTGTTCGTTTGGCCCCCAGAACTGGCCCCCAGAGTGTCTTTTCCATTTCTGTCACCTGATGGAGTTTGGGTTCCTTGCCACTTTACCTTTGGCTTGCTTAATATTCAGCAATATTATTGATTTTACCGCAGTGACACTAGTGGATGAAAACTGAGTCTGAGCTGGATGATGACATCACTGTTTTCTCCAGAGCTGCTTAATAGCTGAATTGAACTCATTTCAAAATTGATGAATTTTACACAGTTATTGAACTGAACTGAATCAACACTGAACTGATTTTAACTGAACAATGACTCTATCATCTTTTTTAGAGCTGCTTTACACCAGAATTGAATTCTGTTTGCATCATTAATCATAACTTTCCTGTTTATTACTGTAAAGCTACTTTGAGACAATCTGTATTGTATAAAGCGCTGTATAAATGAAGGTCAAGACTTGACTTGACATAGTTGGCTAATGATACTTGTGGGAAATGCACCCCAATATAGCATGAGGCATTTGGAAGGGTTTGGGACTGTGCATGTTTCTTGGTGTCATCAGGTGATTGTCTCAATAAGTTTTGTGGTTCCATGAGCAAAAATTACATATTTCAAACAATTCACCAACTGCCACTGAGATTAATGGGAATTCTCTCCAGATATTATAGACCACCTTGGTTAGAACTCAGCAGTTAATGAATGTATTTACTAAAATCAAAACTCATTTCATTCTTTAGCAGAGTTAGATGTAATTCGAACAGTCGAATGAGGCCATCAAAGACCAACAGTGCAAAAAAGCTGACATCTTAAAGTAGAACGAAGCAGCAGCCAGTTAAATTGAGTGAGAATGGGGAAAAAAATATATACCCTGAATAAATTAACAGGGAGCACTGCAGAAGACAGATATTTAAATAACCAAAAAAAAAAAAACAAAAAAAACCAGACGTAGTTGATTTTGTAGTATGACTAAAAACAGAGGGGGGAAAAGTCTAATAGCTTGATAAACGTGAAACTATTAGTGGTGGTGTGCATGTGTAATATAAAAAAGGCCCTATAAGGAAGGCAAAAAGACCTGACACGGGTAAAAGAACGTAAAGAAAGATGGATTTGTGTGAGTCTGGATTAGCTCTGCTGCTTAAACTATATGAATTCTTTATTCTTGAGTTCCGTCTGACAGGTCATTACTATTCAAAGGATAAGGTCGGCAGGGCAATGTCTAGACAGCTGCCTCATTCACATTGGGAGCCTAGAAAGGACACAGTTCCATCTCAGTGAATGAAGGAAAAGTAGAGGACAGCATTAGATGTCCACATAAAAGATGTATGAGTGTTATTTATCCAAAATCCAGGATAAAGAAGGTAAAGTCTGGTCTGAACGGCACTTCTCTAGAAGTAAAAGAAAACAAGAAGCTGTTTACCAGCTTAGAACATGCAGGCTTTGTTGTAAAAGGTGAACTTTCATTAATTGCTTTATATGTTTCTTTGAGGAAAAGCATTTATTTTAACATTTAATGATTATAACTCTCTGTAGTATGAAGTGGCCAGATTAATCTAAAACCTTACATCTTGAATTTTTTCATCAATGTTTATCTGCACAGATTGCAATCAGTCATCCAGCTAATACCATTAATGTTTTTGTTTTTTTTTACCAGGTGACTGGTACAGGCTACTGGAAATGCATTCAGTAAATCCATAAGGTGAAACCTCTCTGACCAGGCACAACATACAATTAAATGATGGCAATTTCATCAGATTGCACCACACCCAGTCTTACTGTTGATGGGTTTTATGGGACCCAGTTTACTTGGTGATCTGATGCACTTAGTGCTTACAGCAATCAACATTTACAACCATCGTGGCAATCAAACCTCTTCTACTAATGTAAGAGCAGAGAGGCTGATGTTTAGGCTTATATACAGATTATGTGGCAGTGTCTGTGTACATCCCCTGGCAAAAATTATGGAATCACCACACTTAGAGGATGTTCACCCAGATTTTTTACTTTATAGCAAAAAAACAAATCACAGATATGACACAAAAAAGGTTTTGTTCAATAGCTTAACATTCTGGCTTCAGAAAACATACTTCAAACAAATCCACTTTTGTTATTATTATTAATGGCATGTCTTTTTCCAGAGCAAGTAGAGGAAAAAAGTATGGAATCACTCAATGTTGAGGAAAAAAATATGGAATCATCTGTTAATTTCCATTTTAAACAAACACTGGGACAAGTCTAAAAATGCTAATTAGTCAGTAGTTAAAAGGGAGTGCTTGCACCTTAATGGGTTGTTTGACTTGACTAATTGAAATGAAATATGGCCCCAAAAAGAGAGTTCTCAGTTGAAACAATGGAAAGGATTATAAAACAACAAGGAATTTCAATACAGAGTATGGCCAAAGAAGTTGGTTGCTCCCAGTCAGCTGTGTCTAAAATTTGGTGCAAGTATAAACTAAATGGGAAGGTTATAAAGCAAGACATACGGGCAGACCAAGGAAGACGTCAAAGCGTCAAGATAGAAATCTCAAAGCAATATGCCTTTACAATAGAAAACGCACAACAAAACAAAAGAAAAATAGACAGAATCAGGAGCCAATTTTTGGGACAGAACTGTAAAAAACCAGCTTGAACTTACATATAGAGCTTACTGAGCTTACATATAGAAAAGCCAAATGAAAATGAGTACTAACACTTAAACAAAAGAAAACAATGAAAGTGTTATTCAGTGAAGAATCGCGAATCTGCATTAGCCAAGGAGATTACGCTGGAACTTTTGTCAGGTGCTGTTCTAATGAAACATATAAAGATGACTGCTTGAAGAAAACAATCAAATTTCCCAACTCATTTATGATATGGGGGTGCATGTCAGGTAAAGGACCAGGGGAGATGACAATCATTACCTCAACAGTAAATGCACTGGTGTACATTGAAATTGTGGACACTTTTCTCATTCCATCGATAGAAAATAGGTTTGGTGATGATGAAATAATTTTTCTGGATGATAATGCATCTTGCCACAGACCAAAGAGTGTTAAAGCTTTTCTTCAGGAAAGGCATAGCAACTCAAAGACATGGCCAGCAAACAGTCCAGATCTCAATCCAATTGAAAATTTATGGTGGAAATTATAAACACTGGTCCATGACAAGGCTCCACCCTGCAAAGCTGATCTTTCAAATGCTATTTGAGAAAGTTGAAACCAGCTTGATGGGGAATATTGTTTTTCATTAATGAAGTCCATGCCTCAAAGAATTTAGGCTGTCAAAAGCCAGAAAGGGAGCAACAATTATTTTTTTGATGATAATTCCATATTTTTTTCCTCAACATTGAGTGATTCCATACTTTTTCCTCTACTTGCTCTGGAAAAAGACATGCCATTAATAAAAAAAATGTAAGTGGATTTGTTTGAGGTATATTTCCTGAAGCCAGAATGTTAAGCTATTGAACAAAATCTTTTTTGTGTCATATCTGTGATTTGTTTGTTTGCTAAAAAAAAATCTGGGTGAACATCCTCTAAGTGTGGTGATTCCATAATTTTTGTATATGTGTTGTGTCTGTACATAATGTAAATTATGTCCCATTAAAACTAAAATACCCATTCTTCTGTTGCTCCATTGTCTTCTGAGGGGTGTACTGTAGTAAAATGGCAGAAGAAAATCCAGTAATTCATTGGGCTACTGAGCGGAAACAATTGGAACAGCTGAGGTGCAATACTGATATGTCAATATACAACATGAACAAGCATTGTGCAGAACTACCTCACTGCTTTATCTACGAGTACACATTATGTACAGTATTGGTACAAAGTTAGAGAAGATTACTGGGTGTTTTTTGGTGTGCAAGTGGTAAATTCTTTTATGAATGAGAGCCCACACTGCATGCATACTACTCTAAGCATCTCTTAGTTTTTGTGTTTGCATTGGATGGTGTTCACATATATTAATTAAAGATACATTCATTTAAAGTACAGAGAGAATTGTGGTTATTGCTGTGTTGTAAAGTAGGTCAGAGTGAAAGTGTGATAAATGATGGAGGACTCCTTACTATAACTAGACCCAAACTCCCACACAAGCTAGTGGTTAACACTACAAACCAGTGGCCTTCAGCACGACTAACACAAAAGCTATGAGCTCAAATTAGCATATCTTTTTAAATGCACTACATGCCTGCAGCAAATATTGACCACTTGTTGACTGTTTTGTCTATCCGACCTTTTTGTCTATCTAGCAGTAGCCTATTATTGCCATTTGCATCAAACACAATTGAATCCAACTGGCCAAGCACTGCATGGGTGTTTTCACACTTGGTCTGTTGAGAAGCTGAGGCACCATTACAACTTCTTGGTCCACTTCCAGGCATCTGAGTTTGGTTCTTTTATAGATGATTCAAGTGTAACAGCGCCTTTAAAAGAAACACCTGTCATCATTTACTCATCTTCATGTTGTTAAAATCTATATGACTTTAATACTACTTGGATTTAAGGACTTTCAAACTTCAAAAAAGATGTTAAAGCACCATAAATGCATTAATTTAACTTGTGTGCTATTTTCCAAGCATTTTCAAGCAGTTTGTTTGTGTGAGGAACAGGATGAAATTTAAGTTGTTCACTCATAATCTTCCCTTTTACTGAGGCCCTGTTTACACTTGGTATTAAGATTATGCAAGCTTAGTTTGTCAATTAAATGAAAATATCTGAATATATATATATATATATATTTACCCACCCAAAGACCCTCCCCTCAAAGTTCAAGATGCACTGTATCTGGTAAAACACATTTACTGTTTGCATGGTATAATAAATGAAAATAAACGAGTTGCTATAGAGATTTATTTTAGTATAAAATGTGATTTTTACCTACTAGCCTGTTATTCAGTTCATAATTTTTAGCAGACTGGATAGGTCCCGTAGAGTAAATTTATTACATTGTATCACTCAAACCTGGGCAAACTGAGTGCCAGTCACAGATCTGGTCACAATTAACAAAGCTTATTGACAATTTAAAATGTTATCATCCAACGTGATGTCAACAAGGCTTTCCAACTAATGTAAATCAATATTTACATAGTTGTCACAATTGAAGAATGCAGACACGAGGATGGAATCATCAAGACTTTTAATGAAGATAACAACTCAGGAACATAAGGCAACGTAAAGAGTCCACACAGGTAACTTAACTTGATAATTAATCTGTGTTTATCTTGCAGGTCTCCAGGACAGATGAAGATTCCGAGGCTGCCAGGTAGATGAAGAGAATGAGGTTGACAGATGAGACAGGTTGGCAGGTAGGTACTCAGGTGAGTCACTGTAGTTATGAGCAACGAGACCAGACAACGGTGTGAGAGTGGTTTAAACAGTTCTTGATTGGTGACAGCAGGTGCAGATGGTTATTATTCCGGGAAAAGGGAACGAGTGGGAGGAGCTGAGGATTCTGGCACTGAGGGATTGGATGAAGTCGTGACAGTATCCCCCTCCCCACAGGCAGCTCCCGAGGAATGGTGTGTGTGGCGACGTGGGTGGTCTCTACCTCTGGGTGCTGGGTGATCTGAGGTGTAAGATTTCTGGTGTCGGCCTGGCTCTTGTGCCTCCTTACTGCCCTCTGTAGGTGTATGTTAGCTGATTCCCAGACCCTCTCACTCTCCTGAAACCAATGATTCACAGCTGGAACCCTACTGACCAGGGAAACAGGGGAAGGGTGTGAGACCAGTGGTGGGTTGTTGGAGGGAGTTCTGTGCGTACTCGGCCCAGGAGAAGTACCAGCTCCAGCTGTGTTGGTGACTGTGGCAATATGACCTCAGGAAGCGGCTGATCTCCTGTATCTTCTGTTCGTTCTGCCCATTTGACTGAGGATGGCAACCGGATGATAGGCCCACTGACACACCTAGGAGCTGGAAAAAGGCCTTCCATACCCTCAAGATAAACTGGGGACTTTGTTTCGGAAGACGTGATGAAACAGGGCTTCTACGGATTCCATGGTGGTAGGTAGTTCCTTCATCGGAATCAGGCGGCATGCTTTGGAAAATCGGTCAACAGCTACTAGAATACAGGTGGGAGAATCTGACTCAGGGAGGTCAGTAATGAAATCAACTCCTAGGTGTGACCAGGGTCAGCGTGGTATGGGCAGTGGGTGAAGTTTCCCTTCCGGTAGGTGGTGAGGTGATAGCACAGGTGGGACAGCCTTAGATATATTTGTTGCACTTTCTGGGTCACATGGGGCCGCCAGTACTGGTTGCAGAGCAGCGAGAGGGTTTTCTGGCTGCCTGGGTGCTCTAAGCCTAAGGAGGAATGAACAGAGTCCATGAGAATCAGACATAAGGCAGATGGAACATAAATCTTACCCTCAGGACCTCCCAGCGAAGCGGGCTCTGGCGAGTGGCTTCAGCAATCCGTTCATCCATGGACCACTGGATAGGGCTGATGATGACGGCTGGAGGGAGTATGTGTTCAGGTATTCCTGTAGTGGTGTCAGGAGCATGCATACGGGACAATGCATCGGCCTTGATGTTCTTATTTCCAGGTCGGTATGTAACGGTGAAGTTAAACCAGGTGAAGAATAATGCCCAAAGGTCTTGTCGTGGGTTGAGGTGGTGTGCCTTGCGGAGGTGCTCAAGATTACGTTGGTAAGGTGACTTCAAACGGATGTTGTTCTCCCTCCAGCTCCAGCATTTTCGAAGAAGAGATGGTTTGAAGAAGTAGCACTTGACGCAACTGTTGAACTAGGCTGGTGAAGGGATCGGTGGAATCAGACGCAGCAGCCCTGAAATCCAGGTCTCCAGGACAGATCCCGAGGCTGCGGGGCATATGAAGAGGATGAGGATGACAGACGAGACAGGTTGGTAGGTAGATCAGGTGAGTCACTGTAGGTATGAGTGACGAGACCAGACAACGGTGTGAGTGTGAGGTGGAGTCGTGACAATAGTAGCTATAATAGCAGTCAGTTTATCTCTCCACACATGTCCCGCATTGTCCAGCAAAATCTCATCTTCTGTCCTGTAACAGAGCAATAACCAGATGGTCACCCTCGTTGCAGTGCCTCCACTCCTCTGGAGCCAACATTGTCGTAGTTTTGGGGACAACCGGGGACAGCTTCTTTGAAAAGTAAGCACACGGATTGAGCTTTGGAGGACTTCCCTGCCACTGGGAAAGCACCGCTCCCACTCTAGTTGTTAAGGCGTCCACTTCAGTGACGAAGGGTAGTTCTGGATTTGGGTGGACCAGTGAAGGAGCAGTGCTGAAGGTGTCCTTCATTTGGTGGAATGCTGAGGTGGCACTTGGCGCCCAGGACAGACACTTGGGCTTGTTGCAGAGCACAGAGGTGAGTGGAGAACATATCTTGCTAAAATTGGCTATGAAATGGCATAGAAATTGACAAATCCTAAGAATTTTTGAAGATTTTTCCACAGTGGAAGGAAGTGGCCATTTCTGGACTGTGTGGACCTTCCCCTGGTCCATCTTGACTCCTGCAGCATCGATGATGTAGCCCAGGAACTGGATAGAAGGTTGATGAAACTCGCATTTCTCTACCTTGAAATAGAGATTGTTTTCTCATACGCATTGGAGGACCTGCGCAATGTGATATCATTGATGTAAATGATTAGAAGTGATGGAGATAGTCCTGGAACACCTCATTCATAAATCCTTGGAATACGGAGGGTGAGTTGGCTTAATAATCTATACAAGGCCACAAGCCACCGTCCTTTCTTGCCATGAAAAAGAAACTTGAAGAGGCAGGGGAATTAGAAGGGTATTTAAGGTATTTAAAATGTCTTCTCTTCTCTCCTCCATGGCTTTTTGCTCTGGGATGGAATGTGGGTAGATCTTACCCTTTGGCATCGGAGCCCCAGGCAGCAGCTCAATAGCACAGTTCCATGGCTGAGGAGGTGGTAGTTTTGAAGCCAGCTGCTTGCTGAATACATCCTGGAATGCCCAGTATTCGGTTGGAATTTCCACCTTGCAACCTTGATTGGGACTTTCAATTGTGGTAGCTTGGATCATGATGGATGGCCGAACATTCTGATAGGTAGGTCTCTGAGGTAGCCAGAGACATTCGTTGAAACATCTTTTCCCCCAGGACAATATTTCTCTTGTACTCCATGCAATGTATGGAGAATGAACTTGAAGCCACGGGCATCCCAGGATGATGTCAGCAGTCAATCCCTCCAGCACCAGCAACAAAATCTCCTCATGGTGAGTGCAGTCAACATGGAGAGTTAAGGTGTGTGATGATTCCTTTTTCTTAGTGGCTTACCTATGATGGAATTGATGTTTAGGGTCTCTTGGCATGGGATTTGCGGGAGGTGGAGATAACAGAGGAGCTTTCCTGATATGAAGTTACCCGCAGAGCCTGAGTCAATGAGAGACTTGGGTGTAATGAGAGGTTGCAATTGGACTGCACTCACCAGATTTCAGGGTGGTCTGACAGGACACTCGTGTAAGGGATGACCATGAGCTCCACAGTATGATGATTCTGGATGCATCACTGACTCTGCGGATGAGATGTGAAATGAGTCCACTTGCATTGGTTTGTGTGCTGGTTCTGGAGGTACAGTGGTGGCAACAGCGGGCGGGGATTGCAGGATAGGTGACTCCTGATGGCATGCAGCCATGTGCTGAGAAATGCAGATGGAACACTGGATGTTTTCAAGGCCGATGATGTCAACATGAACGGAAAGTTGCAGCCACAGAGGAGGTGAGAGACCCTGTCGGTAAGCAGTAATCAGCGCTGCTTTATTTCCAGCCACTAACAGCTGCCAGTGTGCAGAATCAGAGAGCATACTCAGTAATTGATGATTTTCCCTGATGCAGCTTATAAAGTTGATCAAGGATGGAGATTTCATTAGCGGATTGACCAAAAACATCTTTGAAATGGTTGGTTAAAGCATGCAGGGATCTTGTGATGGGGCTGACCTGTTTCCAGAATGTCTTTGCCCATTGTAAAGTGCGGCTGGTGAGTAGATAAATAATATATGCAATCTTTGACTTTTCTTTCGGGAACTGCTGTGGCTGCATTTCAAAAAGGATTGAGCATTAAAATAAGAAGCCACTGCAATCCTCCGCCACACCGGCAAAGGTTGCTGGATGGGTCTTGAGACTGGCTGGTGGCATTGTCGAAGAAGAGATGGTTTGAAGAAGTAGCACTTGGCTCAACTGTTGAACTAGGCTGGTGAAGGGATCGGTGGAATAATCAGATGCAGCAGCCCTGAAATCCAGGTCTCCAGGACAGATCCCGAGGCTGCCGGGCATATGAAGAGGACGAGGATGACAGATGAGACAGGTTGGTAGGTAGATCAGGTGAGTCACTGTAGGTATGAGTGACGAGACCAGACAACGGTGAGTGTGAGGTGGAGTCGTGACAATAGTAGCTATAATAGCAAAATCTCATCTTCTGTCCTGTAACCGAGCAATAACCAGATGGTCACCCTCGTTGCAGGACATGTCCGGTGCAGCTGTGCAATGATCATTTCCACAGTCTATTTTTGCTGCTACTATTACTATTTTTCTGTGCAATGATCATTTCCACAGTCTATTTTTGCTGCTACTATTACTATTTTTCACAGCCATCTTATGACTTTAAGCCCGGGGTAAAGCAAAGAAAAGCAAAACACTTACCAGGAATTGCAAAAATAACTAATGTGTTCGAAATTATATCCAAAGTATATTTTCTATGTGAAATACAATACACAGTCTTTTTTCAGTAATGTGCATGAATGAATTTCACTAAGGTTGATCAATGTTTTCACTAGTGTTTATAAGTCTTTTTCAGTAATGCATATGAATGAATTTCACTAAGGTTGATCAATGTTTTTCGTTTCACTAGTGTTTATAAGTCTTTTTCAGTGATGCATATGAATGAATTTCACTAAGGTTGATCAATGTTTTTCGTTTCACTAGTGTTTGTAAGAGGCTTTTCAATAATTATGGCCTATACAGCCCCTCATAGAAGCCAAACAAGAGAAACAACAACAACAACAACAAAAAAGGGACAAAATGTGTTACTTTCTGTCAGGACTTTAGAATTTGAAATGAAAAGTTGATTTTAAAAAATGAATAATAAGTGTTGTAGACCTGTTTTTAATTAAGTTGTTTTTCAAATAAAGGTTTCGGAGTCAGTGATATCAGATTGTTTGCGTTTAATTTTTTTATTACTTACCCTGTAACTACATGAAACGAGTGTAACAAGGACCACTTTAATTTACAGCTCGCAATGTCATACTTACCCTGTAACTACATGAAACAAAAGTATATTTCCCCATGTATTAAAAAACATTGCAATAGTTCTTTCTACTTGCCTTGAAACAACTTAATCAGTGCACTTTCTCGCTAAATTGCTCCCAAACGTAAGATTGTCGTCTATCATAATAGTATAAGCACCCCTTAGTTCTAAAATACTTACAGTATAAATAATTTGTTATTTTCCTGGTTGTTACCCCTTTATTCCCAAGACTTTACATATTATTCCCCTATACTTACATGTACTTACTTTATAGGTACACTATAATTATCGAAAGTTACACTGTAAATTTGTTGTAATTATGCAGTACTTTCCGGGCTGTAATCTAAAGCGTTACCAACTTCTGTAATTTTTGTAGTAGATATTTTGGGGAGGGGGGGGGGGTCAATAACAGTCAAACGATGCCACAGCATTGATGCTGCTAGATTGTTTACAACAAGAACCCTCCCTCTATAAGACATTTGAGGAAGGATCCATCTCCATTTCTGTAAGCAACCAGCCACTTTTTCATAGAGGCCTTCCCAATTCCCAGCATTTTAAACCCATCTGAACCCCAGGGGCAGCACTGAGGAAGTTTTGGAATGCCTTCTTTCTCCCATTGGCCTAATAACAAAGATGTACTTTTTTTCCAGTTGACTCAAGCTACGGAGGCTTTTTGATAGATCTCAAGAGCCTCTTCCAGATTGCACACATCTTCATTTGATGTCAGCGTAAGCACTGAGTTTAACAGTTACCATCTCTGAAGTAGAAAATCCCATCATTGAAATTCCACAAAGTTGACGCCTCAAAGCAGTTAGCAAAGGTTCAATGGCAATGGCATATAAAATGCCTGACATACTACATCCTTGCTGTATGCCTCTGCCAACTAGAAAAGGTCTTGTGAGTGAACCACTAATCACTAAATTAAGATACTATAAATATCAGTATACAATAATTTCACATAAAAAATAAAGGAAGAACCAAATCCAAAGGCTTTAAAACATGTAAAAAGAAACTCATGATCCACGCGATCAAAAGCTTTTTCCTGGTCCAAAGATAAAAAACCCATATTAAGATTATTGTCTCTGGCAAATTAAATCAAATCATGAATCAGAAACAAATGATCAAATATTGTACGTTTTGGAATACAGTACGACTGGTCTGCATGAATTATTGTTGATATGTGGAGTTTTAATCTATTGGTTAATACTTTGGATAGTATCTTATAATCAACTCCAAGCAGAGACACTGGTCGCCAGTTTCTTATATCCGCAAGATCACCCTTGGGTAACAAGGTGATGACTGCTCTCCGTAGACTCAGCGGTAAAATGCTTTTATCAAAGCACTCTAAAAAGACTGAGAACAAGTCTTCTCCAATGACTGGCCAAAACTGTTTGTAGAATTCTGAAGTTAAGCCATCTAAAGACTAAAAACCTTCGATTGCAGCAATCAATTCATTCATGTGCAATGGCTGATCAAGCCTGGAATTATCGTCTTCCGTCAGATGAGGTAGATCCTGGAGAAGTGTTTCTGTTATTTCTCCTTCACATGGTTTGGCACTATAAAGATTTTCATAAAAATGCAGTGCATGGACAAATATTTCATGTTCATCAGTTGTTTCACCTCCTCCTGGAAGTTTCAGACAACTTAAAGTTTTTCTATCTGCAACTTTCTTCTCCAAATTGAAAAAAAAAAAAAGGATGTTGGAGTATCCATGCAGTTAAAAGATGTAAACCTTGCACGAATCAAAGTCTCTTTAGCTTTCTCTTCCATGAGATTCTGGAGAAGAATTTTCTTGTTTCCAAAACTTCAACAGTACTTCCATCATCCTCTTCAATGTTCAACTGCAAGATATCTTGTTCAAGTTGTCTCATTTTGTTTTCAAGAATATTCTTATTGTGTGCAGAATACTTCTGACAAAAAAAGTTTGACTTGAACTTTACTAATGTCTCACCATTGACTCAGAGACTTGTACTGAGATTTTCTCTTTCTCAATGTCCCCCAGAAAAGTGTAAAAGAGTGCACAAAGTTGTGGTCTTGCAAAAGCTTATTACTAAAACGCCAGTAGGGGCATTTAAATGTGCTCTGTGCAGAAGTGACATTGACAGACATATAGTGATGGTCTGACAAAGGAGTGGGAGTAATGCAACTATTAAAGGATTAGTTCACTTTCATATAAAATTTTCCTGATAATTTACTCACCCCCATGTCATCCAAGATGTCCATGTCTTTCTTTCTTCAGTCGAAAAGAAAAAGACAAACAAAAGATCGCCTTCCAAGTGCTTTCCGCCAAAACCATACTTTCGTATTCTTCAAAAAGAATTCAACTTACGGAACGAACGCAGCGCCAGTTACATTTTTTCCGTAAGTAGAATAGGGAAGGCGTAGGACATACAGCGTAAGCTTTTTGAAGAATACGAAAGTACGGTTTTGGTGGAAGCACTTGGAAGGCGATCTTTTGTTTATATAAAGCATATACATTTACATTTTGTTCCGAAAATGACTGATCGTTTCGCTAGATAAGACCCTTATTCCTCGTCTGGTATCGTTTAAAGCCCTTTGAAGCTGCACTGAAACTGTAATTTTGACCTTCAACCGTTTGGAGGCCATTGAAGTCCATTATAAGGAGAATAATCCTGGAATGTTTTCATCAAAAACCTTTATTTCTTTTCGACTGAAGAAAGAAAGACATGAACATCTTGGATGACATGGGGGTGAGTAAATTATCAGGAAAATATGAAAGTGAACTATTCCTTTAAAAAATTTTACTTGTATCCATGTATATTGTTTTACATCAGGAAAAGCTTCTCTCCAAACATCTACAAGATCATAATAAATTAACAATTTTTTAAAAACATCTACTGACGGACTGTGAGGTTCCTCATGATTCCTATCTAATGTGTGATCTAAAGTGCAGTTAAAGTCTCCAGCCAATACAATGATCCTACCCCATGGAAAACTGCGTTTTTGTACGTTCTTGTTTTTGTTGCCAATTTTATACTTGGGCAAGCAAAATTAGCTATTTGGAAGACTTGCAGACTTGCTCTTGAGGGGCGAATTGTTAATGTTCTTAGCCTGTTTACAGCATTAGTTGAATCAAGAATAAGGGTATATATATATATTTTAAAATATATATTTTTTAAAACTACAGGAAACATGGTTGAATTCATGTACAAATGATGTGTACATAGTGGTTCATTTGTGTTTTATGAAGATGATTCTTTATTGTTTAATAGGTTGTTTGGACATGACATCATTGCTGCAGCACAAAATGCAGCTGGAGGGCAGGGAGTTATTTTTCTATATAGGAATCTTATCACAAACTCAAAATTCCTATGTTTTGCGTCATTTATGGTTGCTCAAATCTTTCAAATCGAGAAACCACAAGGAGCTTTTATCGTTTACGTAACTTATATCGTTTTTTAATACCCTTTTATAGTGTTTTGCGTCTGCTGATACTGAAATGAATATGGATATCTGCTTACCTTTTTTTTTTTGTTTTTGACTTGGGTAAATATTCACATTCTTCATGGTATCATTTGCAGCGAAGAGAAGATATTTTATCATGATCATTTGGTGTTTTCACTTAAGTTTTATAGAATTCCATTCACAATGTTGATCTGGTTACTGTGAAAACAGTGTCACGCGCTGCTGTTTCAGCCATCATATGGTAGAAAACTAAATAAATAAATAAAAATAAATAAATGTGTTCAACAAGCTGACAGAAGTCGATCCATTTCTTTGTTGGAAGGGTGTAAATGTAACTGTAGTTTTACTGTTGTCTTTGTAAATCTTCACTTTCCCATATGGCCACGGAGGAGAATTGGAGGGTCACATTCAGCGGACAGACACCGACGATTTTTTTGTATTTATTTCAACAAATGACAACCAAAATCAAACCCATAGAAGCTTGTGTACAGTTTTGAAGTGGCTGCGTGCAAATTATACTCATTCACAAGCCGAGTGAGTGTCATACTCGCAAATGTAATGTTAATTATTAAACCAAAAAAAAATTCAAAACTTTCAAAAACACTTAGCTATGTGATTATTTTACTGAGTGATAGGCAGTGGGTTCAATCAGTGACATTATTACATTTGCTATACAGCGTCTTCCCGTCAGCTCCTCAACCTGCTTCCCTGCTTCCCTAGTGTGTTTTTACACGTCCAGTTTTTTCCCTGAACGATGATGTGAGCTCCTGTTGCAATTCTCGATTCAGCATAAATGACCTAGATTGGCGACATTTTTCACAATCACGACAGAAAATCAAAATACTGCTCTTAACGTCACTAGCAGAAAGGCAGCGCGATATAAACAAACCAGACTAGAACTGACCCACTCATTGTCGTAATCATACTTTAGATCTAATATTGTCACATGGAATCAATATTGATGCCGTTGAAATTCTGCAGCAGAGATGACATCTTGGATCATTATCTAGTCTTATGTATACTTCATTTAGCCAAGGCTGCAAAGCCGACTCCTGGTTACAAATATGGTAGAACCATCACTTCTACCACTAAAGATTGCTTTATAAATAATCTTCCTGATCAGTTTCATCTCCTCAGCATACCAGATAGCTTAGAAGAACTTGATGTTGCAGCAGAAACTATTGACTCTCTCTTTTCCAGCACTTTAGACACAGTTGCTCCTTTGCGCTTAAAGATTAAAGAAAATAGTCCAACACCGTGGTACAACGAGCACACTCGGACCCTTAAGGGAGCAGCCAGAAAAATGGAGCGCAGCTGGAAGAAAACAAAACTAGAGATTTTTCACATCTCGTGGAGAGAGAGCATGATTGCGTTAAGGCCTTAAAAACTGCTAGATCTGATTATTTTTTAAACCTCTTAGAAGAAAACAAATACAACCCTAGGTATTTATTTGATAACCAGGTGAAAAGGAAATATATTTAAATTGTGCTTTTTTAGACACACTTAATATATTAAAATTATACTATACTAAGTGCATATTAAATGTATTATTTTGAAACAACTTTAAGTATAATAAGTGTATTTCAAGATGTACTTAAGTTCAATTTTAAGCTATTTGCAATATATTAAATATACTGAAATTGTGTTAAAATGGACCCATTTCAAGTACATTTAGTGCAATTTAAGTGTATTTCTTTAAATACATTTAAAATTTACTTTTAATACTTATTGAATTACAGTTAGAGTATATTTGAAGCATCATTTTATTGTGCTTCATGTACATTTCCAATACAATTTCAGATCATTACAAATACATTAGCATTACACTACTAGTTTATTATAAAGCTGTTTTTTTCAGTATATACAAACGCATACACACTTTGAAATCTAGAAAACTTTAATGTACTATATATTGTGGTGTACATTACAAATATTCTTACAGTACATAAAAAAATTACAGCAGCATTTAATATTTTGACCAAAATACATTCTAATAAATGAACAAAAAAAAAGAAAAAAAAAAAAAAAAGAAAATCAGTTATACCTGTATTACTAAAAAGTACAGTGTAGTGGTTTTGGATTAGCCTAACACAAGGGCACCACAAATTTAATTATTTATGGTCTTAAATATTAAAGGGGTGGTTCATTGCGATTTCACTTTAGTTAGTGTGTAATTTTGCTGCTTGAGCACAAATAATATCTGCAAAGTTACAGCGCTGAAAGTTCAATGCAAACGGAGATATTGTCTTTTAAAGTTATGGCAGTTTAATGCCTACAATTACGACCGGTTTGTACTACAACAAGCTTCTTCCCGGGTTCGTGACATCATAAACCCTGCCCACGGGAACACGCAACAAAGTGGGCGAGGCCATGTTGCGCGGCATTATGGAAGCGGAAGCGTTGTCTACAACGGACGTGCGCGACGTATGGAAGGCCGTAAAGCTAAATTTGTCTTTAGACGTTAAGTGTACAGACGTTATAACGCGTAGACGCGTCATTGCGTCTAAACACGTTATTTCGTGTACAGACGTTATAACGCGTGGACGCATAATTGCGTGTAGACGCGTAAACACAAGATTTCCGGTATAAAAAGTCAGATCGAAAGTCAAAATAAAAGTCACACCGACTAGCACTGCAAACCCTGCAGATGTTTATAATATATAAAATTACTAAATTATAATTAATCATAATAATTATATAATATATAATTATATAATTAGTATATTACTACATATCAGGGGTGGTTAACCTCGGTCCTGGAGAGCCACAGTCCCTAATCAAACACACCTAAACAAGCTAATCAAGGTAGAAAGCTGTGCTAGAAAGCTGTAGGCAGGCAGGGGGCACCACTACATAGCTATTTTAGTTATGAAAAAAATAATATAAAAACGTTAAGCCAAAACGAATTCATTTAAAACTAAACTGAAACAGAAACCGGCGTTATAACCTACCTCTCTAATTTGGCACAAATCCAAATGTTTCCATATTCACAATTTGGAGGCTAAACTATATTTATTATTTAAACGCTTTTATTGTACACAGACTACGAGCAGTATAACTTTTTATATATTTGGTTGAGTGCATGTTATTTTGACAATTAACAGGCTACGATGTCAAGTTAGTTACTAAAACTGATATGTTGTGTGTGCGCGTGAGGCGCCGACGCGTTCACTTGAATTTTCTTATAAAAGCGGAAACAACTTAAAATACTCAGACATTGGTCACATAGGCTATACGTAACACCATTCGAATCTGTGAAGGGTTAAATAGGATTATTAGTTTTGTACACTCACAATAAAAAAACAAAACATTGCCCGTAAAATAAACAAAGCATTTTCTGCCGTCTCGGTTTCCTTTCTGTGAACTTCTCAAAAATCAACCGAAACTCATATGTCTATTGTCGCATTTTTCCCCCTTTCATTTCGTTAATATGTTAATTATTTAAGTGAAATAAATTTCGCGCATAGAAGCTATTTATTCCTTTTATATAGTCTAATTTAATCCTTTTTTTTTTCGTTCACAGAAGCGCTGCAGGTGCATGATGATGATGAACCCTCATGTTCTGTTGTTTATTTTGCTATTTGTTAGGCTAAAACTAAACCCGTGCCTTATGCCTTGAAATTATGGACTGAATAGTATCCTCTTCCACATTGTCTGATAGATACAAGTGACAGCATTCCTGAAAAATTCGCTTACAAATTTCTGAACGCCATGGCTCCTCTGCCGCCTGTATTTTGAAATACCTACTCCTCCTTCATTCATAACACAACGTCATTATCATGTGACCATAGATAGCGCTGACATGCGACCACGTACATGGTACGTATGATGGCACATCACATTTATATGCATTATTCATTAATAACATGTCCTTAGGTAGATATTTACGTCACTATTATATGTTTAATTAATTTTATGCTAAATTTCAAGTCTCTGGCCTTGCCATTGGCCAAAATATTAACGTCTGTACACGAAATAACGTGTTTAGACGCAATTACGCGTCTACGCCTTATAACTTCTGTACACGTAACTTCTAAAGACACATTTAGCTTTACGGCCTTCCATAGCGACGCGACGCGTCAATATGGAAGGCCAAAAGGGCCAAAAACACGTGAATTTTAACACGTCAACAACGCGTTAAATATGTGTATTTGACATGTATTTCACGCGTGAAATATGTGTGAAATACACGTTAAATACGCGTGAAAAATCAACGCGTTAAATACATGTATTTGACACGCGTTAAATACATGTATTTGACACGCGTGAAATACACGTTAAACACGGTGAAATACGCCTTAAAAATCTGTTTGAACGGGTCAGTGTCATTGGCTGCTGAAAACTTGGCTCAAACCATTTCTGTGAGCTTAAGGGGGTGTACCATTCATTTACTAGGATGCCACCATTTAACATGCTAGATCAGCTTATTCAGCCCCTTTATTTTGTCTTTTTTATGTAACCTATAGAAATAATATTTTAAATTACCGTTTTATGAAAAAATAGATTTAATTTTTCCAATTATGCCATTTTTTTAACAACGCCCTTACCCTTACAGATAATAAAATGCGGCATTATAAGCTCACTGAATCCGAGTATGCTCTCTCTCTCAGCCATATGACCTGCAAAGTTTTTTCTCTGGTGGTGTGTTGGGGTGAGACACATAGGCTAGCTGAAGAAGATTGGTGTGTGACTTGAGAACCTGTACAGTTTTGTTCTAAAGGAATAGTTCAGGTTAGTCATGCACAAATACAATTTTAAACTGATAATGTACGAAACTCTCGCTGTGTTTGTGTCAGAACATGGGAGCGGAGCGCAAGCTCAAACCTTTGTGACATACTGGATCTAAAATATGTGAAATAAGTTATTTCTAGTCGACTAGTAGTAGGTCATTTAAGCCAATAGTTGACTAATCAGATTTAAATTAATAAACCTTGCATTAAGAACCGGCAAAAGTTATGATTATGAATGTGACAAAAAACAGCAAGGAGACATTTTAATTGTTTATTAATAAACTAATGTTTTCTGAATCAGTGTCGGCTGCAAAGATGTTGACATTGCTGACTCTCATCTCCGCAGAGATGCACATTTCATTCGGATTAGGCCTACATAATAAGAGAGTAGCCTATTTCTTTTCGTTTTGAATTATTTCGTTTAAAAGTAGACATTTCACGCTTTCTATTTCTCATGTCTGCGAGGCAAGCAGCGTATACGCTGAGTTTCGGTTCATTTAGCCTATAAGATGCGCTCCAGGTCACGTCACAAGTGATCGCGCCCGCGCCTCCATGTCAGGATCATATTGTCTGCTATATTTGCTTCATATTTATTAAATAAAGGCAATTGGTTGATGAAATATTGATTAAAATTAAGATACAATTTTTACAAAACGAAATTCACTTAAAGAAAAGGCTTTCTACAAAACAAAACTTAATGAAGTGGTCAAAGTCATGTCTGACCCACTCTATGTCTCCCGATATATATATAGCGCATCTTATGATGTTTTCTATCTTAGTCGTGAAGTTCATTTTTCATAATCAAATATAAAAAAATAACATTATAATATGCCTATTTAAACAAAGAAAACGTATTTGGTTTCATTTTTAATGGCTACCAACACGTATACAGTACAGAGAAATTTTAATGTCGTGAGCAAGAGCGGATCATGAGTCGAGTCGGATCGAGGATCATTTATTTTTAGACGTATCTGTTGGCCAGTTGTGGTCTGTGCAATAATTATTAAATGTTCTAAACCATTGATTGTGTTTAATTGTTCCACTATAGTAATGATGTACAACGGAGCAAAAATAAAAATATACAGACTTTTTGTAGGCCTACATTTTACAGTTCCAGTATTTTTGAGGACAATATAAATATAGCCTGCATGCCCTAAAATGCCCTTTTTTAGCATTTTTTACTGTGCCACTGCCAATGTTTTTTTTGTTTTGTTTTGTTTTTTTTTGTTTTTTTCATGAACCATTAAACGTGGTATTATGACAATGCACACCGAGCCCATTTCCCAGCGCGATTTCCTGGCCGCCACAGAGTTGAATTCTTTAAAATGGACACAAGTCCGTAAATATGACGCACTGCCCTATAACAAAAGCCACATTTTGAGCACTTTTCACTGTATCAGCCTTTTTTTAACTTGGCAAAAAGGGCAATGCACACAGCCATTCATGTCGTCACAGAGAATGCTTAAAAGCAGACATAAGGTCGTGATACTGCTCTATGAAAGTCACATTTTCAGCAAACAGTTCGTTATTAATTCATGCAAATCCATACTCTCATTTTCTGCATAATTTTGAGTTGACGAAGCTCTCGTGTCCGCTGGACACGCCTTTGGAGAGAAATGCAACTTTCATAAGAACTAGGCTAAATAATCAGGGAGTATCTGTTTTCGTTTTGAATTGGTTCTTTAAGATTAGAAATTTCGAGCTTTCAATAGATAGGCTATATTTCTTAAGTTTGTGGGGCAAATATACGCTCAGTTTCGGTTCATTTAGGCTTATATGGCGCACTCAAGTTCACATGAAGACAGACGTCAGAAAGCGCATCCTGATTGCTTTATTTCACAAAAGCACAAAAGTTATTGTGAGTACAGGCCTACACAAATAGTAGATATTTACAGGGTTTTTTATACGGTTTTATGATGTATTACTCTTATCTGTACGGAGTATTTTAAGTTATATATAGGAGTTATTTTAAGTGATCGCACCGGCGCCTCCATAGTAAAGCGCGCTAATTCTTTAACTTTCACCCTGGAATTATCCGTGATCATTTGATCATTGTGTGAATACTCATGTTTTGTTGTTCTGCTGTTTGCGCAAGCAAAAAAAAAAAAAAAGATGAAAAATGTTTGTATTGTTTGTCACAGACACAAGTTTGCCAATTTTATTTTTATTTAATCCTTATTTAACATTCAAATCTTATCAATTAACGATTAATGGTCGGTTAACGAGTGTCGGTCATGAAAATGAACCGAAATTAGCATTCAGCCATTAAAAAATGAAACCAAATACGTTTTCTTTGTTTAAATAGGCCTATTATAATGGTTTTTTTTTTTTTTTTTTTTTTTTTTTAATATTTGATTATGAAAAATGAACTTCATGACTAAGATAGAAAACATCATAAGATGCGCTATATATATCGGGAGACATGGAGTGGGTCAGACATGATTTTGATCACTTCATTAAGTTTTGTTTTGTAGAAA
The DNA here is from genome assembly GCA_039654765.1 of Mylopharyngodon piceus. Taxonomy (NCBI): domain Eukaryota; kingdom Metazoa; phylum Chordata; class Actinopteri; order Cypriniformes; family Xenocyprididae; genus Mylopharyngodon; species Mylopharyngodon piceus. The sequence goes on from CM077451.1 coordinate 2,610,349, forward strand.
GCCTTTCTTTAAAGTGAATTTCGTTTTGTAAAAATTGTATCTTAATTTTAATCAATGTTTCATCAACCAATTTAATAAATAAGAAGCAAATATAGCAGACAATATAATCATGACATGGAGGCGCGTCTAGGCTAAATGAACCGAAACTCAGCGTATAGGCTGCTTGCCTCTCAGACATGAGAAATATATAGAAAGCATGAAATGTCTACTTTTAAACGAAATAATTCAAAACGAAAAGAAATAGGCTACTCTCTGATTATGTAGGCCTAAATCGAATGAAATGTGAATCTCTGCGGAGATGATGAGAGTCAGCAATATCAACATCTTTGCAGCCGACACTGATTCAGAAAACAATAGTTTATTAATAAACAATTAAAATGTCTCCTTGCTGTTTTTTTTTTTTTTTTTTTTTGTCACATTCATAATCATAACTTTTGCCGGTTCTTTATGGCAAGCTTTATGCTTGCGCTTGAGTTCTCTATAGCCTATATTACGTAAACGCTCATTATTATGGTTTATTCTCTCCAGTAGGCCTATTTAAGAAATTAAATTAATTTAAATTTGATTAGTCAACTATTGGCTTAAATGAACTACTAGTCGACTAGAAATAACTTATTTCACATATTTTCGTTCCAGTATGTCACAAAGGTTTGAGCTTGCGCTCCGCTCCCATCTTCTCACACAAACACAGCGAGAGTATCGTACATTATCAGTTTAAAATTGTATTTGTGCATGACTAACCTGAACTATTTCTTTAGAACAAAACTGTGCAGGTCTATCATCTCAAGTCACACACCAACCAAAAAACAGAAATCTATAAGGGCTAAACTGTGGATCATTTATCATTGCTTTGGCACAAAATGCATTCAATAACGACATCTTTCAAATCTTTAAAAAAGACAAAAAAACAAACAAAAAAATGGCATAAGTGGAAAAATTAAATCTATTTTTTCATAAAACGGCAATTTAAATATATTATTTCTATAGGTTATACAAAAAAGACAAAATAAAGGGGCTGAATAAGCTGATCTTGATATTGCCTACCACACTAATCTGACGTCGCTAGCTTGTAATCTTTGAATCTAAATCGCTGTTACAACGCGTTTGCATTTGCAGCGCTAGCTTGTTAACTTGTTAACAGTCTCTCGCGCGCTCCTTTTTCAACGCGTTCTTCAAACAGCTGTGGCAAGTCGAATCAGTCTACAAACACGGTGAGTCATGTCATCCTCTCCCAGCATTGCTACCTGTTCCATCTGCCACATGTTCACAATAGCTCTCTCTGTCAGCGACGAGGGATTTACATGTCATAAATGTAGGGAAATAGTCAGGCTAACAGAGAGAATCTCAGAATTAGAGACACGCATCCAAACTTTAATCGAGGATAGTAAGAATGCAAGGGCTTCAGATACTGTTTTGGATGCGACTAGCTTAGTGAACTCTGTACATTGTTCGGTTCCGGCTGTAGAGCCCGCGCAGCAGGGCACTTGGGTAACTGTGAGGCGGCCTAGCCGCGGAAAACACCACTCTTCCGTTCCAATAAGAACATCAAACAGGTTCTCCCCACTCAGTGACGCACCCACTGATAATCCTGTTGAAAGTGCCCTAGTTATTGGCGATTCTATTACACGGAACGTGAAAATAGAGACACCAGCCACCATAGTCACATGTTTGCCGGGAGCCAGAGCACCTGACATCAAAGCAAATTTAAAAGTGCTGGCTAATGCTAATCGTAAATACTCTAAGATTATTATTCACGTCGGCACTAATGATGTTCGACTTCGCCAGTCGGAGATCACTAAAATTAACATTAAAGAGGTGTGTGAACTCGCAAGTGCAATGTCAGGAGAAGTAATTTGCTCTGGCCCCCTTCCTGTTCGTCGGAGTGATGAGATAGTTAGCAGATTATCATCACTCAATGGCTGGCTGTCTAAGTGGTGTCCGCAAAATAATATAGGTTTCATAGACAATTGGAAAAGTTTTTGGGGCAGACCTGACCTGTTGAAAAGAGATGGTATTCATCCCTCCCGGGATGGTGCTGCTCTTCTCTCTAGTAATATGGCACATAGTCTTAGAGCTGAAACATGACAAACTGGGGCCCAAGTCAGGATGCAGACAGACTGGCTAAACCGACCGTCTGCTAGCTGCCTCACGTTACAGAAGTCAGATAATTCAGATAACTCCCAACACATAGAAACTCTTACACCTAGATATTTTCAAATAGAGACTGTGTCTGTACCCCGAATTAGTAAAAACAAAAAACTTCCAAACCCATTTAATGGTAAAAATTTAATTGATGTTCAACAAATAAAAAATAGAGATAATAATGCTAAACAAATGATAAAACTCGGGTTGCTAAATATTAGATCCCTTTCTTCAAAATCACTTATTGTTAATGATATTATCAAAGATAATAATCTAGATGTGCTGTGTTTGACAGAAACTTGGCTAAAACCGGATGATTACATTACTTTAAATGAGTCTAGTCCTCAAGGTTATGATTATCGACACAATGCCCGTGAGAAAGGCAAAGGGGGTGGTGTTGCTGTAATCTATAGTAATACTTACAGTATTAGTCAGAAGTCTTTCAAATATAATTCCTTCGAAGTGATGGTACTTTACGTAACATTATGTAAGTTGACATTTGTGCTGGCTACTGTATACAGGCCACCAGGACACCATACAGACTTTATCAAAGAATTTGCTGACTTTCTATCGGAGTTAGTACTAGCTGCAGATAAAGTCCTTGTTGTCGGTGATTTTAATATCCATGTAGATAATAAAAAAGACGCATTAGGATTGGCATTTTGCAGATATTCTAAACTCTATTGGTGTTAGACAACACGTGTCAGGACCCACTCATTGTCGTAATCATACTTTAGATCTAATATTGTCACATGGAATCGATATTGATGCTGTTGAAATTCTGCAGCAGAGCGATGACATCTCTGATCATTATCTAGTCTCGTGCATACTACATTTAGTCAAGGCGGCTAAACTGCCTCCATGCCATAAATATGGTAGAACCATCACTTCTACCACTAAAGATCGCTTTATAAATAATCTTCCTGATCAGTTTCATCGCCTTAGCATACCAGAAAGCTTAGAAGACCTCGATGTTGCAACAGAAACTATTGCCTCTGTCTTTTCCAGCACATTAGACTCAGTTGCTCCTTTGCGCTTAAAAAAGATTAAGGAAATTAATCCAATGCCATGGTACAATGAGCACACTCGGGCCCTAAAGTTAGCAGCCAGGAAAATGGAGCGCAGCTGGAAGAAAACAAAACTAGAAGTATTTCGCATTTCGTGGAGAGAGAAAATGATTGAGTACAGAAAGGCCCTAAAATCTGCTAGATCTGCCTATTTTTCAAAACTTTTAGAAGAAAATAAACACAACCCTAGGTATTTATTTGATACAGTGGCTAAATTAACAAGAAATAAAGCTTCAACTTCTGATGTTTCCAAAGAGCACAGCAGTAATGACTTCATGAACTTCTTTACTTACAAGATTGATAATATTAGAGAAAAAATTATAACCATGCAACCGTCTACTACAGTATCGCGTCAGATAGTGCATTGTAGTGTCCCTGAGGAAAAATTCAATTCATTTACTGCTTTAGGAGAGGAAGAATTGTCTAAACTTGTTAAATCATCAAAATCAACAACATGTATGTTAGACCCTATACCGACTAAGCTATTGAAAGAAATGCTTCCAGAGGTTATAGATCCTCTTCTTAATATCGTCAATTCATCTTTATCACTAGGACACGTACCAAAAACTTTTAAGCTGGCTATTATTAAACCTCTTATTAAAAAACCACAACTTGATCCTAGAGAATTAGTCAATTACAGGCCGATCTCAAATCTCACTTTTCTGTCAAAAATACTAGAAAAGGCAGTATCATCACAACTATGTTCCTTTTTAGAAAGAAATAGTATCTGTGAGGATTTCCAGTCAGGATTTAGACCGTACCATAGTACTGAGACTGCTCTCATTAGAGTTACTAATGATTTGCTCTTATCATCAGATCGTGGTTGTATCTCTCTATTAGTGTTACTGGATCTTAGTGCTGCATTTGACACTATTGATCACAATATTCTTTTAAATAGACTCGAAAATTATGTTGGCATTAGTGGAATTGCATTGTCATGGTTCAAATCATACTTATCTGACCGTTATCAGTTTGTAGTAGTAAACGAAGAGATGTCATATCGATCACAAGTTCAATATGGAGTACCACAAGGCTCAGTACTAGGACCGTTGCTGTTCACTCTGTACATGCTACCCTTGGGAGATATCATTAGGAAGCATGGCGTTAGTTTTCACTGTTACGCTGATGATACTCAGCTCTATATTTCTTCGCGCCCTGACGAAACTTACCAATTCACAAAATTAACGGAATGCATAGCTGATATAAAAAATTGGATGACCAGTAATTTCCTACTACTAAATTCAGAAAAAACAGAGATTCTAATTTTTGGACCAAAAACTTCTTCACGTAATAACCTAGAATACTGTCTAACACTTGATGGCTGCTCTGTTAAGTCTTCGTCGTCAGTTAGGAACCTGGGTGTGCTCTTTGATACCAGTCTTTCATTTGAAGGCCATGTTACTAGCATCTGTAAAACCGCATTCTTCCATCTTAAAAATATATCTAAACTACGGCATATGCTCTCAATGAAAAATGCAGAACAGTTAGTTCATGCGTTCATGACCTCAAGGCTAGATTACTGTAACGCTTTACTGGGTGGTTGTTCTGCTCGCCTGATAAATAAACTACAGCTCGTACAAAATGCAGCAGCTAGAGTTCTTACTAGAACTAGGAAGTATGACCATATTAGCCCAGTTCTGTCAACACTGCATTGGCTTCCTGTTAAACATCGTATAGATTTTAAAATCTTGCTAATTGCTTACAAAGCACTAAATGGTTTAGCTTCCCAGTACCTGAGCGAGCTCCTAATTCATTATAGTCCTTCACGTCTATTGCGATCTCAGAATTCAGGCCAGCTGATAATACCTAGAATATCAAAATCAACCGCAGGCGGTAGATCCTTCTCCTATTTGGCACCTAAACTCTGGAACAATCTTCCTAGCATTGTTCGGGAAGCAGACACACTCTATCAGTTTAAATCTAGACTAAAAACGCATTTCTTTAACCTGGCATACACATAACACACTACCAATTTATATTTTCAAATCCGTTAAAGGATTATTAGGCTGCATAAATTAGGTCAGCCGGAACCGGGAACACTTCCTATAACACATGATGTACTCGTTACATCAGAAGAAGAATGGCATCTACGCTAATATTAGTCTTTCTGGTTATCCCGAGGTTCACCGTAGTCAACCGGATCCGGGCCGTATCCAGGTGAGACCAAGGACCTGCGCCTTGACACGACCACAACGCAGCCCTGAAGTATCAGCAGAGATTGAGTCAACTAGATCATCCACTGACACGACAGCCACGACACAGTTCCTCAACAACCGTCCATACCGGCGTGATGAATACGATCCTCAATTGGATGGAACTGGAATAAATACTTTGAATGTTGCGATCCTATTGGACTTACGATGGCAACCTGAATCGTAACAAAGCACTGTTGGCCAGAGGAGAACTGGCCCCCCGACTAAGCCTGGTTTCTCCCAAGGTTTTTTTCTCCACTTAAACACCTATTTGCCACTTGTCTGCCACCTGATGTCACCTGATGGAGTTTGGGTTCCTTGCCGCTGTCGCCTTTGGCTTGCTTAGTTGGGGACACTTGACATTTGACTTGACATTTGATATTCAACAGTGCTTTGATCTACCTGCATTGACACTATTCTTTAAGAGCTGCTGTGCAGCCAAATAATGTACCAGTTATCAGTGTAAAGCTGCTTTGACACAATCTACATTGTAAAAAGCGCTATATAAATAAAGGTGACTTGACTTGACTTGACTTGATCTAGCATGTTAAATGATGGCATCCTAGTAAATGAATGGTACACCCCCTTAAGCTCACAGAAATGGTTTGAGCCAAGTTTTCAGCAGCCAATGACACTGACCCCTTCAAACAGATTTTTAACGCGTATTTCACGCGTGAAATACACGTCAAATACACGTATTTAACACGTTGATTTTTCACACGTATTTAACGCGTGAAATACGCGTGAAATACACATATTTAACGTGTTGTTGACGTGTTAAAATTCACGTGTTTTTGGCCCTTTTGGCCTTCCATACGTCAATAGATAATAGAACCCATTATAATCAGTGATATTGTCTACACTGGATGCGGCGCTGAAGACAGCTTCCAGAATCTACACGAGTTTAATGCTGGATTTGCACAAAGGCTATTACAGAAAGATGAAGCAGTTCCCACTTTAAAAGCTGAAGCTGCTGTTTATGGGCCCCAAACTGTAAGTACTTTTTATTGTTTGTACATGTCTTTTAAATGTATTATGTTGCTATTTTTTGGTTGCATCAAGGACGTAAACAAAGACCAATGCGTTTTTGCTTCGCTAGCCAGTTAGCTAAATTCTATTGCATACTTCTCCAACAAACGCCACCAAACACCAACAAACTTCATAGACAAACAGTTGTTTGTGCTATAAATTAAACGATACCTTTACAAAAATGCTACTACTCATGTTTCTATGAGTAGTAGCATTTATGTACTATTTATGAGTCATGTTACTAGTCATGTTTTCAGCTACAGTAAAGCTTTAGGGAAAAAAAAACATATATTGAAAGCTAACAAAGAGCAGTAACATTTACAAGTGACAGCATATCTAAACACTTTGACACAAATACAAACGGAAATACTTACCATTCATAAACGTCCTTTAAAAACCGTGCTTGCAGAGATTCTGCTTGACCCTCTTCATCATTACTGATATCTGGGTCTGATTCGGGCTCAATCTGATATAGCAATATAGACGCCATTATTTACATTTCCACACTGAAGCACATGTAACAACTAATGGTAAGGGGCATGGCATTTCCGGACGCTTCAGCGAATCACAATATACTGGGCCAGCTAACCAATCTGAACCCATTGCTATTTTGGAGGGAGTGGTATCATAGAACCAGGAAGTCAAACCGGCCATTCAAATGACAATGGAAACAGCGGTGTAGAATAAAGGTAAAATATATGAAAAATAGTTTTTTTTTTTTTAAAAACGAAGCATTAAGACATGTTAAACTGCGCCCCATAAACACAATCAAGCCTAGAAAAAAAAAAACAGTAAACCACCCCTTTAATATTTTGTATTAATATTAATATTGAGTCAGATGATTCCTTACAATACTTAGGGGCACCAGTCAAGGAGTCTCACCTTGACAATAAAGAACAATCATGGAAGACTGAATTACAATTATATAAATTGGAGGAAGTTCGTCATCTGACCAATCTGAAGGATTTGTGAGATATCGTTAACTTGTAGAGCCTCTTACTGTATTATCAACACAAGGAAGACACAAGTGTAATAAATGGATTTTATTTAATCTTATGGAAAGATAAACTGTAGTTTCTCTAGAAGAAATAAGGTAAACCTTATTCTGAAATCAACAAATAAAGATTATTTGTTATTAACTGATATCAGCTATGCAAAATCTAATGCAAATTAGATAGATACTGACAATATACATTAATGCCAAGGTCTCTAGAAAGAGGTTTGGTAAGTGATATTTACGTCTGCCTGGTCGTGCTGAATCCGAGGGTGTTGTCTTCCACCCTTGTCTTCTTCTTGTTGAGCTGGGCAGCATTGCAGTGGGAAGAAAGGAGTTGGAATCCGTTTCACAGCCTTGAACACGAAGTACTTGTGAACGTTAAACTCCTGGAGCACAGAGAAGGTCCTTTTCCTGGAACACGCAGAAGAAGAAGCCTTGAAGGTTCTGATGTCCGTGCAGATGATCCTTATTCTCTGGAACAAGCAGATGGAAGGATCTTTAGATTCTTTAGAGGATTTCTGATGAGAGAATTTTGAAGTTGGTGCAGAAGATATCTTGAAGATGGGGGGCTAAGCTTGTCGTTGTTGTCTCCGTTGCAGTTTTCAAACTCCCCAAATTCACTTCTTGCAGAACTTCCTTGTTTCTCTCTTTAGAGCTTCAGAGTCTTGAGAGAGCAACTTCACAACTCTGTAGAGTTGGACTTAGCTTAGCACATCTTGGGGCCGGAACCTTGAACCGGGATTGGAACAGGAACTGGAGCCTGGAACCAGAAAGGGAAACTGCAGCAACCCAACTGGAACAATTCTCTGTCTCAGAGACAAGTCTTTTAACCTGTCCCGAGAAGAAGGGAAATGCAAATTGGCACCTTTCAGATCCAGTGTTTTGATTGGGTGATGCTGATGCTGTCAGAGGTGGCCACTGGCCCCCTTCTTGCATGAGGTTCATTTGCATAGCTTAAAGTTCATGTTTAGAACAACGTCCTTAAGGTTTTTCCTATGCATAAATCACTTTCCAAACCAATTTCAGATTAACCTAGGCATCGTGCTGAAAACATAAAGTCCAAACCAGTGTTAATTTTGACAGCAAATTTTGATTTAGTTTTAGTCATAGTCTTTTGACTAAAATGCCATTTAGTTTTAGTCATTGGAAATTGTTTTAGTTTTAGTCGACTAAATATCATAAGATTTTAGTCGACTAAATCAACAGTAGATTTAGTCGACTAAAATCTAATTGTATCTAAATCTAAAATCTAATTGTAATGCATTAAGTAAGCATTTATCTAACAATATACAGATCCAATACACTGAAATACATCTGATATTCTCCAAAATGTTTATGTTCACTTAAGACAACCAACTGTACTTTACTCGCCAAAGCGGACTGTTTTTGACCGTTCAAGTGCAAAAACACACTAAAGAGAGCTCAATTCAGTACTTGCCAGGGATTGACACACTTATTGAGGTACTATTATAGTTTTTGTTTAAAATTTTGATTAGATTTGATTTTTAGTTTTTCTGCTTTTATTGTAATTTTAGTTAAAAGTTTTAGTAATTTTTTGTTCATGTCTTTTAGTTTTTGCTTTTAAATGTCTATATAGTTTTTTATTTGTTTTAGTTATTTTAGTACATCAGGTTAAGCTAAAGCTTAGAAACTAGATGAAATAAAAAAAGTTTACATTTTTTATCTATTTATTTTTTATTTCAGTTAACATTTATTTCAAGTAATGAAGATTTTTTTTATGGTTTTAGGTTTAGTTAACTATAATAACTCTTATACGTAAAATATAGCCTATTGAATAATGTGTCAAATAATGTTCTTAGTCTTTCCTTCCTGTGACAGAAGATACAGTAGTTTACTATGAATTAAATAGAAATTAAATTAAATACAGTTTATTGTGTAAACAAAATAACAATAATGACCAGGAAAAAAATAATAATTATAAACCATCCCGAAATTCACCGTGACTCTTATTCTGAAATGTCTGCAGTCTGCACTATAGCAGTAGCAGGCTGCTCATTTAAGTTCAGATGAGGGAGATAAAATGTGCATTCTTACAACCGTCTAAAACATACTACCATATAAACATTGTGTAGTAAACATGGTTATAATTCATCAACATTAGCTTATAAGCAATCGCTTGACATAAATGTGCGCTATTCATTGATTGCGAAGCAGTCTGAAGAGCCTGTATGAGCCTGTAGAACGCGCACATTTTCCCGCGGTTAGATCCGCACGTTACACTTCAAATGTGCGCATCTTCCACACAGGACAGCAGTCCTGACTGGATATCTTCCCAAATCGTCCCTCTCTATCATTTTCGTCTCGTTTTCATTCGTTGACGAAAATTTGAGTAGATTTTAGTCATCGTTTTAGTCATTCAAAACGCATTTTTATTTAGTCATCCTCTCGTTTTCGTCCATGAAAAAAATGTCGTTGACGAAAATTATGACGAAAATTATTCGTCAACGAAATTAACACTGGTCCAAACATCATTGGGTTATATTGAACTACCTATGCATTCATGTATACCTTAATAGGCAAATTTGTATATTTTGCATGTACACAAACAACACTCATTAAGTGAGTTCTGATAATAGAAATGGAGAAGATTTGCTCCATTTTGTCCATTGTGTGTCTATTTGTATATAGAAAATACTTCTTTTGTTGCTTCAAGCCAAATGGCAAAACCTGTCTGGTGAGTCAGTTCACACCTCAGGTCCTAGGACTGAGGAACTGGGGTGAACAATGGGGTCAATGGTGATAGGATTAGCCTGCTCAATGACATGCTAAGGTCATCATTCTTCCTTTGCACAAATGGTCAGGGTGATTGTCTTTGCAGGCTTATCTGCTAGCCTATCTATTTCCTTGTTTGCGTCTCTTGGAGGTGTGAGTGTTGGGGTCCTGTGCTTTTCATTATGGCAGATAAAAGGGGACAAGTGATGTAATGGGGGGTGTCTGCCCTCATGTCTGCCTGCTGATCACTACAACAGAATTTTACATCAATGAATAAATAAGCATTACAATGCAATTTTCTGTAAAAAAAAACAAAACAAAACAAAAACAAAATGCAGAAGAGTTTTTTTTTTTTTTTTTACAAATGTAAGCATGCAAATGCTTGAACCAAACAAAGAAACAGAAGAATTTAAATGTCACTTCATCTTCAAGTGGAGGGTCACTTTTTTGAGCACGACTTGCATTTTCTGCAACTGAGGCCTTGCAATTCAGACACTGTAGTATTTGAAGGCTTCTTTATCACAGGATCTGTGAAAGCGAAAAAGGAATTTATATAAAATTTATATAAAATTAACCAATGAATAATTTGCATCCATGATTGAATATATAGTATTATAATTTGCATTGACATTCATTAGAATTTCGCTGACTTCTCAATTTACCTTTTGACTATATCCTCATCAAGCTTGACATATGAGTGTCCACTTTTATCCTTTTGTCTGTCATCACTAGACAGCACTCTGTGAGTTACAATGAACATAAGATTAGAAGAAGCCCAACAACAACACTTACAGTGAGCAGAGTTCAATCACAAAGTCACTGATATTGACATTTGAAGCAATAAAACAACCTGTGAGTATTACAGGGTATGTTGTATATTGATAATTTTTAAAATGGATACTGGATAAAATGATAATAAAAAAAATAAAATAAAATAAAATAACACTAAGTAAAACAGTGCTGAACTTTTTTTTAAATAAGTACTGAACCATGAAAATGTGCTAAATGAAATAAATCTAATATGAATATATTAATTATATGAATAAACAAAAGACATTCAAACTGAAACAAAAAGTAACACTGAAAATGTATTAGTAAATGTTAAAATTAACAAACTATAAATGAACAATACTTTTACAGCATTTATTAACCCTAGGTGTTGCCATTTTAACAGTCATGCTTAAAGATGATCATCTTTAAATATCTACAGAGAGAACTGAAATATTATAAATGTATATTATATGTAGCCTATAGTCTCTTACTGTCTTTGCTTCTATTTTAGAACACTTGATGATCATCTAATCCAAATACCAAAATATGTATTGCAGTGATGATAAAGAAGTGACATCGGATGCGTTTCTGATTTGTTTATGTTTCTGTCGGCTGCATGAACTTATTTGCTTTCACACGTCATTTTAAATATGCAACTTCGCTGGCTAATGAAAGCATAAAAGTGACCAGCTGAATATACACTAGTGCAAATTATGGGTGAAACGGTTCTCGGTAAAAAAAAAAATCGAACCGTACCGTTCTGCACACTCGGTTCGGCATGCACTTGCACCGCGGTTCATCTCATATCTTACGACGCATACGCATCTATAATATGGTTTGTAGAAAATAAATAAAACAGACAGACAGAGTTAGACTAATGTATGTTTCTGTCGATGGATACGCATTCTGGATTCCCCTAAACTTTGTTCACTGCGAGCGCTGTATGCTCTATATGACCAGTCATTTAGCCGTCATCACCCGGGTGTTGATAGCGCGCGAGCGCAGGTGAGACCCGAACAGCACACGTTGCTATCTGTGTTTAAACTAAACTCATTTAAGCCTTGCCAATTTAAACATTCGAGTGCAAGTCGCGAAAGAGAACTTACGCACGCGATGTGAGAAGATTTGTGCACTCATTCGAAGCGCGTGTACAGCGCGCAAATATTGAGGTCTCTTTCAAGTCTTGTGCTTGAACGGACAACATGTCAACATGCCCGTCTTGGCGAGTATCCTAGCAAGCATAGTAGGTTATGTCTTAAGTGAACTTATACACTCGAGAAAGAACGCATGTGTTCAGTATCAGTGTACTGATCCGTGTATTATGTCTTAAAGAGACAGCAGCCCTTGCATTCCTGCTGTCTGAATGTGTTTTTAATGTTACTCAAACAACAAAAGACAACGAAATCACTCATTGCTCATGACTGAATAGTAACTTAATAATTAATAATGATTGATCTTTATTTAATTTATACAGTGAAGATTACATGCAATGTTGTTTTACATTTTATTGGCTACTTTATTCAATTTCTGTACCTGAAAACTGGATACATGAAAAACCTGAAAAGCTTTATTATTTGTATCTTTGCTTTACTGTATTTATTTGTGCTGTTTGATTATTTGTTCTTATTTTCGTTATTTTTATTTGACAGTAGTAATTTTTTACCTGAACATAGCACATACCGAACCGTACCGAAACCGTGAGCCTAAAACCGTGATACAAACCGAACCGTGAGTAGTCTGAACCGTTGCACCCCTAGTGCAAATAGATGAAAACAATCGTGACATTAAACATTTGGGTCAGATTGTGTGCATTTTATCATATTGTTTCAGACGCTTGAGGTGCTACTAATGTTAGCGTCCTCTCAGCCTGATCGCAAACAAAGGGTAGCCTAGTACTGCTGTTCTTTCTCTGCTAATGCAGCATCTAGTCAGCAAATTAATTACTCTATAATGATATGACAACATGTACTGTAGTATACTGTATTCATACCATTTCGCTGTCATGTTTTAAATATCTGAAGTGTCAGCGATCTCCTGCCGTGCGCTCTCTGAGGAGCGCACAGCCTCACGTGTCAAAGTAAACAACAATGCAGTGTTAGTATTTATTTGGCCTCTAGAAGCCGCTATTCTTCTGTATGATGACAAGCAGACCCTTTTCCGCCAATCCAGTCTATGCTCCAGTCTCCTAATATAGCTCTTGCAATGGACGCAACCTGGAAAAACTATCGGCAAAAATCTGATTGTTCCAACAATCAACTATTGGTGCTGATTAATCGGCAAAACCGATAAATCGGTCGACCTCTAATGCTAACATGCACTCTCTACACCTCTGTTGCAAAGATTTAAAGCAATTAGAATTTGTAAAATATTGTATGCCAGGACAACTAGGACAAGTACCCTACAACTTTACCAAAAACAGAAACAATTAAAAATTTTACATGAATGACTTAAAGGAAGCACAAATTAGACTTGTGAATGAACATGTTGCTAACATTTTCCTTCCAAGATTGACCGAATCACCCTCTATTAGGCCCGATTCAAAAATCTTTATAACTGAGGTGTTACGACATTAAAACATACTCTTCTTCGCTTGTCTCTGCACTCAGATTTCAGTTTGTCTTTTATAGCAGCTGATCTGAAAAACAACAACAAAAAAGGCAGGCAAATGATGATTAATGATTTGTTTTCCTTTTAAGAATGACCTGGTGGGTAATATAATCGAAACCCTTCACAGTCTCAGGAGTTTCAGATTGTGGCTCTTTGTACTTTTAATCTTTGTACTTATCTGTAATTAGAAATGTATATTAGAAAATAAACTGAAAGGCAAATTTGTCAAGCTTGAACAAATATAAACAAATCAATGAACACTACTATTATAGTTGGCTGGTCAGCTCAAACAAATTGTATGTTCATAACATGGTTTTTCAAAGATCATTTACCATATTGATGAAGGAAGCCAAATCGTTAAGGAAATCAGAAATAAATACACAACTTAAATCTGCAAATAAAATGAATGTTAAATGTAATGTTGTACATATTATAATGACTATTTTTACCTGTCAATGCATTGTTTTATAGTTGTTATAAGACAGACAAATGTCACCACATAGATTTTAAACAGTCTTTAGTAAGGGACTTTGACTTTATACCATTGCTTAAGTCGCTAGATATCTATGTCACAGGGGCGTTTCCTCCGAGGAGGCAAGGGAGGCAGTGCCTCCTCAAAAAAAAAAAAAAAAAAAAAAAAAAAAAAGGATGAGAAAATAATCCATATTACATATAAAACAACACAAATATTACAAATTATGACATTAAAAAGAGCGCAAGTCACTCGTATTTCTTAAGTAACACTGCCCAACAGCGACACCCGCAGGTAAAGTTACAGCAGCAGTTATGCCTCCCTTTGCACTCATAGAAAACTATTAGACCCCCGGCGTGCGGTGGGTTTTGTGGGGGGTAATTGAGAATGAATGGGGTAAGTCACGTGAGAGGAGGCAATGTCTCCATCGCGCTATGATTGGATGTAATTGGTTATGATTGGATATGGTTGGTTTGTGCGATAAATCCCGCCTCTTGTTTACGTGCATGTTCCGCGCGTCAGTTTGAATGAACAAATGATGGCATCAATGGGAAGACATAATTGAAAAGTAAACAGATCACCCAGTTAGATATCACCACTTTATGTAACTTCAAAATCAAACTTGAAATGGACAAAGCATGATGACTGCGGTTTTTTTTTTTTTTTTAGTGCAATCAGCTTGGTGAAATTAAAAATACAATTTGTGTCTGTGACAGACGGTGTTTACGGAGCATGACTGATTATCCAAAATAGCCTAAGTTGACAATTAAAAAGAAAAACATCAATACACAAATAAAATATATTGTTTAAATTATTATTGCCTTTAGTTATTATTTTGGAATGAATGTAGAAATGCTTAAAACACTAACTTGATGAGATTAACTTGGTTTTGATAAATAGAACATTTATTACAATACATTGTTAATGTAAAATTACAAAATAGAATTGTATTTGGTTTCTTTTTTTCTTTTTTGATGTAAAGTAATGTTCATTTAACAAAGAACATGTGTCAACGTTAAGAGTAATGCACATGAATTTACATTGATTCATAAATAAATAAAAAATGTGCCTCCTCATTTCAGAACACCACTGCAGGCCACTGCTATGTCAGTATCATGTTACAGTGGTTAACGTCCATATTCCACGTGTTATCTATTAGCAAATGCATAGCAGCCCTATCCACCTAGGAAAAAACGAAATAGTGAGATTTTATATATATGCAAACAGCAACCAAAAACTTACCAGTTACTTCTGCGGGCAGCATCTTCACCTGTTCGCGTCTGATTGGTCAAATTGAATGTAGCTGCACTGAAAAAGACGCGCTGTTACACTTTGTATCAAAAGTACGTATCAAAAATATGTATCAAAAATACGACTGGCACAGACAAGTAAAGTTAATTAAATACAAATCTTACCTGGAGTCACAAAATAACGGGGTTCCAAAAGACTGAGATATTTGAATGAAATCTCAGAGATTTATACCCCTGCGATGAAAGACGATTCACCAAAACTGTTAACGTTTCAAAAAGTTCATCGAAAAAAAAAAGTAATCCATATGAATCGCGTGGTCTCTTCCAAGTGTTCTAAAGTGACACGATCGCTCTAGTCTATATAATTTAACCGTTTAAATTTAGACTTCTATTCACATTCAAGGCACATACGCACACACAGCATATCTGGTAAACAGATTCTCTCAGGTGCGAGGCTGCAGCTCATTATCATAAGAACCAATCAGGGCCGTCCCTTGTGAAAAAGAAGTACACTTAATTGTATTGAAAGTGTACTTTTTGTGTACTTCAAATCTTAAAAGTATACTTTTTAAAAAGTGCACTTGCAGGTAATATAATTAAAATTAAAGGCCACTTGATTGTACTTAAAAAGAATATACTTTAATGACAATATTTATTAACACACTTAAGTGCACTTTTTAAAAATGCACTTTGTAATAATGTCTAATTAATTAAGTTGTACTTAAAAAAGTACACTTTAATGACAATATTTATTAACACGCTGAAGTGCACTTTGTAATAATGTCTAATTAAGTTGTACTTAAAGAAATTACACTTTAATGACAATATTTATTAACACGCTTAAGTGCACTTTTTAAAAATGCACTTTGTAATAATGTCTAATTAAGTTTTACTTACAGAAAGTACACTTTAATGACAATATTTATTAACACGCTTAAGTGCACTTTTTAAAAATGCACTTTGTAATAATGTCTAATTAAGCTTTACTTACAGAAAGTACACTTTAATGACAATATTTATTAACATGCTTAAGTGCACTTTTTAAAAATGCACTTAATTTTTACTTAATTATGACTTTATAGTGTTTTAAATAAGTACACTTATTTTGATGTATTGACTAATATACTAAAGCACATGAAAAATAATTTATTTTAATTTCAACTTAAGTGTGTTGTCCAAAATGACATTTGTTAATGTATTTTAAATGTGCTTAGTCTTTAATATATACTGTGTGCATTAATACACTTGAAATGTATTTTTCTTTTGAATTTCAATACACTTGCTTATACAGTATAATCCAGTACAACTTATTGTTGAAATTTTTATCACCAGCTCCTGCTCTAAACTCAACTAGTGTCAGTTTTCTACATAATATTTGACATAAAATGTCATTTATGGAGTGCTGTATTTGTGATACTTAATGCAATAGTGCTGTACTTTACATATGTGTATAATACTTTTAATATCATTATGTTGTTCTAAGTCGATTAAACATATTTAATTGCATTAATTGCAAGCAAAAGTTTAACAAATCTAAACAAAATTAATTTGAATTCATATTCAGTTAAAATACATTTAATTTTAATCAGACTAAACTGTAAAAATGATTGACTTTTAGTTAGGTGAATGAGTTCTGTAAACTTACAGTCTAACTACAACAATGAATTAGAAAAACTTCAACTCAAACAGAAATTAAATCATGCACGTATTATAGCCTATAAACTTTTTGTTTAATGCGCATGCGCCAAAATACTACGTCATGACGGCGCACTACTTCACCAGAGTTTGAAAAATGCACTTTCAGCCATCTTTCTGTAATCGCGATGCGTGAGGCAACTTTGCTGATCAAAGAAGAAGAAAACAAAGGAGCGCACGTTTGGATGACTACAGATGAGACGTTAAGTACTACAAATAAAGAGGCAAGTAAGTATCTTGATATATGCTTTCTTATTTTTATTTTGTCACCGTAACATAGCAGTTCTTATTGCCATTAAGAGTGTAACTTATTTAGTTTAATCGCAATATGGAGGTGAATTAATCATGTTTCCTATAATTTATTTATGATTGCATTATAATAATTTCTTATAACGTTATATGAATGTGATCGCGTGTGTGGGCGTGTTCAAAGAATTTGGCTGCTGAAAATATAATATTTTAATTGAACTCTGACTTTTTAAATCATTTTAAATGACTTAAAGTTAAATTTGCCGAACTAAATTCAAAGATCTGATCCTGTAACATTCAAAGACATTTATATACATTTAATCCGTCTAATCGCTATTATAACCACCAGTAATGTTAAATATCACCCCCTCTACAAATACTGCTTATAATCTATTTTTCTTTTTGCATTTGAAAAGTGAGGTGTTCAATTACTGTTTGTGTTTGTAATATGTATTATTTTTGTGCTTATCTGGAGTTATATATTCATTTTGTAGGATCAGTACAGATTTGTCATTGGAGATACAGTGCAAGCTGTGTGGAATCAAAGACCCGTATTGATGAGGTGTTGTTAAAAGTTTTGCCATTAATTCTGCCATTATTTCAGCCAGCACACCCTGATCACACACTACAAGCTAAAACACTGCCATCGACTATCCTTATAGCTTTTAAATGCTTTGAATCTTTTCTATTTGCAAGTAATAAATTCTCACCTGTGCACTTACAAATCCCCATCTAATCATTATATATATATAATGATATTATCATCATTATTTTCAAAGCAAAAACGCATTCTGTGTGAACGACCCCTCAATTTGCTTGGGTTTTGGGTTATTTATCTATATTTGTGTAATTGATAAAGTTATGTTTAAATTCCCTGTAAAGTAGGAATAAAAACGTTTATAAAAATGTTCTCTATGTTTAAAGGCCAGTGTCAGTGAAGATGGTGTGGTCACTGGAATCCTGGTGTTTGTGGGAAATGTGAAGGAGCCTCTCCCAGGATGTTGTCCTGATGACTGAGGTAATTCATCTTAGGTGATGCAGTTGCAGTCAAAAGTTTACTTACACCTTGCAGAATGAACTGCTTCATCAGGGAACTACTAAATAAAAAGACAATATGCAAATTTTTATGATCCCTCTTATTGTTAAAATTATTAACATTTTGCAGATACTGCAAGGTGTTAGGGTGATTTGCCTACAGTGGTTCAGGCTGCAGGATGGCCGAATGACTAAAGAAACGTTATCAGACAAGAAACTTATAGTTTTCTTGAGGAAAAAAAATCTCTCAAATAATGCTGTAAACTATACGAGGGAGTCATTTGGTACAATATTACTATAATATTGAAGGTTAAAATTAACTGATTTACATAACACTTAAATTACACTCAATTATGTTTTTTATAATAAAGTTATAATACTAACTTTAGAATTACATAATCATATTTCTACTCCAATTTGTTTTTTGAAATATAAACATTTAAATCATGGCTGTCATAAATGATTTATTCAAACATGCATTAAATACATAAATGAATTATAAATAAAATAAATATTTAAAATAAAATTATAATATGTAATGTGGTGCATAAATTTATCAGAATGCTCCTCTCTATAGCTGAGAGAGTTTATGCTGAATATGATTTTTTTCTGAAGTAAATGTGACATTACGTGACATTGTTTACAAGCTGTTTTATTGACGTCTTTCCGCGGTTGAAACACTGATTGAGTGATTAAATGTGACATGTTATGGATCAGTTGTACTGTATCTTGTAACATACCTTCAGATGTTCATTCATATTTATTTCACACTGTAACTGGTATTAAAGCGGAGGAGAGGATCAGTACATAGTACACATCTTGGCCGCAGGTTTCGATCACTATCAGCAACTCTTTGCCTTTAGGAATACCAAATGGGTCTAGGAGGGTGGTGGAAAAGGACAGCAAATGTCTTTGTTCATTTTTGATTATTTTCAAACCTACAAAGGTGTATATAAACTTTGGAGTGCAACTATATATCTATATCTATTGCTTTCATTCAATTGAGCCAATTATAATAATGGACTGACTCTGTTTACAAACAATTGTTTTCCTTCTGTTTTTTTTTTTTCCTCAAGGTATTTTTTTTTTTTTACTTTCCTGCCTCTTTGGAACAAGTCCATTTACATGCGCAGCTTCATGGACATTTGAGGTTTTCTGCCGATGGAGAGCTTCTGGGACATTGACATAAACAGCACTTTTTCCTACAACTTCAAAAAAGTTGGTGACAGACAATTTTGGTTTTCTTGTTTTTGTGCCTTTGGAATTCGTCAAGTTTTTTTTGTTTTGTTTTGTTTTTTCTTTTCAAAATTACATTCACTGTAATGCTGGAGTAAGATTTTAGAAGAAACCTTTTGGTCCTGTTTAATGTTTGTGCTAGTAAAGGTTTCAGAGCTTATAAGTAACAAGGTTCGGTAACACTTTACAATAAGGTCTCATTTGTTAACATCAATTAATATATTAGACAACATGATCTAACTATGTGCATTTACTTTTTTACAGTATTTATTAATCTTTGTTAACATTAGGTAATAAAAAATATAGTTTTTTCAAGTTGGTTAATAAAATGTATAGTCATTGTTCATGTTAGTTTACAGTGCATTATCTATTAACATATGCAACTTTAATAATGCATAAGTAATATTAACTAGGATTTATAAATGCTTTAAAGTATTTTTCATTCATAGTTCATGTTAACTAAAGTAGTTAACTAATAAAAAGTTATTGTAAAGTGTTACCCAAAGTTTTGAATCTTTTCTTTTCTTTGTTTGTATTAATTCATGGGTGTTATCTTATTTATCATCTTATAGATCATACAGAATGATTTTTTCTGAAAATGTAAAAATGCAGAAAGTATTGTGATGGGTAGGTTTAGGTTTAGGTATGTGAGGGAGAAAATGATAGTGCATATAAGCCTCACTGTCCTCCAGACTCTTTCTAAATGAGAGTTAAAGTGTTGTAATTGTTTGTGATTGTGTATAGTGTTTCTTGGGTTTTTCTTGTGCATCAACAAAAAGTTTTTTGTGTATTTGTTTTAGAGATTGTTTTGTCAATAAATGTAGAGGGTTTCAATTTGCATTTGTGTTGATTGTAATATTTTGAAATATACTAAATTGTAACTTCATTATTATATGTAATTACAAATAATGTAATAACAAATGTATTAAATTAAATAAAATGTGTGTAAATAATGTAATTACAAATATAATAGTGTACATGTAAATTACATTAAAGTATGTTTTAGTTCACATTAATTGCTTGTCAGTACATTCGGAAGTACACTTTTACCATATTTCAAAGTACATAAAAAAATTGTATTAAAGTCCCACTTAAGTGGTTTAAAAAAAATCACTCAGAAGTTCAACTAATTGCATTTAATATGAACTTAATCTGTGATATATTTAAAATTAATTACAAATAGAATGCACTTAAGCGGCTGAAAACATTACATTTAATTTACACTTAAGTGTATTGATAACTGATATTAAAATATATTTTAGTTCACATTAATTGCTTGTCGGTACATTGAGCAGTGCACTTCAACTATATTTTAAAGATACTAGATACAGTGGCCTTGGAACCAATCAGGTTTCGTCACGTGTGTTACACGTGTTGTTTAAATTTAAACACAAGAAAATATATAGGGATTTTTTAAGCATCTTTGGAAAATTGATTTATGATGCATTTCAAATAATATGATGTTGAAATCCTTCTGGGAATTTCAGTTGTACTCTATTACAATTAACATATCATGTAATGGACAACAGCCTTTTAAGTAGCATAACCTTTTACAAATACAAACAAGTAAATCTGAACAACATATTAATTTTAAGTATGCTTATGGCAATACTTAATAATAGTTGACAAATGTTTATAATACATTACAAGTTGGTACATTGTAAATGTTAAAAAATGTTTTTCAAAATATATTTCTTTTGAAAATATTAAAATTATAAATATATAAATATTTAAAATATATTGCAGTACCCACTAAAACCCACTAAAAGCTTAATCATTTTGCTATGTTCTTAAAGTACACATAAAATATACTTTAAGAGTAACATAAGTATGTTTTCTGTAAATACCCTAACTTCACTAAAAGTATGCTTGTGTTTAGCATATTTTTTAAAAGTGTAACTATGCATATATTTATTACCAATGTACTTCTAGTATACTGTTTAGAAATATATTAACAGTATGATTGTGTTTAGCATATTTCTTAAAAGTGTAATTAAGCATATATTTATTACCAAAGTACTTCTAGTATATTTTTTAGAAATATATTAAAATGCAATTCAATATATTTTTAATGCACTTCAAATAAGCATGTTGGGAATACAAATGTATTATTAACATACAACTTACATTTCAAGTATATTTTGAATACATTTAATACTACGTCCTTTTCACCTGGGTACAGTGGCTAAATTAACGAGAAATAAAGCTTCAACCCCAGACTTCCAAACAGCACAGCAGTAATGACTTTATGAACTTCCTTACTTACAAGATTGATAATATTAGAGAGAAAATGATAACTATGCAACCATCTACTACAGTATCACATCAGACAGTGCATTGTAGTGTAGCTGAGGAAAAACTCCATTCATTCATTGCTATAGGAGAGGAAGAATTGTCTAAACTCGTTAAATCATCTAAATCAACAACATGTATGTTAGACCCTATACTGACTAAGTTACTAAAAGAGATGCTTCCAGAGGTCATAGATCCTCTTCTTAATATCATTAATTCATCTTTGTCATTAGGATACATACCGAAAACCTTTAAGCTGGCTATTATTAAACCTCTTATTAAAAAACACAACTTGATCCTACAGAATTAGTCAATTACAGGCCAATCTCGAATCTACCTTTTCTGTCAAAGATACTAGAAAAGGCAGTATCCTCAGAACTATGCTCCTTTTTTAGAAAGAAATGGTATCTGTGAGGATCTGTCAGTATTTAGACCGTACCATAGTACTGAGACGGCTCTCATTAGAGTTAAAAATGACTTGCTCTTATCATCGGATCATGGCTGTATTTCTCTATTAGTGTTACTGGATCTTAGACCACAACATTCTTTTGAATAGACTCGAAAATTATGTTGGCATTAGTGGAATTGCATTGGCATGGTTCAAATCATACTTATCTGACCATTATCAGTTTGTAGCAGTAAATGAAGAGATGTCATATCAATCACAAGTTCAGTATGGAGTACCGCAAGGCTCAGTACTAGGACCGTTGCTGTTCACTTTGTACATGCTACCCTTGGGAGATAACATTAGGAAGCATGGCATTAGTTTTCACTGTTATGCTGATGATACTCAGCTCTATATTTCTTCGCGCCCTGACGAATCTTACCAATTCACAAAGTTAACGGAATGCATAGCTGATATAAAAAATTGGATGACTGGTAATTTCCTACTACTTAATTCTGAAAAAAAACAAAAAAAAACAAAAAAAAAAACAGAGATTCTAATTATTGGACCAAAAACCTCCGCACGTAATAAGCTATAATACTGTCTAACACTTGATGGATGTTCTGTCAAGACTTCATCGTCAGTTAGGAACCTGGGTGTGCTCTTTGATACCAATCTTTCATTTAAAAGCCACGTTTCTAGCATCTGTAAAACCGCATTTTTCCATCTTAAAAATATATCTAAATTACAACATATGCTCTCAATGACAAATGCGGAACAGTTAGTTCATGCGTTCATGACCTCAAGGCTAGATTATTGTAATGCTCTACTCGGTGGTTGTCTTGCATGCCTAATAAACAAACTCCAGCTAGTCCAAAACGCAGCAGCTTGAGAGTTCTTACTAGAACCAGGAAGTAAGACCATATTAGCCCGGTTCTGTGAACACCGCACATTTTAAAATCTTGCTAATTACTTACAAAGCACTAAATGGTTTAGCTCCCCAGTACTTGAGCGAGCTCTTAACACATTATAGTCCTTCATGTCTATTGCGATCTCAAAATTCTGGCCAGTTGATAATACCTAGAATATCAAAATCGACCGGAGGCGGTAGATCCTTTTCCTATTTAGCACCTAAACTTTGGAAGTCTTCCTAGCATTGTTCGGGAAGCAGACACATTCTGTCTAGATCTTTAAATCTAGACTAAAAACTCGCTACATCATAAGAAGAATGGTGTCTACACTAATATTAGTCTCTCTCTGTTTATCCCGAGGTTTACCGTAGTCTGCCAGATCCAGGCCGTATCCAGATGAGATGAAGGACCTGCGCCTAAACACGACGACAACGCAGCCCTGAAGTGTCAACTAAACTATCCCCTGTGAAGACTGAAGACTTAGAAATCATAGAGCACATTAAAATGTGTTAAATGTGTAAAATGTCTAAATATTTCAAATAGAGCTATTATAAACGCTACCTTGATATAAGTGTGTCAACTGTCTACATTCAGAAAAATGATTAGGACCCTGTTATGCTCTAAGAGCTTTGGAAGGTTGCTGAAAAATCCAGAGCCAGCAAGGATCAAAGCCTTCCACAGCAAGTAAGAACTACATCATTAAACCAGGGAGAAGACAGCCAAGACTTCACTGAGCTCATAGAGGAAGGAATCACAACCTCCTCCCAACATATCTCCACGGGTCCAGAGATAATGAGCAGGGGAAACTTCTTCTGTAATTGCACCCCTGGAGGACTAGAGCTGTCACAACGTTGTGTAGATAATCCAACACAAACACGATGATGAAGAGAGAATTCAGTCTTTAATAAATCCAAAGGCATAAAGGTAAATCCAAACATGAAGAGCTTAACACGCACGTAACGCTGACGAGACCAGACAAAGAACAACAGAAAAGCAGGAACATAAGTAGTGCAGATAACAAGGTGATTAACGAGACACAGCTGATAAACATGAACTAATAATGATGGTGACCATGGAGACTGATGAGTGGCGGGAACTTATAACAAAGGAACACAGAGACCAATGAAAATTAAAGAGTCCAAAACAAAAAGACATGTGACATTACCTCCCCTTCCTGAAAGGCGCATCCTCGTGCCAAACAAGAGTCCAACCAGGGAGGGGGGGCGGACACCCTGAGGTCCTGGAGGTGACGGCCAGGTGAGCAGGGCGGTGCTGGCAGGCTTAGGGAGCCTCCAGGAGCTGGGGAGGCTAGGGTGAAGCTGGAGCGAGGCTCTGGAATGGCGGCAGCTATGTTGGGATGAGACTCTGGAAGGGCAGCGGCCATCTTGGAACAAGACTCTGAAAAGGTGGCCTGAGGGCTAACGTGCGATGCGGCCTGCGTCTTCACTGGGCTGAGGACTGGGATGGCCTTAAAAGCTACAGATGAAGGGAGGCGGACTTCAGCGCTGACCTGACAGATGTAAACATCGGGTCTGCAACTTTGGCCCCCAGGTCAGCGCTGTTGGAACCCCATTTACAGATACGGGGAAACACAGGAGGGCAGGAATGGACGGATCCATTGGAGTGGTATGTGGAGGGAACCGGCGTGGGGTGAGCTGGCAAGGCCAAGTGTGTTTCAGAGGGGCTGGATGAGGAAGACACTCATTTACTTCAAAATCTGAACCATTTAAATAGCGTAACTGATGTAACTTTTTCGTAAGTTGAATATGGTAGCATAAGCGTTTTGAACTGAGAGAGGCATTACACTTTCTTCGTAAGTTGAATACGGAAGGTGGTCTGGCGGAGCCGTGTGGAGTACGTTTTGCTTTGGATAGATGCACTTTCTTGAGCTTTATACTTGTTGGACCCGTTCACTGCCGTTATAAAGTTTAGATGCGTCAGGATATTTATTAATATAACTCCGATTGTGTTCATCTGAAAGAAGAAAGTCATATACACCTAGGAAGGCTTGAGGGTGAGTAAAGCTTGGGGTAATTTTCATTTTAAAGTGAACTAATCCTTTAAGAAACTTGGATTCCAAAACCAAAGGAGCTGATGAGACATGAAGAATGTTGATTTTTCAATGTAATCAAAAATGGATTATATTACCCTGTTAGCTTAGCAACAAGCTAAAGTCAAACTACCTCAATAGAGCTATAGAGCTAGTCAGAACAAATCAGTGTCAAAGTAGGTATTGCTTTTGATGAACTTACTTCTTGGTCAGTAAAAAAAAACTCTGTTATATAAAGTATGTATGTGTGTAGCATTAATAGTCTACAATACAGACACACTTCATCTGCCATCCAAATTAGGCGTATTCAGATGCAGAGAGTGTGTGGCTTTCTGCATTGCATGGTGAGCACTTGCACTTGCTAAGAAACTGAAGTAAAAAAAAAAAAAAAAGGTTACTTTTTAAAGAGAAGTGCCCTCCTTCTTATTTTGTGAAATAGGAAAACCAAAAGGAAAGACCTAATGGATCATGTGAGGGAAATTTAGACATTACAGCAGCAAAGGTAGATTGCAGATTCAAAAAAATATAAAACATAATAGAATAAAACAGTGCAGTGTGTAAAATGTGTAGAATACATCATACAGTAAAATATAAATAATGCATCAAAAAGGCACAGACTGCCAAAATCAGTGGATTCAGTCACCTTATCTAATGACTGGCATTGTTTGGTAAATGTTGAATAAAAACATTCCAATGTTTGTGAAACCCTCTGATCTTGGGTTTTATTTCAGCATGTTAATTCTTCATTCTGGACACCAAAAGGAAGATGATATAAATGGCAAGGGAGTGTTTTCATCCAATTAGTTAAAAATCTATGTTGTTTCAAAGCCACATTCTATATTCCTCTTGCTTTAGCAATATGTCACTCTGCTCTACTAGACTTGATGGATACAGGCCATCTGCTCACTGCTTAGTAACATTGTTCGTCCCAATCCCAGTCATATCTTGCTCTTGAACTACTATTTTGGTAACATTTTATAATAATGTTGTTATAAGTCACTTATAAGTCAATAGTCAATAATCATTTACAAAACATAACTATACATTCATAAATGATTAATAAGTGGTATGCTAACGGTTTACAAATGTGTTGTAAGTTATCTTAAAAAAAAATGTAAATCATTACATCAAACAGATCATTAGTAGATGGTTGATAACTTATTAGTTGATATACTTATAAATCATTGAAGTATTTGTCAATTGTTTTAGTATCATTATCTCAATAAACAATGGTTAGTCATGAACAAATGATAAACAAACCATTAGTAAATGATCAATATGTCATTTAATGATGTATCGTTAAGTTGTAATCTGGTCTGTGTTCAAAAGCCCAAACATGCAGGTATGCTAAAGCAGTATTTTTAAGAAAAGTAATTTGTTTTCAAGTGGATAAACATTTATAAATGACTTACAGTCAGGGGATTCCAGTGGGTTATGTTAAATGTGTAAACATGATGGTTATTGTAGTTCTAGACTAAATGTGAACATATATTTACTCATCTCACTTGCATGAAAACATTCAGTATTCCTCAAAATGAATAAAAACAGTGAAATGTGTAGAATTTGAGGGCGAACCAGACAAATGAATCTTCCAGATGATTCATTCAAAAAGAATTCCATGCAAAAACTCAACACTCCAGACTCCAAATCAACAATCTAGGACCATAAATGAAGTAGGCTCCAGCCCGTCTGAACTAACTAACGAATCCCCCCAGCTAAGTACTTTCTGGCCTTGCAAGCTTGTAAAAGATGAGCCTAGCTATGGAAGAAGATGTCAAACTTAAGAACAGCTCGTATAAACTGCATAAAATCATCCCAAAACAATTCTAAACGGACTTGTAATCAAACATTGTTCAACTGCATAATTCTATAGCATGTCTACAACCTATATAAGTAATTCTTAGATCACTCACAACAACATTTGAATGGTTGATTGAAAGTGTGCCTTGTTTGGTATGAGTGTAAATCTCTGTTTATAACTCAGATTTTGGCTTGAATGTAAAATGTATCATATTATTTTTAGAGAAATCATGTCTAAACTGTACTCTCTTTAATCCCTGCTAAGAGCAGGAAAGTTAAGAGACCAGGTGATAACATGTAATTTATGGTGAGAGGAGGAGAAAAGCCACCTCTAAAGCAAAGACGATACCTAATTGGTCAGAACTCCCCAAAGAGGTTGGATAAACACCTCAGTTTAAAAATTCAGGACATGAACAAAGAATCAGATGAGATGACGATGACGAGACAATGATGAGCAGACCAGAAGAAGATCAAGATCAGATGAAAATGGGTTAACAGTTTCATTCAAGCCATCCAACTACTCTCGTCTCACTTACTTTTCTTTCTTTTACTTAGTTTCCTTTCTTTTCCGTGAGAGTCTCGTGTTCTAAGTTAAGTTTTGCGGCAAAGTTTAAACAACGACTCTACAATCTTTGTCCGCCTCAAAACTTCAAACTTCAGCCATGAGGGAGACTCCATTCATCCGCCAGCACACCAGAATGTGATTGGCTTCCGATAACATCAATCCAATGAACCTGGGAAACACCCTTCTCCAAGCCAAAGACGCCGACAAAGGGGATCCCCATTTAAAGACACAAACGACAGACACAAGTATACCTCCAGATTCTAGCTGAACTGGTGCATTGATATAAAGTCTAATAACCCCGACTAAGAAGCGATAGAAGGGTTAAATTAATGATTGATGGTTCGTTCGGATCTGGGTCTGATGTATAAACGTTGCATACGCACAAAAAAGGCACTGAAATGTGCGTACTCAATTTTCCACGCACATATCGGGATTTATAAAAAATAAACTTAGTGTAAATATGTGCGCACCATATGGGAGCTCTAGACTGTGCGTACGCACTCTTTTACTGGAGTGAACGAAGTAATAAAGTAAACAGAATGATTTGAATCTCTGTTTTGCATTTAAACATTTCATTTTCCAAATTTAGATTAAATATGTCACTCTCCTTAATGAAGTTAAGCACCGAAATTACATGAAAACATTATCCAGAAGTTACAACATTTTATATTAATTTAAATATAAATATTTGTAGTGGATGCGCTGCTTTTGAACACTTTTCCTGTGGCATGCTGTGCTTTAATGTTTTAACTACAGTGAGGATTATTTGGTGCATGATAATCATGCTTTAAATTGTGTTCTAAATAGCAGAACTCATGTTCTGAGAAAATATTTTTGCACAAATAATGATCAATGATGCGCACTTTGTCTAAGCAGATAGCTTAGCAACATAATGGCATAATGACAGACACTGAAGGAATCGCTAGGTGATCGTCCGACGAGTAGCTACTGTACACAGTACTGAACAACCTCTGCTGAACACAGTCAGGTGTGCTGCTGGTGTAGTGCACAGATAGACAGTAGCCTAAAGATAACCCATTTCATTGTCTTCCCGATATTATGAAAAATGTCATTATTTGAAGGATAGATTTTGAAGGAAACGGTAAGATATGCACGTTTTATTTTTAAAATGTTTTGTCAGTGACGCGCTGAGTCAGACAATCATTTACAATGCAAAAATAAGGCCTATCCGTTTCCAATAAAAATATATGAACATCTTAAAATATAGGCTATGTTTACTTTATAGGCAAAATTCCATAAATTTGATTTGTTTAAAAAAAAAAATTAAAATACTATTTGGCCAGTGGAAAAGAATTAGAATAACTCTTCACTGAAAACATTCTGAACAGTATTTTATATGATTTATTGTTTTCTGAAACAAGAAAAGGAGAGTGAATGATTTTTAGCAATGTAATGTGACGGCATTTATTGTCATATTTTTCTAATGTCTTGTACCGTTAAACACGGTGTCACGTGGATGGGAATATGCATGGAAATGATATGCAGATGACGTAATGCATAGTAAAACTAGGCATTGTAAGCTCCATATATGGTGATTTCGGGGAGGAGACGGGGTGGAGAGGCATGTACGCACAATCTTCCACTGACTGGGTTTTATTAAGGGAAATTTTGCACAGGTTCTGGCGTACGCATGGTTTAATAAATCTACGGAAAATCTGGCTTTTATGTGTACGCACACTTTTAGGATGAAATCTACGGAATGTTTTATACATGAGGCCCCAGGTCTTATGAAGTGCATATATTGCTAGAAACTCATTCTTTCCTCACTTCCTTTCGTTCTGCAACTCGTGTGAATGTGTGTGTGTGTGTGTGTGTGTTTGTGTTAGATTTTAGTATATGTGTTAGAATAATCGGTAAAACTTTAGTATAGGGAACACATATAAACTATTAACTACGACTTTCCCCTCAATAAACTCCTAATTTACTGCTTATTAATAGTTAGTAAGTTAGTTGTTAAGTTTAGGTATTGGGTAGGATTAAGAATGTAGAATAAGATCATGCAGGATAAGGCATTAATATGTGCTTAGTAAGTAGCCTACTAATAAATAGCCAATATTCTAGTAATATGCATGCTAATAAGCAAGACCCTAAAATAAAGTGTTACCGAATAATCAATAAAGTGTCATTTATATTTTTAAAGAGAAGTGTCTTGTGTTATGTGCTTACGAATTTAATGTCTTAAACTGACGATCTATGTTACCTTGCTAATAAATAATTCACTATAGTTTGGATATTCATATCCACTACAGAGCTGATAGTTACAGTCCGTTTAAATGAACGCTGGACGATTCATTTGCTTGGTCGTAAAATAAGTGACTCTTTTAAAATTCCCTATAAATTAATTAATAATTCCCTTTTAGCTAAACTGACCCGTGTCCCTTACATCTTTTGGTGGAGAATTTGGGTAGTTTAAACTAAATTGTAAGCATATACCAAAGTCATATATCTTTTCATTTTGCTGATGATAGATCAGAACCGCTCAGTCTGTGTGTGTGACATCAGCGCGTGCAGCACGGCTCGTTTGAATGAATGCAGAGCTGTAACCCGAGTCGACGTCCCTATCTTTACACTTCAGTCCGCAGTAAATTAATTTAAGATCTGAGATCTCACACTAGACGATAAGGTTAGAATTGAGCGTGTTCCTCAATATCTAGAATGCCTTGTTTATAGCTAAACTGACGTCTGCGTGTTCCAGCTTCACTCAAATAGCCAAACTGTGTGTATATCAGTCAGAGAGCTGAATGAAATTAAACTGCAGTAATTAAAATACCTCTGTAAGGATGACTATTCTCCTCAAAGCGCGGTAAGATTGAACGTGTTTCTCAATCTATTTCTAAAGGGCTTTATTTATTTATAGCTAAATTGATTGTCAGTGCGTGTTCCACTGCATTTAGTGCGCTGTTTCCTCCCTGTGGTACACCGTAGCTATAAACTTGCCTGTTTATGAGAGCTCGTGTAACACTGCGTGTGTCCGAGTGTGATTTGAACGGGAAGTGATTTAAAATTTTGATCAAGCAAATTTTTACACTGAAATTGTGAACCAACAGTGAAGAAACTGTGCAAGTTTCTCTCGGCGCGCAAAGCACAACAGAGATCCGCTGAGATCGCTATTGTTCAATTTACAGCGCAAAACTGTCACATAAAGTTTAATCTCACTTTCAAACGAACTAAGTGTTTAAGCCCCACGTCGTAAAACCATCTAGGAATGGTGTCTTCGGGCCCTTAGACGGCACTGCATCACATACAGGAATGCTACTGTAATGGAAATCACAACATGGGCTCAGGAATACTTCCAGAAAACATTGTCGGTGAACACAATCCACCGTGCAATTCGCCGTTGCCGGCTAAAACTCTATAGGTCAAAAAAGAAGCCATATCTAAACATGATCCAGAAGCGCAGGCATTTTCTCTGGGCCAAGGCTCATTTAAAATGGACTGTGGCAAAGTGGAAAACTGTTCTGTGGTCAGACGAATCAAAATTTGAAGTTCTTTTTGGAAAACTGGGATGCCATGTCATCCGGACTAAAGAGGACAAGGACAACCCAAGTTGTTATCAGCGCTCAGTTCAGAAGCCTGCATCTCTGATGGTATGGGGTTGCATGAGTGCGTGTGGCATGGGCAGCTTACACATCTGGAAAGGCACCATCAATGCTGAAAGGTATATCCAAGTTCTAGAACAACATATGCTCCCATCCAGACGTCGTCTCTTTCAGGGAAGACCTTGCATTTTCCAACATGACAATGCCAGACCACATACTGCATCAATTACAACATCATGGCTGCGTAGAAGAAGGATCCGGGTACTGAAATGACCAGCCTGCAGTCCAGATCTTTCACCCATAGAAAACATTTGGCGCATCATAAAGAGGAAGATGCGACAAAGAAGACCTAAGACAGTTGAGCAACTAGAAGCCTGTATTAGACAAGAATGGGACAATATTCCTATTCCTAAACTTGAGCAACTTGTCTCCTCAGTCGCCAGACGTTTGCAGACTGTTATAAAAAGAAGAGGGGATGCCACACAGTGGCAAACATGGCCTTGTCCCAACTTTTTTGAGATGTGTTGATGCCATGAAATTTAAAATCAACTTATTTTTCCCTTAAAATGATACATTTTCTCAGTTTAAACATTTAATATGTCATCTATGTTGTATTCTGAATAAAATATTGAAATTTGAAACTTCCACATCATTGCATTCCTTTTTTATTCACAATTTGTACAGTGTCCCAACTTTTTTGGAATCAGGTTTGTATCTATCTATTTCTATCTGTCTATCTATCTATCTATCTATCTATCTATCTATCTATCTATCTATTTCTATCTGTCTATCTATCTATCTATCTATCTATCTATCTATTTCTGTCTATCTATCTATATATTTCTATCTATCTATCTATCTATCTATCTATCTATCTCTATCTTGCTAAGGATTGCAACTCTATCTGACTATTTCTATCTATCTATCTATCTATCTATCTATCTATTTCTATCTTTCTAATCTATCTATCTATTTCTATCTATCAAACTAAATCTGTCTATCTGTCTATCTATCTATCTATCTATCTATCTATCTATCTATCAAACTAAATATATCTATCTGACTATTTCTATCTATCTATCTATCTATCTATCTATCTCTCTATCTATCTATCTATTTCTATCTTTCTAATCTATTTCTATCTATCTATCAAACTAAATCTATCTGTCTATCAAACTAAATCTATCTATCTATCTATCTATCTATCTATCTATCTATCTATCTATCTATCTATCTCATAGCAACCACCCAGAACAACCTAGCAACCACATAGCAACCACCCAGAACACCATGGCAACTGCCTAGCAACCACACAGATCACCCTGGCAACATCCTAGTAACCAGCCCGAGTACCTTAGCAACCACTTAGGAACACCCTAGCAACCAACCAGAATACCTCAGCAACCTAGCAACCGCGTAGCAACACCCTAGCAACCACCCAAGATATCTTAGCAACCACATAGCAACTACCCTGAGTACCCTAACAACCGCATAGCAACACCCTAGCAACCACCTAACAACCGCATAGCAACACCCTAGCAACCACCACAAATACCTTAGCAACCGCATAGCAACACCCTAGCAACCACCCAGAATACCCTAGCAACCGCATAGCAACACCTTAGCAACCACCCCGAGTACCCTAGTAACCACATAGCAACACCTTAGCAACCACCCCGAATACCCTAGCAACACCTTAGCAACCACCCCGAGTATCTTAGCAACCACATAGCAACCACCCCGAGTACCCTAGCAACCGCATAGCAACACCCTAGCAACCACCCAGAATACCCTAGCAACCGCATAGCAACACTTTAGCAACCACCCCGAGTACCTTAGCAACCGCATAGCAACACCCTAGCAACCACCCAGAATACCCTAGCAACCGCATAGCAACACCTTAGCAACCACCCCGAGTACCTTAGCAACCGCATAGCAACACCGTAGCAACCACCCAGAATACCCTAGCAACCGCATAGCAACACCTTAGCAACCACCCCGAGTACCTTAGCAACCGCATAGCAACACCTTAGCGACCACCCCGTGTACCTTAGCAGCCGCATAGCAACACCCTAGCAACCACCCAGAATACCCTAGCAACCGCATAGCAACACCTTAGCAACCACCCCGAGTACCTTAGCAACCGCATAGCAACACCCTAGCAACCACCCCGAGTACCCTAGCAACCGCATAGCAACACCATAGCAACCACCCAGAATACCTTAGCAACTGCATAGCAACACGTTAGCAACCACCGAGTACCCTAGCAACCACATAACACCCTAGCAACCGCCTTGAGTACCCTGACTCTATCTATCTATCTATCTATCTATCTATCTATCTAAACTCACTCAAACTCATCTATCTATCTATCTATCTATCTATCTAAACTCATTCAAACTCATAAACTCATCTATCTATCTATCTATCTATCTATCAAAACTACTAAACTAAAACAAACTTTCAAACTTTAAACTTTATAAACTACTTCAAACTTTCTGGACTGGCTTTTTCAAGCCAACTTAAAGTTTGTCTTGACGAACTTTTTTCATCTAGTTATTCTTCTTCTTCTTACTGTAAATTTCCAACTATAACTCCTCCTAGAGCTTTAACTCCACAAACTCCAAACTCGGGTCAGACCTTCAGACTGTTCTGACTTGGTGTGCTATATCTTTTCTAACTGATCCGACTTACAGTTTTCCTAAAAATGACTATTAAATCTCGGAAAAATCGCATTGACTTTCATTGACGAAATGTTCAAACGAGCCAAGACTACGGAAGCCCATTAGACTCAATTAAACTGCCATTCTATGTACTATTTATTATCCATTGAAACTCATTCAAACTCATAAACTCATCTATCTATCTATCTATCTATCTATCACACTAAATCTATCTATCTATCAAACTAAATCTATCTATCTATCTATCTATCTATCAAACTAAATCTATCTATCTATCTATCTATCTTTCTATCTAACTAAATATATCTATCTATCTATCAAACTAAATCTATCTATCCATCTATCTATCTATATATATATATCTAAATCTATCTATCTATCTATCTATCTAACTAAATCTATCTATCTATCAAACTAAATCTATCTATCTATCTTTCTATCTATCTATCAAACTAAATCTATCTATCTATCTATCTATCTATCACAATAAATCTGTCTATCTATCTATCTATCTATCTATCTATCTATCTATCAAACTAAATCTATCTATCTATCACACTAAATCTATCTATCTATCTATCTATCTATCACACTAAATCTATCTATCTATCTATCTATCTATCTATCTAACTAAATCTATCTCTCTTTCTATCTATCTATCTATCTATCTATCTATCTATCACACTAAATCTATCTATCTATCTATCTATCTATCTATCTATCTATCTATCTAACTAAATCTATCTATCTATCAAACTAAATCTATCTATCTATCTATCTTTCTATCTATCTATCAAACTAAATCTATCTGTCTATCTATCTATCTAACTAAATCTATCTATCTATCAAAGTAAATCTATCTATCTATCTATCTATCTATCAAACTAAATCTATCTACCTATCTATCTATCAAAATAGATCTATCTATCTATCTATCTATCTATCTATCTGTCAAGCTAAATCTATCTATCTATCTATCTATCTATCTATCAAAATAGATCTATCTATCTATCTATCTGTCAAGCTAAATCTATCTATCTATCTATCTATCTATCTATCTATCTATCTATCTATCTATCTATTTATCATAGCAACCACCCAGATCACCCAAGCAACCACCTTGAACACCATGGCAACAGCACAGAGCACCCTAGCAACCGCATAGCAACCACCTAGAACAGCATAGCAACCTCCTAGAATATCCTAGCAACCTCATAGCAATACCCTAGCAACCACCCAAAAAACCTTAGCAACCGTATAGCAACACCTTAGCAACCACCCCGAGTACCCTAGCAACCGCATAGCAACACCATAGCAACCACCCAGGATACCTTAGCAACCACATACCAACACCCTAGCAACCACTCAGATTACCCTAGCAACCACCCAGAGTACCCTAGCAACCACATAGCAACACCTTAGCAACCACCCAGAATACCTTAGCAACCGCATAGCAACACCTTAGCAACCACCCTGAGTACCTTAGCAACCGCATAGCAACACCCTAGCAACCACCCCGAGTACCCTAGCAACCGCATAGCAACACCTTAGCAACCACCGCGAGTACCCTAGCAACCGCATAGCAACACCCTAGCAACCACCCAGAGTACCCTAGCAACGACATAACAAAACCCTAGCAACCACCTAGAGCACCCTAGCAACCGCATAGCAACACCATAGCAACCACCCCGAGTACCTTAGCAACCGCATAGCAACACCTTAGCAACCACCGAGTACCCTAACAACCACATAACACCCTAGCAACCACCTTGAGTACCCTGACTCTATGAGTACCCTGACTATCTATCTATCTATCTATCTATCTATCTATCTATCGATCTAAACTACTAATCTAAAACTGAAAACTCTCAAACTTCAAACTTTTAAAACTACTTCAAACTTTCTGGACTGGCTTTTTCAAGCCAACTTAAAGTTTGTCTTGACGAACTTTTTTCATCTAGTTATTATTCTTCTTCTTACTGTAAATTTCCAATTCTAACTCCTCCTAGAGCTTTAACTCCACAAACTCCAAACTTCGGTCAGACCTTCAAACTGTTCTGACTTGGTGTGCTATATCTTTTCTAACTGATCCGACTTACGGTTTTCCTAACAATGACTATTAAATCTCGGAAAAATCCCATTGACTTTCATTGACGAAATGTTCAAATGAGCCAAGACTACGGAAGCCCATTAGACTCAATTAAACTGCCATTCTATGTACTATTTATTATCCATTGAAACTCATTCAAACTCATAAACTCATAAACTCATCTATCTATCTATCTATCTATCTATCTATCTATCAAACTAAATCTATCTATCTATCTATCTAAATCTATCTAACTAAATCTATCTATCTATCTATCTATCAAACTAAATCTATCTATCTATCAAACTAAATCTATCTGTCTATCTATCTATCTATCTATCTAACTACATCTATCTATCTATCTATCTTTCTAATTATCTAACTAAATCTATCTATCTATCTATCTATCTTTCTATCTATCTAATTAAACTATCTATCTATCTTTCTATCTATCTAACTAAATCTATTTATCTATCTAAATCTATCTAACTAAATCTATCTATCTATCTATCTATCTATCTATCTATCTATCAAACTAAATCTATCTATCAATCTAAATCTATCTATCTATCCATCATCTATCCATCTATCTATCTATCTGTCTAGCAACTCTCATAGCAACCACCCAGATCAACCTAGCAACCACAAAGCAACCACCCAGAACACCATGGCAACCACCTAGCAACCACACAAATCACCCTGGCAACATCCTAGCAACCAGCCCGGGTACCCTAGCAACCGCATAGCAACACCCTAGCAACCAGCCCAAGTACCCTAGCAACCGCATAGCAACACTTTAGCAACCACCCCGAGTACCTTAGCAACCGCATAGCAACACCTTAGCACACACCCTTAATACCTTAGCAACCGCATAGCAACACCTTAGCAACCACCCCGAGTACCCCAGCAACACCCTAACAACCACCCAGAATACCTTAGCAACCGCATAGCAACACCTTAGCAACCACCCCGAGTACCTTAGCAACCGCATAGCAACACCTTAGCAACCACCCAGTATAACTTAGCAACCGCATAGCAACACTTTAGCAACCACCCCGAGTACCTTAGCAACCGCATAGCAACACCATAACAACCAACCAGAATACCTTAGTAACCGCATAGCAACACCTTAGCAACCACCCTGAGTATCCCAGCAACACCCTAGCAACCACCCAGAATACCTTAGCAACTGCATAGCAACACTCTAGCAACCACCCAGAGTACCCTAGCAACCGCATAGCAACACCTTAACAACCATCGCGAGTACCCTATCAACCACATAGCAACACCTTAGTAACCACCCAAAATACCTTCGCAACCGCATAGCAAAACCTTAGCAACCAACCAGAATACCTTAGCAAACCGTATAGCAACACCTTGGCAACCACCCCGAGTACCACAGCAACCACATAGCAACACCCTAGCAACCACCCAGAATTCCGTAGCAACCGCATAACAACACCTTGGCAACCACCCGAGTACCTTAGCAACCACATAGCAACACCCTAGCAACCACCCAGAATACCCTAGCAACCACATAGCAACACCTTAGCAACCACCCCGAATACCTTAGCAACCGCATAGCAACACCTTAGCAACCACCCCGAGTACCTTAGCAACCGCATAGCCACACCCTAACAACCACCCCGAGTACCTTAGCAACTGCATAGCAACACCTTAGCAACCACCGAGTACCCTAGCAACCACATAACACCCTAGCAACCACCTTGAGTACCCTGACTCTATCTATCTATCTATCTATCTATCTATCTATCTAAACTACTAATCTAAAACTTAAAATGAAAACTGAAAAGTCTCAAACTTCAAACTTTTAAAACCACTTCAAACTTTCTGGACCGGCTTTTTCAAGCCAACTTAAAGTTTGTCACAACGAACTTTTTTCATCTAGTTAAGTTGGCTTGAAAAAGCCAACTTACTGTTCTTCTATTTAAGATTATTATTAAGTTGGCTTGAAAAAGCCAACTTACTGTTATGCTATTTAAACTTATTGTTATTCTTCTTCTTTTTCTTCTTCTTCTTACCCTAAAACTGTTGAATGCTACTCCTCCTAGAGCTTTAACTCTACATACTTCAAACTCAGACTAGACCTTCAGACTGTTCTGAAGTTAGTTGCTATATCTTTTCAGACTGATCTGACTTACGGTTTTCCTAAAAATGACGATCAAAACTTGGAAAAATCCCATTGACTTTCATTGAACTGTCTTGGCTGATCTGAACATTCCGTAAAACTCCAACTGTCAAAATTCAAATCTAAACACACTGAAGCCCATTAGACTCAAAGAAGCCATTCTATGTACTATTACTGAGCCATTTAAACTCATTCAAACTCATCTATCTATCTTTCTATCTATCTATCTATCTATCTATCTATCTATCTATCAAACTAAATCTATCTATGTATCTATCTATAAATCTTTCTATCATCTGACCACTTCTATCCATCTATCTCATAGCAACCACCCAGAACAACCTAGCAACCGCCTAGCAACCACACAAATCACCCTGGCAACATCCTAGCAACTAGCCCGATTACCCTAGCAACTGCATAGCAACACCCTAGCAACCACCCAGAATACGCTAGCAACCGCATACCAACACCTTAGCAACCACCCTGAGTACCCTAGCAACCACATAGCAACACCCTAGCAACCACCCCGAATACCCTAGCAACCGCATAGCAACACCTTAGCCACCACCCAGAATACCTTAGCAACCGCATAGCAACACCTTGGCAACCACCCCGAGTACCTTAGCAACCGCATAGCAACACATTAGCAACCACCCTGAGTACCCTAGCAACTGCATAGGAACCACCCTAGCAACCACCCCGAATACCCTAGTAACCGCCTAGCAACACCTTAGCAACCACCCCGAGTACCCTAGCAACCGCATAGCAACCACCCTAGCAACCACCCCAAATACCCTAGCAACACCTTAGCAACCACCCTAGCAACCACCCCGAATACCCTAACAACCGCATAGCAACACCTTAGGAACCACCTGGAGTACCCTAGCAACCGCATAGCAACACCTTAGCAACCACTCAAAATACCCTAGCAACCGCATAGCAACACCTTATCAACTACCCCGAGTACCCTAGCAACCGCATAGCAACACCTTAGCAACCACCCCGAGTACCCTAGCAACCACATAACAACCTAGCAACCGTCTTGAGTACACTGACTCTATCTATCTATCTATCTATCTATCTATATATCAAAACTACTAAACTAAAACTGAAACTTTCAAACTAAAAACTTTCAAACTGAAAACTTTTAAAACTGCTTCAAACTTTCTGGACCAGCTTTTTCAAGCCAACTTAAAGTTTGTCTTGACGAACTTTTTTCATCTAGTTACTATTATTATTCTTCTTCTTAGACTAAAATTTCTAAATGCTACTCCTCCTAGACTGTTCAAGCTACAATCACCAAACTCGGACTAGACCTTCAGACTGTTCTGACTTACGGTTTTCCTAAAAATGCTGATTAAATCTTGGAAAAATCCCATTGACTTTCATTGAGCTGCGTTGGCTGATCTGAACATTCCGTCCAACTGTCAAAATTCAAATTCAAACACACAGACTCAATTAAACTTCCATTCCTATTTCTAAGCCATTTAAACTCATTCAAACTCATTTAATCTATCTATCTATCTATCTATCTATCTATCTATCTATCTATCTGTCTATTTGTCTGTCTGTCTATCTATCTATCAAAATAGATCTATCTATGTATCTATATATCTATCAAAATAGATCTATCTATCTATCTATCTATCTATCTATCTATCTGTCAAGCTAAATCTGTCTATCTATCTATCTATCTATCTATCAAGCTAAGTCTATCTATATATCTATCAAAATAGATCTATCTATCTATCTATCTATCTATCTGTCAAGCTAAATCTATCTATCTATCTATCTATCTATCTATCTATCTATCTGTCAAGCTAAATCTATCTATCTATCTATCTATCTGTCAAGCTAAATCTATCTATCTATCTATCTATCTATCTATCTATCTATCTAACTCTCTATCTATCTATCTATCTATCTATCTATCATAGCAACCACCCAGATCACCCAAGCAACCACCTTGAACACCATGGCAACAGCACAGCAACCACACAGAGCACCCTAGCAACCGCATAGCAACCACCCAGAACAGCATAGCAACCTCCTAGAATATCCTAGCAACCTCATAGCAATACCCTAGCAACCACCCAAAATACCTTAGCAACCGTATAGCAACACCTTAGCAACCACCCCGAGTACCCTAGCAACTGCATAGTGACACCCTAGCAACCACCCAGGATACCTTAGCAACCGCATAGCAACATCTTAGCAACCACCCCGA
This sequence comes from Mylopharyngodon piceus, assembly GCA_039654765.1. Classification (NCBI taxonomy): domain Eukaryota; kingdom Metazoa; phylum Chordata; class Actinopteri; order Cypriniformes; family Xenocyprididae; genus Mylopharyngodon; species Mylopharyngodon piceus. The sequence goes on from CM077451.1 coordinate 2,650,536, forward strand.
GTACCCTAGCAACCGCATAGCAACACCCTAGCAACCACCAGGATACCTTAGCAACCGCATAGCAACATCTTAGCAACCACCCAGGATACCTTAGCAACCACATAGCAACACCTTAGCAACCACTCAGATTACCCTAGCAACCACCCAGAGTACCCTAGCAACCACATAGCAACACCTTAGCAACCACCCAGAATACCTTAGCAACTGCATAGCAACACCTTAGCAACCACCCTGAGTACCATAGCAACCGCATAGCAACACCTTAGCAACCACCCCAAGTACCCTAGTAACCACATAGCAACCACCCTGAATACCTTAGCAACCGCATAGCAACACCCTAGCAACCACCCAGATTACCTTAGCAACCGCATAGCAACACCCTAGCAACCACCCCGAGTACCCTAGCAACCGCATAGCAACACCTTAGCAACCACCCCGAGTACCCTAGCAACCGCATAGCAACAACCCAGAGTACCTTAGCAACCACATAGCAACACCCTGCCAACCATCCAAAATACCTTAGCAACCACATAGCAACACCCTAGCAACCACCCCTAGTACCTTAGCAACCACAAAGCAAAACCCCAGCAACAATATAAAAACCTTGCAACCACTCAGAGTACCCTGACTCTATCTATATATCTATCTATCTGTCTATCTGTCTGTCTGTCTATCTTTTAAACTACTAAACTAAAACTTAAACTTTCAAACTTTCAAACTTTATAAACTACTTTAAACTTTCTGGACCGACTTTTTCAAGCCAACCTAAAGTTTGTCTCGACAAACTTTTTTATCTAGTTAAGTTGGTTTGAAAAAGCCAACTTACTGAAATGCTACTTAAACTTATTATTCTTATTCTTTTTCTTCTCACCCTAAACCGTTGACTGCTACTCCTCCTAGAGCTTTAACTCTACATACTCCAAACTTGGACTAGACATTCAGACTGTTCTGAAGTTAGTTGCTATATCTTTTCTAACTGATCCGACTTACGGTTTTCCTAAAAATGGCACTCAAAACTTGGAAAAACTCCCATAGACTTGCATTGAAAATCTGAACATTCCGTCAAACTCCAACTGTCAAAATTCAAATCTAAACACACTGAAGCCCATTAGACTCAATGAAGCCGCCATTCTATGTACTATTACTGCCATTCAAACTCATTCAAACTCATATCTATCTATCTAGAAACTCATATCTATCTATCCATCATCTGACCATATCTATCTACCTATCATCTGACCATATCTATCTATCTATCTATCTATCTATCTATCTATCTATCTATCTATCTATCTATCATCTGTCCATATCTATCTATCTATCTATCTATCAAACTAAATCTATCTATCTATCTTTCTATCTAACTAAATCTATCTATCTATCAAACTAAATCTATCTATCTATATATCTATCCAAATCTATCAATCCATCATCTATCTATCTATCTATCTATCTATCTATCTATCTATCTATCAAACTAAATCTATCTATCTATCTATCTAAATCTATCTAACTAAATCTATCAAACTAAATCTATCTATCAAACTGAATCTATCTATCTATCTATCTAAATCTATCTATCCATCTATCTATCTATCTATCTATCTATCTATCTATCTAGCAACTCTCATAGCAACCACCCAGATCAACATAGCAACCACATAGCAACCACACAAATCACCCTGGCAACATCCTAGCAACCAGCCCGGGTACCCTAGCAACCGCATAGCAACACCCTAGCAACCAGCCCGAGTACCCTAGCAACCGCATAGCAACACCTTAGCAACCACCCTGAATACCTTAGCAACCGCATAGCAACACCCTAGCAACCAGCCCGAGTACCCTAGCAACCGCATAGCAACACCTTAGCAACCACCCTGAATACCTTAGCAACCGCATAGCAACATCCTAGCAACCACACAGAATACCTTAGCAACCGTATAGCAACACCTTAACAACCACCACGAGTACCCTAGCAACTGCATAGCAACACCTTAGCAACCAGCCCGAGTACCCTAGCAACCACATAGCAACACCTTAGCAACCAGCCCGAGTACCCTAGCAACCGCATAGCAACACCTTAGCAACCACCCTGAATTCCTTAGCAACCGCATAGCAACACCTTAGCAACCACCCCGAGTACCCCAGCAACACCCTAGCAACCACCCAGAATACCTTAGCAACCGCATAGCAACATCCTAGCAACCACACAGAATACCTTAGCAACCGTATAGCAACACCTTAACAACCACCACGAGTACCCTAGCAACTGCATAGCAACACCTTAGCAACCACCCCGAGTACCCTAGCAACACCTTAGCAACCACCCCGAGTACCCTAGCAACCGCATAGCAACACCCTAGCAACCACCCAGGATACCTTAGCAACCGCATAGCAACACCCTAGCAACCACCTCGAGTACCCTAGCAACCACATAGCAAATTAAAATCTATCTATCTATCTGTCTATCTATCTATCTATCTATCTATCTAGCTTTTAAAACTACAATTCTAAAACTTAAACTATTTCAAACTGAAAAGCTTCAAACTACAAACTTTTAAAACTTCTTCAAACTTTCTGGACCGGCTTTTTCAAGCCAACTTAAAGTTTGTCTACAAACTTTTTTATCTAGTTAAGTTGGCTTGAAAAAGCCAACTTACTGATATTCTATTTAAGCTTATTATTATCCAAACTTATCCAAACTCAGACTAGACCTTCAGACTGTTCTGAAGTTAGTTGCTATATCTTTTCTAACTGATCGGACTTACGGTTTTCCTAAAAATGAGGATCAAAACTCGGAAAAATCCCATTGACTTTCATTGACGGAATGTTCAAATGAGCCAAGACTGTTCAAACTCCAACTGTCAAAATTCAAATTTAAACTACGGAAGCCCATTAGACTCAAAAACTCAATTAGACTCAAGTGCCATTCTATGTACTATTTCTAATCCATTGAAACTCATTCAAACTAATGAACTCATCTATCTATCTATCTATCTATCTATCTATCTATCTATCTATCTATCTATCTATCTTTCAAACTAAATCTATCTATCTATCTATCAAACTATATCTATCTATCAAACTATATCTATCTATCTATCTATCTATCTATCTGTCAAGCTAAATCTATCTATCTATCTATCTATCTATCTATCTATCTTTCAAACTAAATCTATCTATTATCTATCTATCACTTCTCATCTCTCTCTTCTCATCTATCTGTCTATCTATCTAAACTCATTCAAACTCATAAACTTATCTATCTATCTATCTATCTATCTATCTTTCTATCTAAATCTATCTATCTATCTATCAAACTAAATCTATCTATATCTGTCTTTCTATCAAACTAAATCTATCTATCTTTCTATCTATATCTTTCTATCTATATCTATCTTTCTATCTAAATCTATCTATATCTATCTATCTATCAAACTATATCTATCTATCTATCTATCTATCTATCACTTCTCATCTCTCTTTTCTCATCTATCACTTCTCATCTATCTCTCTTCTCATCTATAACTTCTCATCTATCTATCTAAACTCATTCAAACTCATAAACTCATCTATCTATCTATCATCTATCTATCTATCTATCTATCTATCTATCTAAACTCATTCAAACTCATCTATCTATCTATCTATCTATCTATCTATCTATCATTTCTCATCTATCTCTCTTCTCATCTATCACTTCTCATCTATCTATCTATCTATCTATCTATCTATCTATCTATCTATCTATCTATCTATCACTTCTCATCTATCTCCTCATCTATCTATCTATCTATCTATCTATCTATCTATCTATCTATCTATCTATCTATCTATCCTCATTCAAACTCATAAACTCATCTATCATCTGTCTATCTATCTATCACTTCTCATCTATCTCCTCATCTATCACTTCTCATCTATCTATCTATCTATCTATCTATCTATCTATCTATCTATCTATCTATCTATCTATCTAAACTCATTCAAACTCATAAACTCATCTATCTATCTATCTATCACTTCTCATCTATCTCTTTTCTCATCTATCACTTCTCATCTATCTCTCTTCTCATCTATCACTTCTCATCTATCTATCTATCTATCTATCTATCTATCTATCTATCTGTCTTCTCATCTATCACTTCTCATCTATCACTTCTCATCTATCTATCTATCTATCTATCTATCTATCTATCTATCTATCTATCTATCAAACTTTATCTATCTGTCTATCTGTCTGTCTGTCTGTCTATCTATCTCAAAACTACTAAACTAAAACCAAACTTTCAAACTGAAAACTTTCAAACTTTAAACTTTATAAACTACTTTAAACATTCTGGACCAACTTTTTCAAGCCAACTTAAAGTTTGTCTCGACGAACTTTTTTATCTAGTTATTCAAGCCAACTTACTGAAATGCTTATTAAACTTATTATTATTATTATTATTATTATTATTATTATTATTATTAAGTTGGCTTGAAAAAGCCAACTTACTGAAATGCTTATTAAACTTATTATTATTATTATTATTATTATTATTATTATTATTCTTACTTTAAATTTCCAACTCTAACTCCTCCTAGAGCTTTAACTCCACAAACTCCAAACTCGGGTCAGACCTTCAGACTGTTCTGACTTGGTGTGCTATATCTTTTCTAACTGATCCGACTTACGGTTTTCCTAAAAATGACTATTAAAACTCGGAAAAATCCCATTGACTTTCATTGACGAAATGTTCAAATGAGCCAAGACTACGGAAGCCCATTAGACTCAATTAAACTGCCATTCTATGTACTATTTCTTATCCATTGAAACTCATTGAAACTCATAAACTCATCTATCTATCTATCTATCTATCTATCTATCTATCTATCTATCTATCTATCGATCTAACTAAATCTATCTATCTATCTATCTATCTATCTAAATCTATCTATCTATCTATCACACTAAATCTATCTATCTATCTATCTATCTATCTATCACACTAAATCAATCAATCAATCAATCAATCTATCTATCTATCTATCTATCTATCTATCAAACTAAATCTATCTATCTATCTATCTATCTATCTATCTATCTATCTATCTATATATCTAAATCTATCAAAATAAATCTATCTATCTATCTATCTATCAAACTAAATCTATCTATCATCACACTAAATCTATCTATCTATCTATCTATCTATCTATCTATCTATCAAACTAAATCTATCTATCTATCTATCTATCAAACTAAATCTATCTATCTATCTATCTATCTAACTAAATCTATCTATCTATCAAACTAAATCTATCTATCTATTTATCTATCTATCACACTAAATCTATCTATCTATCTATTTATCTATCTATCAAACTAAATCTATCTATCTATCTATCTATCTATCTATCTATCTATCTATCTATCTAACTAAATCTATCTATCTTTCTATCTATCTAACTAAATCTAACTAAATCTATCTATCACACTAAATCTATCTATTTATCTATCTATCTATCACACTAAATCTATCTATCTATCTATTTATCTATCTATCAAACTAAATCTATCTATCTTTCTATCTAACTAAATCTATCTATCTATCTATCAAACTAAATCTATCTATCTATCTATCTATCAAACTAAGTCTATCTATCAAACTAAATTTATCTATCTATATATCTATCTAAATCTATCTATCTATCTATCTATCAAACTAAATCTATCTATCTATCTATCAAACTAAATCTATCTATCGATCTATCTATCTATCAAACTAAATCTATCTATCCATCATCTATCTATCTATATATCTATCTAGCAACTCTCATAGCAACGACCCAGAACAACCTAGTAACCACATAGCAACCACCCAGAACACCATGGCAACCGCCTAGCAACCACACAAATCACCCTGGCAACATCATAGCAACCAGCCCAAGTACCCTAGCAACCGCATAGCAACACCCTAGCAACCAGCCCGGGTACCCTTGCAACCGCATAGCAACACCTTAGCAACCTCCCTGAGTACCTTAGCAACCGCATAGCAACACCTTGGCAACCACCCCGGGTACCTTAACAACCGCATAGCAACACCTTAGCAACCACCCCGAGTACCTTAGCAACCGCATAGCAACACCATAGCAACCACCCAGAATACCTTAGCAACCGCACAGCAACACCCTAGCAACCACACAGAATACCTGAGCAACCGCATAACAACACCCTAGCAACCACCCAGAGTACCCTAGCAACCGCATAGCAACAAATTAGCAACCACCCAGAATACCCTAGCAACCGCATAGCAACTCCTTAGCAACCACCCCGAGAACCTTAGCAACTGCAGCATTTGCTTAGTGAGGTCTGATCGCGCTCTGACAACGGCAGTGATGTCTCGCACTCATTGAAGTATAAGCGCGAGACATCACTTCCGTTGTCAGAGCGCGATCAGACCTCACTAAGAGAATGCTGAACGCAGTTGGACATAGTGGTGTTTTAGAGGTAAAAAATTATATAAATACTATTCGGTTTCTCGCACAAACCAATCGTTTCGTGTCTTAGGACAATGTGTCGTCACGAGCCGCAGGGTTTAATTTGGATTTGTCTAAGCAAGTTTTATTTACTCTTATAGACGAAGTTCCCATTGACACGAATTATAAGACTGAGAGACCGCAACGGTTGGAGTTAAAAATCATCATTTGTTTTCTACTGAAGAAACAAAGTCACCTACATCTTGGATGCACTGGGGGTAAGCAGATAAACATCAAATTTTCATTTTTGGGTGAACTATCCCTTTAAATTGCGCCTCCAGAGGAGCAGTTCCGCCCAATACAGGGCGCGCCAACATAAGAAATCATTGGCTCATGCATTCACTTTCGGTTTCATCAGTTCGTCATTTCTGTGTTTTAAAGCTTGCCAGTTTGAAACAATTCTAGCGAATGTATTAATATACAATCAATGAAAAACATGAGATACTTTAAGAGCTTCAAATATGCTTAGTGTCATGAATACATACTCGCGAGTCTCATGTAACCCAGGCGAATGCACGAAACGCTCGTGCATTCGAGCAGATGAGAGAGAGAGAGAGAGAGAGAGAGAGAGAGATACAGCTGCACGGAGCGATAAAACGTTAATATAGAGTGAAAAGTGATTAAATACGACTGAAAGATCAGATTTCTAAAACGGATGAGACAATGGGAATAAGCTTTGCACGTCTTACACCTTGTATGGGTAAATTAATCCCCGTTCTATTCTCTCACATTGTAGCAGACGATCTTACTTTCGTTTTGCCCTCGATCACTATGTTCGTCATTTGCATGCGTTTTTTTAACATTTTTAAATAAAACATTCCAGCGATTCGACAAGATTCGATCACAAGAACGCAATAAACATGTACATTTAGATTTTGAATGAGGTTTTGAGTGAAACAGAGACGGCTCGCGTCTCTAATAAAGCTCGCGCTCGTCCATTCTCGCCTCATGTCCCAAGTGCATGGCGAATCTCATTCAAGCGAGCACAAAAACGCATCAAATAGTAACTTTATTTGAATGTTTATGTGTATGAGTATGTTACTGTGTTAATAATGTGTGGCATCTGATCTGTGCAAAGATTTTTGCTTTAGAGGCGCTTCGTGTCGCCGGCGCCGTTGCTGCCCCCAGCATGAGCAGATGAGACAGAGACAGAGAGAGCTGCACGGAGCGATTTCCACAAACCCTCTGTGAGAAAATGTTAATATAGAGTAAAGGCCATCTACAATATCAGTATTTCTCGAGTGATTGCATGATTTACACAGTTTATTGAACAGGTTACTTGATCGCCTGATATGATGTTATGCATTCAGAGCTCGCAAGCCGCGCCTCTTAAAGCGGCCGTGATTTGAGCACCTCTTAAAGAGATAGAAGAATCGAAAGATCCATCAATCATCACAACAATTGTTTGTTACAGTGCTAAATACAAGAAATTCCTTCTTTCTTTATTTATTTCTTTGTGGCCGAACAGACATGTGCGTTGGCTCTTTTTCCTCAGGCTGCCCATCGAGGCTTGTGCCAAGCCAACATCAAAGTTCTTTTTAGAACTTTATTTTCTAGTTCCATCTTATTCTTCACATTTGTAGGGACCAAGCCTGGAAGAACCATCAATCGATTCTAAAAGAAAGAGAAACATAATCTTTCCAAAGTAACAAATCATTAGGTATTTGATTTTTAATCAAACCCTCCTGTGTTCTCCATACTCTCCCTGCATTTGTAAACACAATTTAAATTTTGACATTTCATCTAAGATCAATTAACAGAAACAAATGTGAGCAACTGTCGCCTTCACAGCATCCCTGGTGTCACGATCACCAGTGAGAGTGCCCGTGATTGCCACCAGAGGGCACTTCATCCCCATTGCCACATCATCTCAGACTACATTTCCCATAATTCACTGCCTGGACTCGTTATCCCTGAACTCATTCACCTGTGTCTCATTAGCCTGTTTACTCACCCTATATAAACCTGGTTCATTCTGTCATTATCTGCGAAGTCTTGTAAGTGTAACACTGCATCTCTGAGCGTTCTCCCTGTTTCATGTCTCTTCGTTTTTTGATATCTTGCCTGTTCTTTGGATTACCCTTCTGCCTGACATTCTTGCCCTGGTTTGTGTTTGTTTGTTTGTTTGGACTGCCTGCCTGTGTTTGACTTTGCCTGTATTTTGGATTACGTGTCTGGATTGTCCCTATAAATAAAGCTGCATTTGGATCTTCATTCATTTGCATCTCGGAGCAGTAAGTTACAGAAGACTTCGCCATAATGGATCCAGCAGTTCAACTCATCCGTTTGCAGCAGGGTAACAAGTCACTTGAGGACCACACCCAAGATTTCCTAGAAATTGCGTATCTCACAGACTTTCCTGATTTTGCCCTTATTGACTTTTATTGCTATGGATTCAATGATCGCTACCAATCCAAACTCATCAGGGATGGTCCTCGAGGAACTCTGGTTGAGTTTTTGGACTATGCGCTTATGTTAAGTGGCTCCTCTTTCACTGTTGGGGATGTTGAGGAGGACCAAAGTCTCCAGCCGTCATGGCTGCCATGCCAGAGCCTCCAGCCATCACGAACACTACACCAGAGTCTCCAGCCTTCATGGGTGCCTCGTCAGAGTCTTCAGCCGTCATTCACGCCACATCTGTGTTTTCAGACGTCATGAGCGCTGCATTTGAAGACAGTAAAGCTTCCCTTAGGCGTTTGAGACTGACTTCAAGTCTGCAGGGCCCACCACTGATGTCGGTGCGAGCAGCTGGCATCTCAGTTGTAATGCCAAACCTGGGGGTTTCTGAGATGGTCCCGCTGTTGAATGTGCTCCCTGTTATGGCAGTGGCCATCTGGTGTGTTTGGGCCATGCACTGCTCATCAGTTGATGAATCTGCTCCAGAGCCCGCTCCAGTCCATGAATCTGCTCCAGAAACATCTCCAGTTCATGAATCCGCTCTAGAGACCACTCCAGTCCGTGAATCCACTCCAGAGCCCGCCTCAACCCAAGAATCCGCTCCAGAGTCCACCTTAGTCCATGAGTCCACTCCAGAGCTCATTCCAGTTTCAGAACCCAGTCTCGCGACCTATGAGTTCCCTGTCTGCCCTGAAACGACCACTGAGGTCGTCCCTGAGTTCCCTGTCTGCCCTGATGTGACCACGGAGGCGGTTCCTGAGTTTCCTGTCTGCCTCAACACGACCAGAGAGGTCGTTCTAATCAGAGCCTTGGAGGGCGTTCCTGAGCTCCCGGCCTGTCCTTTTACGGCCCTAGTGGCCAACGCTAACCTCTCTGAACTTCATATTTCAGTTTCACCTGATCAGCCATGGTGGTTTCCAGAGTTGCCAGATCTGCTGTGGTGTCATCTGCTCCTCTGTGGGGGTCTTCAAACCCATCTGCACTGCCGTGGTGGTCATCTACTCCCCGTGGGGGTCTTCAAACCCATCTGCACTGCCGTGATGGTCGTCTGCTCTGCCGTGGGCATCTTCAAGCCCGTCTGCACTGCTGCGGTGGTCATCTGCTCCACTGTAGGGGTCTTCAAGCCCATCTGCACTGCTGTGGTGGTCATCTGCTCCGCCCTGGGGGACTTAAAGCCCATCTGCACTGCTGTGGTGGTCTTCAAGCCCATCTGCACTGCTGTGATGGTCGTCCGCTCTGCCCTGGCCGCCTGCTCAGCCCGCTGCGCCCTGGCTGCCTGCTCAGCCCGCTCCACTCTGGCCATCTGTTCTGCCTAAGTTTTCATGCCCTCTTCACCTTCATGGACCTGGGCCTCCATCCCGCCCCCTGGTCCGCCTCCGCTCCGCCGCCCTCCTGGACTTTTCTAGCCATGATAGGAGCATCTGGGCGCTGCTCCTTAGGAGGGGGGCTATGTCACGATCACCAGTGAGAGTGCCCGTGATTGCCACCAGAGGGCACTCCATCCCGGACCATTGCCACACTATCTCAGACTACATTTCCCATAATTCACTGCCTGGACTCATTATCCCTGAACTCATTCACCTGTGTCTCATTAGCCTGTTTACTCACCCTATATAAACCTGGTTCATTCTGTCATTACCTGCGAAGTCTTGTAAGTGTAACATTGCATCTCTGAGCATTCTCCCTGTTTTGTGTCTCTTCGTTTTTTGATATCTTGCCTGTTCTTTGGATTACCCTTCTGCCTGACATTCTTGCCTTGTTTTGTGTTTGTTTGTTTGTTTGGACTGCCTGCCTGTGTTTGACTTTGCCTTTATTTTGGATTACGTGTCTGGATTGTCCCTACAAATAAAGCTGCATTTGGATCTTCATTTATTCACGTCTCGGAGCAGTACGTTACACCTGGTAAGCGGTCCAACTGAAGGTGTGTGGTGTCAATCCTGTCAAACTAAGAAAAGAGGTATCAGCATTATAATTGTATTATTTTCCTCTTAAACGTGAACAGTAATATTGTTTACCTTTTTTGGAAACAGCTTTTCATTAATAGAAAAAAAAAAAAAATTCTCTAAATTGAAAAAAGTTTCTTTCCAGTGAAATTTGTTTTAACCTTGTCTCTCTTTTTCGCTTACTCAGTTGAGTGATGAAGTCCTCACGTCACAAGTTGAAAACGGCTTTTAACTGATAGAAAATATTTATAGAAAATATTTCTCCCATTGAAAAGAAAAAAAAAATGTTTCTTTGCTCAGAGGCATTACAGACTGCCTCATGCCAAAGACAATTGAACTGTTATTATTTTTAATAATAACCATAATTCTGAGAAGATTCCTGACACAAGATTCAAGCCAGCCAGTACCAAAACCACGTAGAACTAGTCAAGATCACCAGTTCTTTAAGCAATGCCTTCACAGCTTAGCTGAAACTGAGCGACAAGCACATCACCCACCTTCAGTTTCTGAGAAAGCTGATGCACACGCATCGCTGCACAGACCAGCTCAAAGCGAAAGCTCAAGACCAACTCAAAGTGGCCAACGAAGTGGAGCAAGAAACAAAGAAACAAGTTGACAAGCTCCAAGAAGCCCTTGCAGTCGCTGAATGTGACAGACAAGAATTAAAGACTGTCCAAAAGCACCTGGTAAACCAGCTCCAGTCTGCTGAACATCGGCTAGAGAAAGCCAAAGCTGAAATTAAAGACAAAAACTCTAAAATCAATGCTCTGGAAGACCACCTGGACTATCTGACCCAACAACTAGACGATGCCAACAATGAGCTCTACGCGGTCAGAGATGAACTCAAGCATGTTTACGAACAGAAACCAGAGCCAAGAAGGGAGATACCTCTCTCAGCATCAACACTGCTGAGCAGAACAGCGTCCACCATCCAAGTACTGTCATACAATGGAAGAAGTGAATGGCCACAACCCAAAACGTCACCAGCCTTCACTACAGAACTCTTCCCTGCCAACCAAAGAAGAGAGCTCATCCAAGCAGACCCCAAAGCTGCACATGGGATGACCCTTAAAGACCTTGACAAACTGGCTAAAAACATCACCCAGTTAGTCAAGTCAAGTCAAGTCACCTTTATTTATATAGCGCTTTTTACAATGTAGATTGTGTCAAAGCAGCTTTACATTGATAACTGGTACATTATTTGGCTGCACAGCAGCTCTTAAAGAATAGTGTCAATGCAGGTAGATCAAAGCACTGTTGAATATCAAATGTCAAGTCAAATGTCAAGTGTCCCCAACTAAGCAAGCCAAAGGCGACAGCGGCAAGGAACCCAAACTCCATCAGGTGACATCAGGTGGCAGACAAGTGGCAAATAGGTGTTTAAATGGAGAAAAAAACCTTGGGAGAAACCAGGCTTAGTCGGGGGGCCAGTTCTCCTCTGGCCAACAGTGCTTTGTTACGATTCAGGTTGCCATCGTAAGTCCAATAGGATCGCAGCATTCAAAGTATTTATTCCAGTTCCATCCAATTGAGGATTGTATTCATCACGCCGGTATGGACGGTTGTTGAGGAACTGTGTCGTGGCTGTCATGTCGATGAGGCCCTCACAGTGGATGATCTAGTTGACTCAATCTCTGCTGATACTTCAGGGCTGCGTTGTGGTCGTGTCAAGGCGCAGGTCCTCGGTCTCACCTGGATACGGCCCGGATCCGGTTGACTACGGTGAACCTCGGGATAACCAGAAAGACTAATGTTAGCGTAGATGCCATTCTTCTTCTGATGTAACGAGTACATCATGTGTTATAGGAAGTGTTCCCGGTTCCGGCTGACCTAATTTATGCAGCCTAATAATCCTTTAACGGATTTGAAAATATAAATTGGTAATGTGTTATGTGTATGCCAGGTTAAAGAAATGCGTTTTTAGTCTAGATTTAAACTGACAGAGTGTGTCTGCTTCCCGAACAATGCTAGGAAGATTGTTCCAGAGTTTAGGTGCCAAATAGGAGAAGGATCTACCGCCTGCGGTTGATTTTGATATTCTAGGTATTATCAGCTGGCCTGAATTCTGAGATCGCAATAGACGTGAAGGACTATAATGAATTAAGAGCTCGCTCAGGTACTGGGGAGCTAAACCATTTAGTGCTTTGTAAGTAATTAGCAAGATTTTAAAATCTATACGATGTTTAACAGGAAGCCAATGCAGTGTTGACAGAACCGGGCTAATATGATCATACTTCCTAGTTCTAGTAAGAACTCTAGCTGCTGCATTTTGTACGAGCTGTAGTTTATTTATCAGGCGAGCAGAACAACCACCCAGTAAAGCGTTACAGTAATCTAGCCTTGAGGTCATGAACGCATGAACTAACTGTTCTGCATTTTTCATTGAGAGCATATGTCGTAGTTTAGATATATTTTTAAGATGGAAGAATGCGGTTTTACAGATGCTAGTAACATGGCCTTCAAATGAAAGATTGGTATCAAAGAGCACACCCAGGTTCCTAACTGACGACGAAGACTTAACAGTTCAACCCGAACTCCACGGAGGGCCACGATTTCCAGGTCTACCTCCGAGATATCAACTTCCACCAAGAGGTGAGACCTCATGTGACTGACCGAGACAGATTATACCTCCTCAGATCCACATCAAGTCCAGAGGTACGAAGCTTCCTAGACCGACAACCTGTTCACGTGAAGTCAAACTACCAGCTATTATGTGAGACACTGATTAAAGAATTTACAGGCCCAGAGTCTGAACATGGACTGTTAATCGCCTTGGAAACCAAACAAAGTCGACAAGAGACTCCCCAAGCCTACTACAACTGTTTTCGACAAGCCTACTTTGGTGCACATAACGAACCTGAACTTGAAGAGGATGCAAACTTCAAAACCCTCTTCCTGAGAAACCTGCTCCCTGGACTAAGTCATCACCTAGGCGTCATAGCCTGCCCAAGCACAATGACAATCCAACAGCTACGTGACTTGACACACAAGGCCTACATCAAACAAAAGATGGCCTCAAAGAAAGGTTTGAATACATCCACAGTTTCAAACTTTATCAGCCAAGACACAAGCCTTGCACTGGAAGACCCCCAGTGGCATGACAACACCAGAGTCCATCATAAAGAACACAGAGCCCTATCATATCATACACCCGGCGCAATGCGGCGCCAGGCTCGACGCAAGTGGTTTTTGCTAGTTTCAGCCCGACGCAGTTATTTTCACGTCCTGCGCCACGTTGTTTAAATAGCAAAAGCACTTGTGCCCATTTGTACGTCCATGGGCGTGCTGGTCTGAAAACGAGGTGTGTTCAGGCGCATTGTAGGCGCGTTGCTATTTTGAGGCAACTGAAATAGACTGCGCCACTGACCATCTGAAACCTGGTCTAAAGTCAATGGTGCAATATTTGTTTTGTTATTTAAAGAGCGTGTTAGTAATATGCGCCTATATGCGGGTACACAACGCACGTTCATTCTGCTTATTATACACACAGGGACGCGGAGCAGCACACAAATATGCCAAATATTAAAAATAAAAGGATTACAATATAAAAGATTATTATTATGTACATAAGGAAAAAAATGTTTTGGTGGAATGGTCTGCTCGCACGCTTTAACCTCACGCACGCGCAGATCCGTTTCCTCACTAGAGACGAGATCAGTTTTTCCGCTTGCAAATTCCGCCTTGTAAATAGCAAATCCGCCATGGCGTGAGCGCAACTGGCTTTTAAAGGGAATGGGAGATGATGTTACGCCCAAAACACACACATTACTCATTAAAAGAATAGGGACAACCCAGTTAGACCATGCGCCAGGTGCGCTGACCATTTTTCCCATCGCTAAACTAGCAAAAGTGGATTCGGACATGCCCTAAGTGCACTTGCACCATGCGCTTTTGACCATGCGCTTAGATCATTAAAATAGGGCCCAGAGAGTGTGGCTCCAATGCCACTGACAGCTACCACACCGACCGCTGTGAAAAGTCATGAGACCAGCCACACTTCTCAAGAAACCCACAAGAAGGAAACAACTGGAAACCTAACTAGACATCCAAAGGCCATCAACCAACGTATTCAAAAGTAATCTATGTGGGTAATCGACAACAAAACACACCTTGGCACCACTCAGTTAAGCACAGCACTGAGTACGCCCAAGAACAAGACAGTTTTACCTCAGAAGACATGGAACAACTAATGAGGCAACTGAAAGGGTACATTGAAAAGAAGGTAAACATGGATGACCACAAAGATGAGTCATGCTTGTTATGACTAGCGATGGAACGGAAGGCCAATGATCATCTGGTACACCTTCCTAATGGAGATGACGACCACCTGTTCTACAGCAACACAGAACAAAGGGGTATCTCACAACCAACCCCCGATGAAAACCCAGAAGTTCCAGAAAACACCATCATGGTTACCCATCACTCACCAAGAAACCACCAAATGAGCTCCAAACTCAAGAACAATGCTTGTGCAACAGTAACCACATCAAGCACAGAAGGTCAGAAAGTCTGTCACAACCAGAAGGCACCACAAGAGGAATGCAAAGTAGGAGACGACTACAGCACTACAGCCATGCCAAACTACCTCCCATTTTCTGAACTTCCTGCCTTACTGGACTGACTCTCATCAGATCATGGACGATCCCTTGTTCCAAGTCAAAGAATGCAAAGAGCCAATTTTCATCTAAGCCCATCAAAACCAAACCAAGAAACACATGGGTCAAGCCTTCAAGAAAAGGGGTGAGCAAAACAGACTGAAACAGATCTGACCAAACATATGCTACACTACACTACACCACTAACATACTCACTAACACACAGAAGTTAACCACATCTACCATGGGAAACATCCAACAAACATGTTCTTCCCATAGGTAGAAACAAGTTTCAAAGATAGCTTAATATAGACGTGCCTACACTCAACATAAGGAACATGTAACTACCCACACAATAGGTAGAACACCTCTCGTTAAGTTATGGTACATGACACCTTAGCTGCGCAACAGTGTCAACAATCTAGGACCATAAATGGAGTGGGCTCCAGCTCTTCTGAGCTAACTAACGAACCCCCCAGCTAAATACTTTATGGCCTTGCAAGCTTGTAAAAGATTAGCCTAGCTAAAGAAGAAGATTTCAGACTTTAAAGCAGCTTGTAAAAGACGGATTGGTTTGAAAAGGGCACAGCTCGAGCCCCACCAAGATAATGCCAGAGGTTGTTTGATCCCCGAAACATAGATACAAAACAGACCTTCTTCTTCTGAGTGACCTCTGAGTGACACAGAGTTGAAATCCACAGGAAAACCAACAGAGACTGTTTTTTACATATAAACTGCAAAAAATCATCCCAAAACAATTCTAAACGGACTTGTAATCAAACATTGTTCAACTGCATAATTCTATAGCATGTCTACAATCTATATAGGTTACCATAATTCTTAGATCATTCACAATTCATGTAATTGTTATAACTGTTGAATGGTTGATTGAAAGTGTACCTTGTTTTGTATGAGTATAAATCTGTGTTCATAACTCAAATTTTGGCTTGAATGAAATCTGTGTAAAATGTATCATATTATTTTTAGAGAAATCATATCTAAAGTGTACTCTCTGCTAAGAGCAGGAAAGTTAAGAGACCAGGTGATAACATGTAATTTATGGTGAGAGGAGGAGAAAAGCCACCTCTGAAGCAAAGACGATACCTAATTGGTCAGAACTCCTCAAAGAGGTTGGACAAACACCTCAGTTTAAAACTTCAGGACATGAACAAAGAATCAGACAAGATGACGATGAAGAGACAATGACGAGCAGACCAGAAGAAGTTCAAGATCAGATGAAAATGGGTTTACAGTTTCATTCAAGCCATCAACTACTCTCGTCTCACTTACTTTTCTTTCTTTTACTTAGTTTCCTTTCTTTTCCGTGAGAGTCTCGTGTTCTAAGTTAAGTTTTGCGGCAAAGTTTAAACAACGACTCTACAATCTTTGCCCGCCTCAAAACTTCAAACTTCAGCTATGAGGGAGACTCCATTCATCCGCCAGCACACCAGAACGTGACTGGCTTCCCACGGCATCAATCCAACGAACCTGGGAAACACCCATCTCCAAGACAAAGACGCTGAACAAATGGCACAAATGACAGACGCAAGTATACCTCCAGATTCTAGCTGAACTGGTGCATTGATATAAAGTCTAATAACCCCGTCTCCCAGGTGAAAAAAAAGTATATAATGTACTTCTATAATGTACTTAAAGTGCTCTATTTTTGCGCACTAATTGTGTACTCAACTGTGCTATTTTGAGACACCATGAAATATGAACTAAAATGTGCTTTTAATATACATAATAAAAAATGTATTTAGTTACCACTTATAGTATACTTGAACCCATAGTGTACTACAAGTGGTAACTAAATAAATTTTTTTGTTGTTATAAAAAAAACAAAAAAAGCAAACCCAGCCCAGGTGAGAAAAAGTAACACAAAAGTAATGTAATGCATAACTTTTCATAAAAACTAATGCAATTAGTTACTTTTTTAGGGAGTAAAGCAATATTGTATCGAATTACTTTTAAAAAAGTAACTTTCCCCAACACTGCTTATAACTGAATTAACAAAACATTCATAAAATGTTAGCATATCACTTATTAATCATTTATGAACGTATAGTCATGTTTTGTACATAGTTCATCAACTAATAACTTATAAGTGACTTATAACTGAACGTTATTATAAAGTGTTACTGATGACTTTTTAATATATATATATATATATATATATATATATATATATACATACACATAGACTTTACACTCTGGAGCTGTTTCATAATGTTTAAGGGACTTGGGTTGCTTTTTCACTTGTTGCTTCGGTGCAGGCTCTACTTCAGCTTATTTATTTTAAATGGCTATATATCTTTGTATAGTCAGAAGCTAACAAATTTTGCATGCAGGTTTCTGTCATTAATGGTAGTTAATAGTTAGCATGTGTTCCCCATACCAAAGTGTTACCAGTATGGCCTAAAATAAATCCGTGCCAGCTAACCTCAAGGGCCAAGGCAATGGCAACAGGAAATGAATTTATTCCTTTCTTCTTAGATTGTCTTTAACAGGATTAAGAGTTCTGTAACCAGCCGTTATATAATCTGTCAGAAGTCCGTAACTCACTCCGACACTTTTCCACAAACCTGTTTCAACTGCTGGCTGAGTGGGGGCAAGAACATATGCCTGTCATCCACCATAACTCAACTGAAGCCTACAGGGAACCCAGTTGCTGTCACGCTGGTAAGCCATGCTATAAGCAGCCCTTTTTCTGAATTTTACACTGCAAGGTTTTAACAACTGAATCAAGATAGCAAAGACAAGGTTTCTCAATGGGAATGCAGCACTTTTCACTTTTTTATGCTAATGAAGCTGAGCTCACAAAGTACAGGTATAAATATAAATGAGCTCCAAGAGTACAATATGCACTGCATGCAGCATTCTTTCACAAGCACACAGGCATGCAAACTGATTAAGAGGAATCTTACTGAGCTGTAGAGGAAGCCCTCTGCATTCATGCCGATGTAGAAACCTGCTTTGACTCCCTGAATGGCCACCACTCTTAAGCCGACAGGGATGAGGTTGAAAAGAGCTAGGGAAAAAATAAGCAGGACACGGTATGTGACAAAAGGTTTTGCACTACTAGAACCACACTAGAAACAGTGCTAAACTATTATCTAATCTAGCATTTCTGAAACTACAGTATCTAAAATATTGATTGGGTTACTGTGTAATAGTGAAGGGGAAAAAATGCATTATTGCCTTTCAAAATCTTATTGTAATTTACATTATTCACATTTTTTGTCTTAGTTTGTCTTAGTTCTCTTTCGAATGGGAACTCGCACTGCTTCCATAGACACTTTGGGGAATGTCTCCGGTATAACAATCTCTGAAGTATGTGTATCAAACGCAACAATGACATTGGCCTTCGACAGCCCTTGGTTACACACGACCAGCCAGAGGATACACATGATCTGTGCGTTTTTTGTCTTGGTGAAAACCCTTTCGAGCACACAACACACCCAGTTTTTCATGAAAAATCTCAGATCTGTGCCCCATGAATCAGGACCTGCTGTAGCTGAGGTCCAGCAGAGACTGAGATCCTGGGGCTCGCTGGCGGATGATTTTGAGCGAGGTATGTCTCTTTCTTATTCCCCTGCTGCCGACGCGAGCGATCTGCTGCATGCTTATGTTCTGTCGCTTGAATCATCTGATCCAGCTGATAGCAGGATGTGGCTGTGGAGGGTGAAGACATGGTAATGGAGCTCTCTCAGCCTGCCTGCTGCATACAGTGAACTGTTAGAGGTAATGGCCTGCGTGTCTGAGAGATTAGATCTTCCCTGGAAGAGTGAGAAGCCGCAGATCAAAATGCAGCATGGTGACTGATCAGGATTTGAATGTGCCCCATTGCACTATAATTAAAAAAAAAAAACACCACAAGACCATCAATTCTCACAGTCAGTCACCTCAAAAAAAGTAGGTGCAATGGCTCTGATTATTTGTATACTATTGTGAAGTGAGACGAATGAAGACCGCTTCTCTCACGCATGCGTGCGTTGACACACTGGGCACTGCTGGAAAAGGGAATTTCTGGGCATTTCGCGGAAAGTCTATTCATAGTCAAGTGGTAGAGTGTTATGAATGTCAAGAGTGTCAAAAATGCCAGTGATATGGGTTCAAATAAGCTCATGAACAAATACTTTTTTTATTATTATTATTAATGCAGACAGAGTCTCCTGCTGTGCTAAAACACACTGATGATTTATGTTACACCATAATGTTTTTTTTTTTCTTTTTTTGCTTACACATAGGCTATAAAATTACCATGCATTTCCATTTTATAAGCAACAAATATTATCCAACAGTATGACTGAATTACATTTGCATAATTCTAATAGAAATATAAACAGTGATTGTGTAAAATAAAAAAATAAAAACACTTTATGGGGTTCACTATCCAGAAAAACACGGCTGTGATGATCCCAGGATCCCTGTGGGATTAATTGAGTTGAAAATGTTGTTCATGGCAACAAAGAACATGATTGTGAAGTTTGTACCATTTCATTTTGCTTGGAAGAAGCTGGCCTAGTAAAACAAAGTAGCAAAATCATCTGATTCTTCAATCATTGAAATAATGAAATATTTAACAATGAATAAACATTTATGACAAAAATACTATGGCATGTAAATGATTTAATTCCTTCATTGTCTACACTATAATAATGTTATAGCCATATGTGGAGAATGTCTAGAATATAGCAGTTTAGTTCTTGTGCGACTTCTCTTTGTTTTTAGTAATCAGCCTCAGACGCTCTTCTCTTAGATGTTGGGGGTTGGGAAGGACAGTTCACTAGCTTCACACTGGGGGTGCAGGACAATATAAAGGCGTAAACTGACACTCTTTCATACAGAGTGTCAGATAGCCTACCTGATGAGTGTTTTAACTTAGAAAGCAGGTAAAGGCATAGGTTAGGATAAGTGTCTTAATTATGAATATTGTAATGGATTTAAACGTTTTACATAAAAATGTTTAATCCATTGAAGTGTTAAATCCAAGCATTTCAATTGGTTTTGTAGGTTTTTAGAATGTTTGAGCAGTGTGTTATGATTGTCAACAACTGGCATTACCTAAACATGAACGCATCCCTGCCAATAGAAACGAATGCGAGTGGAGCAGGGCATAGAGCTCTTTTATTTGCGATCAACCTCGTTTTTATTCAACGAGGCATTCAGTTCAGGAACAACAGCTAAATAATTTGTTACAGTGTCTGCAAGAAAAAAATGACAAGAAATGACAGACAATGAATAACAAAGCTTAGAGAAGTGTTTCAAATCAATGAAAGTACATTTCAAATGTTTTAATTTGTGACAAATATTAAACTGGAGGCTAAAGTTTGTGACCAAACTATCATGTTGGTTTGAAATGCCTGAACCTCAAGCCAGGACTTGAACTCGGATTGCCTGAAGCACGGCTGTGGCGTATATTGTAGCACTGCCCACAAGGCTAAGGTCTTGACTCTTTTATACTCCCATGCAAAGCATAATTCATGTAACCTATTAGAAAACTATGTGAGAAACATGATGGGAGAAACGTGATGATGCAATAACAGCAACTCCAACAATAGAGGCAAGACTAATATTGGCTGCACGTGGTGTTTGAAAAAACAAAAACAAAAAAAACAGTCATACAACGCAAGGAATTTGCCTTTTTCTCCTTTTTTCTTTTGTTTGCATTTAAAGGAGAAAATTAAAGTGGATAATATTGACAGATTGGAAAATTTCTTACTTTGACTTTTACAATATGCCGACTTCAAACGCTTCATCTACCATTTCTCTCAATGAAGACACTAACACAGCCAAACGAAAAAAAAGAAAGACTCTGCTACAGATACAGAAGATTTGTTGCCCACGGATGTGGAGTTTAGTGTCTTACAATCCATCAACAAGAAGTTGGATCTGCTTGAGTCTGTGCACTCACAGATAAAAGACACTAAATCCAGCTTGAATTTTGCATATGATCAAATTGAACAACTTCAAACAGAAAATAAATTATTGCAGACTTCTGTCGCAACACTTACCAAACAAGCTGAAACTCTGACCTTTGAAAATAGAAGAATCAATGAAACGCTACTCGAAATACAAACTAGGAGTATGCGAGATAATTTGGTCTTTCCTGGGATCCCTGAAAATACTTCTCATGAGTGCTTCTGACCCAGAAATTTTATGATCTCCAAGCTTAAACTTGTCAAAGAAACTGTTGACTCGATTTCCTTCCATCGTGTGCACAGGATTGGCAAATTTGCCAGCAAAGGTCCTCATCCCATAGTTGCCAAACTGGAGCACTTTAAGCACAAAGAGATTATTAAAAGCAAAGGAAAAGAGCTTAAAGGAACTAACTTCGGGATTAATGATCAAATCCCAAGAGAAATTAACGAGCGCCGAAAGAAACTTTATCCAATTTTGAAACAACAAAGACTGAATAATAAACGTGCACACCTAAGTGTGGATAAACTATTCATAGACGGACAACTTTATCGTAATCCGTCTGATACTCCATGGTTATAATAAGAGCCAGGTGTAGCCTTATTATTAATGCTTGAGTAATAATGTTGCCTATTTCAAAATAAAATATTTAAAAAAAAATCTCAAGGCTATATATTGTCGCTGCTTACTGTTAGAGTTTGGTGTCTATGAGGAGATATAGTATATTAGAGTTTTATGGGGGTTTTGTGTCTTTTGTGTTGTTTTTTTTTGATGGTATATGTAAATGTTGCCATTTTGCTTAAGGAATTTTGATATATACGAATTTATTAAGAATTTGAATGTAAGCCAATTTAAATTAGTCTTAAAGATGATTGAATGTATGGTGATATAAAGTTGATTATGTAACATTAACACTAGGGATGCACCGATACCGATACCAGTATCGGGCCGATACCAAGCTCATGTACTTGTACTTGTAAAAATATCCCCGATACCAAAGACCGATACCTCACGTGACGTAACTGACAGTTTTTTCCGTGCACAGAGACACCGGCAGCAGCAGCATAAACAATGTCAGCCTCAGAGGTGTGGAAATACTTCAAAATTAATGATGACAACCCACACATTGCGAACTGCATGCTTTCAATCACAATTCGTTATCGATTAGTGAAGGTGGGATAGGCGGAATCACGCTGATTGACACAGACCAGGGGCCTCATTTATAAAGCGTGCGTATGCACAGATTTAATCTTAGAGTGTGTGTACGCTTAAATCCATGCCAACGCTCATATTTATAAAAACGGTCTTTGACGTGGAAAAGTGCTTAGCGTCACGTCAGGGTCTGAGCAGACGTACACACTTTTCCTGGTCAGATTACTGCAGGTTTTTGGAAATCTAAGCTATTCTTGCTGCTCGCCAAGAATTTGGACGATGACTGTTGATCTTTTATATGTAAATGACATTAGGTGTCGTTTCAGCTGCGCGCAAGTTCAAGATTATTTGCGATTTATAGATTTCACATCTGAATGTATTATTCTATGAATCACATGTACACACATCTGAGAAATGATCGTAAGATCAAATTTAGGACGGCTTCTGCGCAACATTTTATAAATGAGCCCCCAGAAGCGCTCTCTCTCGCGCGCGCTCTCTCTTTCTTGCGCGCGATCCCAGTTCTCTCAGACAGCGCGCGATCAGTTCTCCTTGCACCTGAATGGTCAAATCAAATGTACACATAGTTGTCAAAATGTCCATCATGTGGAGTATCTCACGTAAATACAGTCAGTTGTGGCTTCAGTGGACGTAAACATTTGGGTGAAAACAGGATATGTGTCAGTATCCATGGATTCGGTCTTAAAGGGACCGTAGCCTAATTAAATATTTGTCATTAATGTTAATAAAACAACAAAAGATGTTAAATAAATGTATACATGGTAAATAAACCTACTGTATCTGAAAAACAACTTTATTTAATTTGTATCTCTATAGTTGTTACAGTACAGAAGGGACGGAGACTGAAGATGACAGAGATAGTAGTTTATCAGACAAACAGCAGAGTAAACAGACGTGCAGGTGAGTATAACATGACTTGGCAGGTGAATGGTGAGATGAAGATGAATGATACTGTCCTTTTGTGTTGAATAGGTGGAGATCCTGGAAGACGATGGAGGATGAACAACGCTGGAGACTGGAGACACTCACACACAGACTGGGAACACGAGGAGAGACTTGAAGACACTGGAGACAGGTAAGTAGATCGCTGGGAGTCCTTGAGGTAAGCATGTAGGTACATCTAGATGCGAACGAGACCAGACAGTGACTGAGTGTGTGTGAGTGACATAAGTACTGATGGTGATGAGCGTGCTGATGAGGCGCAAGTGTGTGTGATCAGTACTCGGGAGATGGAGTGCGCTGTGATTGGTGGGTGTTGGAGCCTGGCGTGTCTGTGACAGTACCCCCCCCTCCACGGCCCGCTCCTGAGGGCCGAGGACCCCGGCGTCGTGGTGGCCGTCCTCTTCCACGTGGGGCAGGTCTGTCGGGATGGGCTTCGTGGAAGGTGTGAAGCAGGTTGGGATCGAGTATGTCGTTTCTGGGGACCCAAGAGCGCTCCTCGGGGCCGTAGCCTTCCCAGTCCACTAGGTATTCTATCTGACCACCACAGCGCCGGGAGTCCAAGATCTCACGTACCTCGTAGGCTGCACCGTCGTCCAGGATGAGTGGAAGGGGGGGGTTCGGCTGCTGCTACGCCAGGCTCTGTGGAGAGAAGAACAGAAGGGTGGTGAGGTTTCAGGAGAGACATGTGGAATGTGGGGTGAATGCGGTATTGAGGTGGAAGCTGGAGCTGGTACGTGACCGGGTTGACCTGCTTGGTGATGGTGAATGGGCCAATGAACCTGGGACTCAGCTTCCGGCAGGGCAGACGCAGCCTGATGTCCCTGGTTGACAGCCAGACCTTCTGTCCAGGTTGGTAGGCAGGGGCGTTGGAACGGTGCAGGTCGGCTGCCATCCTGCGTCTGCGCAGGGCCCGTTGAAGCTGATGGTGTGCTGAGTCCCAGACCCTCTCGCTCTCTCGGAACCAGTAGTCGACAGATGGAACGTCCGATGGTTCCCCTGACCAGGGGAACAGCGGGGGTTGGTAGCCGAGCACGCACTGGAACGGGGTGAGTCCAATAGATGGTTGGCGCAGGGAGTTTTGTGCGTACTCGGCCCAACCCAGGTACTGGCTCCAAGAGTCCTGGTGGCCGTGACAGAAGGTACAGAGGAAGCGACCGATCTCCTGGATCTTCCTTTCCGTCTGCCCATTCAACTGTGGATGGTAGCCGGATGTCAGACTGACGGTCACACCTAGGAGCGAGAAGAATGCTCTCCATACTCGGGAAATGAATTGAGGTCCTCTATCTGAGACGATGTCTTCGGGGATATCGTAGTATCTGAATACGTGGTTAAACATGAGTTCAGCGGTTTGCATAGCAGTGGGTAGTCCAGTTAGGGGGATCAGTCGCACGGACTTGGAGAATCTGTCCACAATGACAAGGATGCAGGTACAATTATTGGAGGCTGGAAGGTCGGTGATGAAGTTGACTCCTAGGTGTGACCAGGGTCGGTTTGGAACGGGCAGAGGAAGGAGCTTGCCAGCTGGAAGGTGGCAAGGGCTCTTCGAGATGGCGCATTCCTTGCACCCCTGCACGTACCTTCTGACGTCGGATGCCATGTTTGGCCACCAGAAGCGTTCCTTCAGCAACGAGAGGGTTTCATTGACCCCCGGGTGGCCAGTGCCTAGTGACGTGTGGGCAGTGTGGATGAGTGGCGTGCGCCGTGCTCTGGTGGTGTATTGCAAGCCTGGTGGACAACCCGACGGAGTGTTGGCGGAGGCATTGGAGGAGGGCATGGTTTCCTCAGACCAGGAGATAGGGCTGACGATGAGGGTTTCAGGAAGGATGGATTCTGGTTCTTCAGGTCTTTCCTCTGGAGCGTGCAAACGAGACAGGGCATCGGTTCTTTGATGGTTGATGGGGTAGGCCAGTTCCGGATGGCATCCACCTTCCTCTCGTCCATCCGGATGCCACTGCGGTCGATGTTGTAACCAAGGAACTGCACTGAGGGCTGGTGGAAGGAGCACTTTTCAGCTTTTAGGAAGAGATGGAATTCCCTCAGGTGTTTCAGGACCTCCGCAACGTGGTGGCGATGTTCGGCCAAGCTCCGGGAGTAGATGAGGATATCATCGATGTACACCAAGACGAACTTGTGGAGGAACTCCCGGAGCACCTCGTGGATGAAGTCCTGGAATATGCAGGGGGCGTTGACCAGGCCATACGGCATAATGAGGTACTCGTAGTGGCCGGTGGGTGTCACGAAGGCGGTCTTCCACTCGCCCCCCTCACGTATCCGGATGAGGTTGTAGGCGCTGCGGAGGTCCAACTTGGTGAAGACAGTGGCACCACGGAGATGTTCCAGGGCAGCTGGGACGAGAGGAAGGGGGTAACGGAATTTTACTGTGATGTTGTTAAGGGCTCTGTAATCGATGCAGGGCCGCAAGCCTCCGTCCTTTTTTGCCACAAAGAAGAAACTTGAAGCAGCGGGGGAAGTAGACGGGCGGATGTAACCTTGCGCCAGGGCCTCCTTGATGTATTCCTCCATGGCCTTCTCCTCCGGGATTGACAGGGGGTAGATCTTTCCCCTGGGCACTGACTCACCCGGAAGCAGGTCGATGGCGCAGTCCCATGGCCGGTGTGGAGGCAGCTTGGAAGCTCGCTGAGGGCAGAAGACGTCGCTGAAGGGGGCGTGACACGGTGGTACATCCACAGAGCGTTTCTCGATGGGGCTCTCGATGGATGTGGCACAGACAGAGAGGTGTTCAGGACGAGGAGACGGAGGAACTGGGAGAAACAGCTGGAGAAACAGGTGTCGCCCCACTTCAGGATCTCGCCGGTCTTCCAGGAGATGACTGGGTTGTGCTGCTCCAAGCAGGGACGCCCTAGTATCATGTCAGCGGTGGATTCCTCCAGAACCAGCAGATGTAATTGCTCCAAGTGGAGGATTCCCACTTGCAACTGGATGGGCCTAACGCACCAACGTACAGATCTCCTGCTGAGAGGCTTTCCGGTCACTGAGTGGATCTGGTAGGTAGACGGCGTGTCCGTGGTTTTGAGCTTGAGTTGACGCAGAGGGCGCCGGAGATGAAGTTGCCTGCTGACCCAGAATCGAGGAGTGCGACCACAGGAAGGGCAATGTCAGCAGCAGTAAGGTTTACAACAGTGGTGAGTGGTTTCATCTTATTTACTGAGGGAATGATAGCACTCACCATGGGACGAGGAGGACGAATTGGGCATGTGGAGATTACATGCCCAGGAGAAGCACAGTAAATGCACAGATTCTGGGTCAGCCGCTTCTGCCGTTCAGAAGCAGTGAGCCGGGAGTTTTCCAAGAGCATGGGTTCGTGGGCTGGTTCTGGAGGGCTGACGGATTCTGGTCGGCGGGGAGCGATGTTGAACAGTGGCTGGCCCTGGTGTTCTTCGAGACACGACTGCATACGAGTGGATGGAGAGTTGGATAAACCGTTCGAGCCCGATGGAATCCTCGTATGCAGCGAGATGCAACCGCACTCGAGGGTCCAGACCCTGACAGTAGGTGGTTATCAGAGCCTGTTCGTTCCAGCCACTTGAAGCTGCTAGCGTTCTGAATTGCAAAGCATAATCATTCACAGACATTGAGCCCTGTTTCAAATTATACAGTTTCTCACCAATGGAGGAGTCAGTGGCAGGCTTCCCAAAGACCTCCTGGAAATGAGCGATGAAGCCAGAGTAAGACTGGGTGACAGGATTATTCTGGGACCAAATGAAATCGGCCCATTGAAGTGCTTTGCCTTGTAACTGTGAAATTATGAACGCTACCTTGGATGTATCAGTTGGATAATAGTGCGGTTGCATCTCCAGGACCAGCGCACATTGCAGGAGGAATCTGCTGCAATCCTCCGCCGATCCAGAGTAGGGCGCTGGTTTGGCCATGGGACTGGCGTGCATGGGCGGTGAAGGAGTGGTGGTTGTGTTGACGGACGTGATCGCTGGTGGTGGTGAAGGAGGGTTGACGGTGAGTGCTCGGCGCAAAGCGTCAACGAGTTCTTGAAACGGATCTGGATGACTCATGCTGTTGTCTTACGGTCTTGGTCCGGTCTTCTGTTACAGTACAGAAGGGACGGAGACTGAAGATGGCAGAGATGGTAGTTTATTAGACAAACAGCAGAGTAAACAGACGTGCAGGTGAGTATAACGTGACTTGGCAGGTGAATGGTGAGATGAAGATGAATGATACTGTCCTTTTGTGTTGAATAGGTGGAGATCCTGGAAGACGATGGAGGATGAACAACGCTGGAGCCTGGAGACACTCACACACAGACTGGGAACACGAGGAGAGACTTGAAGACGCTGGAGACAGGTAAGTAGATCGCTGGGAGTCCTTGAGGTAAGCATGTAGGTACGTCTAGATGCGAACGAGACCGGACAGTGACTGAGTGTATGTGAGTGTCTTAAGTACTGATGGTGATGAGCGTGCTGATGAGGTGCAGGTGCGTGTGATCAGTACTCAGGAGATGGAGTGCGCTGTGATTGGTGGGTGTTGGAGCCTGGCGTGTTTGTGACAATAGTATTTGTTGTATTGTTTGTAATTTGTGTGTAAATTTCTTTTTATATAACAATAATTATATATATTGGTAATTATGCCCTTTGAAGGTTATTGGACACTGTCAAATTTTTGTTCTTTAAGTTTGTGACAAGCACATATAAATTATTACTTTTTTCATTAGAGTAATAATAAAGAAGCTGTCCTACATTCATTAGTCTCACTGTGTTGTGCTTGTAAAACTGCGACATCACCAAAAAAAAAAAAAAAGGAGAAATTAATAAATGTATCGGTATCGGCGAGTACCAGAAAAAAAGTATCGGTACTCGTACTTGGTCCTTAAAAAATGGTATCGGTGCATCCCTAATAAACACTTAATCTCATGGAATGTTCGGGGTTTTCGCACACAGGAGAAGAGACTGAAAATATTGAATTATCAGGACAAAGATAATTACACCCCTGATATTTCAGCATCCATACTATGGGAAACTTGGAAAGCGGTAAATGCGGGAAATTATTTCCTATTTGTCCCATAAGAAAAAACAAGAAAGTAATTTAGAATATAATTCAGAGGAAAAAAATATAAAAAATAAATAGACTTATATACTAAAAAAAAAACAGATCAAAGTGTATGGGAACAGATACAAAAAATAAAATTTCATATTGATTATATCACGTTAAAGAAAACTAAATTTATGATGCAACAACTTAGGTATAATGAATATGAATATAGTAATAAATCAGGTCAAGTTTTAGCCAGTCAACTTCAATATAAAAGAGAAAAAACTATTATAACTACTATTAATGATTCTATGGGAAAATGTACACAGTTTGCAGAAGAAATAAATAAGATTTTTCAAAAAATTTACCATAATTTATATTCTTCAATAAATGATCCAAAGTTAATAGATATCCAATTATTTTTATTTATTTATTTATTTATTTTTTTATTAGGAGTGCAAAACATTCAACATACGGTGAACACAAAACACAAAAACAACAATAAAACAGCAATGATAGTAACAGCAAGCAGAAATGACAAACGGGTAATAGTAGAAGTATATACGTAGCAATAGCATGTATAATAATAATGATAATAATATTTTGTGATGACGGCAACAGTAATATCAATAATAATAACCAATAATAATAGCAATAATAATAATAGTAATACTAAAGATAGTGATGATGATAATTTGTGTTGACGGCAATAATAATATCAATAATAATAATAATAATAATAATAATAACATTAATAACAATAATAATAATAACAATAGTGATACTAATACTAAAGATGGTGATGATAATATTTTGTGATGATGGCAACAGTAATATCAGTAATAATAATAACAGTAATAACAGTAGTAATAATAACAATAGTAATACTAAAGATGGTGATGATAATATTTTGTGTTGACGGCAATAGTAATATCAATAATAATAATAACATTTATATCAATAATAATAATAATGATAATAATAATAGCAATAATAAAGATGGTGATGATGATAATATTTTGTGATGACGGCAACAGTAAGATCAATAATAATAACAGTAGTAATAATAATAATAATAATAATAATAATAATAATGATAATAGAATAACAATAGTAATAATAATAATGTAATAATGAAATAATGACACATACCCAACACATACCACACCTATCCTAGCTTCTGTGTCAGTGTGCATGTCTGTTTATTTATTTATTTATTTATTTTTTTTTTCCTTCCCTCATTCACAGTATGATTACTATTTGTATATATATGTATGCCTAAGCTGAGGTGGTGCATTAAAAGAAGGGTGTGGTGCATTAAAATCAGCATTCGGTGCATTAAAATCATGTGTGGTATATGTTGGGTGTAGATTTGATTTAGTTGTATTTATATATTTTAAATATATGTATTAAATTATTTAAATTATTAAAGATATTCATTAAACCGTTACCGTCCTTATACTAAGCAAAATATCATCTAATCAACATCATCCTATTACAGCTCTATGTTTCTATGATATTAATAACATTATTAATAACAATATTGTCAATAATAATAATGAAAATACTCATAATATTACTAAAACCTTGTATAAATATGTATAATAATAAGTGAGTACATGATTAATTAGGATGAGTGTGTCAGATTTGTAAGAGTTGAATGAGGTCTGATCTGGAGTGTTGTGGTTCC
This sequence comes from Mylopharyngodon piceus, assembly GCA_039654765.1. Lineage (NCBI taxonomy): Eukaryota > Metazoa > Chordata > Actinopteri > Cypriniformes > Xenocyprididae > Mylopharyngodon > Mylopharyngodon piceus. Next base: position 2,680,721 of record CM077451.1, read on the forward strand.
GATATACAGTTGTAATGAGGTGAAAAATATTCTAGGGAGATGTAGTCTGTGAGCAAATTTTTCCAATGCGTTATGTGAATAGTGTTTCGGGATTTCCAATTCAAGAAGATAGTTTTCTTGGCGATGGCTAAGGCTATGAGGAGCATCCTTTTGTTTGTTATTTCCTGATTGAGAGTTGATAGATCGCCCAGTAGACAGAGTAAGGGGGATAATGGGATGTGGCCAATTATTTTTAAATAAATTAGATCTTCCAAGTTTAACAAAAGAACAAGTTGATTATTTGGATATGCCTTTAACATTATCTGAGTTACATAATGCGTTGATGAAAATACCAAATATTAAAGCACCAGACCCAGATGGGTTCCCCGCAGAGTTTATAAAACTTTTTTGGAATACAATGGCTCCTTTGTTTTACAGAACGGTTACAGAAATAAAGACAATAGGTAAGATTCCATCTCATATGAATACAACTTTAATAAGATTATTATTGAAACCTGATAAAGATCCAACTTTGCCTTCTAGTTATTGTCCATTATCATTAATAAATACTGATATTAAAATCATTTCTAAAGCTCTTGTATTTCGGATGGAGTCATTCATTCATAAACATCAAACTGGATTCATTAAAGGTCATCATTATTCAAGTAATTTAAGAAGACTTCTCAATATAATTGATATATCACAGCGTAACCAAACACAGGCAATAATTTTATCCTTAGACGTGGAAAAAGCTTTTGATAAAGTTAATTGGAGATTTCTTATTGCGGTCCTTGAGAAATTCGGTTTTGTAAACTTTTCTACAATGGATAAAGACTATTTATAATGAACCCAAGGCATCAGTTATAACTAATGGTATCTTATCACATAGTTTTTCATTACAAAAAGGTACTAGACAATGATGTCCTCTATCTGTTATTTGCTATTTTCATTGAGCCATTGGCAGCAGCAGTTCGCCAAAATGCAAATATACAAGGTATATCTATAGGAAACATGGAACATAAAAAATCAGTTATATCTGATTTTTATTGGGAAAAACAAGAAAGCTAGAATTAGTCTATCCACTTTGCAAAAAAAAAAAAAAAAAAAGTTACAGGGGGGCTTAGATGCTCCAAAAAATGTATGTATGTATTGTTGTTTCAATGTATTATTTGGCAAATCAGTTACAATTTCATTCTCTTAAGTGGATGCATATTAATTCAGATTATGATGCATGGATTGATTTGGAACATAATTGTTTTAAAAATAAAATTAATTTCTTCACCTCTTAAAACTTGGTGAAATAAATAAATAAATAACTAAGTCTACAATGGATCCTTGTATACATTCTCTAATTTGGTATATATATATATATATATATATATAAAAACTCTTTATTTCTGTAGATGGAGTCAACACGGTATAACTCATCTTTATCATCTATTTTCTGATAAGTTTATTTCCTTTAAAGATTTAACATCCAAATATGCTATTCCTAAAGGAGAATTTATTTATTATCTACATATAAAGGAGGTAATTAGGGAAAAAAGTAAATATTAATTATAATACACTTCAACCTTCTGCATTTGTTACTCAGATCAAAACGCTCTCACCCTCAAAAAAATGTTATCTAAATTATATAAATTAATACTTAGCACAGATAATTTGTTGTATCTACCTACTGAAAAAATGGGATTCAGATATATCATTTTCCTATGATCTTAATGTGTGGACACAAATTTGTAAAAATTTGTTCTCTTTGATTAATTATTCTAACTTGCAACTTATTCAGTATAAGATTTTGCACAGAGTACATATTACACAATTTAGAAAACATAAAATGTTTTTTTCTAATTCACCCATCTGTGCCCAATGTAATCTCGGTAGTCTAGGTACTTACCTCCACTCCTTATGGTATTGTACTCCTGTTCAGAATTTTTGGTCGGGGGTTATAGAGAAATTGTATACTGTACTTGGAATTGAAATACCATTGTCTCCTTCACTCTGTTTGTTAGGATTATTTTTGGAGACTGATGTTGCACCACATTATGTAAAATTAGTTTACTTTGCTCTAATTTTAGCTAAAAAAGCTATTCTCCAACATTGGAAAACAAAGCAGTCTTTAAATATCAAACATTGGTTAAATTTATTATTAGAACATATGGCAATGGAAAGGATGGCTGCTGTAGCAAGGAAGAGCATTAGATGTTATTCGGAAATGTGGTCCCCTTTTATTAGTTTTTTTGGAGTGAAGCAGTGATTATCTCATATTGGAGTGATTATCTTGTATGTTTTTTTTTTGTTTTTTTTTCCTGTGTGTGTGAAAATAATACATGCATTTTTAATATATTGGGTACATAGAAGAATTTTTTAAAGGTATGATCTTATATATGGGTCAATTTATGTATCTTTGGTATTATTGTGAATTGTATTGAGTAACTGGCATCATGTTATTGTTGTTTGTGTTTGTTTTGTTTGTTTTTTTGTTTATATGTTTATTGTATTTTGTGCATTGACGTAAAATGTATTACAATAAAAAATAATAAAGTAGTTTAATTAAAAAAAAAAGAAGAAGAAGAAAAAAGAAAACTATGCTAGCACTCTTAACACTCCCATGCAAATGTGTTGCATATATCAGTGTTTCCCAACCACTGTGCCGTGGCACACTAGTGTGTCATGACAGGTTGTCAAGTGTGCCATTGGAAAATTCCAAAAAATAAATATATAACATAAAATAGAATAAAATAAATGCTATACAGTTAAGAATATATCGTCACTATGAGGCAGAAACTTCATATCTCTATATTTCATCATTTTTGTTTTATTTTATTTTTAATTATTTTTAATTTAATAATGCTATTGGTCACCCTTTATGCATGTATGTGGGTTTTACAAATATGTAACCAATGAAAAGGATTTAAAAGAGCTTGTGACAAAACTTCATAACTCCATTGGATCCTCAAACTGTCAGTCTAAACTCATAACTGTCTCATGAAGTGCCGCACACAGTTTGGAGATCTCTGCTTGTTTGCAATACAAAGGTAAGTAAAGAACTGTTTTTTTTTTTTTTCTTTGCTCAAGAAACACTATGTCTATAAAAGCTAATGTTTTATGTATTTGAAGAGCGGAGAAGATATTTATCCATATTTAATTACCGTTTTTGTTCCTTTTGTTAAAAGTATTAACGGCAACAAGATCCAGCTCTCCTCGTCTTTATCTGAGCCTGCCATGACAGAAAACAAGAGAGGATAAACAAAAATGGATCTTGCAGCAACTTACCTCCATTGAGAGGACCGTATAATGGAGCTATTCCAGGGGGAATGTCCTCTGGAAGATTACATGGAGGGATGCCTGGACTTGTGCCAGCTAGTGCCTTGGAATGACGACACACACAAGATCTGCTTCTGGAGTGGGCTCGACGACCACCTCCTCAAATTGCTGCCGGCAAGGAACTCCAGCTGCATAATGCAACAATACATCAATTACTGTGGCTGGTGGGTTCCCCCATGATGGTGGGGGTGAACGAAGAGGACTCTGACATCACCACCTGCATGCCCACTCCTCACGTTCCAGGGCCTATCCACCCAGAGGATTTCCTCACCCCTGAGCCTAGCCAGCCATCCAACACGTCCATCGTGGACATCCTGCCAGAGCCCGCCACAGACATAGAGCCTGAGCCCGAGCCCACCTCGATGCCAGAGCCGAAGCCTGATCCCAACATCACCCCGGAACCCGAGCCCAACTGAATGTCTGACCAGGTGCATGAGCCAGCAACATCTGTCCCAGAGGGTGTTCTCATGGAGCACGAGGGCCTCTCCTGCCTCCTCTATTTAAGCCAGTCTTCCAGCCCCACCTCCCTTCAGTTCCTCAGCTCCTCCTCTGTTGGCTCCACTATGCTGCACAGATTTGCCTTGGGCTTTCTGGTCCCAAGCTCCGCCTTGGTTCGTGGATCCCCTGGTTCCACTTCGGGCCGCCGAGCTCATCACTCCACCTCGGCCTATCGACCAGTCGGCTCCACCTTGGCTCCTTGCTCCCTTGCTCTACCTGGGACCACTGTCCTCACAGCTCCACCAGGCTCTCTCGTCTCTCCGGCTCCGCCTTGGTCAGTCATAGCTCTGCCTATGCCACGGACTTCTGGGCATTCGGCTGCTCCTCATTCCTCCATTCCTTCAACTCTGTTGGGCTCCTCCTTCCCTCCTGCTCAGCCTTGGTCCTCAATCCCACTGGCTTTGCCACAGTCCTCCAGCACCCTGGATCCTCCTCGGCCACTCGTCACCTTTGCTCCACCTTGGAGATGGTCCTAATGTGTCACCCAGTCCCTTCATCTCCTCGGCTCCACCTGGGTCTCCAAATCTCCTGGCTCCAGCAATGTTGGTTGGGTTCCTGGCTCCACTCAGACTCATCCCTCCATCATCTCCTCCCTGGCCCCCTCCCTCCATCATCCAATCTGTGGTTCCTCCCTCCATCATCTCCTTGTTGGTCCTTCCCTCTGCTGCTCCCCATTGGACACTTCATCCTGTTCCACCATGGACTCTGTCTCATGATCATACGGACCTTTGTCTGTTTTGTTCACTTAATCATTCTCCTGTGTATATATGCACTCTGTTTGTTCTCCTCCATGTTCAGCATTGTCTTCACAATCTTTTGAAGCTGTTACGTTAATTTATCCGTATTTGATTACTGTTTTTGTTCCTATTGTTATTAAAAGTATTTTCTGCAACAAGATCTAGCTCTCCTCTTTATCTAAGCCTGCTGTGACAGATCGTGTGTATGTTTGTTTAAACTAGTTATATGTTTGTGATTTAGTTAAAACTTTTGTGCACAATCACCTGAGTATAGATTCTGTGGTCACTGTTTGCAAAACAAAGTCCCTTTAATGATGCAGTCACAGCTACATGCTCTGAGAAGTACTGTACACAATAAGAAAGAGTTTTTTTCTTTGACCACAAAAATAACCTTTCTGAGAGTTCATAAACAATTAATAATTCATTGTAATAGTAATTCTGCCACATCAAGTTAATTTTATTAACTGATCCAAATACTTCTCATTAGTTATAACAAGTTACAATTAATTATTCATATTTCCCTTTGAGCTAATTTGCTACAACAACATGCTGAACAAATGCCTGCTCTACCAATATGTGGAAAAAGAGAGGACAATCTTAGCAAGCCAGAGCACTGAACAACTTCAACAGACCTATGATTAACTTCAACTGACCTAGAATTAAGGGTCAACATCCAGTTGGGATGCATCCTAGGTGACATAGAACAATAGCCTTACTATTGTAGGCTATTGTAGAAGAGCTTAATGCCTAGAGGCACCAGAGAAGGCCCCAAAGCTTCCATGCTCTACTGAAATACTTACCTGAAAGAGAGAACTCCAGCATTAGGCCAGCCATAGCCTCCCAGCTAAAGGACAGGTCCCTGAGAGCAGAGCTATTCAGGGGAGTTCGCAGATGTAATCCACGGTACTCCGTCCAGCATAAGCTGAAGCAGGCAAAAGATGAGATATGAAGTTCCTCACTGCAACTCTACACATTCTCTCTCTGTCATATCTGCCTACTAGTATCCCAGCCTCTGCCAAATACTTACCTGTAAAGCTCTTAAGGAGTGGCCTTACCGAAGGGAGCAAGCAAGGTAACACCTCTGCAGTCTAGTCCCCAGACTTAATGTGCTGGAGAGGGTGACAGATGAGAGAATGGTCACGTCAGTCAAGCTGGCATCAGCTGACTCCCAGGTGACTCGCGTCAACCTATAGGAATACGACACCTATCACAGCATCCATATATAAGCTCCTCAGTATTATCAGCAGCTATCACATTTCTCAGAAGCTAATTACCCTCCTCCATCCCCAGCTCCTCCTCTCGTCAGTCAGGATTTGGCCTTATGATTCCCCTAAATCAGACTAATTCTTAAAATATGTATACGTTAAATTATTGACGTTAATGATATCTGCATATGTTGGTTCTGTTCTGTTTACCCTAAGGGGGGTTATTGCTGCTCTCCTTGCTCTTATCCAATCTAGGCTGCATGGTTTCGCAGGGAGTTCTTGCCCAGAAGAGAACCATACCGCCAATACAAACTCTATGCATTATCAATCATATTTGACGATAGTGGTCCTGACAGAATTCTGTTCTGATAACCTTCTCATCCTGCAGACCATCAGGTAAGAGTGCCAACGTCATACATCTACACTATTGCTCACAATGTTAGAGGGGCAACTGGCAAGAAAGTAGAATGCCTATAGGCATACAAACAGCTTTCCACTCTGCTAGCTACAGATGATAAAGTGGGTCGCCTAAAGCGATAGAATTTACTTTTTGATCGGTCACAATGCCCATTCCTTGCGGACCTCACAGACTAATACTCTGGAAGGGGTGCTGATGGAAGTGGAACGCCTCAAGCAATTTTAGAATACCACTCTACTGCTCCATCAATCACCCATTCCTCACTGTTCACCAGGGAGATGAGCTAACACGAAGCAAAGACGGAAGACGGAAGTCTTCATTTTTGTCCTCTCTGCTTGTACAGAGATGGTTGCCAGCAGGGGTTAAATTGGGATTTGTTATGTGGGGGGGCTCTGTGGTTTCAGGCTTTCGAGGGGTGCATGTGTATGCGAAGACTACAAAATCGTATCATTTGACAAACTGTAAAATATAACAAGTTGAGAGAGCCCTCTGCTATGAACACTACAATGCTGATCAAAATCATTCTATAGATGCTGGTAGTGTGCAAATCTACATCTGATGACAATAAAATCTTTCTGTAGGCCTGTGCCTTCTCCTTTGTGTCAGTATCAAATATAAGAGTGATGCTACCATTAAAGGAGAGAATATAAATACAAAATACAGAGTTCGACATTAAGCCTTGTTTTGTGTTTGTCCCTTGGACAACTAAATTGGTCATTTACTTGTCAGAGTAAAAAAGTAGCTTGTCTGGGAAAAAAAATAGGATTTTTTTTTGTGTGTGTTGTAAATATAATTTATTCTGAAACAAGCAACATTCTCATCAGTGTTTTATCAGCAGTGACATATTTAAATCTGCATATTTATGTTATTTACCCTGGGGGTATTTTATTAACCTTTATAAAGGGCATTTCCCCCCAATCTAATTAAATTTATGTTTCATCTTTTATTTCAAATTCTTACATTTGATAAATTAAAATAGTAAGACACTATAGGGCTGTTACCAAATTAAATAATTTACACTGAAAAAGTACAACTGCATTCAATAATGTTATGAGATTCTTTAAATATTTTTGAATATACAAATAAGAAATGTTGGTGGGAAATTTATACTTTTAAACATGAAATTAAACCGCCAGTAGATGGCGTTAAGTGACCGTCTTAATGAGTGAGCCACTGATTCATTTATTCAAACAATTCATTCAAAAGGCTGAATCAAGAATGAAGCAGTTGTTTATGATTGGGCCACTGAATCTTCACTCAACCGATTCGTTCAAAACGCTGAATCATTCAAAACGGCTGAGCGTAGCTGCGAGATGTGCTGGTTCTGCTTTGTTTGGAACTATTTTCGCTGCTACAATAGAACAAAAAACAGGCAATATTGCACCTAAAACGTAAGTGATTAATATTAACTACTTGTTTGAACTGTTGTATGAAATTAGTGTCAATTTCAGTCGAGGTGATATTCAGGAATTCAGCACTTTCGGTCGTGTGATGCTTAACTTTATCATACGTCGTAAATAGCAAGCTATAAAAACCCCACATTGAATTTTTATTGCAACATGATAACTGAGTTTCTTTGTGTGAGCAGAGCTCATTTGTTTTGAATTCTCCTCAAGAGGTACATGAGCCGCAACAGCGCAATATCACCGCCAGTACATTACTATATCCACTATCAATCACCACTTAAGCTAAATTAATCATTCTCGCATTTTGGTTGTTATTGACATTTTAATCAAGCTACTTATCTGGTCAGGCAAGTAAAATTCTCTTTCACTTCAAAAAATCCACTTGTCCCGCAGTCCCGGACAAGTGTATGTCGAGCCCTGGTAAGCCTATGTGCCGGGGCTCAGCCCCGGACGGCCCCGGCCCAATTTAACCCCTGGTTACCAGTAAACTAGGACCTCTATCTGGTAACCTTCATACACATGCTAGAAACTTAGGTGTTACTTTTGATTCTGCTTTGACTTTTGATAAACAGATCATTGCTGTGGTCAGAAGTTGTTTCTATCATCTAAAGAATATAGTTAAAATGAAGTCATTCTTATCATCCAAATATATGGAGTCTGTAATACATGCTTTCATTTCATCCAGATTGGATTATTTTAATGTATTGTACTTGAGTGTTTCACAGTCACTACTGTTTTGTCTTCAGCTTGTCCAAAATGCTGGTGCTAGACTGTTGACTGGAACAAAGAAGAGGGAACATATTTCACCAGTGCTGGTCTCTCTCCACTGGCTCCCAGTCAAATATCATATTCAGTTTAAAGCATTATTGTTTGTTTACAAGGGTCTGCATGGTTTGGCTCCTCCATATATTTCTGATCTTCTTACATTTTTTCATAATACATCCAGAGACCTCCGATCAACCAATAGTTTATGGTTGACTGTTCCAAAGACGCGTCTCAAACTGAAAGGAGATCATGCCTTCTCAGTGGCTGCTCCACAGCTCTGGAATAATATAAAAACTGCACCAACATATGATGATTTTAAATCTCTTCTCAAAACTCATCTATTTATTATTGCATATAGTTTAAATTTGTGTGCATTGTCTGTGATTGTGTTTTGTGTCCTTATTTTAATTATGCTATTTGTTTAAACTCTGTACAGCTGTTGTTTTTAAATGTGCTTTTTAAATAAATGTGACTGACTGACTAACACTATCTACCAACAGCATTAACACATCCTGCTGCACTGGAGGGAGGGTAACCAATACGAAAAATGGGTTGCATCACCTCATTGTGACTAGCCACCATTGCAGCCATAGAATGGCCAATGGCATGAGCCATGGAGCACTAACTTAATAATAATAATATGCTGGGCCAGTGGAGGAGACGTACTTACTGATAACACCGGTCTCAACTACCAACATTGGTGATTCCGATAACATGCTCTCAGCCAGATCAGAGCAGGCTTCCTGACCCAGCAAGAGAGCTAGTGAGAGAAGCCTGAAGAAGGGAATCACCCTTGGAAAACTCCTCCGCCAGCTCCACCTGCGATCCCCATGATGAAATCTGTCATGGTGCCTCTGCAAACACGTGGCCAGAACCACAAGGTGCAGATGCTTGACTTCCATCCCTCGAGTAGAGAGTCAAGTGAGAGCGGAGCTTCCTCACTGTGAACTTATCACAGTGAGTCCATCAAGCTCCCTCGAGAGCCAAATGGACATGCTTTTGTAGCGATATTTGCTCAAAGGGGAAATATTAATAATTATTCATAACTCCTTATGATTATTCATTATGATTAATTATGAATATTTAAAACAGTTAATCGGATTAACTTGATATATTAACATTACATTTAATCAACCAGTTCATCCTGTGAACACCCAGTATTGATTATTAATTAATTCTAAGAGAAGGGTATTTTTCATGGCCACAGAAAAAATAATTCTTTCTTAGCAGTTACAGCGCTTAGTGCTTGTAATAGAATCGGATCACTGAAGTGACAGTTATTTACAGACGAAGAGTCAGAACCAAATATGTATTGTGCACAAGTTTTATTAACTAAATCACAAACACATAACTAAACTAACGAACACATACATACACGCAAGTCACACATACATAGCTAAAATGAGGAATGATAGAGTGAAACCGAAGTGGGAACAGGAAATGGAGCTATGGAGAAGCCAAAAACCAGGAAAGAATCATCAGTATTCATTACAACAACGCTCCTTTGTTAACAAAGGAGGTTCACAACTTTAACTAACTAGCAGCAATTTAGTATATCGTACAATACTTGCATTAGGCCTCAGCTTTTTGAAGAGCGTCCAAATATACTGTTGCAGTAGAAAGTCCTGAGGGTTCAGTCCGATGGTGCAGAAGTTGCAATCGATGTCTTCTGTGTTGAATGAAGGACTGATGACAAACTTGCATGGTTAGGTTGAATCTCTTAGTAGGAAAGAGCCCTTTCTCTCCTCTAGATAAGCACATGGCTGGGGTGCCGGTTTAGGCCTACAGGCCTTGCAGGCCCACAGGCAGCACCCCGCAGTTGCAGTGTTGTCGGAGTAGGCCAGAGAGAGAGGGAGGAGCATTGTGCGCTGGCTTTTAAGGTCCAGGAGAAGTCACACCCCTGAGGGTTGACCTGATCAATGAGATGGGTAGGATTTCCGAGCGGCAAAACTCCTCTATGGGGGCTTTTACGAGCCTTTGTGTTTCTAGCAGGGCATCTGCATATGAAACTGGCTGAGTTGTTTTAAAGTCAAGTCAAGTCACCTTTATTTATATAGCGCTTTTTACAATGTAGATTGTGTCAAAGCAGCTTTACATTGATAACTGGTACATTATTTGGCTGCACAGCAGCTCTTAAAGAATAGTGTCAATGCAGGCAGATCAAAGCACTCAAATGTCAAGTGTCCCCAACTAAGCAAGCCATAGGCGACAGCAGCAAGGAACCCAAACTCCATCAGGTGACATCAGGTGGCAGACAAGTGGCAAATAGGTGTTTAAATGGAGAAAAAAACCTTGGGAGAAACCAGGCTTAGTCGGGGGGCCAGTTCTCCTCTGGCCAACAGTGCTTTGTTACGATTCACGTTGCTATCGTAAGTCCAATAGGATCACAACATTCAAAGTATTTATTCCAGTTCCATCCATTTGAGAATCGTATTCATCACGCCGGTATGGACGGTTGTTGAGGAACTGTGTCGTGGCTGTCATGTCGATGAGGCCCTCACAGTGGATGATCTAGTTGACTCAATCTCTGCTGATACTTCAGGGCTGCGTTGTGGTCATGTCAAGGCGCAGGTCCTTGGTCTCACCTGGATACGGCCTGGATCCGGTTGACTACGGTGAACCTCGGGATAACCAGAAAGACTAATATTAGCGTAGATGCCATTCTTCTTCTGATGTAACGAGTACATCAGGTGTTATAGGAAGTGTTCCCGGTTCCGGCTGACCTAATTTATGCAGCCTAATAATCCTTTAATGGATTTGAAAATATAAATTGGTAATGTGTTATGTGTATGCCAGGTTAAAGAAATGCGTTTTTAGTCTAGATTTAAACTGACAGAGTGTGTCTGCTTCCCGAACTATGCTAGGAAGATTGTTCCAGAGTTTAGGTGCCAAATAGGAGAAGGATCTACCGCCTGCGGTTGATTTTGATATTCTAGGTATTATCAGCTGGCCTGAATTCTGAGATCGCAATAGACGTGAAGGACTATAATGAATTAGGAGCTCGCTCAGGTACTGGGGAGCTAAACCATTTAGTGCTTTGTAAGTAATTAGCAAGATTTTAAAATCTATACGATGTTTAACAGGAAGCCAATGCAGTGTTGATAGAACTGGGCTAATATGGTCATACTTTCTAGTTCTAGTAAGATCTCTAGCTGCTGCATTTTGTACGAGCTGTAGTTTATTTATCAGGCGAGCAGAACAACCACCCAGTAAAGCGTTACAGTAATCTAGCCTTGAGGTCATGAACGCATGAACTAACTGTTCTGCATTTTTCATTCAGAGCATATGTCGTAGTTTAGATATATTTTTAAGATGGAAGAATGCGGTTTTACAGATGCTAGTAACATGGCCTTCAAATGAAAGATTGGTATCAAAGAGCACACCCAGGTTCCTAACTGACGACGAAGACTTAACAGAGCAGCCATCAAGTGTTAGACAGTATTCTAGGTTATTACGTGAAGAAGTTTTTGGTCCAAAAATTAGAATCTCTGTTTTTTCTGAATTTAGTAGTAGGAAATTACTGGTCATCCAATTTTTTATATCAGCTATGCATTCTGTTAATTTTGTGAATTGGTAAGTTTCGTCAGGGCGCGAAGAAATATAGAGCTGAGTATCATCAGCGTAACAGTGAAAACTAACGCCATGCTTCCTAATGATATCTCCCAAGGGTAGCATGTACAGAGTGAACAGCAATGGTCCTAGTACTGAGCCTTGCGGTACTCCATATTGAACTTGTGATCGATATGACATCTCTTCGTTTACTACTACAAACTGATAACGGTCAGATAAGTATGATTTGAACCATGACAATGCAATTCCACTAATGCCAACATAATTTTCGAGTCTATTTAAAAGAATATTGTGATCAATAGTGTCAAATGCAGCACTAAGATCCAGTAACACTAATAGAGAGATACAACCACGATCTGATGATAAGAGTAAATCATTAGTAACTCTAATGAGAGCAGTCTCAGTACTACGGTACGGTCTAAATCCTGACTGGAAATCCTCACAGATACTATTTCTTTCTAAAAAGGAACATAGTTGTGATGATACTACCTTTTCTAGTATTTTTGACAGAAAAGTGAGATTTGAGATCGGCCTGTAATTGACTAATTCTCTAGGATCAAGTTGTCGTTTTTTAATAAGAGGTTTAATAATAGCCATCTTAAAAGTTTTTGGTACGTGTCCTAGTGATAAAGATGAATTGACGATATTAAGCAGAGGATCTATAACCTCTGGAAGCATTTCTTTCAATAGCTTAGTCGGTATAGGGTCTAACATACATGTTGTTGATTTTGATGATTTAACAAGTTTAGACAATTCTTCCTCTCCTAAAGCAGTAAATGAATTGAATTTTTCCTCAGGGACACTACAATGCACTATCTGACACGATACTGTAGTAGACGGTTGCATGGTTATAACTTTTTCTCTAATATTATCAATCTTGCAAGTAAAGAAGTTCATAAAGTCATTACTGCTGTGCTCTTTGGGAACATCAGAAGTTGAAGCTTTATTTCTTGTTAATTTAGCCACTGTATCAAATAAATACCTAGGGTTGTGTTTATTTTCTTCTAAAAGTTTTGAAAAATAGGCAGATCTAGCAGATTTTAAGGCCTTTCTGTACTCAATCATTTTCTCTCTCCACGAAATGCGAAATACTTCTAGTTTTGTTTTCTTCCAGCTGCGCTCCATTTTTCTGGCTGCTAACTTTAGGGCCCGAGTGTGCTCATTGTACCATGGCATTGGATTAATTTCCTTAATCTTTTTTAAGCGCAAAGGAGCAACTGAGTCTAATGTGCTGGAAAAGACAGAGGCAATAGTTTCTGTTGCAACATCGAGGTCTTCTAAGCTTTCTGGTATGCTAAGGCGATGAAACTGATCAGGAAGATTATTTATAAAGCGATCTTTAGTGGTAGAAGTGATGGTTCTACCATAATTATGGCATGGAGGCAGTTTAGCCGCCTTGACTAAATGACTAATGCCCCAGTTTGTCATGTTTCAGTTCTAAGACTATGTGCCATATTACTAGAGAGAAGAGCAGCACCATCCCGGGAGGGATGAATACCATCTCTTTTCAACAGGTCAGGTCTGCCCCAAAAACTTTTCCAATTGTCTATGAAACCTATATTATTTTGTGGACACCACTTAGACAGCCAGCCATTGAGTGATGATAATCTGCTAACTATCTCATCACTCCGACGAACAGGAAGGGGGCCAGAGCAAATTACTTCTCCTGACATTGTACTTGCGAGTTCACACACCTCTTTAATGTTAATTTTAGTGATCTCCGACTGGCGAAGTCGAACATCATTAGTGCCGACGTGAATAATAATCTTAGAGTATTTACGATTAGCATTAGCCAGCACTTTTAAATTTGCTTTGATGTCAGGTGCTCTGGCTCCCGGGAAACATGTGACTATGGTGGCTGGTGTCTCTATTTTCACGTTCCGTGTAATAGAATCGCCAATAACTAGGGCACTTTCAACAGGATTATCAGTGGGTGCGTCACTGAGTGGGGAGAACCTGTTTGATGTTCTTATTGGAACGGAAGAGTGGTGTTTTCCACGGCTAGGCCGCCTCACCGTTACCCAAGTGCCCTGCTGCGCGGGCTCTACAGCCGGAACCGAAAAATGTACAGAGTTCACTAAGCTAGTCGCATCCAAAACAGTATCTGAAGCCCTTGCATTCTTACTATCCTCGATTAAAGTTTGGATGCGTGTCTCTAATTCTGAGATTCTCTCTGTCAGCCTGACTATTTCCCTACATTTATGACATGTAAATCCCTCGTCGCTGACAGAAAGAGCTATGGTGAACATGTGGCAAATGGAACAGGTAGCAATGCTGGGAGAGGATGACATGACTAACCGTGTTTGTAGACTGATCCGACTTACCACAGCTGTTTGAAGAACGCGTTGAAAAGGAGCGCGCGAGAGACTGTTAACAAGTTAACAAGCTAGCGCTGCAAATGCAAACGCGTTGTAACAGCGATTTAGATTCAAAGATTACAAGCTAGCGACGTCAGATTAGTGTGGTAGGCAATATTACATATAAGGTAATAATAATAAAAAAAAAAAGCAACAATGAATAAAAGTAAGAGATTCAAAACAAAGCTATACGGAGTTACAGACACAAACCAATCTGAGCAGCGAGGCAGACAGGAGCGTAAGAAACTAGATTCTTGTAATACTGCTATGTTGCACAGGTATCAATATATCATATACACGATCATTTAAATCTTCAAAATACAAACTCGTAGACTCCAAACTTGGTGTAGGTGAGGATACGTTAACCATTGGTTCTTTTCATAAAATATGCATAAAAGAAAAATACCATCCAAAAGATACTACACAAAACAGTCATAATCATAAACACAATGTTCATTTATAGATCAGTTCATCTATAAATTGATGCAGGAAAGTCTGTTTTGAGGGCTATGGGTCTCTTTGCCTCTGCTTTTCTACATGGTCACACACTTCAGGGCAATAAACTACCTTATCTGATGGTGTCCATGGTAACTGAGGCCCTTGCACAGGCTAGTCCGTGGGGGAGGGTCCCGCAGGCCTCAGAGTGAGTTTTAAAGATTATTTGTTAAATATGACAAATAATTGTGTCTGATTTGTCTCAGTCGTTACACTCTGCTCCTAAACAAATAATGCACAATTTGTGTGTATCGTTGACCATAATGAAATGCGGACATGGCAATACACACTTCCTGAACTGTTAAGAACTTTCCATACTTTTTCTTTCCAAAACAAATGATAACGCGCTCTGACAAACGCTTTTCTTAACACACAAACAAAGCGGATTCCTGAAGACAACAAAGCTGATGATGTGTAATGCAGGCACCCTTTTATATGCGCAGGTGCTTCATATGACGTAATAGGACTGCCCTCATCCAATAAGATTGGCATGATTTCACACATACTTCAGACACCGGTTCGACAGATGCATTCCCACAGCGTCAACACTATAGGAGCTTTCGCACCAACGGAACGTTTTCATAGTTCCTATAACTATTGGGGGAAGTACCAGCTTTTTAGCATGTTCACACTGCAGGAACTGGGAACAATTTATTTTTAGTAGACTAAATTATCTCCTACTTCAGAGTAGGGTCTAACCCAGCACAATAGGAACTATCAGTGACGTAAGTGTACGTTGATTGGCCGACTGCATGCGAAACACCAGCACCCGCCATTTTTAAAAAGCTGTGTAAACACACAGTTTATGGCCTATATATTTACTCCATGAACATGGAAAACGGAATTAGATAGACTGACATCGAAGTCCACGCACTTCTCAACCTTTACGCTAAGGAGGAAATACAATGCGACTTTGAAGGGACCAAGCAAACCATGATTGTTTTTCTACTCAGTGACATTGGGCATCAACCACATGGCAAACACTAAAATACTTTTTCATATAATATTTACTTTCTTTGTTTAACAGATCTATCTAATAACGTATTAGATAGGACTGTTAAACAGATTGTAAACTAATAAAGACGGAGAATGGGAGTGCTGTGTGCTCAAGTTCTGGCATTCTCAGCGCCATCAGAATAAAAGTCCCGCACAACAACCAGAGCGGCAGGACATAAGTGACGGCTTATGCCACTTCAGAGTACTATGCGAATGGTCCCGATAGGCCATGCTATGCGAATGGTCCCGATATGCCGTGCTATGCGAATGGTCCCGATATGCCGTGCTATGCGAATGGTCCCGATATTCCGTGCTATGCGTATGGTCCCAATATCCGTGCTATACGAAGGGCCATGATATGCCAGTTATGAGGATAAAACGATGAAAGACCATGATAGGCTAATTATGCGAAGGGCCGCGGTAGGCCATGTTATGCGCCGGGCCCTGATAGGTTGTGTTATGCAGACAGCCCTGGTAGGCTACGTTATGCGAAGGGCCCTCGTAGGTAGTGTTATGCGAAGGGCACCGATAGGCTGCTTTATGCGAAGGACCATGATAGGCTGAATTATGCGAAGGGCACTGTCGACTTTGATACCGTACTTGTGCATCTATCCTCATGTTGGGAATGATCTAAAGCTGTACAAATCGACTGTCTCTCTCCTGTACACGCTTAGAAAATCTGGTGCCCGTAACGTTGTAGCAGAATAAAACGCAGATAGAGAGATTAAATGAAGGACATATTACTGAAGAAATATGAACAAGATATTAACACTACTATATATTGTCTATCTGTGCTCCAGACATGACATTTTTACAAGAATAAAACGTTTATAATGCAATATGCAAACGATAGCCTTTATAACCACACAGAACACTAGGCTATAAAGTTTCTGCCTCGTAATGATACGAAGCCACGTCAGATCGCTAAAGGAAGTTGTTTCAACACTAGATGCCTCTTGATTTTGACAAAAACATGTTAACACCAGCTCATAAACACTTCAGCTTGAAATGTTAGGGTCGAGTTACTTTCAACTGCACGTTATCAGTGACAAACTCACAGCGCTTGCAAAGATGATCGAGCAGTATTTAATGTGAACAGATCGCTGCACTGATGTCAGTGCTCTTTTTCAAAACATGCTGAGATATACTTAGCATATTTAATTAGAACATAGCAATTTTATAACACTGAGCCAATTCGCGATTCCAGCTTAACTTCAGTCAATCATGCAGCCCCCGATTAACCCTACACAATGAGTATTGTCTCAGGGGTGTATGTTGCTTTAAAGCCGTGTTTGGGGTTCCCCCGAGCCTTGCATTCGTGGGGAGAATGATGGAGGAGAATGATGGAGGCGAATATGCTGTGCTATTCTTTACTTTGTGCTTTTCTAAAACAAAATATAATCGTTAACGGTAACCTGTGACATCATTAAAAATGCACTATAGCCTAAGTTACAATGCGAACAAGCACAACATGTGCTCACGTTGCACAATCAATCGTTCTGAATCAAACAAATGAGAGCGACTGCACAGTACAGCTCTGCTTATGATAACATTTTAATGTTGATGCATGTAAAAAGAGTAAAAGAGCAAAAGAGTACAATTCTACACCCAATCGACATCAAAATGATGTAAAGATGTAAAGATGTCAAGATGTTGGAAGATGTCGGAACGATATCCAAAGGGTGTCATAATGTTCAAATGGTTTCGAAATAAGGCCAAGATGGTGTAATGCTGACTTTTGCAAAGAAGACATTAAACGTTAAGACATCAGTTGAAGCGTGATTCTTTTAATCAAAAGACCACTGTAGTAGCGTTTGCATCATTTGTATGG
The DNA here is from genome assembly GCA_039654765.1 of Mylopharyngodon piceus. Lineage (NCBI taxonomy): Eukaryota > Metazoa > Chordata > Actinopteri > Cypriniformes > Xenocyprididae > Mylopharyngodon > Mylopharyngodon piceus. Next base: position 2,698,305 of record CM077451.1, read on the forward strand.
ACAGCTAGTTGAATTACTTAGAAGCAAAAAAATCATCTGGCACACTTTACCTTATTTTGGAAAAATTCATGGATAATCTTTATACTTTAGTTGGCATAGCTGGCAATTCAAAAACAGGTATTATGTGTACAGGAATTTAAGTCATGGACAAAATTTAGACACAAAACAAATTTTACCTGCTCAAGTCATCTGTATTTGGTAGACATGACAAAGAATTGTGCATTACCCTAGATTAAGGGAGCAACACACTCTTCCTCCTTCTATATAGTTTTCAAGTGAAGGAATGAGCCAGTCTGCTGATGCTCAGTGTTGTGGCTTTAAAAGGTGCCAGCATGCCCTTGTCCACTGAGATGATTTAATCTCACTTGATAAAAATCCATGCCTGCAGCTCTGTGGTGTGAATTTGCCTGAAAAGCTGTGAATGGTTTCTCTCTTTCGCAAATACTATAGAGTTTCTCAGTTTCTTTATGTGCTGAAGTGTCTTTGAAAATCTAAAGCTTGTATTTCAATACAGTTAGTCTACCCTTTTGATGTGCTACATAATACTATTAAAATGTAAATTCTTTAAAGCAGTATTAAACTAGCACAAAAACATCTCAATCAAGGCCCCATAAAATGGCTTGATGAGCGCATTGTATTTGCGATTGAAACTGGATATTTGGGTGGACATTTTGATGGTGCTCTCCTCATTAAAAAAAAAAAAAAAAAGGCCAATACCCAATAGCCTTGCCATTAACCAATATTTGCCAATTGCTAGTTAGTTGCGGGGGTATTGGGGGAGGGTCATTCACAGAGGGCATTTGACTGGACAGAAATCTGATCATCACTATTTTTTAGAGTGATGCTAAAAGTTAGTTTTATCCTAAATAGATGAATGTGAAACTGGCAACATTTTATTTTACATTGGTTGCTTTATGTATTGCAACAGTCTGTTAAATTCAATGTCTGATGAGTGGTGCTAAAAGGTTCCCTTTCGAAAGGGAACTCGTGCTGCGTCCCCTAGGGGTCGCTATGGGGAATGCCTTCAGTGTGACAGGTGTCTGAAGCATGAGTCTAAACACGACAGTGAACTTGACATTGGCAGGCGGCAGCTTATGGCGTCACCACTGGTGCGACCGAGAGTATAGGAGGGCACCTGTACAAAACGTCATCCTCTTTCTTGTCACCGTTCATGCCGTCCCTATTCTTGAGGGATGTAGGATGCGCATTTGGGTGGAATACTGTCGACTCTTCAAGCAAGCTGGATGTGCTTGGTATGATGCATTCACAAGACTGAGTACAAGAGACAGGTAAGGAGCTTTTTTCCTTTCCGCTCTCTCCTGAGAGATAGAAGTTAGTATTTGCATGAACGCGTTCGGCTCTCTCGAGAGTTAAGGCGCTCATAGCGATGCATTTGTGTCTGTTCTCGTATGATTCTTTTCAGAATGATAGTATCTATGTTTGAACTTGACGCATTTTTAATAAAACGTAAGTTCGTCCCCCGCACTTTTTTTCGGGCCAATGTGAATAAATCTTGATTATTCCTATTTCCTAACTAAAATGAGGCGATCTAAACATTATGGAGCGCTCACTCGTCTCGTGTGATATGTTTAATTCATACTGGAAGCCGGAGGGCGCTCTCTCTCAGAAAGTCCAAAACGGTTTTGTAGACGTAATTCAGCTATCCGCTGTAGCAGCAGCTGCATAAAATGCAGAGACGTACTGACCGATGAAACGTGAAGACAATAAACACACGATTGCGACAAGATATGGATTATGTGTTTTTCAAGCCATCTCAAGGAATTTATTGACAATAAAGTATATGAATAATGCAGTGCTAATTGACAACCTTTTAATGTTTTTGAAAGAAGTCTCTTATGCTCGCCAAGGCTGCATTTATTTAATCAGAAATTACTGTAAAAACAGTAATATTGTAAAATGTTTTCTATGTGAATATACTTAATGTAATTTATTCCTGTGATCAAAGGTGAATTTTCAGCATCATTACTCCAGTCTTCAGTGTCACATGATCCTTTAGAAATCATTTCTAATATGATGATTTGCTGCTCAAGAAACATGCACATGTACATAGGCCTACTGATTATTATCTGTGTTGAAAACAGTTGCTTAAAATTGTTGTGGAAACCATGGTACATTTATTAAGTTCAATGAACAGCATTTATTTGCATTTAACTGTCACTGTCACTTTTGATAAATTTAATGCATCCTTGATGAATAAAAGTATTAATTTCTCTGTCTTTTTTAATCTTACCATAAATGTTTGAATGGTATCATGGTTTCCACAAAAATCTGAAGCAGCACAACTGTTTTCAACATTGATAATAATCAGAAATGTTTCTTGAGCAGCAAATCAGCATATTAGAATGATTTCTGAAGGATCATGTGACACTGAAGACTGGAGTAATGATGCTGAAAATTCAGCTTTGACCATATATATTGTACACTTTACAATATATTCACATAGAAAACAGCTATTTTAAATTGTAATACTATTTCACAATATTACTGTTTTTACTGCATTTTTGATTAAATAAATCCAGCCTTGGTGAGCAGAAGAGACATATTTCAGTTGTACAATTACAACTGTAATGTTTCCAAACTTTTGATAGATAATTTTCTGCCATAATCTGTGATCTTTTTTTTTTTTCTACATTGTATAAAATTCCTGAGGACTTAATGAACAAGTGTTTTTAGTCCATAAACCAATCTTAAAATTGTCATAATATATATAAAAAATAGATATTGGTTATTGTTCAGCAGTGTATTTGATTTCAAATTAAAAGCAAGAGATGAGATAAAAAAATTAAAAAAAGACAAAGGTCAGATAAAAACTGGTATTACACCCAACATTTCTGTCCCCCTCACTTCTGAAATGATGGCTACGCCCCTGGGTTGCCATTTTAGGCCTCCCTGACAGGCATTAGATGTAGCTAGGCCTCCTTTTCTTCATTATCTTAAGGCCTCCGTCCTCCGAGCTCAGCCTGGGTCTAAGTTGTTAGGCTCTCTGTGAGCCTCCTTGGTCACTGCTCTAGAGTGTTGTTAGGCTTCCTCTCGCTTTAGAGAGTAGTTCTATTAGAGGCCTCCACTCCTCCCATTACTGTGGTAGGCTGCTAGCCCTGTTATTTAGAACTTCCTTGACAGGCATAGGACATACTGTATTCGTCCTATGAGCTCAGCCATAGGTTAAGTGGTAGGCTCTTTGTCAGCCTCCTTGGTTACTGCAAGTGTTATTAGGCCTCCTCCCACTAGAAAGAGTTGTCTTTATTGAGGCCTCTGCTCCCCAAAGCTCCGCCAGGATAGCAATTGTGAGTTGTAGGCTCTCTATGAGCATCCTTGCAAGATATCCTGAGTGTGGGGTGTTGTTAGGTCTCCTCTTAATTTAGAGAGTTGTCAGGCTGAGGCCTCCTCTCCTCGAGCTCGGCTAATGTTTGCTAAGCTTTAGGCTCTCTGTGAGCCTCCTTGGCTACTGCAAGTGTTGTTAGGCCTCCTCTCACTAGAGAGAGTTGTCTTTATTGAGGCCTCTGCTCCCCAAAGCTCCGCTAGGATAGCAATTGCGAGTTGTAGGCTCTCTGTGAGCATCCTTGCAACATATCCTGAGTGTGGGGTGTTGTTAGGTCTCCTCTCGATTTAGAGAGCCGTCAGGCTGAGGCCTCCTCTCCTAGAGCTCGGCTAATGTTTGCTAAGTTTTGGGCTCTCTGTGAGCTTCCTTGGCTACTGCAAGCGTCGTCAGGCCTCCTCTCGTGAGAGAGTTGTCTTTATTGAGGCTTCCACTCCCCAGAGCTCTGCTAAGATAGTAATTGCGAGTTGCAGGCTCTCTGTGAGCCTCCTTGCAAGATATCCTGAGCGTAGGGAGTTGCTAGGTCTCCTCTCAATTTAGAGTCATTATACTGAGACTTTCACTCCTAGAGCTCGGCTAAGGTTTGCTAAGTTGTTAGGCTCTCTATGAGTCTTCTTGGCTACTGCAAACGTTGTTAGGCCTCCTCTTGCTAGAGACCTTTGAGGCTTCTGCTCCTCAGAGCTCCACTAGGATAGCAAGTATGAGTTGTAGGCTCTCTGTGAGCCTCCTTGCAAGATATCCTGAGCATAGGGAGTTGTTAGGTCTCCTCTCAAGTTAGAGAGTCGTCATTCTGAGGCCTCTTCTCCTAGCGCTCGGCTAGGTGGTAAGGTAGTATGTTAAGACAGTAGGCTTTCTGGGAGTCTTCTTTGCTACTTATCTCAGTGTGGATTGTTGCTAGTCCTCCTCTCATTATGAGAGTAATTGTATTGAAGCCTCCACTCTGCGGAGCTTTGCGGGCCAGTTAAACTGAGTTTTATTTCTTTCTGGGCTTTCTCGGTATTGCCCTTGGATTAGAGTGTTGCCTAGGCCTCTTGTTTGATGCCTCCATGCTTCAGGGCTGCCTGAAGAGAAATCTTGAGTGTTAGGCTTTCTGTGAGCCTCCTTGGGTGCTGGCCTGAACATAAACTTTGATAGGCTTCCTCTCTTTAGAGTCATCCTGTTGAGGCCTCCGTTCTTGACAAGCTCCAGTCTATGATCTTGCTGCTGGTGTGCCTTAGGGATGAGGACTCCTGAGTCCTTCGACTTAGCTCAGCCAATAGGCAGAGGTGGGTAGTAACGAAGTACATTTACATCGTTACATTTACTTGTGTATTTTATTTTGGAAAATTTGTACTTTAAAGAGTAGATTTAAATGTGGGTACTTTTACTTTAACTTGAGTACATTTCTAATGAAAAAGCTGTACTTTTACTTCACTACGGTGGGCGACATTCCTCTCATTACTTTATTTTAATGCAATACTTGTTAAGATATGCGTTGTTTATTCCAAGCGCACTGACTTTGATTTGTGAGCGTCAACACAGAGACAATAAAGCATGGATATAATGGTTTAATAAAAGAAACTACGTTAGGCTACACACACAACTAAACTAAGCAAAGAGTATATACAGAATAAAGAAAGTAAATGAAAGTAAAGAAAGAGAGAAGAGAAGAGAATGGCAAGATTACAATCAGTTAACCACAACCTGCGAGAAACATCAAAGAATCAGGGTCACCTTAAAAGGGGCACAATAACTTAGAAACACGTCTAAAGGCTGCAAACGGGTACTTGCATTGACTTCAATTGCTGAATAAGTCCAGATCCGGTGGATTCTGGAGATTCTTGGTGATTTTTGTCAGGAGTGCACTGAAGCGTTCACTTGGGTTCTTCTGGGTGGTCCACGTTGAATCCAACGAAGTTAACTTGAAACTTTATGCCGGAAGGAGACAGGAAACGATGGTCTCAAAAGAGATTGAGCAAAGATGTACTTAATCTGAGGACTCTTAAAGGCCCTATCAGTTCACGCCCATTTCGGTGAGGTGACCAATCAGTGATGACCGGGAGAAAGTCTTTGTTCTATCTTGTCATGCTATTTGCATGTTTATGTTGGTCTGGAGAATTTGTGCAGTTTTTCACAAAAGCATGGTAAAAATATTCTGATGCATTTTATAGCATACCATACACCGTTAATTATTATATAAAAAGAGGATTCTTTTAAGACCAAGAAAGATGGGGATTTGAAGGCATTCAAGCAGTAATACATACACCTGGAAATGGGCAGTTGAAGTTACCCTGACATAACTAAAGAATCATAATTAGGTCAATATAACATAAGGACATACATAAAACACAGGGAAAATACTATATACAGTTAGGACAGTTTGATTGTGAGTAAAAATGTAGTCAATGTCCTTTTTCCAAAGTATATTGAAAGTTTGTCTGTAGTCTGTGGACCAAATGGCTGGCACTGTCTGTTGATGGGGGATGCGGAGAGGGGATCAGCTCCTGTCTTTGAAGCTTGCAGAGAGCTCCAGACACCGTCTCTGCTAAGGTCGTTCTTGCGAGAAGAGGTGGTAATGGCCTTTGAAGAGAACTGGTTTTGGAACTCTTTGGGGCCGATGACTTGGTTTGAACAACAGGGGAGAGAGGGAAGATTTTATGATGCCTAAAGCATTTTGATCATGTCCATTCATTAGGGCCCGAGCACCAAAGTGCGAGGATCCTATTGGACTTCGTCCATTTATTATTATTAGGGCCCAAGCCACTGTTGACACAGGGCCCTCTTGATCCCCTAAGGATTATTATTAGGGCCCAAGCCAAAGGCGAAGGCCCTATTGTTTTCTTTAGGATTATTCTTATTAGGGCCCAAGCCGAAGGCGAAGGCCCTATTGTTTTCTTTAGGATTATTAGGGCCCAAGCCAAAGGCAAAGGCCCTATTGTTTTCTTTAGGATTATTATTAGGGCCCAAGCTGAAGGTGAAGGCCCTATTGTTTTCTTTAGGATTATTATTATTAGGGCCCAAGCCTTGTAAAGGGCGAAGGCCCTATTGTTTTCTTTAAGATTATTATTAGGGCCCAAGCACCGATGGTGTGAGGACCCTATTGGAATTGCTCCGTTTATTAGGGCCTGAGCACCGATGGTGTGAGGACACTATTGGAATTGCTCCGTTTATTAGGGCCCGAGCACCGATGGTGTGAGGACCCTATTGGAATTGTTCCGTTTATTAGGGCCCAAGCCACTAATGGCGCAGGGCCCTCTTGATCCCCTAAGGATTATTAGGGCCCAAGCCACTAATGGCGCAAGGCCCTCTTGATCCCCTAAGGATTATTATTATTATTATTATTATTATTATTTTATTTATTTTATTTTTTTTCACGTCATCCGGGGCTTTTTGGGGGCCTTAACATGCTCAAAAACTCTTGAAAATTGGCACACACATTGGAATCTGTGGCCATTAGGACGCCGCAAAGGCTGGTACCCGGGCGTGGCAGGGGGCCTCGACAGCGCCCCCTTGAAAGAAGTCCGAAAACTTGGTCCATATATCAAACACGCTTGCACGTATTAGTATGAAACTCGGTACACATAGGATGTAAAATTGCCAGCGGATTTTTGATATCTTGAACGGTTTGGCCGTGGCGAGGCAACGAATTTATGGCGAGAAAAGTTACACAGGAAGTGTGTTATTACTTATGCATACATTGATTGATTTTTATGAAACTTCAACTGTGTGTTTGTTGTAGGAGTCCGATCACATGGATGTGACTATTGTGATTCATAGTTATAGTGCCACCAACTGGCAGCAGGAAGTGTGTCACTTTCAAAATGCTTTGAGATCACCCTCTTTTTTTTACCCGATTTCCTTCAAACTTCATCACAGTAACGTCAAAACATGGCAGATGTAGACCTGTGAATGTATTTGTGATATCTTCAATATTGTTGTCATGGCAACATGTTAAACTTTATTAATATTCTTGAGTGTTTTTGAGGTGCTTAACATGCTTCAAATTGCATGAAACTCAACACACACATCAATATTGTCATACAGTAGGCATGGGCAAAGCCTTAGAAACGGGCAGGGAGCAGGGGCTCTACAGCGCCACCTTTTTACAAAAGTGGGGGGGTTAGTTTAACCTACAGTCACCAAACTCGGTAAACATATTGTTCTCATTAAGCTGGACAACTTTCTAATTTACAGTCATTAGCTCTGACCAACAGGAAGTCAGATATTTTGGTTTGAATGTGGATTTTTCACACACACTCTCTGTCTCTCTCTGTCCTCCCCCCATCACTCCCTGAGTCTCACTCATTCTCTCTCTCTCTCTCTCTGTGTGTGTGTGTGTGTGTGTGTGTGTGTGTTACAATCTTGATTAGTGGTCTTTAACCCTTTTACTGATTACCCATTTATTAATGAACTGCAAATGATAACTTCAATCATTTGAAATTGAACCATGACACTATATCACTATTAGGACAGGACTAGTTTTCTAAATGTCGTTTGAGTTACAATTATTATTTTTACAATTAAAATTATTTTTAAATTAATTATTTATTGATATAATTCACATTTATTAAAAAAAAACCCTCTTTAAGTAAATTTCACATGATTATAAAAGTGGCTGTTTAAAATAAACTTGCGTAAGTGAGCAGAAAAATCTAGACATGTACCTTACTATTACCTGAGACTGATATTAAAATCGTCTTTGCAGGTTCTGTAATTTGGCTTTATTTATTAATTTTATAATTTTATTTTTTATACCACACATATTGAAATTAAATGAAAGCATGCTTTTGGTGCATAAGATTGGTACACAAACGATAGCTCAGGGAGGTCAAAACACATGAAGAGAAGTGTTAGGATAATATAACACCAGCAATCACAGACATTCACAATAAGACTGGATTACATTTCTCAGAGTACTGTTGAATTTGCGCAAATAACAGTATGTAATTTGCTCTGGAATTTTATTGAGGTTGTCTGAGAAAAACACGGACATGGAAGATTAGGATGATATTCTGCACTCATTTGAAACTGACCTATGATAATCTATGACATGAAATTAATCTAAATTGGCTGTTGTGGTTTGTGATCATATTGGCACCAACTGCTGCAGTAAATGTGGTGTGAATTTGACATAGACCTTTTATGTTTAACCGTTTGAAATGCCCATTGCCCGCCGTGCACAGTTGCTCTGAAGCCAACAGCGTGGCGGTGCCACCGGGCTTGGGCCCGTCATCGCTGCTTGCAGCTATATTTATTATTCTTCTCCAAAGTGAATCGCTTTTTGGAGGGCCTAAACGTGCTCGAAAACTCATGAAACTTTGCACACGCGTCAGAAGTGGTGAAAATTTACGTCTGTTATGGGTTGCAGAATTAGGCGTGGCAAAATGGCTCGATAGCGCCACCTAACGAAGTGCCCCTTGCGCTACATTTCATGTACATTTTGAAATTCGGTACACATGTTTAACAGCCCAATACCTACAAAAAAGTCTCTTGGAGCAAAATCTGAAACCGAACAGGAAGTCAGTTCCCTTTCGAAAGGGAACTCAACTGTGCGTTTACCGCTATGGGGAAACCGTCACTCGTGACAGGTGTCCGAATGCCAAAGAATCACACCACTCCAATCCTATTGGCCGGCGACAGCCTATGACGTCATTATAGCGCGAACCCGGAAGTATAAAGAGAGCGCCTGGGGAAACAGTCAGCATCTTCTCGTCTTTCGGGACTGTTCTGTCTATGCCATTGTTTTCTACACTGGTAAGGAATTACTCTACAACATGTCTGACAAATGTTTCAGGAGGTGTGCTGATCCTTGTCCTAGGTTTTTAACACAGGAGGACACACACAACCTGTGTGTATAACGGATCCATCGGGTCCAGGAGAGAGTGCTCTTCTGGCGGCAAGCCCCAGAGAGCAGGAGATGGCCGTGGAGGAAGAAGCGGGTGAGCCCGCGGCTCCCTCCAGGCCGCCCTGCCCGGCGTATGCAGAGTTATTGGAGGTTATGGAGCGCGCTTCGGGCAGGCTGCAGCTGCCTTGGGAGCGCGTCAGGAAAGAGACCGTGCGCGGTTGGCTTGACGAACGTTTTCTTTCTGACCATAACCCAATAACTCCAGTGAGCCTTCCATTCCTTCCCGATCTACACGTTGAGATTGAGAGGGCATGGAAGAACCCGTACTCGGCTCGGATCCATCGACATCAGCGGGCTAGTTTCGCTAGCCTGCTAGCCGCACCACGGATCTTGCTCTGAGGGCCACCAAGCAGACGGCCACCTCGATCGGCAGGTCAGTGGTGGCCATGGTGGCCACAGAGCGACATCTGTGGCTGAACTGTGCGGACATCGGGGAGAAAGAAAAGAACTTTCTCCTCGATGCCCCGGTCTCGCCCACTGAACTTTTCGGTACCTCCGTCAAGGCGGTGGTTGAAAAGTTCAGGGAGGCGAGGGCGCGCTCCGCAGCATTTAGATCATGCATCCCGCTCAGATCCGAATCTGGGCCCAAACAGCCGGGAGGTCCGGGGCCGTCTCGAGTCGTGGCTCAGAGACAGGCCCAGAGGTCCAGTGTCGCCGCTCGTGTGCCTCCTCCTCCCCGGAGTAAGTCGCAGAAGCGGCGGGACGCAAGGAGGAAGAAGCAGGATCTGAGGGAGGTGATCGAGCATAGGCGCCAGCAGCACCGGTGATCGATCTCCTCTCTCTCGCAGGGGCTTAGTTTGCCCTCGCTCTTTTCCTTCTTCCTCCGCCTCCCGGGAGCATTGAAAACATCTATGTGCTCAGGCTTTTGACAGTCAGGCTGATGGTTGGGCCCATGATGAATATTTTTCTGAAGGCCCGCCTTCTGGCTTGATAGTGAAAGTACTTTTAGGCTTAAAAGAACTTTGGATTTCATCCTTCTTCATCCAAGAGAATATGGAGGAGAAATCTTCGTTCTATGAGCCGCAGGAGGTAAGCTGGGTCTATATTTTTATTCTTATTAAAAAGCATAGACCTTGTTTTTCCTGTATAGTTTTCCTGAGCATGTAGTCAGTAAATTTAGAAGGGGTTCTTTTGGGCAAAATAACTGAGTTGCTAGGTTGGCTAGTTTACATGCAGGCCGCATTGTGGCCGCTAGGTTTTAGCCTCCTGTGTTAGAGTAGCTTCTCAGCTAAATACTGTTAAGTCTAGTTTGAGTTTGCACTCGTCACTTCAGTTATTTGTGTGCAGGTCGGCCTTTATCGGCCGCCTGGCACTGTTAGCTTGTAGTGCTTCATTTTCTCCTCATATCTGAAGGATTTAAAATGAAGCCCAGGCTTTGCTTGGCCCAGTAGGCCTTAGCTAGCGGCTAGGCTAGAGCTAGGTTTAGGTGTTTGTTTGTAACATCACCCTTATTACTACTATCCCTTGTAAGGTTGTATAGTTCCTAGTTCTGGCCTCCTCCTGAGGGAGTTGTTGGCCGTATGCCCATTTCCCCTTTGTTATTATGTAGGTATGGTGAGATTAACAGCTAGGGTTATAGGCTGTTATTAGCCTTCCTGGTGCTGTTTTACCCAGGTGGTAGGCCCTTATCTTTGAGGGGATAAGTTATGCAGTGTTGCTAGGCCCCACTTTCTAGAACTTTGTCATGCCTTATAATGTCTTCCCGTGAGCCCCTTGAATTATATTCAAGTTTGAGCTACGGTGCTGGTTTTTAGCCTCCGTTCTCAAGGGTTCAGCACAGATCCACAGATCTGTCTGGTGAAAGCATTTATCCTGTTTGGATGGCATGAATTACAAAGCATTTATTTTGCTTTGGGTTCTAAGCCTTGGCCCTACATACATAGATATATGTGAGCTTACTCTAGTGCTGCCACAGGTTAGCACCTGTTTCTGTGATAGCAGGCTGTGATTAGCCTCTATCTAAGAACGTGGTGTTTTGTTGTACTCCCCAGGTAGGGTTTGTGTTTCACTGAGTGCATCACCTGTTGGATTGCACACTCAGGTTGAGTGTAGAGAGTCTTATTCTGGTTAGAATAGAAATGACCTCTGATAGCTCCCAGTCGGTCATGACCACAGCAGCTGTTTTACATATACTGTTTAGATTGTTGGCTCTTTATTGGTAGCCTCTTTCTAAGTACAGCTTGTATCTCGGGCACTGTTGGTTTACGATCGCGAGTTTGCTCACATATCTTAGCACTGCCTCAGGCTTATGCTCATGTTTGTTTGAGGTGGTAGGCCTTGTAGGCCTCCCTTACTAGCTACACAACCTGAGCTAAGCCTACACATTCCAACAGGCAATGTACATGGTACAAATAAATATGCTACCATCACTCATCTCCATGGTTGAATCTTGTTTGCTGACTCACACCGCCATCGGCCACGCCCACCTCTGTAAGAGTAGGCCCTAGGTCAGGCCTCTCATAGAGTACTGTGGCGGAGTGTGTGCTCCTCTTATCCAAGTGTTAAGGTGTCTTATCGAGTACTTGGCCTACTGGCTGGTTTAGTCATGAAGCTACCACTGGCTGATGCCATGTGTTCATGGAGGTTGAAGGCCCTACCAGGGCCTCCTTTCAGTTTGCATGTTGGCACAGTTTTGTGTTGGTTTCTATGTGACTCATCACCATGGATGGGTCGTGATTGCCACTAGCTGACGCCACGTGTTTACGAGTCGTAGGCCTTTTTTAGGCCTCCTATGTATCATGCTGGAGTTTCGGCTGTGTACTCCTCTCGCTTAGAGAGTAAAAGGTGCTTTTACTGAGTATGTTTTCTGAGTGGCTTGCCTCTCAGGGTGAGTTCTTGTGTTAAACCGATTGGTTGTTCGGTTTTATGCATTTACTTCCTTGAGCATGGTCTCCTTTAGCTCTAGTTGAGCTAAGTAGTTACCTTGTTTTTAACTCGGTTCTATTTTGCTCCTAGAACTTTAGTGGCCGCTAGCTGGCGCCGCGTGTGACAGGTAGGCCCTTGGGGCCTCCTTTGGGAACATGCTGGCATGTACCTTTTACATTTCTTTTTCATTTCTTTACTAAGAGAGTAAAGGGGATTTTATGTCGCTGGCTGGCCAGGGCTCCGGGTGACTTATTAACCTCCTTTGCAGTTCGGTTATTTGTCCCGCCTGGAGCTTGATAACACTGCCACGAGCTGATGCCACGTGTCTGCTGAGGTTATAGGCCCCTCGGGGCCTTCTTTAGCGTGTGATGGCGTATTTTGTACTCCTCTTGCTATAAAGAGTAAAAGGTTCTTTTACCGAGTACACTGCTCGTTGGATTGTGTTGGATGGACTGTTTTGTGGGTACTCACAGTTACTTAATCACATGTCGGTCTTGCGTCCAGCATGTTAGGTTTCAGGTGAGTGGCCTTATAGGCCACCCTTGGAATACCACCATGTGATTTGAGTTTCTGGTGTGACATGTAGTTCTTTATCTAGAACTTTAGTTATGTTGAAGGCCCCTTTCTGGCCTCCATGACTATGTGCCTACAGTATGGTCTATCTGTTAGGTGAGCTTCGTACTTCCCTTTGGGTTGTCTGTGTAATTGTGCTTAGCTCCCTAAGCTGGTCATTGGTCGTAGACTTCTATGAAGTCTCCCGTTGAGATCAGCCCCAGGCTGGTTTGTGCTCCCCTGTATCAGGGTTCCCTAGCGCACAGCCTCCTCAGTGCATTTAGTCAGACACTGAGTAGATCCTAGGATGAGCGGATTATACTCCCCTCAATATGAGGGTTTATAGCACTCAGCTGATTTCTGCTCTCCAGGATGCCCATCTCTACACGTGGGTTTGAGTTGCTTACTGTTCTTTCACAGTCGCTCTTACCCACTCTCTTCTCTGAAGAATGCGTTATAGAGATTCTGTGTAACAGACGGGGTTGGCCTAGACTAGGTTTGTCCTTCGTCAAATCAGTTCGGCCTCCCTGGTGGCGCTGAGGGTGACCTTGTTCCCCTCTAGTGACTGGCTGGGGTTCCTTTCGGCTTCCTGGCCACATTCCCTTTAAGGGACCACTTTTCCACGGAATGCTGGTCCCAGAAGCTTGGGCAGCCTTGGAAGGCTTTCTGCGGAAGGCCTCTTTTAGGCTCAGCTTGGGCTGTTGGCCGTAGGGAATGCTGTCACTGACAGCCTTGCGTGACCCGAGGGTGAGTCGCTCCCAGCGTTTCCCTGAAACTGCTGGACGTTTGTCTAGTCATTTGGCATGCACTCTCCTTCAGCATGGCGGAGTGGGTATTTCGTTCCCCATAGCGGTAAACGCAGAGTTGAGTTCCCTTTCGAAAGGGAACGTCTCAGGTTACGTATGTAACCATGGTTCCCTGAGAACAGGGAACGAGACTCTGCGTTGCCTTGCCATGCTTCGGGCTGCCTGCTGAACAGTCCCTCAAGACGAGTAGGTGCTGACTGTTTCCCCAGGCGCTCTCTTTATACTTCCGGGTTTGCGCTATAATGATGTCATAGGCTGTCGCCGGCCAATAGGATTGGAGTGGTGTGATTCTTTGGCATTCGGACACCTGTCACGAGTGACGGTTTCCCCATAGCGGTAAACGCAGAGTCTCGTTCCCTGTTCTCAGGGAACCATGGTTACATACCTAACCTGAGACGATATTTTGAATTAACTTGCCATTTTTTGCCATTTCCAGACGTTGTACTTTAACGAACTCCTCCTAGAGCTTTAATCAGATCAATGTCATATTTGGTCAGTCTAATCTAAAGACCTTTGCGACGTTAAATTGCGAAGATCTTGACTTTTCGCTGAAGGGTGTCTTTGTGGCGGCCTGACAAAGTTCGATGTTTCGCCATGAAAGAGGAAGCTGTTGTAACTCAGACAATGTCCAATCTGCCCCAAATTGCACATGTTTTATTAGAGTCCTGGCCTGAAGACATCTACATGGCAATATTCAGTTATAGTCATAGCGCCACCTGTGGGCAACAGGAAATGACATGTTTTACACTGTGATTAACTCCTCATACAGATTTAACCAGATCAACATCATATGTTGTCAGTCTAATCTTAAGACGTTAGCGATGATAAATATCAAAGATCTTGAGTTTTCGTTGAAGGGCGTGTCCGTGGCGGCCTGACAAAGTCTGATGTTTCGCCATGAAAGAGGAAGCTGTTGTAACTCAGGCATACTATGTCCGATCTGTCCGAAACTTCACATGTGTTGTAAGAGTCCTGGCCTAAAGACATCAATATGACAATATTCAATTATTCATAGCGCCACCTGCTGGCAACAGGAAATGACATGCTTTACACTGTAATTCACTACCAGAAACACATTTTAATATGCCACAAAGTACCAAACATACTAGAAACATTTTAAATCATGCAACACTTGGCTAAGTGCTAATGTATGCGATTAACGCTATGAAACAGGAAGTTGTTGTAACTCAGGCATACAATGTCCAATCTGCTCCAAACTTCACACGTTTGATAATATTTCTGGCCTGAACACATCTATATCGCTAAATTTGGTTACGGTCAAAGCACCACCTGTTGGCAGCAGGACGTGTGGCACTTTGAAATGACTTGGCCATAATTCTCCTGTATTTACTCGCTTACATGCATGTCACCCACTATTCACTGTTTTCCTAAGGCCAACGGGTGGCGGTTAGCCCAGGTGCGAGGGCCCTTTCTTCGCTGCTTGCAGCTTTAATTTATTATTATTATTATTTTTCCGACTATCCAGGCACTTTTGGGGCCCTTAACATGCTAGAAAACTCTTGAAACTTTGCACACACATCGGAATCCGCGGCCATCAGGGCCGGGCAGAAGCTGGTACCCTGGCGTGGCAGGGGAGCTCGACAGTGCCCCCTTGAATGGGCTCCGAAAACTTGGTCCATATATCAAACACACTTCCACGCATTAGTATGAAACTCGGTACACATATAGACCTCATCGGGCCTAACAACTTTCGTGCTCTAAGTTATACGTCAGCTCAACAGGAAGTCGGCTATTATGGGTTGTTTGAAAAATGCATGCTCTGGAATTTGATATACTCCTCCTAGGTGATTAATCCGATCACCACCAAACTCGGTCAGCATGAAGTCAAGACACTGAGGATGCTAAATTGCCAGCGGATTTTTGATATCTCGAACGGTTTGGCCGTGGCGAGGCAACAAATTTATGGCGAGAAAAGGCAAATAGGAAATGTGTTATAACTTATGCATACATAATTGATTTTTATGAAACTTCAGCTGTGTGTTCGATGTAGGAGTCCGATCACATGGATGTGACTATTGTGAGTCAAAGTTATAGTGCCACCAACTGGCAGCAGGAAGTGTCACTTTTAAAATGCTTTGAGATCACCCTTTTTTTTTACCCGATTTGCTTCAAACTTCATCACAATAATGTCAAAACATGGCAGATGTAGACCTGTGATTGTATTTGTGATATCTTAAATATTGTTGCCATGGCAACATGTCAAACTTTAATAATATTCTTGAGTGTTTTTGAGGTGCTTAACATGCTTCAAATTGCATGAAACTCGACACACACATCAATACTGTCGACCAGTAGACATGGGCAAAGCCTTAGAAATGGGCGTGGTGGAGGGGCTCAGTAGCGCCACCTTTTGACAAAAGTGGGGGGGTTAGTTTTACCTACAGTCACCAAACTCGGTGCATATATTTGTCTCATTAAGCCGGACAACTTTCTAATTTACAGTCATTAGCTCCGACCAACAGGAAGTCAGCTATTTTGGTTTGAATCTGGATTTTTTGAAAAAACAGGCTATCAATTTTATACTACTACTCCTACATGATTTATTCAATTTACACCAAACTTTTTTTTAACTTGTTGCTAAGACATTGAAGTTGTTAAATTGCAAAGGGATGTTGGATATCTCAAACAGTGTTGCCATGGTGAGGGATTAAATTAATGACAAAGAAGGGAATATACACCCTTATTTTATAAATATACACCCTTTATTTCAGTATATAATAATACAAATATTATAAATAAAGACATTTTAAATCATTTTTAATTACAAGAAGTATGTGTAAGTTTAAATTAGTCAGATAACTGCTCTTTGGTTAAAATAATTAAAATAATATTCAAATGTCATATATAGAATAAGCTCTAGAGGGCAGCAAATATCTATTTTTAAACAGGGTTGAGAAGACAAGTACACTGTTTTTAGTTATAAAAGGCTTTAGTTAGTATTATATTTTAATGTATATATTTAGAGATGATCAAAGACTAATTTCTGTTACAGTATATATTTTATTCTTATTGTTTATAATATTATTGAATCATCTGACTCAACTAACTGGTCAGGCTCCAACTGTTCTGCCTCTCTTGTGTCTCTCTCTCTCTCTCTCTCTCTCTCTGTGTGTGTGTGTGTATGTGTGTTTTAGAGTCTTGCAGGTTTAACCCTTTCATTGCTGTGTCCTTTTGACTGCATTATAGGATAGGAAATCTCTTAGGCCATCTCTTCTATAAATTTGTATAACAAAATAAAGGCATAGAACCAGTTCATTTGTAGTGCACTGACTATATAGTTTTATATTATTAGTTTAATAATCTGATTAATAATAACGTAAAAGACCTTAAGATAAATTCATCTGGACGTATAACATTTTTAACTGCTAATGATGACTTTGCTATAAATGCGTTTAGTTAGTATAACATTTGAATTTATATATTAAGAGATTATCAAAGACTAATTTCTGTCACAGTATAGATTTTATTCTTATCGTTTAAAATGTTATTGAATCATGTTCAACTGGTTCTTAAATCTCACTCTGCCTCTCTTTCTCTCTGTGTGTGTGTGTGTGTTTGTGTGATGTCACGTTAAGTGTGTGTGTGTGTGTGTGTGGGGTGGGGGGGGGATGGTGTCAGTGACACTTTTAACGGTTTAGAAAAATATTTATAAAAAACTTAAGATAAACACTGGACTTAGATTTACACTGGATTTAGACTTACAAAATTTTGAGCTGCAAAAGATAACTTTGCACTCATTTCAAAGTGACCTATGACATCCTATGACATGATATTAATCTAAATTGAAATGACCTCATGGATGTGGCTGTTGTGGTTTGTGATCATAGGAGCATCAGCTGCTGCAGTAAATGTGGTGTGAATTTGACATAGTCCTTTTATGTTTAACCATTTTAAATGCCCATTGAGACTCATTTGAGCGCTCATTCAACGTGACCGCTTGTAGTGCTTGTTCGCATTGTAACCTATAGTGCATCGTTAATAATCCACATGACACCAGTTACTGTTAACGATATAAATTTCATTTTAGGAAAGCACAAAGCAGAGAATGGCGTAGCATATTCGCCTCCATTATTTGCAAGGCTTGGGGAAACCCCAAACATGGTTTTTAAAGCAACATACACCCAGATCATTACATTGTAATCGAAGGCTGCATGATTAACTGAAGTTAAGCTGGAATAGCGAATTGGCTCAGTGTTATGAATCGCAATGTTCTAATTAAATATGCTATATCTCAGAGTGTTTTTAAGAATAGCACTGACAGTGCATCGATCTGTTCGCTTTAATTGCTGCTCGAATCATCTTTGCAAACGATGTGAGTTTGTCACTTAAAACGTGCAATTGAAAGTAACAATACCCTAACATCTTTTCAAGCTTTGAAGTGTTTACGGGCCTGTTGTCCAGCAGAGATATTTAACGACTTGCTTTTGTCTAATTCACGGGGCATCTAGTGTGAAATAACTTCCTTTTGCGATCTGATGTGGCTTCGTATCATTATGAGGCAAAAACAATTATTATATGTAGTGTTCTTTGTCGCTTGCATATTGCATTATAAATGTTTTATTCTTGTAAAAGTACTGTTATGCATGGCGGAGCACAAATATACAGCGTTGTGCACCAGATTTTCTAAGTGTGTGTGCAGGAAATGGACAGTCTATTTCTACAGCTTCAGATCATTCCCAACAAGACATAGATGCACAAGTATGTATCAAAGCTGACAGCAGCACTAATTTATTTCCATACTTGGCTCGACCCGTTAACCCAAAGACTGCATCTGAACAGCGCCCGGAATAGCAGAATGTAAAACATATTTATTCAATCTGTGAATGGATGCAGAAAGCCAGCAAGTGCGCTCCCTTTATAAACACTGCAAAACGTGTTGTAATTGAAAGCAGCGCTATCAGCCAGTACCGAATATAGCATCGATTATATGACCTGCAGTCCACTTGTTCCTATCGACTCCTGACCCGCACTGCAAAGGACAAACGCATCTACCACTTATAGGACTCTAAGATGTTGCTTGGATTACGATTAGATATTTTGGGCTATTGTTCCTGCAGTCAGCCATTTTGGAACACAAAGAAAATTTCGTCTGAAAACAATCAAATTAAAATTCAGATTTTGTGTCTCCAGAGATGGTAACAAATGTTTGGTTTATACCAGTGCTACATTCGTGTGGCCTGTACAAAAAAAAAAATCTTCCTTTTTCCAATCTCAGTAGCACCAGCACTATATTACTTATAATTGCCGTTGCTGTAATATTTAAAAATAATGCAGTAGGTGTGGAACATCACGTCACTGTGATTCACATTCATAACAGCGCACTGCACATCGAACATCAGAGTCACTCTGCGCCCAGTACTCTGCGTCTGGTCATAAGCATTATGCTTGTGCTTATCGTGCCCCTATCCCCTTTGCAGGGCTCTCTCGAGTAAGCTTTATCTTTTCACTAAGGTATTGAACGACGATGCTCGTGTTGTTATACTTTTGCAAAGGTTTGATAGCTTTGCAGGGTTCAATAGCTAGCTAAGGTTGGCCAGTAAAGCGTTATCGAGTAAAGCATTCTTATCATTCTGCAAGGGCATTGTACGAAGAGGTTTCTCAAGCTTTATCTGTGTCTATGTATTTTGAGTATTTCTTTGTACTTATGTCAGGCTGATCTGGTAATTTCTTTTGGGGGGTTCTTTCAGCAGGTTCTGTCGGCAGAGTTCTATCAAGCCGTAAATGGGAGTCACGCCCAAGCATATCGAATTTTAGTACTTGTGCTTTTTCTGAGTCTTTCTTTTAGAAACTAAAAATAGCTTCTATTTATTTACCTTAACTATCTGCCTTCCAATTAGAGGTCGACCGATTGATCAGCCGGCCGATATATCGGACCGATTTTTGGCATTTTTTAATTAATCAACATCGGTCAATTGTGCTGCAAATTAGGCCGATTAATAGGCAGGCGCGATTGCCATTCCACTGGCATAAAGGACCAGTTATAGTTCATTTTCCGCGTTCCGCTGCATCTCGCGCACAGTTGAGCACGCGAGCCTTTCAAAGTATACTCTTTTGTCCGTGAGTGCGGAACAACGGATTTAGTGGACTGCTGTTTTGAAGCTCTCAAGTCACTCACACATGCCCTGTTGTACACGCAGATCGTCCTGCATGCGGACGGGGTGTGTGAGCCTTTAACCAGCTGTAGTTTAGGCTACAGGTAGGCGCGGGTACCAAAACCTGGTAACGAGCTCAGCGGCTAAATTATTATACAAGCCTGCGTTGTATAGATAAACTCTGATGTTATCAATTCTGTTTCTGTATGTTACTGGAGAATTTCTCTCCCTCTGAGGCTACGTGTTGAGACGGAGCAACTCACACTCTGCAGCCGTGCCTTGTTGACACACAGCTTCAACTAACGATGGCAGGGGAAAACAGACCGTTTTGAAAGAGTAATTACGTTGTAGCCTACTAGAATTGATGCCGACCATGTTTATCATAAGTGCAACAAGTCATTTGCATGTGAAAGTAGAAACGTTCAATTCAGACGAAACTTCTGGCTAAAACGTGCATATTAACTTTCCTCATTAAATGTGTCTGTGGGTCCGACACATAGCCTCCACGACGTCATCGCTCGTGGCCAGTGCACTCTATGCAGTTATGAGCAGCAGGCTGTGTAAAATGGGTGAACTCTTATTTTTGTTATCACTTAGATTATGGCTATTTGACTTACAGTATAGAAGCATGCTTCGGAATAGTTTTGAGAAGGTGCTTAAAAAGTTGAGCCATGTATTATTATTACTATGAATTAGGCTACTACTAAGTTAATTTGACAGTCTAGAATTTTGATTACCTGTTTTGTGTATTTAATATTTAACGTATAAATTATTTTTAGTGCACTGATTGGAGAGGCTTGTGTTGTTCAATAAATGTTTAATTTAAGCAATTTTCTGTATAACTTCTTATTACTTAACTGTTAGATTTTATGAGATGAAGGGGGAAAAAAAGAAAATTGGCCAAACATATCGGCCAAAAAAATCGGCATCATATATCGGCCATCGGCTGCCCTGATTTCTAAATATCGGCATCGGCCAGAGAAAAACCCATATCGGTCGACCTCTACTTCCAATCACAATGCACAATGCACAATGCAATCCCCTAACCGCAGATGCAGAGTACCGCTGTGTTCCAACTCATCTCTACACAGGACATTCTTCTTGGACTGGTGCTGCTACAAACGCAGCTGAACATGGGGCGTCAGCCTCCTCTATCAAGGTGCTGTGTACATGGTCATCCTCACCATTCAAGTTACAAGCAAGATCTGACTTAAAAAAAAAAAAAAGAAAAAAAAAAAAACTCAAATGCTCAGCAGGCACTTTCAAGTTTTAATAAAGGTATGTTTGTCTTCGCTAGCTACTGGTGGTGGTTTAATTCGTTTTTCTACTATATCTTCGGCCTTCATAAATATGTCCCTTTACATAATTGGCCTTTCATGGCATTTTATCTTTTGATTCATAATAGGCCCATTGGGGCCCTTCGCATAGCACGGCCTATCATGGCTTTCGCGTAACATGGCATATCGTGGCTTTTGTGTATTACAGCCTATCGTGGCCTTGCGTATTATAGCATATCGTGGCCTTTGTGTATTTCAGCCTATCGTGGCCTTGCGTATTATAGCATATCGTGGCTTCCACGTATCTTCACCTGTTGGGGCCTTTGCATCTTGGCCTATTGTGGATCTTCGCATAGCATGGCTATCATGGCCTTCGAGTAACATGGCATATCGTGGCTTCCATATATCTCGACCTATTGTGGGCTTCGCATCATGGCCTATCGTGGCTTTCGTATTACTCGACCTATCGTGGCCTTCACTATCACAGCCTATCATAGCTCTTCGCTGTATATGGCTTAAAGTGGCTCTTCGCATTACACAGCCTCAGTGACCTTTCATATTACACAGATTATTAGGGCCTTTCACATTACCTGGCTTATTGTCGCTCATTGCATTACATGGCTTATCGTAGCTCTTCATATTACACAGACTATAGTAACCCTTCGCTTACACAACCTAACGTGTCCTTTGCATATTATAGATCATCATGGCCCTTCACAGCTTATCATGGTTCTTTGTATTACGTGGTTTATCGTAGCCTTCGCATTACACCGCCTATAGGGCCCTTTGTGTTAAATGGCCTATGGTGGCCCTTTACATTACACTGCTTTTTGTATTTCATGGCTTATTGTGGCTCTCTGTATTACACAAATCTATCGTGGCCCTTCTCATAACACAGCCTATTGTGGCCCTTTTCATTACATGGCCTATCGTGGCTCTTCACATTACATGGCCTATCATGGCACTTCACATTACACGACCTATCGTGGCTCATCGCATTACATGGCATATCGTTGCCTTCACATTACATGGCCTATCGTGGCTCATCGCATTACATGGCATATCGTTGCCTTCACATTACATGACCTATCTTGGCTCATCGCATTACACAGCATATCATTACCTTCACATTACACGGCCTATCATGGCACTTCACATTACACGGCCTATCGTGGCTCTTCTCATTACATGGCATATCGTTGCCTTCACATTACATGGCCTATCGTGGCTCTTCACATTACATGGCCTATCGTGGCTCTTCATATAACTCAGCCTATCGTGGATTTGGACTAAGGACGGGGCCTACGTCAAAGAAATTTTCTATACAACTTTACATGAAACATTGCAGATCACTACCATCTGTTAATACTTTATAGAATAAATACCATGTAAACGTTCACCTGCCCTCTGAGTCTTTCTGGTAGAAATGAAAGCTTTAGCGTAGGTTCTACCAGGAAGACTCTAGTGCCACGTCATTCATTCATAATAATATGTCTGGCCAATCACTGCTTGACACCTGGAGTATATAAGCACTGAATTCTCTGTTTCACATTCGCAATTGATGACGCTGATGTTCCCCTCCATCCTCCCAACCACCACCAGATTGGCCCTGTCCATCCATCGGGGGTAGGCTTCGCCCCTGCCTTCATCTTCAGGCAGGATCAGCCAAATCTGCATCCCCAGGATTTTGACTAAGGACGGGGTCTACGCCAAAGAACTTTTCTATACAACTTTACATGAAACATTGTAGCTCACTACCATCTGTTAATACCTTATGGAATAAATACCACATAAATGTTCACCTGCCCTCTGAGTCTTTCTGGTAGAACTGCTGATCCTACGTCCTGACATAACCCAGCTGAAAAAAAAGTACACTTCCATAATGTACTTAAAGTGCTCTATTTTTGGCCACTAATTTTGTACTTAATATACTAAAAATTCTTCTTTAGTACTTCTTAAGATAATCTTAAGAACATCTAAGTGTACTCAACAGTGCTATTTTGAGACACCATGAATATGACCTAAAATGTGCTTTTAACATACTATCTCTCTTAAAAAAATGTATTTCGTTACCACTTGTATGAAAGATGGGTTCAAGTGTACTACAAGTGGTAACTAAAAACATTTTTTAATACAGAGTATGTTGTTGGAGAAGATTCATCCTCTGTTCAACCAGGGAAGGTTACCAACATTTACAGTGTGTTAACAGTGGTTTATCCTCTACTTTGCTAGAGAAGGTGTATCCTCTGTTTCATAAGGGAAGGTAACAACAGTTACAGTGTATGTTAACAAGCTGAGAAGGAATGCTAGGCTGATTCCAACAACTAAGAAAGGTGGACCGAAACTGCCCCTCCCCTCTACTCCAAACTCTTGGAGCAACAGCTTACTGAGGTGCTAACTGTTTGGGCTGTGAGTGCTTAATTTGCCCAGTAATTTACAAGAAAGATCATTCTGAACAAAAGAAAGTTGACTGTCACTTCCACCATTTGGGGAAACACTGGTAAAGTACACTCACAGCCATAACAGCCATACTACAGCTCACTCTAGTCACTCACCCATCCTATGTTATGATGTCTGCTATGACTGATGTTTCATTAAAGGATGGAGATGTCACACACTGTAAAGTTTGCAAAGTAACTACAGGGACAGACTAGGACACACAGACCATTGAGGAGCCCAGGGAAGAACCGAAGTGCAACAGGCCTCAGGGGCGAACCCTGTGGTGAAGACTTCCTCATAGGTTTAACCCTCTCTGCGGCCCATTATCAGAGACCACCTCCTCTGGTAATCCATAAGCCACGAACAAACCTCGGAGTGCGTCAATGGTGAGTGAGGAGGTGATTGATGACATTGGCACCACCTCTAGCCATTTTGAATGGCTGTCGATCACTACTAAAAAACTGCTTGTCTTTTTCTGCGAAATCAATGTGGATTCTCTGCCATGGCCGTTCAGGCCATCTCCACGGGTGAAGGGGTTCCACTGCAGGTGACTTTTGAACTGACATGCAACAGCTACAGCTCCACACTCTTTCTTCAATGCAGCCATCTAATCCCGGCCACCACAGGTAGCTGCGAGCCAGGGCCTTCATATGGCAAATTCCAGGATGTTCATGGTGTAGCTCGTCTAGTAATCTGGATCTGTATTTGGGTGGAATTATGACACGCATACCCCACAACACACACCCTTGGTCCTCTGACAATTCATGTCGGCGTGTGAAGTATGGTTTCAGACTCTCCTCTGACACATAGTTTGGCCAGCCATTCACAGTGTAATTCCACACTTTGCATAGTGTTGGATCGTTCCGTGTTGCTTGTGCTATGTCCTTAGCAGACACAGGGAGCTCATCCACCTGGGAAAAGTAGAACACACTTCCTTCTTCCCCGATACAGTCTTTGCCCATAGTTGGTAGTCTGGACATTGCATCAGCATTCATGTGATCAGCTGATTTGTGGTACTCAATGTCATAATTATAAGCCATCAGCACTAAAGCCCAGCGCTGCATTCTAAGGGCTGCCAAGGTTGGTATTGCTGCCTTCGGTCCAAGTATCGCCAGCAGAGGCTTGTGGTCGGTTATGAGTGTGAACTTCCGTCCATAGATATATTTGTGGAACTTTTTAACCCCGTAGATGATGGACAAAGCTTCACGTTCTATTTGGGCATACACTTTTAAAACAGATGTGTTAAAAACAACACAACCTGTGTTATATCTTAACACATCTGTGTGTCTAGTTAAGGACAACACATTTTGTGTCACTTTTAACTCAACCATGTGTTATTCCTGCTTATTTTCTACACACTAATGTGTTATATTTACACAATTTGTGTCAATTATGTACACAAAATGACAAAACGTGTCACAAAAAAAATAACACAAAAAATGTGTTATTACTTATTGAGAGTGTACTTTTTCTCGGTTTCAGTCAGTGTGCGGGATGCAAAAGCTATTGGGCGCTCTTCACCATTGTCCATAATGTGCGAGATCACAGCGCCCGCCCCATAAGGTGAGGCATCGCATGCTAATTTCAGGGGTCGGGTCCCATCATAATGTACCAGCACTGTACTACTGAGCAGCAGCTGTTTGGCTTCCTCAAAAGCTGTGTCACACGCTGAAGTCCAGCTCCAAGGTTGCTTCTGTTTTAGCAAATTGTGTAAAGGCTGCAGCCGGCTGGAGAGATTTTTCAAAAACCGACCATAGTAGTTCAACAGGCCTAAAAATGACCGTAGCTCTGTGACATTGTTTGGTTTTGGGGCGTTAACAATCGCTGCAATCTTTTCCTCAGTTGGATGTAGACCCTCTTTGTTGATACGGTGGCCTAAATACTCAACACTGCCTTGCATGAACTGACACTTGGAAAGTTTTACTCTAAGTCCATACCTCTCTAGTCTGGAAAGCACTTCATCCAGTCTCCTAACATGCTCCTCTTTTGTACGGGCAGTGATAAGGATGTCATCAAGGAAACAGGTGACATGATCTAGCCCTTGCAGGATTTGATCCATGACAGCCTGGAAAATAGAAGGAGCACTGGCCACTCCATAACTGAGACGATGGTACTTGTACAGGCCACGGTGAGTATTGATGGTGAGGTATTTTTCTGAGTGCTGGTCTAATTTTAATTGCTGATATGCATGCGCCAAGTCCAATTAGCTAACAAATCTTCTGTGTTAGGCAGTGGATATGTTTCCTCCTCTAGGTTCTGGTTTATAGTGACTAAAGTCACCACAGATGCGGATGGACTTATCACTTTTTGGCACGACTACTGTTGGGGCCGCCCATTCACTTCTTTCAGTCTTGAATATTATGCCAGTTTTTTCCAGTCTTTCCAGTTCCTTTTCCACCACTTCTCGTAAAGCATAAGGAACAGGTCTCACTTTCTGAAAGATCGGAGTTGCATCAGGACGAACTCGGATGGTAGCTTTAAAATCTTTAATTGCACTTGGTTTGTCAGAAAATACCTCTGAGTGTCGTCTTAACACTGCTTTTAATGCTGGGTCAGAGGCCACTTCAGCTTTTTCCACCATGAGAATATTAGTCAATCCAACTGAATTTTCTCTAACCAGTTTCTGCCCAGCAGGGCCGGTCTGTCCAATTTGACGATGACCAATGGCAGTGTGACATTTTGCTTTTCATACTTCACTGGCACATCAATGGATCCCAGCAATGGAATTCTCTCCCCTGAATATGTAGTTAGCTGCATGCTTATTTTACTTAAAGGTATGTGCGAAAGGAACTCCTTGTATGACAGTTCTGACATCAGCGACACCGCTGCCCCCCGTGTCCAGCTGCATGTCCATGCACTTTCCATCCAAATTCACATTTACCACAATTCCTTTCTTTCCGTTTGAGGTTGTGTACACTGTATACACTCCAAATAACTCTGATTCATCCTCTTTTCTTTCATTAGAACACTCTGCCTCCACATACTGTGTCTGTCCGGCTGTTCTCTTATTCCTACAGGCCTTTGCAATGTGTCCAATTTTGTTACACACATGACACTTCTCATTCTTAAACCTGCAGTCTCTAGATGAGTGTTTCCCAGCACATCTGTAGCATTTATTGCTTTCTTCTTTTCTCTGTTCGCTCTTCTGGTATTTTCCTTTTTCAGAATCATCTCTCCCTTTAAACTTTCCTTTTCCTTTCTTTTGAAAAAGTTTAGCTTCATTCACGGCATTCACTGACTGTAAATCCTTGGTCTTGCCCGTAATTTCCAGCGTGTTTCTCGAGGCCAGCTCCATAGATGACGCAATTTCGCAAGCCTGGTTGAATGTCAGATATTTCTGACTCAGTAATTTGCGTTGCATCGACTCCGAGTTTAGTCCACTTACGAATCTGTCTCTGAGCGCATCACTCAAATATTGTCCAAATTCACAGCTCACTGATAGCTGTCTCAAAGCCACGATGTAATCCGCCACGGATTCACCTTCCTTTGGTTGCGTTTCTGAAACGCTCCGCGATCACTAGTGGTTGCGGTCTGTAATGCTCTAGCAACGCTGCTTTCAGATCGTTATATGACATTGCACTCGGCTTCGTTGGCGTGACTAGATTCTTTAACAGTCCATATGTCTCTGCCCCGATCATGGAGAGAAACACACTAACCTTTTTCTCACTTGCAATGTCATTCGCCAGCAGCCACTGTTCAAAACGCTTGATGTACGATTCGAAATCCTTCTTCGATTCCTTGTACTCATCCACACGGCCAAACTGTATCGCTGCCATGTTAGCTACATTGTTAGCAGCTTTTCACTCGTGCCTTGTTCCTTTCTTTTTAGTTTCATTTACGACAAGTGCAACAGTGTTTCTCATCAACTATCAGTCTCTAAATATACTCTTAATCCTCGTCGCCACTGTAATATATTATGATCTGAGGCTGGATCGGAGAGATGAACGACAGACACACGCTTTGCATGTTCACTTGCTTTACTGAGTGTTCAAACACATACAGAGAACTCACGTACATACAAATGGGCGTGGCTTAACATCCCAGTCAATCAGCACATCTATTACAGGTACAGAAAAATTTCTGCAGCATTGAAGGTCCCAATGAGCACAGTGTCCTCCATCATCCATAAATGGAAGAACTTTGGAACCACCAGGACTGAGCGGAGCCAAACTGAGCAATCGGGGGAGAAGGGCCTTAGTCAGGGAGGTGACCAAGAACCAGATGGTCACTCTGACAGAACCTTCCAGAAGAACCAACCATCTCTGCAGCACTCCACCAAACAGGCCTGTATGGTAGAGTGGCCAGACGGAAGCCACTCCTCAGTAAAAGGACATGTTAGCCCGTCTGGAGGACTCTCAGACCATGAGAAACAAAATTCTCTGGTCTGATGAAACAAAGATTGAACTCTTTGGCCTGAATAGCAAGTGTCATGTCTGGAGGAAACCAGGCACCGTTCATCACCTGGCCAATACCATCCCTACAGTGAAGCATGGTGGTGGCAGCATCATGCTGTGGGGATGTTTTTCAGTGGCAGGAACTGGGAGACTAGTCAGGATCGAAGGAAAGATGAATGCAGCAATATACAGAGACATCCTTGATGAAAACCTGCTCCAGAGTGCTCTAGACCTCAGACTGGGGCGAAGGTTCATCTTCCAACAGGACAACGACCTTAAGCACACAGCCAAGATAACAAAGGAGTGGCTACAGGACAACTCTGTGAATGTCCTTGAGTGGCCCAGCCAGAGCCCAGACTTGAACCCGATTGAACATCTCTGGAGAGATCTGAAAATGGCTGTGCACCAATGCTCCCCATCCAACCAGATGGAGCTTGAGAGGTCCTGCAAAGAAGAATGGGAGAAACTGCCCAAAAATAGGTGTGCCAAGCTTGTAGCATCATACTCAAAAAGACTTGAGGCTGTAATTGGTGCCAAAGGTGCTTCAACAAAGTTTTGAGCAAAGGCTGTGAATACTTATGTACATGTGATTTTTTTTTTTTCCCCTTCTTTTTCATTTCTTATTTTTAATAAATTTGCAAAGATTTCAAACAAACTTTTCACATTGTCATTATGGGTATTGTTTGTAGAATTTTAAGGAAATATTGAATTTAATCCCTTTTGGAATAAGGCTGTAACATAACAAAATGTGGAAAAAGTGAAGCGCTATGAATACTTCTTGGATGTACTATAGGTATCAAACTACTTAAGACTAGGTCAAGAAAACCACTATACAATCACCAGAAGTTTCAACAAAACCACTATACGATCACCAGAAGTTTACTGTGATAAGAGTTAGATGTAAAACCACTATACGATCAACAGACGTATGAAAGAATGAAGTCCATGCGTGAATACTGCTGGTCTGCCGTTTCTTTGCTTTCTTGCATTACAGGTATGTGTATATGCCGTGATGTCTTCATAAGCAGCACCTTGGTGTAAAGCATTACCTCAGACATCCATGAACAAGCCTCATGAGGCACAAAGAGTCATCTGATTCTGAGCGACTCTACAGGAAACAGACTTCACAGCTATTCAGGCGCCATGGACTTTCAGGACTTCCACACTTATGCTACATGGTTTTCTGTCATCATGTAGTTTATACTACATGTTACCACTCAACAGTTTGCTTAAGTAAAAGATCTACACTTATGTAAATCTAGGACATGACACAGAATAAGTTATATATGCCTATATATGTAACTTTTTCAAGTTACATGACTGGAAGATGGTTATAGAATGGACTCAAGGAGGTTTAAATTTGTATTATGTGAGAGTTATTAGAACTATCAAAGGGGGGACTGTGGGATTACAAATTTAAGAATCTGTTTAAGATCTGCTGATCCTACATCTTGACATAACATCACATGAAATACTAAGGTGAAGTATATTGTATTTAGCATTGTAGTTCACTGGCAGTTTAATTTGACACTGGGCATGGTCCGCATGAAAAATCGCTAATTTAATAGCTGTCATGCAAACCCAGGTGCACACCGAAGGAGGTGGTCTGAGTTTGGTTGCATTCGAACTGTGGCACAGTTCGTGTGAATATGAAAGCAACACGGACTCGGGTGCGCACTTGCTCAGGAAGTAACCTGCACATACATTTTAGCCTATTACGATGTATTTACTTAAATAAAACACCTGTAAGAGATGATAGTGTTGATTATTTACCTTTGATTCGAGTGAGAGTTTGCCTGCAGTGTATTTGCACGTTGCGAGTGCAATCAGAGCGGCAAATGAATGGCAATCAGCTGTCTCCTCAAAATAGTATGTTCAAAAGCAGCAGAAAGCCGTCTACGTGCGACGCACATACAGTAAACCCAAGTGTTGTTTACTCTGCTGCCCATAATAGCACCAAATTAATAAAGACAACATTTTTTGACCTGCGTACTGTTTTCTGTCATGCGCCGTGCACATTTTTGATGATGTAAGATGAATGCAAATGCACCAGGGTTCGATAGAATCAAGTCTAGTGTGAAACCAGAACAACGCTGTGGGGGGCACCAGGAACAATCGCGCCCGCGCTCGGACCGCAGCAAACGAGCCCAGTGTGTAAGCCCCCTGAGACTCTAACCTTTTGTCTTTAATGGCTCTTGGAGCCCCAGTCCCATTCTTTGAATAGTTATGCTGATTGGACTAGGACTGGTGATACTATAATGTCTGGAGCGGGTTCCTACACCTGGATACTTCATTTGGATGCTTTGTTTAAGGTCATCACCCAGGTGATTTGTCATTTCTAAGCACTCCCCCCTAAAATCTATATAAACTACAACGTACACTGCCCTAAGCCCTGGATACACTGCACCATTTTAGCAATCCTATAAGATCATTACTTTATCACACTGTGCGACATGGATCTACTAAACTTGGGTACGACATGCATGTAGACTGTACGATGATGACACCTATTGACTCGTAGGCTACGATGCAAGTTTCTATAGAGGAATAAAACGTCATCAGCATGCGCTAGTGGTAAACAAAAAACCATGTTGAATCACACTTTGGCAGTTGTAGTTTTTATGTGTGCTGAAAATAAAAAGGAAGCGGCGAAAGAAGAAGGGAAAAGAGCTTGAGGTAAGCAGTTTTAAGTTTTAGCGCCATGTCGCTTTGATTTCATGTCGCATTTTTATTGGCTGGTCAGTACACGTAGGTCGTAGCAGCAAACACACTGTGCGTTGATTATGTTGAATTTCTGACACTGTCAGAAAACTATCGTAGGCTATCTTTGGTCGCAAGACCGGGAAAATGGCCGTCTTTGAACCTCTCTCACTGTACGACACAGGACCACCGATTAAGAGCCACGATCACAGAAATCGCCACGATTATTTTACGATGGCAATCTTTCATCTGGGACAGCCAAAAATCGTGCAGTGTATCCCGGGCTTTAGTGGACTTTATGACTGCAGCTACCAACAGCACATGTTCTCAAAGAATCCTGCTGAAGATACAACCAAGTCTCCTGGTCTGAATAAAAGATACAGAGATACAAAAGCATCTTAATGTGCTAGGACAGGCTGTTCTGATAAACAACGCTTGGGTTTTAGGAATGGTATAGGTTCGAAACAGGAGGCAGAAGAATTCATATGGACACAAATCTCAAAGTGAAGCACCATGAGAAGAAGCAGAGATCTAAAGAGTCAGTCCTCTGCACAGCTGTTCCTAATCTGTGTCTGAGAGGAGACACTGTCATAGTTACTGCATTCTGACAAACCTCTTTTACTTATGATTAACGACTATTAACCCAGACAGTCAAATTACCTTGATACTAATGATTAATCACTGGCAAACATTTTCAAATAACCAAGAGGGATTTGAAAATGTGCAAGGTTATTTGCTGCTAATTTTGAGTGCATCCGTTTTACAAAATTGTTTCTTAAATGCTGCCATCTGATGACAACCAATTTGAATCATTTTGATGGAGAAGAACAGGAATGAACCATACCACACCATCAGATTCTAATCTTATTGACTGCTGAAGCAGACAGTTTGTAATCATATGTGATCTATGGTGCCTCCATGAAACAAGTTGCATTTTTTTTAACACTCAGATGCTGAAATTCGCTATTGTTGAGCTCAGTCTGATCCCATGTCCAACTATAGATGCAAAGTTGGCCATCTCTTACTCTTTTCCACAAGTTTTTTAACTCTAATATTATTTCATTTAATTGACATAGATTTAAATCTTACTTGGTGCCCCCCCTGTATAACAAACTCGTATACTTCTATGAGTAATAGTTTACTATAATTCTACATACCAACTTCTTGCAATCATTAAACTGGTTGAGGTTGAACAATAGAACAAGAAACTGATTTCCTTAGCAGAGATATATTATGAAAAAGAAAAACAACAGTGAAATTCACAATAATAAACCCAAAGCAAAGTAACATACCATAAACCAATTGTACAAATGACCCAAGAAAACCAATACAAAAATATGTCTATATACAAAATGAATAGTTACGATATGAGCATGAAATGTTGCATGTAATGAATGTGGTTATACTTATATGACACAGTCCATGGGCGAAAGAAGAAACCTTGTATAAAATGCAGATGTAAATAGTTCTTCAATATTGTTACAAGTCCAGGCCAAATTCAATACTCCACACATCAATTCCAAAAACAAGCAGAAAACAGTTCATATCCTTGCAACTAATATCCAGTTTCGATGACACAAAGCAATGAGATGCAAGGCAGGTAGATTAGTTCTTTATATTTCCAACATGCTCAATGCAGTAGTAAATGCACCATTGGTACAACTAAAGAGGGTAGGTAAAAGGAGTCCTTTTTGATTGAGCATAAAACAGTATGTTTCCCAATCAGAACATCTTAGTAAAGGTAAGGTTACAAGAGGGAAGTCAGGCCCTGCGTCCCAATGTCCATACTATCCATCCTAAATAGTATGTGAGATTAAAATAAGTGTGTCCCAAAGCATAGTATGTTGAAAAGAGTATGCCAAAAGTCCCTGGATGGTCTACCATTTCCGGTAGATTTTTGAAGTGTGGATCCGTGCACACTATAAAGGCCAATATTGCCCACAACCCATTGCGCTTTGGATGAGGATTCAGTTCAGAACTACAAACACGTAAAAAGTGTTAAAAAAAATTACAAAACATGGCGGATATGCGCAACCAACAGTGAGAGGTTTGAGTGACTAATATTCAGTTTAACCTGATAAAAAATATTTATTTAATGTTATCCTTGTTATATTTCATCTGTAATACCAATGTGGACTTTTATAAAGATCCGATTGGCCATTAACTTTTAAATGTATCATTATGCATTAATATGAGGAGAGTTCTCCACATGAAAGACCCACGACTGCATATCAACGTGGTACTGCATTTCTCTCCGATACGGTAGGAAATTAGCTAAATGTGGAGGATGTAAGATGATTGGCAGGCCAGTTCACGGTGACAGGATGCGACAGAGAGCAAAGACGCAATTGTATGACGTGATAGTATGTCCCAAAGCTTGTCTACTCTTTTGCTACACACTCAAAAGTATGTACTTTTTGTTCACAAAAAGAATACATACTTTTAGGGCATAGTATAAGTAGGCGAATTGGGACGCAGCAATGCTTTCCTTATACCAAACAGCTCTATCTTCTTCTGCTACCTACCTGTATTTAAACTTAGCATAAGGTAACCATAGTGTCCCCTAATGGTGGGTAGTAGAATAACACCATAAGTACCATTTAACCACTTTGTTTTTAAGTTAAACCTTAATAAATTTAAATGAGGGTGGTCTGCAGTGTCAGGAACTGCCCCAGTCATGGTGCACAATATTCTGTGAGCATTTCCCTTTCTGATCTGCTGACGACTTTAAATGTGATTCAGGAATTGATTACTTTTCCATTATCATAATCAGTAGGGCTAAAAAGGTCAGTCACTTCAAGGTGGATGTATTATTCTGTTAATTTATTGTGGGCTTGATCTGAATGCTAAACTCTGCTTTGTTTTTTGTTTTTTGTTTTTTTTTTGATCTCCAAATCTTTATGAACTTCAGGTTGCTTGTAGTAGTGGGAGCAATTAAACTGGTACAAATGGTGTTACACTTTCTGCATGTTTTCTCTGGTTTTGGATATTGGGTCTTTTAGTTTGTGTTTGGTTTATTTCCTGTTTCCTTGTGACATTTTGTAGCCTTCTTGTCTCAACTCCTCAACATACCAGATAACTCAGAAAAACTTGATGCTGCAACAGAAATTATGGAGTCTCTCTTCTAGCACACAGTTGCTCCTTTGCGCTTAAAGAAAATTAAGGCGAACATCCCGATGCCATGGTATAATGAGCACACTTGCACCCTCAAATTACAGCGGTCTCTCTCCCAATGCACAGCTAAGTGCAGAGAGCTTCCCCGGGGTGCTTCAGCATAAGAGCAGTTTCCCTAAAATAGAGTGTCTTTGCCTCTGGTGGTGGCCAACACTCCGAATCGCCACCCTGCCGCAGGTATGTCAGAAACGATTGTCTGCTCGAATTAATGCATATGAGACCGCTTCAGCACTGGACTCAAGTCCCAGAATGGGCATAGCGCAGCGGTACGCATTACCTGGCTAACACGCCGATCTGTCACCGCAAGTTCAGCCCTTAAACAGACCTTGCATTTCTACGGACAGGGGTTCCCTTAGAACAAGTGTCCAAGCATGTTGTTATCACAACAGATGCATCCAAGTCAGGCTGGGGTGCCGTACGCAACGGACATGCAGCTTCAGACTCCTGGACAGGACTGTTGCATGATGCAGCTCGCTCACCATCTCCTCATCTGGAGTCAGCAGCGACTAAAGTCACTCATATCCCAGGTGAACTCAATCATGCAGCAGACAGTGCTTTCCTTCCTGCAGGAGAGGATCACTCTAAAAATGAAATATTTGTTCAACAATACCAACAACAACAAAAATCAACAGATTGCATAAATTCTTTTGAGTTATGACAACTCAGTTGTCAGTTGTAGCTCTGTAACCAATTAATCTTATCTATTTCAGGTAAAGTACACAGCTATCATAGCACTTAACATTGTTACTGTATTTGTTAATCTTTGTTAACATTAGTTAATAAAAATACAGCAGTTCATTGTTTATGTTAGTTCACAGTGCAATAACTAATGTAAACAAATACAACTCTTGATTTTAATAAAGTATTAGTAAATGTTAAAATTAACATTAACAAAGATTAATAAATGCTGTAGAAGTGCAGTTCATTATTAGTTCCCTATCAGTCAGTCACGTTCGACGATAACGACAGTGACTGACGAATTGAGGATCTCGCCTGAGAGCCCAATCACCTTCGAGTGGTAACAAAACAAGCCAAAGTATATTGGCGAGTGAGATTTGCATCGCGAACCATTCCTCGCATGGCGGGTATATAGGAAGCATGCAATCGTACACTCATTAAGCTTTCGCTTCGGAGCTGAGCTGTTCGTGGGTGGTTCATGTTTTCACATGTGAACATGATCATGTCGGCATGCCAGTCGCGACTCTTCTTTTGCCAGAAAGCTTGAGTCCCCTCTGCTGTTGACCAGCTGCCACTTGTGTGTAAGGGGGCTTTCACACTGGGCTCGTTTGCTGCGGTCTGAGCCCGGGCGCGATTGTTCCCGGTGCCCCCTGCAGCGTTGGTCTGGTTTCACACTCAAATTGATTCTATCGAACCCTGGTGCATTTGCGTTTATCTTACGTCATCACAGACGTGCACGGCACATGATAGAGAACAGAATGTGGGTCAGTAAATTGTGTTTTTTTATTAATTTGGTGCTATTATGTACAGCAGAGTAAACGACACTTGGGTTTCCTATATGCGCGTCGCATGTAGACGGTGTTCCGCTGCTTGCAAACTGACTATTTTGAGGATACAGCTGATTACCATTCATTTGCCGCTTTGATTGCAGTCGCAAAGCGCATTGAATACACTGCAGGCTCACTCCTGCTCGAATCCAAGGTAAATCATCAACACTATCATCTCTTACAAGAGTTTTATTGAAGTAAATATATTATAATTGGCTAAAACGCATGTGCAGGTTACTTTACTTCCTGAACAAGTGCGCACCCGAGTCCATGTTGCTTTCATTTTCACGTGAACCTCGGCACAGTTTGAGTGCAACCGAACTCAGTCCACCTCCTTTAGGTAGTCTCGAGTTCGGTACCCCGGTGCACACCCGAGTTCGCATGACAGCTTTCACATTAGCGATTTTTCATGCGAACCGTGCCCCGTTTTGAAATAAACTGCCAGTGTGAAAGCCCCCTAAAAGCACACCTGTGGGTCTGCTTGACACTTTGGGAGATTGAAGATCTCAGCGAGAGCTTATCCGCCGGGCAAATCCCAGTGGACCTCCCACTCCTCAGCCTGTTGTGTGTCGTCGAGCCACTTACCGCTTCACCGGTGTTTGCCCATGCTGAATCAGATTCAGAGTTGCATCAGACTCGTTCTGACAGATCACGGCTGAATGATTGGTTTCTCAGCTCGGAGTGTGACACGAAAATCGCCTTGCCCCACTCCCATGCCTTTCTTCCCGGAGGTGCTTGAAAAACTTTGGCAGTATGGAAGCAAATTTGTGCCAATATGGAAGGCCAAATGTGCCAAAATCTGTTTTAAAAGTTTTTTCTCTCTCACTACCCTTGATGTTGGGGCGGTCAGGTGGTCTGTGGGGATTCCCCAGGTGGAGTGTGCAGTTGAGGTGCATGCTGGTGAGGTGCATGAGGTGCACGGTGTCATCCGCAACTCCCGTCCAGCACCTGTGAGACGATGGCAGCTCTGGCTGCTAAGGCTTACAGTGCTGCTGGACATGCCACCTCTGCCCTGCATGCGATAGCCATCCTGCAAGCACCAGGCCAAAGCCAGGGTTGATGCAGGAACTGCGTGCAGCGACTGACCTTGTCCTCCAAGCATCGAAAGTCACGGCGCAGACCCTCGGCCAGACGATTTCCACCTTGGTGGTCCAGAAGCGCCATTTCTAGCTAAACCTTGTAGAGGTGTAAGATGTCGACTAAGTGCGCTTTCTCGATGTTCCCATCTCGCAAGGTGGCCTCTTCGGCTAAACTGTTGGGGACTGTGCCCAGCAGTTCTCAACAGTCCAGAGGCAGGTTGAGGCATTCAAGAGCCTGCCCTGATGACCTCTGCTACCAGACCATCGTAAGCCGCCCCTCAGTCTGCTCGTCGCCAAGGGCGTCCATCCCCCTGCGAAAAAAACCCAAAACAACAACAACGCTCCGCCATGGCCAGCCCAGCCACATCGTCGAGCCCCCTCGCAGGAAGACGATGCTGCCCTGAGATAGAGAGAGCTGCTTTTTCCCTGGATGAGGGCCAGGTGTATCAATCTCTGGGTCAGGAGAAGTACAGTTTCACAGTCAGCAACGCTATGCCTTGCTACTCTCATCCCATTTCTCTTTTCGCCAGCAGGCCAGAGTCCGTGGTTCGAGGAAGCGAAAGAGCTGGTCCCTCCAGCCGACATAAGGTCAGGGTTCTACAGTCCCTACTTCATTGTTAGAAGAGTGAGAGTGGTGGGTTACAGCCAATCTTGGATTTGCTTGAACAAACTCTCCCCTGTGCAGAGGATCTCTTTTCTCTGTATGGAGTTGGACTCGGTTAACCTGACGGCTCATCTCCCCAATGAGCATGCTCAGTCAGTACTGAACTGCTTGAATTCCTTTAAAGGCAGGACAGCGGTTCCACTGAAATAATTTCAGAAGCTCCTGGGGCATATGGCATCCACAGCTGCGGTCATACCACTCAGATTGCTTTATGTGAGACAGTTTCAGCACTGGCTACACGAAGTCCTGAGATGGGCATGGCACCATGACATGCTCCGAGTAACGATCACTCCAACTTGCCGCCAAGCTTTCAGACCGTAGTCAGACCTTGCTTTTCTACGGGCCGGAGTTCCCCTAGAACAAGTGTCCAGGCATGTTGTTGTCTCAACAGATGCCTCCACCACTGGCTGGGGTGCTGTGTGCAACGGGCATGCTACCTCAGGCCCCTGGACAGGACCTCAACTGCAGTGGCATATCAGTTGCCTCGAGTTGCTAGCAGTACTCCTTGCCCTGCGCCGGTTTTGACTGTTGCTGCAGGACAAGCATGTGCTGGACAACACAACGACCGTTGTGTACATCAACCATCAAGGTGGTCTACGCTCCCGTCGCATGTCGCAACTCGCATGTCGCAAGGAGGTAGAACCCTCCTTGACCTCACCTCATTCCCTCTTGGGGCCTCTCTCTGGTCTTGACAGCCCTTCAGAGAGCCTCCTTTTTTCACGTAATCTTGAAACCCCGACCTAGATATGTGCCCAAAGTTCCCATCACTCCCTTCAGGGACCAGGTGATGAACTTGCAAGCACTGCCCGTGGAGGAGCCAGACCCAGCCCTAGAGTCTCTGTGTCCTATGCGCGCTCTACGTATGTGGACTGCACACAGAGTTTCAGGACCTCAGATCAGCTCTCGTCTGCTTTGGAGGCCATCAGAATGGAAGGCTGTCTCTAAGCAGAAGTTGGCCCACTAGATAGTGGATGCCATTGTCTTGGCATACCAATCCCAAGGCGAGCCATGCCCCCTTGGGGTGAGGGCTCACTCCACTCGGAGTGTTGCCTACTCCTCAGCGTTGGTGCACTGCACCTCGCTGGCAGACATCTGCAGAGCTGTGGGCTGGGAGACCCCTAACACGTTTGCAAGTTTTTACAATCTCCGTGTAGAGCCGGTTTCCTTACGTGTACTGGCTACAAGTAGGTCCTGCTCTGTGTCTTGCTTGCAGCGCCATTCTCCTCCTAGGATGGGACATGTGCACTATCTGCTTCTCAGGTGAGTTCCCCTCTGGCGAACCCTGTTGGAGTTCCTCCAGCATCCTCGGCAGTGGGACGCGGCGGAGACGTCTGAAGCCAAGTCTTTCACTTGTGTGCATGCCCGATTGGTCAGCCCTTGTGCTAGGCTGGATGCCAATATGTTGTGATTCCCCTCGGGTGATCCCATATGTGTATTTTTCCACGATACAGCTCCCTGCTCGGCAAGTCCGTGTCTTTCCCTTGGCAGAGTTACTCTGCTGTTCCTGTTGGTGCTGTCTCCACCCTGCTTAGGTTGGATCCTCCACAGGGACTATCCATATGTATCTTCACATGTTACCTCCCTACGGGCAGGATGAGGTCTCCATATCGTCCCTTTCCACTTGGATTAGGAACGCTTTCCCAGTGTTATCCATAGTCTCACTGTATTGGGTAAGAGGAACAGCAGGGATCGACATTCTCCTTGTAAACCCTGTCCTTCAATGCCCCAATTGGTGTGGGGGGATTAGGCAGCTTACATGGGGTGGTTCGCAATGCAAATCTCACTCGCCAATATACATTGGCTTGTTTTGTTACCACTCGAAGGTGATTGGGCTCTCAGGCGAGATCCCCAATTCATCAGTCACTGACGTTAATGTTTCCATTCCCTCCTTCAGGGAATGGGGGTTACATTAATAACCTAGATGTTCATGTTAACCCTTTGAGCAGTACGGTCCCACATATGGGATTTTTATTTCTGTGCCCCTGGGCGTACGGTCCCACATATGGGATTTAGAACGTTCAGCGACGTCACATAACTGCCAGATTCAAACTGTGCTTTCGCGCTTTGGCTGCGAGACGGACGCGCTCAGCTCTTGTCATTTATCAATATTATGTTTTCAGCCACATAATGTTTTTTTAAGGTTTCAGACATTTAAATACACATAAGCACCAGTAAAACAATACATTTAGAGTTTATAAAATGCACACTGATGTCAGACATCAGTGGAAGCAGCAATAACAATCCATTCAAATATAATTTGCCAACATTTATTCATATTAGACACACATAATGGGCCTAAGTAACTATAAACTTTACTCTATTATTCTTCCAGTTTACCAGCCACTTACTTGCATATATTTTGGGAGAAACTGATGAATTCACCTGCTGTAAATCCGACTGACAGGACTCTGCGAACTGCGGGGCAAACTAAGATGGCGGCCCCCATCTCGCATTATAGATCAAGATAAAGATAATTTATAAAGGTTTTTAAACGACAAAACACACTCACTTACACATATTTCAGAATCGGAATATCAGATAGTTGATGACATGGTAAGCAAGTTTGTGAATATTTTAAATAAAAAAGGAAAAACAAAATAATAGCGATCCATCTGTCATACAGTGTTATTGTGGCTGCGTTCAGCGTACGTGACACGCATGACGCGTCGCCATGGAAACAATAAGGGCAAACATTCTAAAATAACGGTCACCTTAAAAAAACTCACTCTGGGGGGTCAGTTAGAATATTTGAAACTCACGCTTGAAAGGGTTAACTGATGAACCTTAATATAAAGTGTTACCAAAATAACTCTTAATTTTTAAACATTTATTCTCCTAATCCAGTCTTAAGCAAAGCATTCTGGGAACTAAAAACCTACTACCCAAATTACTTTTGGGTACGAATTACTTTTTAGAGTGCTGGAGGGATGGCTGACCCCCTCCACCTTAAGTGTATGTGGCTGGCACAGTGGCACGATGCAGTGGACGGTAAGTCCTTAGAGAAACATGATTATCAGGTTTCTCAGAGGCTCCAGGAGGTTACACCCTCCAAGGCCGCACCTTATTTCCTCTTAGAGAGCTCCTTTTGAGCCCCTGGAGTCAGTTAAGCCCTCTCTTTGAAGACTTCCATCAAAAGGGTTGTGGACCTGCAGGCGTTCTCTGTCAGCGAAACTTGCCTAGAGTTCAGTCCGGCATACTCTCACGTGATCCTAAGGGTGTTGAGTCCTCTTTAAAAGAACGAAACTTAGACCCCTTTAAGTGGACCAAGCAGTGAACCAAGTGAAAAAGGACCCAGTTCTCTTTACGTTAACACTGTCCCTGTCCCTGAAAGAGGACTGAGATCCTTTTTTGGTCCACTTAAATAGGAATGTGGTCTCAGACCTCTTGGTGTTCATACTGTTGCTTTTTGGATCTAGTCCAGTTCAGTGTTTGATGGCTTGACCCTACAGCCTTCAAAATTTGATCCTATTCACTTACATTATATGTGCCTCACTAACCAAGAAATTCGTTTGTAAAGATTATTATTATTAATTTTTATTTTGTAAAATGACATTGCTACAAATGCTCTTGAATGAGCTTAAGTTTATCTTTTGCACAAAAATATACATTTTGTTGCAATATTACATCCGTATTCTTGCACTATATCACACATCCATCTTTGTATAAAATTTATTTTGAATTGTTTTCCTTGAATCATGTTTTTTTTTTTTCATTGCAGAAAGCAATGATAACATCAGCATAGAAAAAAAACAAACCCCCCCCCCCCAAATATAATAAAAGAAAGATGCAAATGAAATAAACTGCTTTAAATTTTCCATGTACAGTAGATATACCTAAAAGCAGCATTCAAGTAAGAAATTGAATAATCAAATGAAAAAAAAAATAAATAAATAAAACTGCATATTCTTCACTGTATGAATAAAACATACTGATTTTACTGATTGTTTTATTAGGCTGTCACTTTAAGAACTACAGAAATGCATGGATCCATTATACTGATAAACATACACGATTTCTTTCCCAGATACATTCACTTAAGACAAAGCCTGTTTATGTGAACCTTGAGTGTTTTGACACTTTAAACGCAATGAGACGCTACAGATAATTCAGTTTAGTACATGCGCTGTGACAGCTGGTTTTCTGTGCATGTGCTAGGTGTGTGCACTCGTAAAACCATATATATATAAAAAAATTAAACTAGCAAGGCACGCAGCCACGTCTCTCCTACACAGTTTAGAAGCGGTTAAAATCACAATAAACAAGTGTACGTTGTGAACGAATAATTTGTAGAGATCTGAGAGACGATGCAGCCATGATGAACAGCTGATTTGTATGGAGGCATCTGATGACCAAACTACATTGGAATTCACGAACGGAAAAATCAAATGTGCCCAGAGCGGTTTGTGTTCAGATTGCATGTTTTTAGCGTACCGTACTGTTAGCTGAAATCGAACAGCATTCAGACCACCTCCCGAGATGGTCTTCGGTTCGGTTCATTTTTAAGGGGCCTGAGATCCGGACTACGTGCCCAGAGTTTCCAGGACCCTGTTTAGGGATCAAGTGGTGAGCTTGCAAGCGTTGCCCCAGGATGCCAGTGACTTCTTTACATGTGTGATACTTCCTGGTTGGTAAGTCCATGTGATATATTCTCCACATGTTAACCTCCCTTTGGGCAGGATGTGGTCTTTGTAGTATTCTTTTTCTAAATAGGAAATAGAGTGTTTTCCCCAGCACTAACTTCTGGTCTGCACAGCTGTAAGTTTTTATCTAAAAAAAAGAGAGAAAAGTACGGTCCTTACTGCCCCCTCATGGTATGTGGGACGACATTGCTTACGTGGGAAGTTGGGAGGGTCACAACATTGCGAGTGCACTTCTTACTTGGCGCACAGTAGAATATGCCAACATCTAAACCGGTTGTAACACAGTTCAGCTGGTTGTGGCATTTTCCCTAGGGACCCCTAATGTCAGTACATCAACACAATGTCGAAGTGACTGACAGGCAGGGAACATCTTAGTTACTACTGTAACCTCCATTCCCTGATGCAGGGAACGAGACATTGTGTCCCTCCTGCCACAACACTGAACTACTCGCTAAAATGCACAAACCGGAATGAGTGGATGCGCGCCATCTCCTTTTATACCTGTATGTTTGGGGGAGTGGTGCATGTAAATTCCACTCACCAATTCTCATTGGCTTTTTATCAAAGAATCAAAGTGTTTGGGGCTCCCAAGTGGGACCAATAGTGTCAATACATTGACACAACGTCTTGTTCCCTCCATTTTGACTTGTTCCCCTCCCTTGTCACCATTATCTTTGGCTTGCTTAGTTGGGGACACTTAATAACCAACAAATGAACTGATCCAGTTATTGAAGTGAATTGAATCAACATTGAACTGACTCAAGCTAAATAACGACACAGCAGAGCAGAGCAGAGCTGCTTATTGCTGAATTTAACTCATTTCATAATGAATTAACTTTCATCGTGATTTCATGAGAATTTGTGTGAATTTCTATGTAAAGTGTGGTTCTACCACATTTACTTACGTTTTCATACACGGTGAAATGTACAACATTGACATATTGACAACACTAAAACGTAAATGACTTATGCATGAACAACTTTACATATGTACAAAGGTGTACACATTTTTATGAATATTAAAATTGTAGAATTAATGTTTTGATTCTATTGTATTCAGTTGTCATCAATGACATTTTTCAGTCGCATTTATTAAATACAGTTTACTCATCTACTTTATATGAAATGATAACATTTGGCTCTGTTCTTGACTTCTGCTACAAACTCGTTTCGAAGGATTACATAATGTTAAACGACTACACTTAAAAAACTTAAAACGAATAGCATTTCTGTAATCATTTAACCATTAT
This sequence comes from Mylopharyngodon piceus, assembly GCA_039654765.1. NCBI lineage: Eukaryota > Metazoa > Chordata > Actinopteri > Cypriniformes > Xenocyprididae > Mylopharyngodon > Mylopharyngodon piceus. The sequence goes on from CM077451.1 coordinate 2,740,984, forward strand.
TTAATATGTAATATTTATTTTGTTTGCCGGGGGACAAAAAAGGTATTTCTCACTATAGTCCTATGCTGTGACTGACAATAGAACCATAAAATACATAACGCAACATAAATGTACAAAAAAAGTCAATTCATTGCAATCCAAATCTTTAGAATCCGTACAATTGATAGGAACAGACAAAATTCAGGCCTTTTTTCAGCGATCTTCATCTCCATTCTCAGCAGCGACCATAAACATCAAATCCCGCACTCGTTGGCTGCATCCAAAAACTGAAAAATGCTGCTTTCGGAAGATGCATTCCAAGGTAGGGCATCAAGGCACGTCCAAATCTAAAGTTAGCTTCACTTCCTGTCTCATGAGATACCTTCATCTCATCGATTTTTGAAGGCAGCATAGATGTATCCTGCACTGCCTTTGATATCCCTTTTATATGCCTGTGCTTTCCATTCTGTGACAGTTGAGCTAAAAAATAAAGATAGCATCTGAAAGCTGCGGTTGGTGGTCAGTTTTTGTGTAAATGTACGTTATTGACCATTGTTGTCCACTTTTGATGTCTAGAGATAAATTACTATTGTAGTAATTAAATATTCCCCTAGTTATCCTGTATTTTCATATATTTTCATATATATAGGTCATTAAACCATCACGCTGCCTCAGAAGTCTGTCCGAAATCAGTTTTGTGAGGTGCCTTCATGCGGAAACGCTGCCTGCAAAGTCATTGCCTGACTTCAAGCCACTATCCTCTGCTTGCCTTCCTTTATCCAGCCTGCCCGTTGTTACAAATGGAGAGGGAAAGATTTACATTTTGCTTGCTGAATTATTAACTGCAGTTTACTGATCTCTGTCTGTGGAACAGACTGACAAATAAATGTAAGGATTAGAGGTGGAAAGGACATCTCAGTTCAGCTAAGTTAAAGAACAGCTTGAGGCTATTCCAGTAGCTCCCTTCAGCTGTCTTCCATCTAACTCCTCACTTTATTGTTCTCTGAAAGTCTCCACTTTCCCTGAGATTTAAAAAAAAGACTTTGCACTCCCATTTCCCTGTTGCATTTCAATAGGGTAGATGGTGGATATGAATAGATAACAGTAAGATCCTCTTATCCACTAACTGTGCGTAAAGTCAGTGCATGAATATTTCATGCAGAAATCACAATTCATCATGGGTTCACTTTTCAGCTTTTCACTTTTACATGTCACTTTTACACACATTTATTGAATAATTGTGCTTTTGTTAATCTTTTCATCTGAACATAAATATTTAGTTAATTTTCTGCCAGTGTATGAAAGTGATCTGTGAATTAATCTATGTTGGGTATTAAAAGTTTTGTGACAAACAAATATTGCTTTTATTTTGCAGTGACAAGTTAAATTTAAGTTCTGCAGAAAGCCCTTATATGGAGATGATGTGGGCGTGTATTATGGTATTTGCTCATTGCGGGCACGCCCACTCATTTGGAATGAACTGAATTCATCAACATTACAACAAGAGTAAGAATGTTGCTGTGAATCCAACTATGGTTTTGTGTGAGAATCTTTTCTATGCACATAGGCAAGATTAGAATACAATTACTGTATGAGACCCATAGTAAGGTTTCTTCTACAGTTTCAATTTTCCCCAACAAAAGCCACAGAAAAACTTTTTAAGGGAATTTCTGTTTTGCACCAAAGTCTGTTTTGGACACAGATGCTGGGGATTGGAGTGTCCTGCAGGGCCCTGGAGAGTTCATTTGTTCTGAAGCTGTTCCCTCAGAGGGGACTGTTTGTCTGTTCTGAAAGGGCATTGGTGTAGAAGCTTAATACCCATGGTGAAACTAATGTTCATACAAAAGTTATAGCTATCCTTTATGGCATACCATATCTATGTCATTTCTACGGCTGACTGTTCCTCATAAGTACCACCTTTAATGAATAAGCAATGTAAATACTTTAGCACGACACCATGGAGATCCTCTAGGCTGTATAGGTTCTTCCACAAAAGAGAGCACAAACTGTAAGAAATGCATAAGTTTCACACTTTTAACCACTCTCTTAATGGGCCATGAGCTTATTGCTTTTGTTAGATAGCCCTGCAGAAAAGGATGACTCATAGAAAGAGCGCAATAGAGAAGTACTGCAAACCTGGTTAAGTGGGATTGCCCTGCCTTACAGTATGTTGTAACAATTCTGATCTCACTCAACTCATCTACACTTACCTTTGAATAATAATTTGCATGTAGAATGATACAAATTCACATGATTTGAAACATTAAAATAACATTGCTCTTTCATTATTAGAGCAATAATATATTACCAGAAGTGAATATCCACTTAACAATTATGTAATTTAATTCTCATTGATGGTCTGAGTTTAGATTATCCAAGAAAGACCTATCCATAGAAATAATCTAAATCTAATATTTGTCACATGAGAAAGACATCATAACAGTTTTCTTAGTAACAACAAGGTTTTGAGACAAAAGTCCAATTGTACAAATGCTTGTCTTCAAACAGATGTCTGGTACATTTCACCATATTAGTTATAGCTGTTAAAGGATTAGTCCACTTTCAAATAAAAATTTCCTGATAATTTTCGCACCCCCATGTCATCCAAGATGTCCATGTCCTTTTTTCTTCAGTCAAAAAGAAATTGAGTTTTTGATTTAAACATTCCAGGATTATTCTCCTTGTAGTGGACTTCAATTGACCCCAAACGGTTGAAGGTCAAAATTACAGTTTCAGTGCAGCTTCAAAGGGCTTTAAACGATACCAGACGAGGAATAAGGGCCTTATCTAGCGAAACGATCTGTTATTTTCTAAAAAAAAATAAAAATAAAAAAACAAATAAAAATTTATATGCGTTTTAACCATAAACGCTCATCTTGAACTAGCTCTCTTCTTCTTCTCTATTAGAATTCTGGCAATGTAGACACTGCTAAGTGTATTACTGCCCTCCACAGGTCAAAGTTTGAACTAATTGTTATATACTAGCATATTGTATATGACAATTTAGTTCAAACTTCGACCTGTGGACCGATCGTTTCACTAGATAAGACACTTATTCCTCTAGTATCATTTAAAGCTCTTTGAAGCTGCACTGAAACTGTAATTTTGACCTTAAATGTTTGGGGCCAATTGAAGTCCACTGTAAGGAGAATAATCCTGGAATGTTTTCATCAAAAACCTTAATTTCTTTTCGACTGAAGAAAGAAGGACATGGACATCTTGGATGACATGGGGGTGAGTAAACTATCAGGAAAATTTTATTTGAAAGTGGACTAATCCTTTAAGGATTAGTTTTTTCTTCAAAAAATTTCAGGTCAGGCAAGTTGGCACATGTTTATTATGTATTAATTTTCTACAGTTTATTAATTAGTTTGTGCTGAATCAATCAATGGTTTGATATTTTTGTTTCCTTGTATACATTTTTGAATGGTTGTGTTTGAAGATTGTTTTACTGTTCACATTTTGTAGAAAAACCTTTTAAAACCTGTTTAATGCATGCCCCATAGTGACAACTTACCCCATATGGTGTGAAAAAAAATGTTTTTGTGAGCCGTGTGCCCAATGAACTGTATCTTTTTTTCCTTGACAATTACGGTAGAAATGTTCAATGCTTAAAAGGCATAGTTCCCATTCAGTCGGTCACGTTCGACGTACGTCGGACAGACCGACAAATAGGAATCTCGCTAGAGAGGCCAATGCACTTCGAGTATAACTAAAACAAGCCAATGCACATTGGCATGCAATCATTTGCAGCAGCTGATGTGCCACGCAGCGCGGGTACACAGAGGTGGGTAGAGTATCCAAAAACTGTACTCAAGTAAAAGTACAAGTACTTATAGAAATATAATGTTTCCTTTTGTTTCTGTTCCCAACTGTTCAACAAAAGAGCAGTTTCTTCCATCTCTGGGTCCGAAGAGGGCTCGGAGAGCAGTGGGAGCTGCCAGCGGGCAGCAGCGCACGGTTCGAGAAGGCAACCAAAGCCTCTCCTGTGCCTCCTGCCCAACCGTGGAACCAGGTAAGTGTTGCACAGCACACTCAGACCACGCTACAGGACGCCTAACAAAGAGAGCCCCCCGAGCCGCGTCCCTGCATTCCATCTCGCTGCCCCACTGTGGGTAAGCCTACAGTCCCCTTGGTCCCACTTGTACGGTCTCTGCGAGCCTGTCTAGCTCTCCCCAGTCCATCTTGCTGGCTCATTCGGACCATCAGGCTCGGCTATACAATTCAATTCACCCGGCGTCCCCCCAAGTTTAGGGGCATCCACTTCACTTCAGTGAAAGCAGCCAATGCCCGTGTCTTGTGTGCGGACATCGCGGTCCTATTGGCAAAGGACGCGATAGAGCCTGTCCCTCCAGCCGATATGAGGTCAGGGTTCTACTGCCCCTACTTCATTGTACCCAAGAAAAGCGGTGGGTAATGACCGAATCTTGGACCTGTGAGTTTTGAATCGGAGCCTTCACAAGCTACTGTTCAAAATGTTCACGCAGAAACACATTTTCAAGTGCATCCGTCCCCGAGATTAGTTTGCAGCAATCGACCATGAAGACGCGTACATTCATGTCTCAATTCTCCCTCGACACAGGCCGTTCCTGCTCTTTGCGTTTGAGGGTCAGCATATCAGTACAAGGTCCTGCCCTTCGGGCTGTCCCTGTCTCCCCGCGTCTTCACGAAAGTCATGGAGGGAGCCCTTGTTCCCGTGAGAGAACATGGCATTCGCATCCTTAACTATCTCAACGACTAGCTCATACTAGCTCAGTCTCGGTATCAGTTATGCGAACACAGGGACCTGGAGCTCAGTCACCTCAGCCAGTTGGGTTTTCAGGTCAACTGGGAAAAGAACAAACTCTCCCCTGTGCAGAGGATCTTTGGATGACAGATTTGCTTTTAATTGACTGTAGGCCCACTGCCACTTCATCCAACGCTCTGAGTGAGAAACCGCTTCAAACTATTCAGTGCGTGCAGGGAACTGAACAAATCATTCAAACTGATTCGCGAACCAATTTAGACAGTTTTGCCAACTTGTTTGAGCAAGTCTTTGAACAGAATTGACTCAAAAGAGTGCTGTGTCTGGCCGACATGAGGGATACCAGAGTCAGGTTCCTTAATTCCCCCGTGTCCCAGACTGGCCTCTTCGGAGACATGGTCGAGAACTTTTCCAAGCAGTTCTCGGCTGTACAGAAGCAGTCTTCACGAAAGTCGTGGAGGGAGCCCTTGTCCCCATGAGAGAACATGGCATTCGCATCCTCAACTATCTCAACGACTGGCTCATACTAGCTCAGTCTCGGTATCAGTTATGCGAACACAGGGACCTGGTGCTCAGTCACCTCAGCCAGTTGGGTCTTCAGGTCAACTGGGAAAAGAGCAAACTCTCCCCTGTGCAGAGGATCTTTTTTTTTTGGTGTGGAGTTGGATTCGGTTGAACGGACAGCACGTCTTACAGAAGAACGTGCTCAGTCAGTGTTGAACTGCCTGAATACGTTCAACGGCCTGAATACGTGCAACGTCTTTTCTTTGCTCCTGATCGATTCACTCGATTGCTCCTGATCGATTGCTCCTGTCTGCCTCGCTGCTCAGAGTGGTTTGCGTCTGTAACTCTGTATAGCTTTGTTTTGAATCTCTTACTATCATTCATTGTTGTTTATATTATCATTACCATATATCTAATATTGCCTATCACATTAATCTGACGTCGCTAGCTTTTAATCTTTTAATCTAAATCGCTATCACAACGCGTTTGCATTTCGCTAGCTTGTTAACTTGTCATCATTCTCTCGCGCGCTCCTTTTTCTATGCGTTCATCAAACAGCTGTGGTAAGTCGGATCACTCTACAAACACGGTGAGTCATGTCATCCTCTCCTTCTATTGTTACTTGCTCTGCCTGTCACATGCATAGTATAGCTTTCTCTGTCAGCGACGAGGGATTTACATGTCATAAATGTAGGGAAATAGTCAGGCTGACAGAGAAAATCTCAGAATTAGAGACACGCATCCAAACTTTAATCGAGGATAGTAAGAATGCAAGGGCTTTAGATACTGTTTTGGATGCGACTAGCTTAGTGAACTCTGTACATTGTTCGGTTCCGGCTGTACAGCCTGTGCAGCAGGGCACTTGGGTGACGGTGAGGCGGCATAGTCGCGGGGCAAAACACCACTCTTCCGTTCCAATAAGAACATCAAACAGGTTCTCCCCACTCAGTGACGCACCCACTGAGAATCCTGTTGAAAGTGCCCTAGTTATTGGCGATTCTATTACACGGAATGTGAAAATAGAGACACCAGCCACCATAGTCACATGTTTCCCGGGAGCCAGAGCACCTGACATCAAAGCAAATTTAAAAGTGCTGGCTAATGCTAATCGTAAATACTCTAAAATTATTATTCACGTCGGCACTAATGATGTTCGACTTCGCCAGTCGGAGATCACTAAAATTAACATTAAAGAGGTGTGTGAACTCGCAAGTACAATGTCAGAAACAGTAATTTGCTCTGGTCCCCTTCCTGTTCATCGGAGTGATGAGATAGCAGATTATCATCACTCAATGGCTGGCTGTCTAAGTGGTGTCCGCAGAATAATATAGGTTTCATAGACAATTGGAAAAGTTTTTGGGGCAGACATGACCTGTTGAAAATAGATGGTATTCATCCCTCCTGGGATGGTGCTGCTCTTCTCTCTAGTAATATGGCACATAGTCTTAGAGCTGAAACATGACAAACTGGGGCCCAGGTCAGGAAGCAGACGGACCGGCTAAACTGACCGTCTGCTAGCTGTCTTACGTCACAGAAGTCAGATAAATCCCAACACATAGAAACTCTTTCACCTAGATATTATCACATAGAGACTGTGTCTGTACCCCGAATTGGTAAATACAAAAAACTTCCAAACCCATTTAAGGGTAAAAATTGAATTGATGTTCAACAAATAAAAAACAGAGATAATACTGATAAACAAATGATAAAGCTTGGGTTGCTGAATATTAGATCCCTTTCTTCAAAAGCACTTATTGTAAATGATATTATCACAGACAATAATCTAGATGTGCTGTGTTTGACAGAAACCTGGTTAAAACCAGACGATTATATTACTTTAAATGAGTCTAGCCCTCAAGGTTATGATTATTGACACAATCCTCGTCAGAAAGGCAAAGGGGGAGGTGTTGCTGTAATTTATAGTAATATTTACAGTATTACTCAAAAGTCTTTCAAATATAATAACTTCGAAGTGATGGTGCTTTATGTAACATTATGTAAGTTGACATTTGTGCTGGCTACTGTATACAGGCCACCAGGACACCATACAGACTTTATCAAAGAATTTGCTGATTTTCTATCGGAGTTAGTACTAGCTGTGGATAAAGTCCTTGTTGTTGGTGATTTTAATATCCATGTAGATAATGATAAAGACGCATTGGGATTGGCATTTACAGACATTCTAAACTCTATTGGAGTTAGACAACACGTGTCAGGACCCACTCATTGTCGTAATCATACTTTAAATCTAATATTGTCACATGGAATCGATATTGATGCCGTTGAAATTCTGCAGCAGAGTGACGACATCTCAGATCATTATCTAGTCTCGTGTATACTACATTTAGTCAAGGCTGCTAAACTGCCTCCCTTCCACAAATATGGTAGAACCATCACTTCTACCACTAAAGATTGCTTTATAAATAATCTTCCTGATCAGTTTCATCATTTTAGCATACCAGACAGCTTAGAAGACCTCGATGTTGCAACAGAAACTATTGACTCTGTCTTTTCCAGCACATTAGACTCAGTTGCTCCTTTGCGCTTAAAAAAGATTAAGGAAATTAGTCCAACGCCGTGGTACAACGAGCACACTCTGGCCCTTAAGGGAGCAGCCAGAAAAAATGGAGCGCATCTGGAAGAAAACAAAACTAGAAGTTTTTCGCATTTCGTGGAGAGAGAGAATGATTGAGTACAGAAAGGCCTTAAAAACTGCTAGATCTGCTTATTTTTCAAATCTTTTAGAAGAAAATAAACACAACACTAGGTATTTATTTGACACAGTGGCTAAATTAACAAGAAATAAAGCTTCAACTTCTGATGTTTCCAAACAGCACAGCAGTAATGACTTTATGAACTTCTTTACTTGCAAGATTGACAATATTAGAGAGAAAATTATAGCCATGCAACCGTCTACTACAGTATCGTGTCAGACAGTGCATTGTAGTGTCCCTGAGGAAAAATTCAATTCATTCGCTGCTTTAGGAGAGGAAGAATTGTCTAAACTTGTTAAATCATCAAAATCAACAACATGTATGTTAGACCCTATACTGACTAAGCTATTGAAAGAGATGCTTCCAGAGGTCATAGATCCTCTTCTTAATATCGTTAATTCATCTTTATCACTAGGATACGTACCAAAAACTTTTAAGCTGGCTATTATTAAACCTCTTAATAAAAAACCACAACTTGATCCTAGAGAATTAGTCAATTACAGGCTGATCTCAAATCTTCCTTTTCTATCAAAAATACTAGAAAAGGCAGTATCATCACAACTATGTTCCTTTTTAGAAAGAAATGGTATCTGTGAGGATTTCCAGTCAGGATTTAGACCGTACCATAGTACTGAGACTGCTCTCATTAGAGTTACTAATGATTTGCTCTTACCATCAGATCGTGGTTGTATCTCTCTATTAGTGTTACTGGATCTTAGTGCTGCATTTGACACTATCGATCACAACATTCTTTTAAATAGACTCGAAAATTATGTTGGCATTAGTGGAATTGCACTGTCATGGTTCAAATCATACTTATCTGACCGTTATCAGTTTGTAGTAGTAAACGAAGAGATGTCATATCGATCACAAGTTCAATATGGAGTACCGCAAGGCTCAGTACTAGGACCGTTGCTTTTCACTCTGTACATGCTACCCTTGGGAGATATCATTAGGAAGCATGGCGTTAGTTTTCACTGTTACGCTGATGATACTCAACTCTATATTTCTTCGCGCCCTGACGAAACTTACCAATTCACAAAATTAACGGAATGCATAGCTGATATAAAAAATTGGATGACCAGTAATTTCCTACTACTAAATTCTGAAAAAACAGAGATTCTAATTTTTGGACCAAAAACTTCTTCATGTAATATCCTAGAATACTGTCTAACACTTGATGGCTGCTCTGTTAAGTCTTCGTCGTCAGTTAGGAACCTGGGTGTGCTCTTTGATACCAATCTTTCATTTGAAAGCCATGTTTCTAGCATCTGTAAAACCGCATTCTTCCATCTTAAAAATATATCTAAACTACGGCATATGCCGTCAATGACAAATGCAGAACAGTTAGTTCATGCGTTCATGACCTCAAGGCTAGATTACTGTAACGCTCTACTGGGTGGTTGCCCTGCTCACTTGATAAATAAACTACAGCTCGTACAAAATGCAGCAGCTAGAGTTCTTACTAGACCTAGGAAGTATGACCATATTAGCCCGGTTCTGTCAACACTGCATTGGCTTCCTGTTAAACATCGTATAGATTTTAAAATCTTGCTAATTACTTACAAAGCACTAAATGGTTTAGCTCCCCAGTACCTGAGCGAGCTCTTAATGCATTATAGTCCTTCACGTCTATTTTGATCTCAGAATTCAGGCCAGTTGATAATACCTAGAATATCAAAATCAACCGCAGGCGGTAGATCCTTCTCCTATTTGGCACCTAAACTCTGGAACAATCTTCCTAGCATTGTTCGGGAAGCAGACACACTCTGTCAGTTTAAATCTAGACTAAAAACGCATCTCTTTAACCTGGCATACACATAACACATTATCAATTTATGTTTTCAAATCCGTTAAAGGATTGTTAGGCTGCATAAATTAGGTCAGCCGGAACCGGGAACACTTCCTATAACGCCAGATGTACTCGTTACATCAGAAGAAGAATGGCATCTACGCTAATATTAGTCTCTCTGTTTATCCCGAGGTTCACCGTAGTCAGCCAGATCCGGGCTGTATCCAGGTGAGATCGAGGACCTGCGCCTTGACACGACCACAACGCAGCCCTGAAGTGTCAGCAGAGATTGAGTCAACTAGATCATCCACTGTGAAGGCCTCATCGACACGACAGCCAGTGGCACAGTTCCTCAACAAACCGTCCATACCGGCGTGATGAATACGATCCTCAACTGGATGGAACTGGAATAAATACTTTGACTGTTGTGATCCCATCAGACTTACTATGATTCAGGCAGCTATCATAAAGCACTGTTCGCTGTTGGCCAGAGGTGAACTGGCCCCCCGACTGAGCCTGGTTTCTCCCAAGGTTTTTTTCTCCATTTTAACACCTGTTTGCCACCTGATGTCACCTGTTGGAGTTTGGGTTTCTTGCCGCTGTCGCCTTTGGCTTGCTTAGTTGGGGACACTTGACATTTGATATTCAACAGTGTTTTGATCTGCCTGCATTGACACCATTGTATGCGAACTGAACTGAGCTGGATGATGACATCACTGTTTACTCCAGTGCTGATATAGATAAATTAACTAAATAAATAACTATTGATTCTTACATCGGAATGAATCAATACTGAATTTACTTAAGATGGATAATGACACCATTTTCTTTAAGAGCTTCTGTGCAGTCAACATTATATACCAGTTATCACTGTAAAGCTGCTTTGACACAATCTGCATTGTTAAAAGCGCTATATAAATAAAGGTGACTTGACTTGACTTGACTTGAACGGCGGTCCCACTGAAATTCTTTCAGAGGCTCCTGGGGCATGTGGCAGCCACAGTGGCAGTAACCCTGCTCGGTTTGCTTCATATGAGACCGCTTCACTCTCTGTGTAAGACCTGTCCCATCGTTCTGTTAGGCAAGAGGGAGCAGGAGGCTTGCACAGAGCACTGGAAGGGGGCAGCGACTGTGGCGCTTTGGTAGGGATTCCTATTCGTCGGTCTGTCCGACGTACGTTGAACGTGACCGACTGAATGGGAACGTCTAGGTTACAAAGGTAACCCTCGTTCCCTGAAGGAGGGAACGGAGACGTACGTCCCGTCGCCACAGTCGCTAAGGAATGCATTGCACCTGCTTCTCATTATGTACCCGCACTGCGTGGCACAGCAGCTGCTGCAAATGAATGCATGCCAATGTGCATTGGCTCATTTTAGTTACACTCAAAGTGGATTGGCCTCTGTAGCGAGATTCCTATTTGTCTGTCTGTCCGAAGTACGTTTCCGTTCCCTCCTTCAGGGAACGAGGGTTACCTTTGTAACCGAGATGTTCTCCCAAAAAATTAAAATGTAATATTCTGTCATCATTTACTCCTTCATGTCAGTCCAATGCTTGTCCCTCTGTAAAGTAACAATATATATACATTTTTGTGGAACAAGTGAGGGTGATAAAATGATGACAGATTTTTATTATTTTTATTCATTTATTTTACCTACTATACCTTTAAGGATTGTGTCAGAAACAGAAACATAATTTCATAAATAAACCAACCCGGAGGAATGTTCACTGAAGTAAAAAGTGTGACAACAATCTCCCCTATATGCAATTAGTGTGGTACAATGAACTCTGTATGCAGTGCACAGTTCCAATCACTCACTGTAGTCGCTGTTCTCATCCTTGGTGCCATCGATAGTTCCATCTGGCTGCATCTGCAGGTAAAAACCCTGCTGGCTGAACAGTCGTGTCACGATGCCTTTCAGCTGCGGCTCTGGAACAAATAAACACACAGCCCCGCCCCCAACCCACATTTTTATCAGAATCCACCCCAACACATTGCAACTTTTTTCATAATTTCAACAGAAGCTAGTTAAGCAAAAAAAGAAGAATTTAAAATAAGTTCTTGACTTCTTATCCAGTGATGGCAGTGAATGTACTTGTGAATGGCTGTGTTGATAAAGCTCTGCATATTTACTTTCTGCAACCTCGTTAATCAATTTCAGTATGGACACCTGGCATTTAGAAGACCAGCTGTAGCCATAACAGGTGTTTTCTGGTGGAGCGGTGACCTGTACAAGCAGGTACAATAAATGTTTAGAGGCAGGCCTGAGAGGTGAGGAGTGAAGAGGGCCACATGGATGACCTGGCATGCAGCAAAGTCCCACAGCTTTCAAGACCAGAGCTCAGGAGAGTAGTGAATGTCCATGATGGTCATGATCAGCTATTCATCATGGGCCTCATCTATCCACTGCAGCCCCAGTATCTCTGACAGGCTGGAAGGGCCATCAATCACACAAACGAGCCTGCCTGCATCCATCAGGAAGAACATTACTAAATCACATTCAGAATCCACACCTCCATAAATAAAGATTGTTGTATAGGGGCCCCCATAGGAAATGACTCTACCATGGGGAAAAAGTTTTGCGTTTAACACATGTATGTGTGTGAATCTATCTATTGAAAACATGTCCAGGTCATAATCCCCCCCTGACATTTTTTTTTATGAAGATCATGCAGATTTATCCCAAATTCTCATTACTATAATGCATCTGGACACTTTTTAGTTTTTATGTAAATCCCATTATTAGATCTTAGCCTCAGCCTCAGATGTCACAACCACGAACCATTCGGGAGTTGTTTTTTTTTGTTTGTTTGTTTGGGTTTTTTTTTTTTTTTTTTTTGCTTTTTTTAAATGCAAAATTGTGACATTATTTAAATGTTGTGACAAATACAAAATAGACAAGGCAAACAAACACATATCAACAGCCAACATAAGTCTAATCTGACAATTATTGTATATAAAAAATGTGTGTCTGTGTGTGTGTGTGTGTGTGCGCGTTTTTGTGATTTATGAGGACACAAATTTGTATAATGACATGGGTATTACACTGGTATTATGACATAAACATGAAATATGAGGACATTTCATGAGTCCTTATATTTAAAATAGCTAAACAATACTAAACAATGTTTTATTAAAAATGTAAAAATGCAGAATGTTTTCTGTGATGGGTAGGTTTAGGAGTAGGGGTAGTGTGGGGCAGTGTTTCCCAACCTGGGGGTCACGACCCCCACTAGGGGTCGCTAAAGATTTACGAGGGGTCGCCAAGCTCACTGTAGTTTGAGGGTTAGTGAGGAAACAGTTACCAGTTTGACAATAAACCACGATGCACTTTCCGACAGGTTAGTATTACAGTTTAATATTTTAATCATCATTAAAACCGTATTTGATTGCCAGGATTTGAAAAACTCACGGTAAATACTGTCCAGTATTAAGCAAGGTAAGCACTCACGCAGATACAGCAGGAAGTGTAGGTTTCTTTTGAAAAAAAAATGGCGCAAGAAGTTAGAGGTTTCTGGAGGAGTTCTGAGGGAAATTATATGAATTAAAGTATGAATTTTCATCATCCCTCTGTGTAAGGCGTAGTGTTTATAAGCGCAGCTCTGCTTTGTTTATGGGGTTACCGGGGAAACAGCTCTGTTTCTGCTGTTACAAAAGCACCACCTACTGACAGAGAATGGATTTACATTTTCATTCAGCCTGTCTGCGGTTTTTGTTTGTGAAACTCAGACCACATTTTTTTTTTTTTTTTTTTTTTTTTTTTTTTTTGCGCTGTTGTAAATTTAGAAGTTAAGTAAAGTTAATGGAAAATAAGCTAATGTGCATTCTAAAACAATTCTGATTCTAATTCAGATAATAAGGTATCTAGAATTATTAATTGAGCTGATTAAATAATCATTTTGACTCATTCTGTTTATCATATGTTTTTTGGTGTTCATTGTAAAACTCATAGTAGATATGTGTGTCAACTAGTGTATGATGCATTAAAAAAAGTGAGGCGTGTAGTGTAGAACCAGGTCAATGCAGAGCCCAGGTCCTCACACGCACGCCACACTTACTCTGTGTGTGTTTTTGCTTGTTTGTTTGTTTGTTTGTTTTTTTTTTTCCCTTTCTTATGCATTCCTTGTTTATGCTCTTAATAGATGTGTATGTATTTCAGCTAATATGTGATGCATTAAAAAAGCAAGGCATGCAGTGTTGAGTCAGCCGAGGGCAACAAATCCCAGGGGAAAGAGTTCCGGAAGACGGTAGGAAGGCATAGGCCCAGGGCTTCAGACCCCCATACCACACAACATCCACCCGCAACTGATCCCTACCTGTGCAGGCAGGGACCAGGATGCTGTGGCCAGCTGGGGAAGGGAATATATAATATATATATATATATATATATATATATAAATTATATATACATATATAATAGTAATAATAATAATAATAATCTTTATTTGCATTTAGCCGGGTTTAGTATTGTTACCTCTTCCTAATCCCCCTCCCCCCTAGTCATATATGGATGCTGATGGTGGTGTATTGTTGAGGTTGGTTTCAAAAAAGAAGGTCAGCGGGTTCATGATTATTGGAAGGTAATGAGCGATGACCAAGAGGGGTGCACTTCTAGTGTATTGGTTTGAGTGGAAGTGGATAGGTTTTCCATGGAGATATAATCTAGTAGTAAGTTTTTCCAAGATGCTGTATGTATGGTGTTCTTTGATTTCCAATTCATGAGGATAGTTTTCTTGGCAATAGTTAGAGCCACTAGGAGTAATTGACTGTTTGTATTGTTTAAATTGATTATGGATATATCACCTAAAATACAGAGGGAGGGGGACACCCATAATGACAGAAAGTGATTTAGTGACGTTTTCCCAGAATTTATTGATTGGGGTGCAATGCCATATGGCGTGAATATATGTGTCTGGTTTATTTTGCGTGCAATGTGAGCAGGTTTCTGAAGTAAATCCCATTTTAAACATTTTTGTCCAGTTAGGTGAAATCTATGAAGTACCTTATACTGTATAAGTTGCATGTTGGCATTTTTTGTCATAAAGTAGATATTTTTGCAGATTTGTGTCCAGAAAACGGCATCAGGGGTAATGGATAGGTCTGATTCCTATTTGCCATTTGGTAAGCCTAATGTATTGTCTAATTTTGATATCATTCTGTAAATTTTGGAGAGTAATTTTTTTTGAAGATGATATATTAATTAACTCTAAGATTAAAGGTGAGAGCTCTAGGTTAATGGACAAAGTGTCGATTTTTGACTGAATAGATTATTTGATTTGTAAGTATTCCAAAAAAAAAAAAATGCTGCCAGGTTATTATTATGAACGATATGTTGAAGTTGTGTGATGTCCTTATCTGCCTATGTGCGCAAATTGAGTGGCTTCTTGTTAACTATAAAATCTGGGTTGTTCCAGATTGGGGTGTATTTAGATACAAGAGGGGTGTTTGTGATTTGGTGAAATTTCCGGAATGACTATTGGATGGATCTTTGATTCAGAAATATTTGATATGATAGAAATACTGGTGAGAAAGAAATCGATGCTAGAGTATGAATGGTGGACTGGTGAGAAGAATGGATATTCTTTAGCATTTGGATGTTTTAGTCGCCAACTATCGCCAAGACCAAAATTGCTCATGAACTGTTTTATGGTTTCTGCAGATTGCTAAATGCATTTGTTGCTCAAACTATTAGATCTGTCTATTGCTGGGTCAAGGACTGTGTTGAAATCACCTGCTATTATGACTGGAGAGTTAGAAAGGTTTGAAATGGAGGAAAAAAAAGTCTGGAAAAAAGATGGGTAATCTGTGTTTGGGCTGTATGTATTACCAATTGTAACTGGGCTATTTTGAATTAAAATGTTTATGATAATGAAACATCCTTCGGGGTCTATAACGGTAGTGTTATGAATGAATGAGATTTTTGGTGAAATGTTCAGAAAAGCCAGGGGGTAATGTCCTTATCACGATATAATTGTCCATGTATAATTTGTCCACTGTAATGATCGCCTTTTTACCTTCATTTATCATCTGTTTTCGGATGGGAAAAAGATGTTTTCAATGTTCAAAAATGTCCTTTGGGTATTGTTCATTGATTCCGTAGTTTGTGTCTTTAAGTTGTCTGCTTTGCCTCTGAACCAGTTCTTTGTGTTTAGTTTTCAAATTTTGCGATGATCGGTCGTGGTCAATTGTTGTTTTGTGGTCTGAGACGGTGCACTTGGTGAAAGGTTATAGTCTGTACCGTTTGGTAATTTGAGTTGTTTGATCATAAAGTCCTTGACTGCTTTTTCGGGGTCTTCTGGAGTTCCGGGATGCCTGTGAATATTAAATTGTCTTGCATGCTGCTTGATTGCAAGTCCAGAATGTTCTCTTTCATGGTTTTGTTTTCTGTGATAACGGAGGTGAGCTGAGTGGTGAGTGTGTGAACAGAGTGCTTTAGAAAGTTATTTTCTTTGGTGAGAGTGTCTATCTGTTCTTGACTGAATTCCAAGCTGTGCCGCAGTTCCTGGAATTCCTTGAGTCCGGAAAGTTTATTATCAATGGAGAGCAGAATGTCGCTTACCTCTGTGCAGCACTGTGGTTTAGGTGAGGCGGATGGTGTTATACTTGGGCTGGTGAGTGAATCAGGACGGGGTCTCTTGGAGTTTGGAATGGGGTTACCTTTACTTTTTGTGTTGTCTGGTTTGTCCCTGTTCATGGTGCAGCAGAATCTGTTATAGTGCTCGTCGATGTATTCCTCCAGGTTGATCCAGGTTGTTTAGCGTTATAGCCCAGTTTTGAAATGGGTGAAAATGCGGGGGGAAAAAGACCATGGGGGATAGCGAGAGAAAGAGAAAATAATAAATAATTTTTAAATGTTGGTCTTGGCGTTGTTTACAGTCTAGCAGGCGGGAGCTGCCATCTTGGATCTCGCGCCAGGTCTCGTTGAGTCTCGCGTTACGCCTAATTCGGGAGTTTCGAAGTCCTCATCTGATGAGGATGAGGTTGAATTCTACAGGATTTCTGGGAGACGTGTGTGTTGAGTTCTTTAACGGTCCACCTGAAAAAAAAACCTGTCATGACACCAAACCCCCTCATGGAAGAAGAAAGGCGTCATGTTTACAACTGTGACAATGAGCGCTTATCTGGACCAACTAAACGCTGGATTTTTAAAAGTATGTGAAGTTCGCAGAGCCATTGTTGCAGTAAACTTGCAAAATGTTCTTGAATGTATAATTTATTAGATGCACACCAGTCTGTTATCGTAGGGACATCGACTATACATTTTTATGCCCCTAAACTCTAAACATGACGCGGAACAAAACAAACTGAGATTGGTCGCTTTACATGTTGGTCAGACTCTCGGGCGGTCCTTGGCCAATAAAAGCTGTGATGACCTTCTGCCGCCAGTCTGAAGCTCTGGCTATGCAAGACTAGAACTTAGTTACTTCAATACAATCATTTTTTACAATTTTTTTTTTTTTTTTTTTAGATTTTTTTAGAATTTTAGAGGCATTAAAATGTCACAATGTATTAAAAAAAAAAACAAAAAAACATTGAAAGGGATTAATTGTCTTTGTGCAAAATAAAATTTCTTATTTGATTTTTGGGGTCAAATATGACTTGGACATGTTCCTGACAGATTCTGTGAGAAACGTATACATGCATGTCTCTACTCATGTAGCAATGTATGCACTTAATGTATAAGTGTGTGTCTATTTACCTGAGATAATGCATGTCATATTTTTATCAACACTGTTTGAATATTTTCCCATACAATGTAAAGATATTTCTGTTGAACCATACATGTTCCATATTGCCTCATTCCAGAAACAAAAACAGTTACAATCAGATGTGTTGATAGATGATGCCATGATCATGAAATGGTGAATGGTCACCTTGACTATTTAAGTCACCACAACTGACAGGAGAAACATGACACATCAGCAGCACAGAGCAAACACGAGCCTCACTGCACGGAAACAGACGGAGGGGACAGAGCACATGATAACGGGGACAGAAACATAAATAGTAGAGAGAGACCAAAAAGAGGGGCTCAGAGGGAGTAAAGAAGGGACAAAAGAAAAAAGGAGGTAGAGACAGAGAGAAGGAGGCATAAGGCATACATAAAAATTACATAAAGACAGAGATAGAACAATAGTTGGAAGCATACTACAAGGACAGGGCAGACATTCGCGACTGCCGTTAGACAGGAGCTAGTCCCCCATGAGCACGAAATGGGGTGGGTAACTGGAAGACAGCACATGGATGGAGGCTGAGCTACTGACCTAGCCTGACGCCCTTACGGGACACCTGTGGAGGTTTCGAGGGCACATCTTACGGGGGAGAAGGAAAAACAACATTTTTACAGACAAATTCTACAGCAACAGCCGTCAAATAACTGATGATATGTTGGGAAGAGGGTATGCGCTTGTCCTACATCATGAGAAGGTTTTTTATTTGAGAAGGAGTAGAGGACAGCTGTGTAGTTTTTTTTTTGTTTTGTTTTTTTTTCGTTTCACATGCTTCATGCAATTTTCTGTGAGCCAAAAAAAGAATGATAGCGTGGTTCAGTGGGCAGTGAAACCGTGTCCATCAATAAAACTAACTGTACAATCCCTCCCTTCACTGCAGTAAAGCAGTCCCTGTTAGAAAATCCAGCTTAAGCTGGTAAATGTGTTTTGTTGCTGTGGTTTTATAGCTGGTCTAAGCTGATCATTAGCTGGTGTAAAATCCAGCTCAAACAGCTGGTAGCTGGTTTGTTGCTGGTTCAAGATGGTTCTGTCATATTCCAAAACACATTTGCCAGTTTATGCTGGATTTTCCATCAGGGGAAAATTTACCACTAAACATTTCATCTAAGAATGCCCTGGTGCACTGCAGTGCCACTGGATTCTGGCTATTACAAAATTGCATTGTTGCACTACATAACGGGCAAACTTATCAATTGCATTCTTGCAGAAAATGATCTTTTAACAATTGCACAGCCTCTGATCAAAATGGCAAAATGACAACCATTGAATTAATCAATAACGGTAATAATGACATTAATAAAACATATATATATATATATATATATATATATATATATCATATTTATAAACATAAAACGATTTGTGCATTCAGATTGTTAGGATGGCAAATCGTTTGGTGAATACCAGTAGACAACACTTGAGCTATGAAACAGGTGGGATTTTGGGGGGTTGCATTGCAATAAAATACAGTGGAGGATATATGTTTCTCTAGCGGATCTGTAGACTGCAGCAGAGGCTTCGGGTGGGGGCTGTAGTCTTAAAAAGCATCCAGCACTGACCTGGTCGCCGGCGAACAGGTCTTTTCTTGCCGCTGCAGAAGCGGACTTTACTGAAGACCCCCAGGAAATGTCGCTCGCAGAGAGAGCGAGGGTCTTTGCTGGGACTGGGGCGTCGTTTGGAGGCAGAGACCCGATCGCTGTTGGATTCCCGCGCCTGGCGTTTCTGTCGGATCAGAGAACTGGCGATCGCGGCCATCTCGAGTATTCAATAAAACGAGCTAGTGCAGCTGTTAACGCAATAACTGGGAATAATGAATAGAACGATCCTCAATTGCCCGCGAAAATTCAGCCAGCTCTCATTCCGATTCCCTGCGAAAAATCCAGAGTATCATGTGAATTAGGAATGAAATCTCATCCTCTTCTCAGACGATCTACTCAGACACCTGTGAGTTTCACATAAGATTATATAAAGCACATTTTCCGTTCTCCATCTTAGATGCAAAAAAAATGTAGATAAATTAAAGAGACGTCCTATGTGAACATGGATAACCTGTCACGCAGGTATTCCAGGTGCCGAGGACAGCAGACGCGTAATTCCTCCTCCAAGCGACTGCTACATGATTCACATGTCTAGTTCATTCCAGATAACTTTGCATGAATCCTGATAATAAATGGAGCCCATGGCACAAGAACGCGCGTTCTCAGACACTATAGTGATATATGAGTGACGCGTATACAACTTCACTGAAACTCTGAGCTCTCAAAATTATTTTACAGCTCTTCATAGTTCTTCTGGTCGAGTTCATTGCATTGTTCTTCACGTCGAAATTTCTTATTCTGCTCAAAATCATTTGTAATTTAAAGGTCAAGTGTCCAGCACAACGAGAACAGTGCGAATCCTTGCGAAGCCATTTGAGGGAATGTTATGTGCATGTGATACAGTGAATGGGGTGTGATAGTCTCTCTCTCTCTCTCTCTCTCTGTCTCTCTCTCTCTCTCTGTCTCTCTCTCTCAACGCAATCATACGTGATTGAGGTTTGGATGAGGAATTCACAGGGGTAAACGAAAGCGAGCAAGTGAAAGAGATAAAAAAAAAAGAAAAAAAAAAAAAAAAAGAAACATTAATGGGGTGGCAGAGGAGGATTGTCCAACAGATGGTCACCCTGGTTCATTATTTATTTTTTGAAATGTGGCACATCCCGTGACAGAGAACCATTTAAATTCAAATTCTGCTTGTCCATCTGTTTATTACTCCGACTGAAAGACACACTAATGATACAGATCGTCCTCCTATTTGCCACTGCTGTAATTGCTCAGTGTATTTGGTGTGTATAATGTGGCAGCCCATAATATTAAGGTCTGGCTGATCCAATCTATTAACCGCCCACTTGGCAATCACTTTTTGACGAGTATGTAATTTTCATCCATTAACTGTTGCACAAAAATGTCCTACTACATTTCCAAACTGCAATCCTGTCTGAATATGTATATATATATATATATATATATATATATATATTCAGGCATGTTTATATATATATATATATATATATATATATATATATATATATACGTGCCTGGGACATATATTTTTGCTGATGTGAGCCCTCCATATTTTTCCCGACGTGAGCCGTGAGCTCCAGTCCAGTGTTGTAGTACTCGAGACTCGGACTCGGCCTTGGACTCGGTCTCGAGACCATACTGTAACGGTCTTGGGCTGTTTCTCAATTCCAAGAACGCAGAGAACAGACGTTCTCGTGGAGTCCGGTCTTGCCAGGCGACCTTGAAAGAACGAACTCGGAAGGACACGAGGACACAGAACGCATCCTTGTGAGAATTGAGATGTGCTGCAATCTTGTTGCTCAACTGACCATCCCAGCATATTATAAGTAGTGGCTAATGCACAATAAATGCAATATAACATCACAAACAAATGTAATAACCTATTAAAAGACTTCTATCATAATATTATAGACATTGTTTTCATATAATTTTATATCTGTTTATTTTACTGCGTGTATTTATGAAAAGTAGCCTTTGTGTTATATGCTTTGTCAATGTTAAGATTATTTTTCATATGCCAATAAAAATACTGCAGGCTTTCTTCAGGTTATCACTTTATTAAAATTAAGCAAAACAAACGGACAAATGTCTACTTTCACGAGCCGTCACGTATTTGCGAGCTTGTAGCGGGAATCTCATAAGTGAGAACGAGAACTTTAAAGCTTGCAGGCTTCCATATGTCGACCGCCCGCAGCGTCTTCTGGGATTTTTAACGGTTCGATTCCGGGTGTGTCTCATACGTCCTGAAAAGTGAAGCTGCGGGCTCTTTGATCGCCCCCTGGTGGCTGGATGCAGTACAAATCATAAACCCCGCACACTCCATGCAGACGAACGGGACTTGAGTCAAGATAAAAAAAAAAAAAAAATTACACTTCCAATAAAATTTTCCGAAGGATGGTTTTGGTCATTTAAGGTAGTTGTTATCACGCTGATATATGTTCAATTGTTCGTTTTTGTGATAAGTTTGATTTTAGCTATCAGTTTGATGCTATAGAAACGGGGTGTGTCATCATGATTGACAGTTGTGATTGACAGCTTGTCTGAGGACTGTCGGAGCTTCGAGGGGAGATTTAAGATATATAGCTAACTATTAATTTTCGATTTTTCGTTATCTGGCAGTTAGCCTACAAATTATTTTTATAGGTATAAAATAAAAATTAGCAGGACAAAACTAATGATAGCCTACTGTAATAAATTATAGAGCACTGTCTACAGCAATCGATCTCCTGTAACGTTAGTTGAACTTGATTTAAAATGGCAGGACCGTTTCTGACATTTTAGAGTTGTTTGTAGTGGCATATTAATGAGTTTATCTACTGAATTTGCTGTATCAAAAATATTACTGCTTTAGAAACAATATTATTTTACAGGTAGAATTTTAAATTGTGTATAATTTATATATTTAAAATACATCAATTACGATGTTGTTTTGACCTTGTTATCACTAGTAATTTATTTGAAAACGAACAATGTACATTAATAAACATTCAAATAAATGTAAATTCCTCTTTGACAGATGTTATTAAGCCAAATGAAAAAGGGAGGAGGAAAAGAAAAATATAATAAACTATAGATAATAAAACAAATAGGTGATCTGATCTTGATGACGCAGACGTCTGGGCGGAAGTTTGATACCGCGACTCCGCCTCCGGGCTCCACTGACGATTCCTTCTGCGCATGCCCAGGCTCCAACTGACGTTTTTGCGTAACATGTCAACGCCCATCGTCGAATGTTTTACGTTCAGTTCATTACAATGGAAGGAAGCGGCGTCGCGTCGTCCATCTTTTTTTTTTACAGTCTATGTTCGATTCTCTCAAGTCTGCATTCGATGCATCCTCGATATCAAGAACACATCCGGGTACTTTCATGCGTCCTCTGTTCTTGCATTCTTTGAGTATTGGAATTGAACTTCGACGGTTGATGATGACGTAGAGCAAGAACACAAGGACGCAAGATCGCTTAAGAACGCATATTGAGAAACAGCCTTGGTCTTGTCATGGACTCGTGTGCATATTGACTCGGAATTGACTCGTACTCGTACATATTAGGACTCGGACTCATTCCCGAGACCACTCGAGTCCCATTCAAAATATTTCATGACTATTACTGTATGTTAATGTTTGGGAGCAAAGAGCAATGATAATATTGTGGTCAATAAAACAAAATGCATTTGAATTATAATTAACATGACAATGTGTACAATAGTAACGAATCGCTCAAAAGTCGGAAAATTCCTATTATTTTTACATATCCGTCAGTGTGAGGCGGGTTGCGTGCGTGTGCGACTGACTGATTTTCCACAGTCTGTTCGAAACCTCTCTCGAGCCATGGTTCTTTCACTGAGTGCCTATGGCTCGACGGAAGAAAAAAATAAACCAAACAATTTTTTAAACTTTTCCCCCCCCATCAATAATCAAAGCTAGAGTGTCGATTTAATTAAAAATCTATTTATTATATATTTTAAAATATTGCATAATTCACCAATGCCGGTTTGTCATGTATAACACCCCAACCAATCGTGATCTGGCACAAGAAGTTCAAATTTCATTGGACAACGTGAAGTGGAAATTACATGGACAGACGAGCGTTTTCTGCTGTTTGTCTCATTTTATAAAGTAAATTGCATCTCTGACAAAATGGATGTTAACTGACCACAAAGCCAAAAGTCGCATTAATGGTAAGTAGTGTTCAATTCATTTAGTGTTGATACACCGTTAACTATTTGATGAAACTGTCATAGTTAATGAAGCCAAAGTGCCACCTACAGGCCTATTATGTGAAATGTAGGCTGGCGAAATGGTGACGTGAAAGGACTTTATTATATTACTATTTTTGATAATTATTAGCTTATGTGGCATTATGAAATAAGTCTCTTATGTTCATCAAGCCTGCATTTATCTAATCAAAAACAGCAATATATATTTTAAAAAATATTACAATTTAAAATAATGGTTTTCTATTTGAATATACTTTAAAATATAATTTATTTCTGATGCAAAGCTGAATTTTCAGCATCATTACTCCAGTCTTCAGTGTCACATGATCCTTCAGCAATCATTCTAATATGCTGATTAATTTTCAAAGTTGGAAAGAGGAAACAGTTGTGCTGCTTAATATTTTTTTATAACATGCTGTGATCCTTTTTTTCAGTCGATTGATTTAAAATATTTGATTTAAAAATGTTAAAAAATAACAGCATTTATTCAAAATAGAAATCTTTTCTAACAAATTACCTTTACACCACCTACTATGTGGCCTTTTTATCCTTAACTGATAATATTTTTTTAAACCAATATCACTCTAAGTAAATAAAATACAGTTTACATGCCATGGTATATTTGATGAGTATGGTGCCAATTTTATTGTTTCCACCAAACATTTACATATTCTTTTAGGTCTTTAGATTTCTTTAGGTCTTGTCTCAGACCCAACCTAACTCAAACAAAGGAATTTATAGTCATTTATAGTGTTAATATTAATTGCTGAGTCCACGAATGGCTTGGGTATGCAGAGCATTCGCAGTTTATATGGACCACATGCCACAGATATATATATATATATATATATATATATGTGTGTGTGTGTGTGTAACGGAGTTTAAATAATGTTAGTTAAATTCACGCATAAATTGGGAAAACTCGCCACTGGTTGTTGCGTTTGTGCACATGATATTGCGGGGCGGAGCTATGTCATCAGCAGCAGAGTCTAATATCTCATCCTGCTGACTTCTCATGCAACATCGATGCACTGTATTCTAACCAGCCTTTTGGTCGTGTCCCAGGACCAGTAAAGCAACCTTGAGTGACCATCCACCTGATCTCAGTGCAAATTACTCCATCCAACACACACAGTCACATTGGTGCCGTGACCCGGATGGGAGTGAGGTTTAGGGGGGTAAGTGTAACGGAGGCCAGCTAGTAGTTGCTGTGCAAGTTAACCTCACTCCTCTGATCACAAGAGATGCTCTAGCAACTGATGCTAGAGGTTTCAGCCTTTAGCCTCCTTGTTAGAGCATCCGACTTCCACACTGGAGACCCAGGTTTGAGGCCCGTGCAGAGTGGGGTGAGTAGGACCTGGATAGAGGGGTTTTATATATATATATATATATATATATATATATATATATATATACACACACACATATATGTGTATATATATATATATATATATATATATGTATATATATATATATATATATATACACATATATGTGTGTGTGTGTGCCTGGAATGTAGCCAGCTTACTTTGTGCAGCTTACTGATTACCCTCTCATATGAATACCCTCTTAAACCCAGTTCTTTAAAAGAACTTAGCTCTTCTGTGAGACACTGTGAGACTATAGTGTTTGATTAGATGTATGTATTTCAATCATGACAACCCTTGGGATAGATTTAAACAGCATTTATTGATAAGAATGTAATGCTTAGTGTTGGTTGACTAGACCTGCTACACTACTGCTGATGCATGAGTGAAGGCTACTGTCAAAACATGCACATAATTACAGTGAAAAGAATGTGAGCTGCTGCAAGGAAAGTCATCAACATTTATTCCAAAATAATAATTAAAGGCAGTAACAATTTAAACAATATATATATATATATATTTTTGTGAACTGATGTTCAGCTGTTCTAGTTTTAATATAGTCAGCTTATTTTCGGATCATCAGTCATCAAGCTTGGTAAACACTGGTCACAGACACAAAGATGTAACTTTAATTTCAACAAGCTGATTGCTCACTAACAACAAAAACAAATTCATCATGTCTTCAGGCCATTTCAAGTTTGATTTTGATGTGACATAAAGCGGTGATATCTAAGTGGGTGAGTTGTTTACTTACTTTTTAATTAGTCTTCCCATTAGCGCCATCATTTTGTTAATTCAGAATGATTCGCGAACGTTTAACATGCACAAAAACAAGAGGCAGGATTTATCACTCGAACCAATCATATCCATTCATAACCATATCCAATCATAGCACGATGGAGGAATCGCCTCCTCTCACATTACTTTCCCCCATTCATTCCCAATTACCCCCCACCAAACCTACTGCATGCTTTAGGGCAGGGTTCTGCAAATCTTGCCCTGGAAAGCTCTTGAAATGGGGACTTTTGGAGTTTAGCTCCAACCCTGATCAAACACACCTGAGCTAGGTAATCAAGGTCTTCAGGATCACTAGAAAATCACAGATAAGTGAGTTTGATCAGGGTTGGAACTAAAGTCTGCAGGGCAGTGGCCCTCCTGCTTTAGGGGGTATGTTAAAACTTAATGGGCTCCCTACTTTTCTTGCATCAGCATGATTGCCAATGGGCTCAACTCCTGCTGTACCTTTACCTGCTGTACCTTTACCTGCTGGTGTTGGACAGTGTTACTTTAGAAAAACAAGTGATTTATGCACTTTTTAATGTCACATTTTGTAATATTTGCATTGTTTTATTTTTGTAATATTTACTATTTTCTCATCCAATTTTTTGAGGAGGCACTGCCTCCCTTGCCTCCTTTGAGGAAACACTCCTGATATATATATATATATATATATATAAGTAGTACTGATGTAGTAATACTGATGCAGAAATGTGTAAAGGTTATACTGCTGCAGAATTCTAGTAACAAGTTACCACTGCTGCAGAGATGTTCTACATCAGAAATGAATGCAATAACACAACACCTCCCCTTTAGAGATACAGTCAGATCTAACTATTGCAGTTGATCATGCAAAACATGCAGAGCAGTGGGTCCTTAGTACCACTATTAAGAACCACTATTCTACAGCACTGGGTTTTAGAGGGTATTCATGGTGGGGCAAGCAGAGAAGGGAGGGCTGGGGGGTTTCATGTCCTCTTGTGGGGGTACACGCTGGTTTCTGACACTGCATAAGCTGAGTGGGTGGATCACGTGGCTCTGACACAAAAAGCCTCTTGCCTCCTACAGCATTAAAGATTCACTCTGCTTTGGGAGTGTGCTCTTTCATCCTCTTCCAAATCTAATGTGGGACTAAGAATTCACTTCCAGCCATCTCCATGCATCAACATGGGCTTAATACAATGCCATTCAAGTATAGGCGACACTTTGATGTGCTCCATTTTATTGGTACTTTGTCTAAATTACCAATTCCTCAAATACCATGGAGAATCTGGTAACAAAATTAGAAGATGGGATAGATAAGACTTGTGTAATATAAATTACCATAAATTACTGCTTAATGTAATGGAAGTAAGTCATAGATGAGAAGATTTACAACGGTATTGTTGTCACATATTATTTACAAGTACCTCTATTTCAGAGGTCTGAACGAATGACACACAACATTTTGTTTTCATTAATCTCTGACACAAAAGCAGCTCTTGAGACAGAATGGTATATGACACAATACCTGCTGTTTTATATTACCTCAGGAGAGGATGAGCTCCTCATGCGCAATTCTAGAAATATAAATATTCTACCTAAAAATTCAACTAATATTGATTGTCAGCAAGTGTTAAGGACAGGTTTACTCAAGAGACCATGACAATGCACCTACAACCTAAATCCATTAGTGTTCTGTGAATTGTGCTCAGTTATATAACACTCACATCCCTATTTAAATATGAATATAATGAGTGTTGCCTCAAGCACTTTGCATGTGTTTCCATGTAAGTGCCTTTGCTGAAATGCAACAAACAATTCTTTTCCAGTTTGCAATATTTCTGATAAGTGACAACTGAACTGAGATATAACCGACCACAACACTGAATACACAGAGATAATCAGGAATCGCTTAACTAAGGCACACATTCCAATACGGGTATTACAGGTTGCCTTACATCACCAAAACTATTCCACATTCATACTCAGAGATACAAAGCATCAGCGTCCAAAATTGTTTAAAGACATCTTTCAAATAAATATTGCCACCTAGTGTTCACAGTATGAAAATGCACAAAGGCGTCTCTCATCAACCTATCAGCTTTTACTGTGATGAGAGTGTGCTGTATTATGCACTTCCATTAGCTGAGCCAGCCTATGCGTTTACACTATCAAACCATTTTATTGCTAGTGCTTTTATGCCCACTGCATAACATGTAAACATCAACACAATAATGCAGAGGGCACAGAGAAAGCAGTTCAATATGCTGTAATGTATCAAGTATACACTTGTATTGCATATTCACAAGAATGTCCTAAGCATAATAATAATAATAATAATAATAAATATAAATATAAAATAAGTATTGTACACTTATTTTGAACTCTTCCAAGACAAACTCAAGAGAGGAGTGATAACTCTGTGCATGATGTCTCCTGAACATGCTCCTGAGAACTGCTGTCCTGGTTTCAAAACCCAGTTTAGTCACAGGGCCATATGCAATCAAAACCTGAGGAATGAGACACCCCTATGATGGAACACAAAGTGTTTCATCAGCACATTTTGCTCATCACATGCCACTGGCCAAGGAGAAGGTGAACCCTGAATATACCGTATGTCTCACAGAACCATCAATTAGACAAAATGTCAGTGTTGCAAGATTCATATGAAATCGGTTCAATAAGAGTGGATGTATGCTACACAAATGATCAAGAATATTGTTCTTTCCACTTTTGACCAGAAGATGTGATATCTAATGCAGTCCAAAGGTTGGAAATTTAAATCTGAAAGCTTTATGATTTGGAAAAGTATAAAACAAAACATATTATATAAAATGAATAATAAATAATTAAGATTATTTATAATTACAGAATAATTAATTATTTAATTAATTAAACAATTATTTAATAATTAATTATTTTATAGGTCGCTAATCAAATAAGCACATTTGTGGCAATGATCATCCATTTGTACAGATGGTCAGATGTTTTTGTTTCCACTGAAGCACACAGATAAACATTCTCGAATCATGCTGGGATAACATGATCATCAGGTTTTGCACAAATGTGGATTAAACCAAAAGAAGTGTATTACATTAGAAAAATGCACAATAGGAGCATTGTCAACTCATTATCTGAGACTTTTGGAACTTTAAAGGCAAACTTACAGGGATAGTTAAAAGCATGTCGAAGATATGGTGGAGTCAAAAAATATATGCAACTATGGGTAAGTTTACACAACAACAATGTACTAAAACCGAAAAAGTTTTTCCTTTGAGTTTTTTTGTGTAGGCCTACAGACGTAATGTTGTCAAAACGATCCCCATTCACATTGATCCGTAAAAATCACTAAAAACACTGTATTATGCTGCCAGGCCAGTAGTTAGCGATGTCACTTTGTGAAGATACACTACAGATCTATAGACTGAACTCATAATGCACATGATGTTTTCACAAATTTGCGTTTTTGTAGTTTACACAGTGATGTTAATCATTTATGATCATGTGACCCAGGGTGACAAGTCTTCACAAATCTTTTTTTAATCTAGATATGGCGGGAGAGTTGGAGTTAATGTATGAACAGAATCGTTTGTTTTGTTTTGTTGTGATATATTACACACATTTCCGTCATGCAAAGTCCTCACTGCAAGGGCTCTGCCCTTCGAAGTGAGTAGGGCATAGGGATGCTCACTTCCGATTGGAATTGATTCCGATTGTTTTGTTTTTTCAACAGTTAACATTTTACATTTGGAATTGGACTCTTTCACTCTGTTCTGTATGATTATTAGGGACAACAGGCAAGTATAGAGCAGTGATGTGCATACTTTTTTAGAACAAGGGCCCCTGAGTGGATAGAGCAATGGAGAAGAGACCTGCTGTAACATATTTGATAAAACTGTGCTGCTTAGGCCTGGCCTATAATATGTGTATAGTACATACCAAAATACATTGCAAAGGCTTTAAAAAAATAACTATGTACAGAGTCGCATAGCTTGTATTACATTTTAAATCATAATTTTACCTAAAACGGTCATGTTTGGTCTGTGTTTGATTTTTGAGTTGTTTTTTCTGTGTTTCCTGATCTGTTTCCTTTGTTTGCATTTGTTTTCTTGGTGACTTGATTGTTTGATTAGGACACTGCACTCGTTTCGATGATTGCTTTGAGTTAGTACATACTGAGTGTTTTCTCAGTGAGTTTTTGTTCCGTATTTGTGCCTTTAAAGTTGATTGTTCTGTTCATGTTTTTTTTTTGTTTTTTTTGTTTTTTTAAGAGTGATTTGTGTGTTTCTGAGTGTGTTAATAAAGTATGCTGCTGCAAACAGATCCAGCTTTATTTTCTTTTCCTCATCAGCCAGCTGTGGCAAAAAAATTTTAATGTGGGAGGGACAAAGACACATTTAGTTGATCTTTAACTTCTTAAATTTATCGTAACTTCTTGCTGAAGTTAATATAATATTGCATTTTAAACAATTATGTCATTTTGTTAGTGAGGAAAATTGTTATATTATTTCATTAGAATGCATATTTACACTGAGTTCAGTGTTTCTGTTTCTTGTGCGGTTTGATTGGGTTTTTGATGCGAGTGAGATGAGCACTTGTTGCTTAGATTTACCATTGTCTAGCTAGTTTAAACGTTTGCAGTGCACATGTATTTTACTATAAGAGACATTACTGAAATCAAATTTGTGCATTTAAAGATACCACTGTGTTAACAGGTTAACTACAAAAAATAATGGCACATCATCTATTGACAGCCCTAATTTAAATATATACAATTCATTCAAAGCAGAAAAAAAAGATATGTTATGTGTTGCAGCACAGCTGAATAGAAACTGATCTTCTGTGCACAATTAAGTTGTCTGCAAAAGAATGGATAAACAGAAAAGGTGTATAGGTCAGCAGAGGCTTGTCAAGCCTAATGAAGTGAAGGATTACACAGCAGCAGCATAACATTGTTATGCACACTCTCTGTGGCTGCATACATATGCAAATGCTGTGTATAAACTGTGTATGATGTTTAATTCCCCATTTGTTTACAAGCAGTTAAAAAGTCCTCTCTCTAAAATAATTGACTCATTCTATAATGTCTTTCTAAAATTGTATTTCTTCTGTGGAACACAATGGAAGCTGTTGGACAGGATGACAGCCTCAGTGACCATTCACTTTCAGTACTTCATACAATGAAAGTGAATGTGAAAGTGAGACTGGGTGTCATATCCATTTGTCTTCGATGAAGGAAGAAAGGTTTGGAATCAAATGAATTTTACAAATGGGCTGATTATGAAATACTCTCATGAAACTTGTAACACACGTTACATAAAATGATTACAAGGACGGGCCTCCTGATTTTCTGAAATGTGCAGTGAGAAGCACGGGCTACTCTCTGGAGGAGGTGAGCGTCAGCTGTGGCAGAGTTGGGAGCGATGCGGAATCGAGTCGCTGTCCAGGGTGCTGAACGACGTGCAGAAGTTCCCTGTTCTGGAAGACACTCAAGCTCTTTTGCCGATGACCGTTTTAGAAAGCTCATCTCACCTCAAACGAGCTCGGGACGTGTCTGTCTGCCGTAGCCTCGCAGACCGCATTTGCTGCATATGCATCAATAGTTTCCTACATTCACCCTGCTTTCTTTGTTCCCAGTACCAATAAAAATGTCCTTGACACGGATTTCGCTACTAAACTGCTGAGACTGCACCCAGCAGCAGCGGTTCTGCTCATGACCATGATGGATATGCGATTCTTGTCATAAGATGCGAGATGGAATGACATGAGTGGTCGCAAGAAGTCGCATGAGCCCTCACAAACAAGTTAGCACAAATGCGTGGAGTGGGAGCGCATAGTACCGCAGAAACGGAAGATGTGCTCACCAGCGCCAGCGGCCAATGAGAGCGTTTTTCATCGCTCAAGTGAGAGCATGCACAGCTAAATGTCTCACCGCTGGTGGTTGTGGTCGGCTCCGATCGTTGTCCACAGAGACACTGCAGCATATGCGCTCCTTTCTTCAGGAAGAGCCTCAGAATCCTCATTGATTTGAGTTGGTGTGGGTCCCTCGTCAATCCACGCAAACGAGCACAGGATCACAACAGAGGGTAACGGTAGTGTGAGCCCCTCGAGTGGCTATACAGGGCAGCTTATGTTTTCGGAGCATCAAAAACAGCAGAGGGCAAAGGAATACAGTCTCGAGCGAGGCATCTTGAGTGCATCCTGCTGCTTCTTTCCCAGTAGTAGACTAGTGAGTACTCGCCTTAGCATATTTAGCTCCAGATGCAGGCTGCGCAAGGACGTTAGTGTAATGTCTTTAATAGCAGACGTGAAATGAGAGCCCCGTGCACGCGAAAGTTCAACTGCACGGATGAGTGACAGAACGGCCGCTGATGAGGTAATGCGCGCGATGCATTTTGGCGATATGGGGCAACCGGCGGCATAGATAGTTGGATTACAATGCCAGTTGTTTCGTGTCCACAGGGAGCCGAAGAGAGGCGTATAGCCTACGTCAGATGCAGACTACATTTAAAGACAACATTTAAAGATTTTTTTAGCGCATGGTTAAGAAGTTTCGCACCTGCCTTGAGCTGGTCCGTACGCTAGAGGACGCTGTAGGCCAACGCTTTCACCTGCTAGGCGCTAACTTATTTTAATATTCAGAATAACAGTGCTAGGACTGTTTATTCAGTATTCACCATGGCAATTTTGCAAATTCAAAACATAATCCCTTGCAGATGGTAGGCCCATCCTTACAGTTAAAATTACTTATCAAATCTTGAAACTGGAATATTACACCATGTTTTACTTTTTGCAGCTTGCAATAAATGATATCGAGGAATCACATTTTGACCTATTTTGTTTGTTTTATGGGGACTTTCTATAGACATAATCATTTTTTATACTATACAAACTGTATATTCTATCCCAAAAACCCTACCCCTAAACCTACCCATCACAGAAAACGTTCTGCATTCAAAAAAACAATCGATCAAAAAATGTCCCCATTAGGGAAAAATGACTGCTTTGTGAGGATATTCACACTCAGCTGCAGTTGCCAGAGCTCCATCATAAAAATTGTAATGTCATTAAATTTTAATGTACCTATCTGAACTATTAAAATCTTGTTTGTTACTGTAAAATGTACAGGCAATGACACAAAGGAAGACCATATGATGACTTTGAACAACTGTGCCAATGAAGGCATACAAAAATTACCAACACAAATGCAACACCATCAGGATAACACACGACACTAAAATGTAAAAATATAAAACACTCCAAATCACATACCTAATTACACGATAAGAAGAAACATCCTTGATAAATATTTTTTTTTAATTATTTGTATTTACAGTATAATTATGTCTTAAAAGTTTTTTGATACTATATATACTCACATTTAACCAGTAATAATAAGAGTTTTTAATGCATTATATACACACTACTTTTCAAAAGTTTTAGATCTGTAAGATTTTTTTTTATGTTTTATGTTTGTTTTATGTAAGTCTCTTATGCTCACCAAGGCTGCATTTAATTGATCCAAAATACAACAAAAACAGCAATATTGTGAAATATTTTTACTATTTAAAATAACTCTATTTGAACATATTTTAAAATGCAATTTTGTTGCCAAAGCTGAATTTTCAGCATCATTTCTCCAGTCTTCAGTCACATGATCCTTCAGAAATCATTCTAATATGCAGATTTGCTGCTCAAAAAACATTTATTATTATTATCAATGCTGAAAACAGTTGTATATATATATATATATATATATATTTTTTTTTTTTTTTTTCCCACCCAGGATTCTTTGATGGACAAAGTTAAAGAGAACAGCATTTATCTGAACCAATGAACAAAAAGTTAAAAAGAACAGCATTTATCTGAAATAGAAAGCTTGGTCACACTTTAGATTAAGGTCCAATTCTCACTATTAACTAAGACTTTTGTCTCAATAAACTTATTTATAGTTAGTAAGGTAGTTGTTAAGTTTAGGTATTGGGTAGGAATTGGATAGGATTAAGGGATGTAGAACGCAGAATAAGGCATTAATTTGTGCTTTATAAGTACTAATAAACAGCTAATATCCTAGTAATATGCATTCTAATAAGCAGCTAATGAGATCTGGAACCTAAACTACCATTCAAAAGTTTGGGGTCAGTAAGAATTAAAAAAAAAAAAAAAAAATTGGTCCCACTTTATATTAGGTGACCTTATACTATGTACTTACATTTAAATTAATAATTTGATACAATGCACTTATTGTATACATACATGTTTTTACATTGTACTTATATTTTAAAAATACCTGCATGTATCTGTAATTAGGGGCCAAGCACCAAAGGTGCGTAGGCACCTATTATAATCGTTGGCGTTCTTATTATTATTCTTCAGTTTCCGCTCTGGAAGTCTATGGCAGCCCATAGAACTGCTTGTGGGAAAGTTATGAAATTTGGCACACAGATAGAGGACAGTCTGAACTGTCACCATAGCAAATTTGGAACAAAATTCTTCAAAATTTCTTCTGATTCATTGGCTCAAGATGAATCGAATGCACCCTATGACGTCATTTTCCGTCATGAAAATTTTTCCGCCATTTTGAATTTTCTGAAAAACCTACTTTTTTGAACTCCTCCTAGGCCTTTACTCCGATTTTCACAAAAATCGAACCAGATCATCTTCAGACCATGCCGACAAAAAATTATGGAATTCAAGTCGATTTCTCAAACTGTTTTCGCAAAATACACGACGAATTTTACGTAGCGCTTGCGAAAATAGACATAAGGCTGTATCTCCGCAACGCTTTATCGTATTCAGACCAAACTTGGTACATGTCATCACAAGCATGGCCTGAGGCAACATGCAGCGTTTCGGCGCAGCGCCACCTACTGGTCCGGAGATACAAAAAATGGCTATTTTTGCTTATAACTTCTGAACGGACCAAAATCTTAAATTTGGTCTCTTTACATTCGGGGCATCATGCCGAGTCGAATGATATCCAATTTTCCCATGTCGGTCATTTTGGCCGTCGACCATTTAGAATTTTGTGCTAAAATGCTGTATTTTATGAACGCATTAGCGTATCGTTACGAAACTTGGTATGGGTCTTTGGCACCATGCCCTGACAGTACACAAAAAGTTTCGGCGCAGCGCCACCTTGTGGTCAAAAGTTATAACAAAATTTACAAAAATGCTAATAACTTTTGAAACTGGTCTCAGTAGATACCTTGGGTCATGCTGAGAACATAGATATCAAATTTGCCATAGTCGGCTGAACTTCCTGTCCGCCATATTGTTTTTCTTTAAAAACCTACTTTTTCGAACTCCTCCTAGACCTTTGCTCCGATTTTCACAAAAATCGAACCATGTCATCTTCAGATCATGCTGACATAAAGTTATGGATTTCAAATCGATATGTCAAACAGTTTTCATATACCAGAGCAACGAATTTGAGGCATGATGCAAAACCGACTTTTGAAGCTGTATCTCTGCAATGCTTTGGCATATTGACACCAAACTTTGCATGAGTCACTGTCACCTTACTTGACCATACCACAACAATTTGGTCACAGCACCACCTATTGGTTGAAAGTGATGAATCATTAAATCATTATAATTGAAGGTATTTATGATTTTTCTGTCATTTTGCCTAAATATGTCTTTAATTGCTTAATGTTGCAGTAAGTCTGATGCTCCCAGCTGTGCTGGGATGACTTCTTGTGCCTTCTTTGTGCTTGGCCCCGATAATTGCTGCTTGCAGCTATATTTAATTTCTGTAATTACATTTATAATTACACTGTTGACCCATCTCTTACACCTTGACCCACCCTTAAACCTACCCATACCACCAAACCTGTCCTTAACCTTACCCGTATCCATCTCAATAGCAGCAAAAGTGTTTTGCAATACAATATGAACACAATAAGTACATTGTACTTATTTTTTGATGCAAGTACATAGTAGTTAAGGCCCCCCAATATAAAGTGGGACCAGAAAATTAAAGAAATTAATACTTTTATTCATCAAGGATGCATTAAATCAAAAGTGAAAGTTCAAAAGACAGCAAAGACATTTATAATGTTATAAAAGCCTTAAGAGCAGAAGAAACTTCTTTTTAAAAAATTATCAATCTAAAATTGTTAAAAAGAATTTTAACAACACAAAAAGAACATTGTAAAAAGTACACTGGAAAAGTACACTGGAATGGGTTATAGAATACAATTTAAGGAAAGGTTTAGAACGATTCTTTAAAAATTCTTCAAAAAATCCCATCCATTAATTCCAAGGAATATATAAAAAAAAACATAGCACATATGTCACCTTATAGATAAACACCACTTGCACATTTGAGAGTAATAGAACAATTAGCAAGAAATTCAAACAAAAGAAAGAGGTGTTTAAAGTGTTCATGTATATCCTAAAATAAATTTGTAGAAGGCTAACTTTCTTACAGAGACAGTTTGTTTCAAATTGCTAAATGTTTCTGATTTGTTTTTGGAATCTGGAGTTCCTAATTACTGACAAAAAGTGCTAAAAATGAGCAAGAGAAATTACCTGCTTGCTGCATGCATGACCTATACTGTAGCTACAGAGTTGTGTCTTTTCTCTGCAGCAGAATAACTGAATCATTCCATTGCCCAAGCCAGGAAGAGAAGAGAAGAGAAGAGAAGAGAAGAGAAGAGAAGAGAAGAGAAGAGAAGAGAAGAGAAGAGGAGAAGAGAAGAGAAGAGAAGAGCATATACAAGTAAAGGGCAGGTTAGGCTAGATTCACATTGTGCTATTGACAGGATCATTTCCTGCTAACAGAGCAAAGTTTCATCTAACCATGCCTCTCTCTTCCAGACTGAGTTATTAAGGACAGTCTTGTTGCCATGAGGCCTTACAAATGTAAAGCAAAACATTTGTGAATGTTCTGACCTTTTGTCTTTCACATCTATGAGGATTAATCCTGTACAGATGTGATTGTAAAGCTAAATCTATAATTCCGTAAATGCTTAAGCATTCACAGTACAATGTGTAGATAGATAGATAGATAGATAAATAGATAGACAGATAGATAGATAGGCAGACAAAGAGAAGGGATTGAATAGATGAGAGAAAAACTATATTAAGGCAGCAAGATGGAGAGGATGGAGTGCACTTCTTTATGAAAAACGATGGACAAACAGAAAAGATGTGTAGGTCAGCACAAAGATGTCAGGCTTAATGAAGCTAGGAAAACAGAGTGAAAACCTTTAAACTGGGAATGCACATGCATTTCTGTCCCCACCTTCCCTGTGTGTCTGTTTTGACAAGGTGTCACTTCTCTTATAAATAAGAACAAAAGCTCACAACGCTGAAAAAATATGCCAGTTCAAAAATCAATACACATTCATCATGTGTGTCCATTCTGATCAAAACCGTTTGACATTCCATTTGATTTAACATAAGCTGATAGTGGATTGTCTTCCCTGCCTTTAATTGCTTAACAACATTGCAGTGCATATGGTGATGGAGAGAATTCCTTTTGGCTTGAATGCTCTGCTCTTACGCACATACGGATCAGCGGGCTCAGTGTCACAAAATCCACATCACACACACATTCATCTCTCCCAAAAAGTGGACAACCAGTACTTTTTATAGGAGTAGCTGGCCCAGCCCTTAGTTGACAGAAAAACATTTTCACAAAAAGTCACACAAGCTCTTGTTCAAATGTATGAAATAAAAAGTCCCCGTTTTCAACGTGGTTAATTCAAGTAACGAAACAGCCAGGTTTGTGCCTTGCGTGGATGTGGTATGTTTACATACAGGATATTTATTTGCTCAGCATCTGCACAGGAGGAAAGGAAGCAGTCGCTGCCTGTTTCTTGGCACACACTCTCAACGCTAATGTTCATATGTTATCTGATCTACCCACTCAACACCAACTATATAGCATTAAATACGATCCCATACTAACAGAACGTCCACATGTACCGGATCTTTTGCAGTTCGCTAAGCTTTTAAGTCCGAGTACTGCATTGAGCTCAGCACACTTCCGCAGTCCACTTTCCCTGAACATCTCTAAATCGCATTCACTAAATCGCAAAAACGTCCATGACTCTAAGTTTCTCACCTTTATCCCCTTTATCCATGTTGCGCTGTGTTTTGGAGAAATCTCTCGTGGTTGCAGCTGTAGTTGCGGGATCTCGTAAAGGGCAGATACAGAATGCTGAACCACGCTGTAGTCTAGCAGCACAGATCAGTCGTTACAGAGCGCTATTGATGAATGAGTATGAGAGAGTTTGTATCCCGGACACACAGGGCGGGAGTGCACTTTACTCGTACAGGAATGTGTGTTCAGTAAAGACGGAGAGAAATAGTTAATACTGAATTGCTGTCGACGGAGCTGTTCACTTTCTGTAGTCCTGAACTCTTTGCTTGTGTGGCTACCAACTGTGAATAAAAACAATCACAGCACTGGTAATATTTGCCTTGTTTAACTGAATGCAACCAAGCATATGTTTGAATAATTGAAATATTCAGAGTTCAGAATTTAGGAATTGGCAATTCATGCGTTGGATGTTGAATTGGAATTTGAATTCAGCTCAGTCATTCACATTTTGCCACAAAACCTAAATAATAACATCGTTCTTTTGACTAATTATGCGTATTTGTTCCCTGAAATGTCGAATAGGTCTAATTTTTCCCTCAATAGGCTTATTTCTCTAAACTATGTTCATTACTGTAAAATACAATTGATATATAATCAACATTAATAAATTTTCATTTTGCTACCCAGACAGAAATAATTGACATATGAATTTGAATCTATAATACATTGAGATATGAATTCATTCCATTTTAATTCTTAACATTCAAATTACAATTTTATATCCTATTTTCCACCTCAGAAATTGAATTTAAAAGACTTTCTCAGTTTAATTGTGAATGGCACACAGCCCTGTACAATATGTTGTACCTGAATATATTCACTGAACATTCATATTTTCTCTTTATGTTTTAGAATGCTACAATTGTAATGATCTCATTGATCAAACTGCGAAGAACAGCAAGCATCAGCAGTATACAGGGACAGGGGAATAACGGCTTATGTTACCTCCGCTGTTAAAAATAGAACTAGATGCTGCTATAAGATAGTTCAGTGTTCTGTTCTGATATCAGAGGCACAGTGTCATGTCAAACACAAAGGTCAGTTTTAATGTCCTCTCAAAGAGGTTTTTTTTTTTTTTTTTTTAAGGATCTCTGGGTACAAAATGCTTTAATAGTACATGTCAGCATTGTGTGGATATGTCTATTTGTGCTGTAGATGTATGAAATCGTTCAGGAACTGGGATGTTGTAGTTATGTGGAAAGGCGCAGAATATGTCACAGAATTCGCAGACTAAATGTGTCTGTGGAGTTCACTGTGTCTGTACATGTCAGAATAAAACAAGCACAGTACAGTGCAGAGAATGTGGCGGTATCCAGTGGTGACGAATGTCATGTAAAACTATCAAAATCAGCCAATTTATTGGAACCTAAAGCCTTTGCACCCTGTATTTTTATGCAGTGTATTTACTGTCAAGTTCAATGGAAAATACACCATTATGTCTGCTTATATACAGTATGTAACATAAATTGATACATAAATATGCAACATAAATTGCACTTCCATGATGCATATGATTCCTTCCAATGCTTACAGCACAACTCAAACATGCTCTAACACCTTTTTTGTCTAAATAAATAATATGATTTCAAATATTGATTGTGTTATGTATTATTTTTGTATGCAATCATTTACATTCTGCAAAAACAATTTTCAATGACTGATTTTGACCAAGCAAACCAAGCAAAGTTCCAAAACAACACAGCTTTTAAAACAATGTACAATTCTTTATTTACTGGAGGAACAACACAGGCAAGCTAGATTTTTTTGAGGTACAGTACAAACTACAAATTTTTCTTTTCTTTTTTTTTTTTTTGTTTGAGACACCATTAAAGGGATAGTTCCTCTCTGTATTTTTTGTTTGTTTGTTTGTTTGTTTGAGACACCATTAAAGGGATAGTTCAACCAAAAATGAAAATTCTGTCATCATTTCCTCACCCTCAAGTTGTTCCAAACCTGTATAAATATATTGTGTTATATTGTGTTCTGCTGAACACAAAGGAAGATATTTTGAAGAATGTTTGTAATTAAAGAGTTGTAGGGCACCATTGACTTCCATAGTATGGAAAAAAAAATACTATGTAAGTCAATGGTGCCCTACAACTGTGTTCAGCAGAACAAAGAAATGTTATTTTTTGGGTGAACTATCTCTTTAACATTAGTGATAAGTGGACTTACATTGGATAGCTACTAGTCACTTTCATTAATTCATTTTCAAAAAACAAAATAACATCCTTTTAATCCCCAATAGCAGCAAAAGCTTCAGAGCTTTAAGTCAAGTACCCCCTCTTTAGACAATTCTGCATTGCTATAGTTCAGGGGTGGCGAACGTCGGGCCTGGAGAGCCTCAGTCCTGCAGAGTTTAGCTCCAACCCTGATAAAAACTCACCTGCCTATAGCTTTCTGGTAACCCTTCAGACCTTGATTAGCTTGTTCACGTATGTTTGATTAGGGTTGGAGCTGAACTCTGCAGGACTGATGCGACAAAACAAATTCCCGACAGTAAACAGATTCCCCATTCTATTTCTGACATAGTCCAAGTACTTTGCAACGGTAGGTTTGTCACGTTCAGTGTAGACAGCTTTTAGCTGTCGCGATGCAACGCGACAAAAGTCACACCTACTCTAGACAACTGGGCATAAATGCACATTCTATTAATTGC
The DNA here is from genome assembly GCA_039654765.1 of Mylopharyngodon piceus. Lineage (NCBI taxonomy): Eukaryota > Metazoa > Chordata > Actinopteri > Cypriniformes > Xenocyprididae > Mylopharyngodon > Mylopharyngodon piceus. The sequence continues at coordinate 2,781,124 of CM077451.1, forward strand.
ACTTATGGAATATGATTTTAATCGCCTATAGATAGAAAAGGTTTGGCTTTCATTAACATATATTTTTCTGTTGTTTTCTAAAAGGTATGTTAATTGCCCACAAACATAAAAAGGTGATATATGGAATTGGAAATGTGTCATCTCAGTCAGCAAAGATGCAAAACACAAGAAAACTAATGTCTGATTCTATAGTTTGTTACATTAGGCTTTTCAACAGAATAACAATACCACCTAGAAGACATATACTATATTTCCATATACATGTAAATCGTTGTCCAGAATATGCTAGACTTACACAGCTCTTCTTCTCAGAGTCACCATGATATGAAATCCACTATTTGAAGGTGCAAATGGTTGGGATTTTCCACTCAGTAAGGCTAGAACTGTTGCAGTACATTTCCTCCAAAAGATCCTCTCCAATCTGATGTATGCAGGCACAAGGACACAGCTCCAGTTTATCGACGGTGTCATACACATCCCATTGGTTCAGCCATCAGAGCAGTGAAAACAGACCTTCATTTTCAGAAGAACTTGTCATCAATACGGAAGTGAGGTCGTGTGACATCGTCAGGGTTGATGAACACAGAGATGGACTTGCCTGGATTCTCGGTTACCAACTGCTGTAGCTTCTTGGCCAAGCGGTCATCTGGCTGCTGGTGATCTGCTGAGGAAGGATCCGCCAGCGGAGAGGGCAGTCCTGAGGAACTCCCGCGACGCTGCATCTCCTGCGTCAGTCTGTTGGCCGCCTTGGCTTGTTCGATGATGGAGCGCAGGTGTTCAGCCGGATCCGAGCGTACCAGTGCTAGCTTACGAGCATGAAATATGGTGGTTTCGTCACACAAGTGCTCCAACATGTTACACTGCGGGATGAAATAGTTAGGGCAGGTTTTGTTGACAAGGCAGTGCTGCAGGTCATCAATGAGACCTAGCAGGAAGTGTGCAGCATAGTCTTCCTGTGACAAATAGCTTGCAGGTAGTCGGTCACAGGCCCACAACATGATGCTGCGTAAGTAGTAAGGACTGATAGCTGTGGGTTGGGCTAGAAGCTTGACAACAATCGCCTTGCATGCCTGGTAAGCTTGCATGAGGCCTGGTGAAATGCACTTTTTCAACTGCACCTCGCTACGGGCGAAAGAAAGACGCCACTCATTTTCCTGGCAACCAGAGGCTGAGCAGGCAGGCAGCAGATAAAAGCCGCTGATAACCTCCTCCTCTGTGATTTTGCCATCCCAGAAATGGTTCTCCATCAACCAGCTCTGAGCAACCGCTGGCCAGCCTTTAAAAGACACCACAGGAACAATGTCATAAAGCATGCGGCTGCTGCCCACACCTAAAATCATAGACAGCATCGTGCTGTGACGCTCAACCCGCTCCACCCTTGGGGTGCCCCTTTGTGGCTTGCGCTGTAACTCTGCCAGCACCAGTCCAACAGCTTCATGGAACCAGTCAGCTACCAGTGTGGGTGAGAAGAAGTAGTTGGTGGTGCCGTTTAGATGGTCAGTCAGCGTGCAGCAGTCCCGCCAACGGTTAATGGTACCCTCGTCAAAAAGTCGCAAGCTGAGCCAAGAATGACCCAGTGCTGAGTGGCGCATGTCCAGTGTGACAGGCTGGTTCCGGTCGTGCAGCTTTAGTGCAGGAACCAACAGGGTGAAGGTCATGTCATAGTCAGAGCCACGGTTGTAGATGCCAAGCTCATCAAGATCCATGTCCACCACACCTTCTCGCACACCACCGGACAACAGTAGGTACTCATTTGCGACAGGCAACTTTTGGTCCAGTTTTTGCACCATGCCTGAAACAGAGACAAAACAGAGTATATATGGTATAAATGTACACCGTAACAAAGATTCTTGTGGCTGATGATAACTGTACAAAAAATGAAATATTTCTTTCAAAAATACAAGTATATATACAGTAGTCAACATTTGAAGTGGATCAAAAAAGTTCATCAAAGTTGTCCTAAGAACTAAGTTGTCCTAAGAAGAAGGTTTTAGGACAACTTTGATGAAAGGTTTTGATCCACTTCAAATGTTGACTACTATATATATATATATATAGAGAGAGAGAGAGAGAGAGAGAGAGTTCTGTCATGAAACTCTAGATGGCACAGGCTGATAATTACAGTGTTAACTACTGGCACAAGCTGATTGGTCCATGTCACATCTGCAGCCAATGAGCTTGTTGCGCACACATTTAAATGTCTGGTTACATTCACTATAGCAGTTTGCAGTGCGCTTCAGAGTTTCTCTGGACTTTAACATCTATAGATAAGTGAACAGTTTTCTTGTATTATATCAATGTGCATTTTTGCGTGGTCTACTTTATCGGTTTCTTATGAAGTAGCCATACACTTGGTTAATTTGTGTGTTATGTTAACAGCCCTGTTTAATGCTCAGAGTGAATTGCTGGGCATGTTAGCAGCTAGTGAATATGCTTATTGCATTTTTGCTGCAGCAGTAAGCAGACAATGTAGTTGCATGAGGATACTGGGATTAGCTTGTTGATCTCTTCAAGTGAAATAGGCTTTCGCTTTTGTATTTACATATCAAATGGAGCTACAGCAATCCTATATAAGGTATATAAGGAGCAGCACGAGCAACTCACATTCAAGCTTTCGCTTCGGAGCCGAGCACATCTCTGCTTATTCACCAGAGTGTTTTGAACAAACAAGTCTTTAGTGGTGTTGGTGTGACAGCGCGATTTAGCGGTTCGTTGAAGAGCTTCCTGCTTCTTCTCTCCAGCTCCTGCGTTCCCCTGAGCGCTTCAGCGCCTCTGAAAGAGCTTATTTCTCTGAAAGAGCTATACGGGTTGTGTTTGCATCTTTTTAAAGATGTCATACCGCCCGTGCGTTTCTGGGTGCAGTGCTGGCTCCTCTTGACGGCCATGATCGCTGTCTCACGTGTCTGGGCTTTCAGCACGCTGAGGCTGCGTTTATGGATGGTTCATGTCCTCATTGCGGAAACATGACCATCTCGGTGTTAAGACTACCTTAAACGGTATACAGTCCCCTCTGCCACACCCCAATCTAGTTCCTCTTCCCGTGAGAGGGCTACTTTGCCTGGTGGCCATGGTGATCTGAGGGTTACGGTGTGGGCTTCCCCAACGAGACAGTCTCCTCGGGCCGCACCCCCCTCACAAACACCGCAGCCCATGGAGCTTCCGGGTGAGCCTGCTGGGCCCTCTCACCAGGGTCCCAGCATCTCATTCGGGGCTCTGGAGGATGACCGCATGTCGATTGCCGCATCACAAGGCGGGCTTGAGTCCTCAGGAGATAAGGATTCGGCTGTGTTGCCTCCCTCTGGGACGCCAGCGTTGCCCGAGTCTGATCCCGAGCTGACGGCCATGCTTTCCTGGGCAGCTGAGAGCATCAGGGTCGAGTGGAACCCTCCACCCTGTCGCGAACGCTCGAGGCTGGATGATTGGTTCCTGGGGGCTGATCGCCAGCACCCCCCACCGGTTCCTTTCTTCCCGGAGGTGCATCAGGAAGTTACCAGTTTGTGGAAGGCACCTTTAACTGCCCGAAACCGTTCTGGTGCTACCTCCGCCTTTACTGCCCTCGATGGCGGAGCGGCCAAAGGGTACGCAGGGATACCCCCAGTGGAGCGCTTGGTTGCGATGCAATTGTGTTCTCAGAGCGCCTCCACCTGGAGTGGTGATCCCAAGCTCCCGTCCAAAGCCTGTAAGTTCTCGTCCACGCTTGTGGCCAAGGCTTACAGAGCTGCGGGTCAGGCCGCTTCTGCCCTGCACAGAAGGTCTATCAGGCCAAGGTGCTCAAGGAGCTACACAAGAGCAGTGCTGACCCAGGAGTCTTGCAGGAGGCGCGCACTGCTACTCACTGCATGCTCCTTGGGTCAGGTGATGTCCAGTTTGGTGGTCCAGGAGCGCCACCTATGGCTGAACCTGGCGGACATGAGGGAGTCTGATCGGACTCAGCTCCTCAACTCCCCGGTCTCTCAGCCTGACCTCTTCGGTGACGCGGTCGAGAGTTTTGCCCAGCAATTCTCAGCCGCCCAGAAGCAGTCTGAGGCCATAAAACATATTCTGCCCTGGCGGCCCGCTGCTGCCTCCACACCGGCTCAGCCATGAACCGAGCTCTTCACAGACTCCCGTTCAAGATGCTGACGCCCAAACACATTTTCAAATGCATTCGTCCGATGGATTGGTTTGCAGCAATCGACCTGAAGGACGCGTAATTTCATGTCTCCATTCTTCCTCGACACAGACCATTTCTTCGGCTTGCTTTCGAGGGGCAGGCATATCATTACAAAGTTCTCCCATTCGGGTTGGCCCTGTCTCCCCGCATCTTTACGAAGGTCGCGGAGGGAGCTCCTCTCAGGGAACAAGGTGTCCGTATCCTCAACTACCTCGACGACTGGCTGATTCTAGCTCACTCTCGAGAACAGTTGTGCGAGCACAGGGATCTGGTGCTCAGACACCTCACCCGTCTGGGCCTTCGGGTCAACTGGGAAAAGAGCAAACTCTCCCCTGTGCAGGGAATCTCTTTTCTCGGTATGCAGATAGACTCTGTCGCCATGTTCGCGGAGTTTACGAGCGAGCGCGCAGTCACTGCTGAATTGCCTCCATGAATTGAGTCAATTCAAAGGCAAGAGAGCGGTTCCACTGAAACTATTTCAGAGGCTCCTGGGGCATATGGCATCCGCAGCGGCGGTCATACCGCTCGGGTTGCTTCATATAAGACCACTTCAGCACTGGCTTCACGGCCAAGTCCCGAGATGGGCATGGCAACAGGGCACGCTCCGAGTGACCATCACTCCGGCCTGCCGCCAAACCTTCACCCCGTGGTTGGACCCCTCGTTTCTACGGGCTGGAGTTCCCCTAGAACCAGTGTCCAGGCATGTTGTTGTGTCAACAGATGCCTCTACCACAGGTTGGGCTGCCATGTGCAACGGACATGCTGCATCAGGCTCCTGGACAGGACCCCGACTTCAGTGGCATGTCAATTGCCTTGAGTTGCTGGCAGTACGGCTTGCTCTGCACCGCTTCAGGGCCCTGCTGAAAGACAAGCATGTTCTGGTCCGTATGGACAACACTGCGACTGTGGCATACATCAACCGTCAGGGTGGTCTACGCTCCCGTCGCATGCCGCAACTCGCTCGCTATCTCCTCTTATGGAGTCAGAAGCATCTGAGGACGCTTCGTGCCGTTCACATCCCAGGCAGGCTCAATCGTGCAGCCAACGAGCTCTCACAACAGCAGTCTCGCCCCGGGGAATGGAGACTCCATGCCCAGTTGGTTCAGCTGATTTGGGAATGCTTCAGAGACGCTCAGGTAGACCTGTTTGCTTCTCCAGACAATTCCCACTGCCAGTTGTTTTACTCCCTGACCGAGGGCACTCTCGGCACGGACGCTCTGGCACACAGCTGGCTGCGGGGCCTACGCAAGTACGCATTTCCCCCAGTGAGCCTTCTCGCACAGACGCTGTGCAAGATCAGGGAGGACGAGGAGCAGGTCCTCATGGTTGTGCCTTATTGGCCTGGCCGGTCCTGGTTCTCCAAACTTGTACTCCTCGCGACAGCCCCTCCCTGGCCGATCCCTCGCCCTCAACAAGTTCCCTCTTGGGACCTTGCAGTTGTTTTATCTGCACTGCAGAGAGCTCCCTTCGAACCTTTGCTTTTAGTTGAGCTGAAATTCTTATCATTGAAAACTGCGCTCCTGACGGCTTTGGCTTCAGTCAAGAGGGTCGGGGACTTGCAGGCATTTTCAGTTGACGAAGCATGCCTGGAATTCGAGCCAGCCAACTCTCATGTTATCTTGAGACCCAGGCCTGGATACGTGCCCAAAATTCCCACCACTCCTTTAAGAGATCAGGTGGTGAACTTGCAAGCGTTGCCCCGGAGGAGGCAGACCCAGCCCTGGCGTTGCTCTGTCCAGTACATACTCTCCGCACCTACGTAGACAGAACTCAATGCTTCAGGACCTCAGACCAGCTCTTTTTCTGTTACGGAGGCCAACAGAAGGGAAAGGCTGTCTCCAAGCAGAGGTTATCCCACTGGATAGTGGATGCCATTGTCTTGGCTTATCAGACTCAAGACCTGCCATGCCCCCTAGGGGTGAGAGCTCACTCAACTAGGAGTGTGGCTTCCTCCTGGGCGCTGACGCATGGCGCCTCGCTAACAGACATCTGTAGAGCTGCGGGCAAGTGTGGCAATCCCACGTGTGTATTCCATGGTAAGTCTCTTTCGGCAGCATGTGTCTTTCCCTTGGCAAGCCACTCTTGCCATCTCTGACGTTCAAGCATATCCACCCTGCGGGCTGGGTACTTCAAAGATCTTTCATATGTATTCCCGCTACGCTAGTTCATATGTACTTGTAAGACCTCCTACAAGCAGGCAGCCTGTTGCATACTTCCAGCTGGAATATGCTACCCAGTGCATTCTGTGTTAAGTGTAGCCCTTCGCTTGTGCTGGGCCTCGCGACAGGGTGCTATCGCTTACGCAGGTCACTGGAAAACAGCCATTGTGGCGTTTTGGAAGGGACCCCATTCGTCAGTCTGTTCTGACGTAACGTCGAATGTGACTGACTGAAAGGGAACGTCTAGGTTACGTATGTAACCCTCGTTCCCTGAAGGAGGGAACGGAGAGGCGTTACGTCCCTTTGCCACAATTGCTGTTCCGCTGAACGGCCGGGTCACATGGCTCGGCTCATCAGCGAAGGCTTGAATGCGAGTTGCTCACGCTGCTCCTTAAATACCCACACAGCAGGGTGGAGCTTGCGATGCAAATTCCGCAGACCAAGGTACTCAGCGTACCATTGCCTCGTTTTGTTACCACTCGAAGGTGATTGGGCTCTCGGGCAAGACTCCATTCGTCAGTCTATTCTGACGTAACATCTCTGTACCCTCCTTCAGGGAACGAGGGTTACATACGTAACCTAGACGTTTTGTACAGCAGCAGCAGCAGCATGTATAACAAATTCAAATTGCAATATCAACAGCAACAGAATGCTAGTAGACGTAACGTTAGACACTCTGTCTTGCTAAATGAGTTAAGAGTAATGTGTTGGCTAATGAATCGTTCATGCAACGACATTATCATGATTAAATGCAAAACAAATGTATTCACCTATTTACATACAAAGCACACGAGCAGCTGCATTTTGGGCAGAGAAATATTTGGGCATAAACTATTTCATAACTACAGGATGAACAGCTATTCGTGCTAAACGGATATCTTTTCATCAGCTATTAGTAGGTTTAAGATAAGTGACATCACTGCTGTCATGTAAGAATTATAACAATTTCAAACGAAAGCAATAGCAATAGCTGTGTTTGCGCTCTGGATATCATCATTGTTTCTGTTTGTTCAGTGTGGCCGATCACGGACATAGTTGACCCTGAGTGTGGCCATCCGAGGTATCAGTCAGAATCACTCACTGCTCAAAACGCTGGAGTATTTGCCTTAACAATAGACGTGAATGGGAGATCTTTGTGCAGCGTGGACAGCTCATTGATGTAGCAAGGCTTTCTGAGATCGCTATGGGTTGAGATGAGTCACAGTTTTCTGTGTTTGTAAAGGGAGTAGTCTTTAGACTACAGATACAGAAGTTCACTCATTTTACTATGGCTCTCTGGAGCAGCAGCAGTATGTCTTGGCAATAGATCTGCATGTTGTGGGGGGCAATATTCATTTCATCTTTCTTCTGCTTTGATGGGGGATCATTCAAGCATATTAATGTATAGCAGCAGTATGTTTTCACAGCAGCATCACATTTGGCTGTATTGTCATCTCTCATTCCAGCTTTGTTGGGGGGTTATTGATATATGCAATTTGTGCAGCAGCACTATGTCTTACTCGCAGCAGCGTATTGGCATATGTATTGGCAGTAGCAAGTTCCTGTACTTGCTCTGCAGCAGCAGCAATAATCAGCAGCAGCAATAATCTACAACAAAAGCTATAATCTACAGCAGCAGCAGCATGCAGCCAATGAGCTTGTTGCTCACACATTTAAATGGCTGGTTACATTCACTATAGCAGTTTGCAGCGCGCTTCAGAGTTCCTCTAAAACCCCCCACCTTCCCCAGCTCCACCTGTATAGATCTGCTATTGGTTATTGATATATGCTATTTGTGCAGCAGCACTATGTCTTACTCGCAGCAGCGTATCGGCGTATCTATTGGCAGTAGCGAGTTCCTGTACTTGCTCTGCAGCAGCAGCAATAATCTACAACAACAGCTATAATCTACAGCAGCAGCAGCATAGCAGATCTATTCCGCCAAGACCAAATACATTAACATTGTCATATCCATTACCATGCTAACAATCTCCATTACCATGCTAACAATCTTCAGAGAGTTGTCATGATGGAAAATAATTTATCTTTCAATATAATACATTTGAGCACAAAACGTAATAATAGTCTTATGTAGAATAAGCGGAAACACTTTATTTTACAGTGTCTTTGTTAAATGTTATGTGTACTTACAGTACTATAACAGTTAATTATGCATAATTACATGCAACTAACCCTAAACCAAACTCTATTCCTAACCCCATAGTAAGTACATGTTGTTAATTGATCTCACTCAGTACTTAAATGTATAATTTCACTCAAAGACACCTTAAAAATAAAGTTATTACAAATAAGCTATTACATTAAAAGAAAAGTCTGCTTATTAGGCTACATTGTGAACTCAACATTTTCATAGAAATTTTTACAAATTTTGTGATTATAACATGTTCCATCATTTGGAGTCGCTTTGACCCAGAAACACATTTTATATTTTATGAACTACATTTAAAAAAATATATATATACAGGTGCTGGTCATATAATTAGAATATCATCAAAAAGTTGATTTATTTCACTAATTCCATTCAAAAAGTGAAACTTGTATATTATATTCATTCATTACACACAGACTGATATATTTCAAATGTTTATTTCTTTTAATTTTGATGATTATAACTGACAACTAAGGAAAATCCCAAATTCAGTATCTCAGAAAATTAGAATATTGTGAAAAGGTTCAATATTGAAGACACCTGGTGCCACACTCTAATCAGCTAATTAACTCAAAACCTTTAAATGGTCTCTCAGTCTAGTTCTGTAGGCTACACAATCATGGGGAAGACTGCTGACTTGACAGTTGTCCAAAAGTCGACCATTGACACCTTGCACAAGGAGGGCAAGACACAAAAGGTCATTGCAAAAGAGGCTGGCTGTTCACAGAGCTCTGTGCCCAAGCACATTAATAGAGAGGCGAAGGGAAGGAAAAGATGTGGTAGAAAAAAGTGTACAAGCAATAGGGATAACCGCACCCTGGAGAGGATTGTGAAACAAAACCCATTCAAAAATGTGGGGGAGATTCACAAAGAGTGGACTGCAGCTGGAGTCAGTGCTTCAAGAACCACTACACACAGACGTATGCAAGACATGGGTTTCAGCTGTCGCATTCCTTGTGTCAAGCCACTCTTGAACAACAGACAGCGTCAGAAGCGTCTCGCCTGGGCTAAAGACAAAAAGGACTGGACTGCTGCTGAGTGGTCCAAAGTTATGTTCTCTGATGAAAGTAAATTTTGCATTTCCTTTGGAAATCAGGGTCCCAGAGTCTGGAGGAAGAGAGGAGAGGCACACAATCCACGTTGCTTGAGGTCCAGTGTAAAGTTTCCACAGTCAGTGATGGTTTGGGGTGCCATGTCATCTGCTGGTGTTGGTCCACTGTGTTTTCTGAGGTCCAAGGTCAACGCAGCCGTATACCAGGAAGTTTTAGAGCACTTCATGCTTCCTGCTGCTGACCAACTTTATGGAGATGCAGATTTCATTTTCCAACAGGACTTGGCACCTGCACACAGTGCCAAAGCTACCAGTACCTGGTTTAAGGACCATGGTATCCCTGTTCTTAATTGGCCAGCAAACTCGCCTGACCTTAACCCCATAGAAAATCTATGGGGTATTGTGAAGAGGAAGATGCGATATGCCAGACCCAACAATGCAGAAGAGCTGAAGGCCACTATCAGAGCAACCTGGGCTCTTATAACACCTGAACAGTGCCACAGACTGATCGACTCCATGCCACGCCGCATTGCTGCAGTAATTCAGGCAAAGGAGCCCCAACTAAGTATTGAGTGCTGTACATGCTCATACTTTTCATGTTCATAATTTTCAGTTGGCCAAGATTTCTAAAAATCCTTTCTTTGTATTGGTCTTAAGTAATATTCTAATTTTCTGAGATACTGAATTTGGGATTTTCCTTAGTTGTCAGTTATAATCATCAAAATTAAAAGAAATAAACATTTGAAATATATCAGTCTGTGTGTAATGAATGAATATAATATACAAGTTTCACTTTTTGAATGGAATTAGTGAAATAAATCAACTTTTCGATGATATTCTAATTATATGACCAGCACCTGTATATAAAGCGTCAAGGAGATTTCAAAAAAAAAAAAAAAAAAAAAAAAAATCAATGGCACTGCTATTGAATCAACATTACACTATGATTCTACATCACTGATGTTGAATCAATATTGAAATTAACAAAAATAATCAATGGTAATGTCAGTGAATCAACGTCACACTGTGATGTTGATTCTACATCACTGCTGTTGAATCAATATTGCTCTAAGTGAATGAAAACATCCTGCAAAGTTTTAAATCTGAAACTGCACCGTATATAAAGTTATTGTCTCTAAAAAGAAAGAGTCGACTCTGAGTCAATTAAACAAGTTGTTTGTAAAATGAATCCCAAGCTGTTTCGTTGTGACGTCAAAATGAAACATTAGCATATTGCCCACCCACTTATTGCACGAGAAGACACTACACTGTAAACCCGAACAGTACTACTAACTTATAAAGATTGAGAACACTGCAATTAAAGTCTGTAATGCATTTTAAAACAATTACATTTTACTAACGAGGAATTTAGTTTTATTTTTGTGTGGCTCAACATTTGTGTAACGCTATGGTTCAGAAGAAGGTTCAAACTTGTTTCAACAACAAAAAAGGTTCTTTAATTAAACAAACTCAGGTAATCCAATGGTCAACGGGCAACATGACAGTGTCTACACACAAATACCGGACAAAGAATGAGAACTCAAGAGGAACTTAAATACACAGTGATGAGACAATGACAAACAGCTGTGGTAATTAATGTGTCCATGGTAACAGATTAATGGCGGGAAACTAGAACAAAGGAAACATGTGACTGAAGACAAACCAACTAAAAGTCCTTGAAAATGAAACTAAACACAGACTGTGACAGAACGCCTCCTCCCGGGAAGGCGCGTCCTCGCGCCATGATGGATAGTTAGATGGAAGAAGGGTGGAGGCTCAGGAGGTAGACGAGGGACTTGCGAGGCACTGGTAACCCATAGAGTGGTATATAGGAGGAACCAGGGTGGAGCAGAAGGCGGCAAAAGCCACGGAGGAGCTGATGAGAGAGACCTTGGAGATGACGGTGGAAGGAGCCATGGAGGAGATGACAATGGAAGGAGCCATGGAGGAGATGACGGTGGAAGGAGCCATGGAGGAGTGGATGGTAGTATCCAGGGAACGGACAGCCGACGAGATTTTAGAGCGACCCAGGAGACAGCCATGATGGAAGCGATCCACGGCGGCAGTGATGGAGGGAGGAGCCAAAGTGGTAATTTGAGCCCGACCGACAGAGGTGATGCAGGGAGATGGTAATACCTGGGCGACGTCCGATGGACCGAGAGACCCGGTGACACCGACGGACAGGGAGACCAAGGCGGAGTCCAGGTGACGAGTGGCTGAGGTGAAACCACGGGGCCGAGGGACCAAGGTGACGCCAGTGTGAGTGAGGACCCCGGTGAAGCCTGAGGGATGGAGGAGCCTGATGGAGCTGTAGAGGTGGAGGGATGGATCGCAGCAGACAGCCCGGAAGTCCGTGGCGATGGTGAGGCGACGACTGACCAGGGTGGAGCCGGTGGGACGAGAGATCCTGGTGGAGTCGAAGGGACGAAGGTCCCAGGTGGAGCCTAGTGTGCGAGGAGCCATGGCGCCGCCGATTGGTCGATGGTCCGAGATGGAAATGAGGGCTCCGAGGGATAAGGCGGAGCCCGGGACTCCTCACATCAGGGCAGAGCTGGGGACTGGAAGCTCCAAGGCAGATCAGGGCTGCATGGCAGGGCTGATGGTGAGGGGCTGAAGGGAGCCAGCGGAGGCACAGCCGAGGGAATGGCTGGCTTCGGTGTAGCGTGCAGAAGAGACAGACTGGGTGTGGATGAAGGCTCTGTGATGGACAGGGATGGTGGCAGTGGAGAACCCTATGTAAAGGACAGGACTGGTGGTGATGACAAACTCTCTGTGATGGACAAGGCTGGTGGTGACGACAAACTAAGGCTGGACAGGACCAGAGATGAAGGTATTGACGATTCTGAGCTGGGCGGTACCAGCGGTGACAATGAAGACAGAGGTGATGAACATACATAAGTCCAGGAAGGGACCAACAGCAGAGAAGGTTCGTGGGGAGGCAGGGTGGGAAGCACTACATCCGACTCCCAGTCTATCAGCCATCCCTCTGTATCCAGTTCCACTAACACCCCCACTGGCACAGATATAGCAGCTGGCTCACACACCTGGTCAGCTGGGTCCTCTGGCTTCTCTTCCGAGACGGATGTGGCTGCTGGCTTTGGCTCCTTGGCGGGCTTTGGCTCAGGCTCGATTTCCGTGGCGGGTAATGGCTGGGTCTCTCAGTCTGTGGTGGGCTCTGGCTCTGTATCTGTGGTGGGCATGGGCATTGGGTCTGTCTCTGGGGCGCTGATGGATGGTGAGTGGGACCGGACGCTGGTTGCTGGATCCTCTTCTGCTTTTCCCACAGCAAAAGTTCCATCAACCCACAGGGCAAAGCTGATGTACTTAGCCAGCATCCAGCAGGAGTTTCCCCCGGGCATCACCAGCCGGATCTCGTCGTCGAGTCCGATCCAAAATCCCTCCATGAGCGTGATGTCATCGCAGGTGGCGAGATGGCAGACGCTCACAAACTCCTCAAGGTCTCTTCCATTTTGGAAAATACAAATTGTAGCTCTTTCCATCAGTTTTTTTGCCATTCCAAGGGGCAACATTGATCGAAGCAATCTTCTTACTTCTCATTTTAAAGGTCTGGTATTCTGTAACACTATGGTTCAGAAGAAGATGATGAAGGTTCAAATTGGTTTCAACAAACAAAAGGTTCTTTAATTAAACAAACTCAGGTAATCCAATGGTCAGTAAGCAACATGATAGAGTGTCTACAGACAAAGAATGAAAACTCAAGAGGAACTTAAATACACAGTGAGGATGAGACAATGAAAAACAGCTGTGGTAATTAATGAGTGTCCACGGTAACAGATTAATGGCGGGAAACTAGAACAAAGGAAACATGTGACTGAAGACAAACCAACTAAAAGTCCTTGAAAATGAAACTAAACACACAGACTGTGACATTTTGAGTAAATGCTCCTATTTAAATTATTATGTTTAAGTTTACTGAGCAACGTAAAGTGACGTCATCCACGTCACGTCGTTGCTTAACCGAGAAGAATCCATTCAACATGGCGGACACTCGCAAGCCACCGGAGCAAACTTAATGGAACAACTTGTAAGTAAATCAAAACATTTGTGAACATTTCTTATTTGTTTTTTGAATGTTGTAAGAATATCATGATGAAGAAATGTTTTAATCGCTGTTTTTACGCAGCACGGTAAAGCGCGGCATTTCCCCAGTGCTTTTGAATGCACATTTTGAATGCTATTTTAGCGTCACTGCTTATAGTGTAGTTTTAACATCAAAGCAGGGCAGTAATGTTAACGTTAGCTGGTATTTTTTTCAGTAAACGCAGTCCTACGTTTTGAATGTTGCTCTTGTTAAGTGCACTGTTTAGGGCTGCGTTTCCCAAAAGCACCGTGAGCTAAGTCGATTGTTGAGACCATTGGTGGCAAATGCTTCTATGATCAACTTAGACTTACGATGCTTTTGGGGAAACACTACCCTGCTAAATGTGATTTTATTTGGTCTATGTACACTGTAAAAAATGGTATGAGCTATTTACTTTAACAATATTACACATGATATTTTTGAGTAGTTTTTAAGCTTTGATTCTTTAATGGAATCTACTTGAATAAATCATGTAAAATCTCTTAAATTATTTAGTTTATGACACAATTTAATATTTTTAGTGAAATGTCCTTTTTTATTTTAAGTTGACTCTCAAAAGTGTGTGATTTACTTTGAGTTATGATGTACAATTAAAAGACTGTATTTTACTAGCACAAAACAAGTAAGAACAAACCTGTTACTGCACTGGCAATAGCAAAGTTATTGCTCATTGAACAAAGCAACATGTTTCAAAGTATTAGTACATGCAGTTATCCACAACCAAACCATGAGCTCTACTCTTCTCCACAATGGTAACGATCAAAACTTCAACATAACAGAAACTCTTTCAAATGTCAAACATAACATTAAACATCAACAGATATTTCCTTTCACTCAAAAACACATAAAATAACACTTAATTTCAATATTTACTCTCCATTTCCAGCCATATGCAAAGCATGTTGGGAACTAACAATGAGGTCTCTAAATAAAACCGCATAATTGAGCTAATTCTCTTAAAATAAACAGGTAGCCTTCTTTCCTTAATTTTATTAGCTTAATAGGTTCCTCAATTCAAGCCTCAAAACTGCTTAAGTTTCCTTAAAAATTTTAGGAAAATTTATGTCTTGGTTTTATTAGTGAAATGTTCCCAATATTTTCTATAAAACACTGAACCACAATTTTATTAATAAAATATACACACTATTTTTAATTATCACCTTAATTTTTTTTAATGAAAATTACAAGACCGATGATTAATTTTTTTTACAGTGTATTATTTCTACATGCAAAAACTAGCTGCTAACACTAACTTCATCCAAGATTAGGTTAAGGCTAATACACAGACATGAATTTAGCAATATATTGGATATTAAGTTTACAAAACAAATCTACAAACTTGTAAATTTACAAACATTTTTTAATTGCAGGCTGAACTGGATGCTGAATACTAAAGAGTGAGCCTCAACACTTAAGGTAACTTCTAGTGACTTGAAGTGCAAGTTGTGTGATGTCTCCTCAGATAACAGGACACAGACTAGTCTTTCTCTTTTCCAAATCCATTGTTGGTTATATACTTGTATGTGTTTTGTGATTTTTCTAGGCTTGTGCTGAGTTTCACTGTATCAAAGAAAGCAATACACACCAGCAAGTTCTCAGATAATGTGTGACTTTGAATGTTTATGATCTTGCGATGAGTTCAGATTCATCCACACTAACTACCTCCATCACTGTCTTCAGTGTCTTCAGTTATTTTAATAAAGTTGGCTTGCTTGTTTAACATGTTAATTTTCGTGTATACATGTCAACAGGAAACAAGCTCTTTGTGCTCTCCCAGTGTACGTGTGAGGACGACCCACAGTTCTTCAAGACTTGAAATGTAAGTATTCAGTGCATTAATAGAACTGCTATTACCAGTAAATATAAATGTCTAGTTTTAATCTCATAAATTAAAGGATTAGTTCACTTCAAAATTAATTTATACACCCCCATGTCATCCAAGATGTTCATGTCTTTCTTTCTTCAGTCGAAAAGAAATGAAGGTTTTGAGGAAAACATTCCAGGGTTTATCTCCATATAGTGGACTTCGCTGGGGTTGAAGGTCCAAATGTCAGTTTCAGTGCAGTTTCAAAGGGCTCTACACGATCCCAGATGAGGAATAAGGGTCTTATCTAGAGAAACCATCGGCCATTTTCTAAAAAAAATTAAAAATCATATACTTTTTAACCACAAATGCTCATCTTGCACTGCTCTGCAATCCGCCATGCATTATGTTAGAAAGGTCATGTGTGACGTAGGCGGAAGTACCGTGGTAGGGCAAAAAACTCCATCAAAATCATCCGATATCGTTGTTTTACCTTTTTTTGTAAAGGCCGTTTGGCTTAATCTTTGCACGTTTGCTTTGTAGACACTGGATCGGTACTTCCACCTACGTCACACGTGACGCATGCATGACGGAACGAAGAGCAGTGTAAGATGAGCATTTGTGGTTATGAAGTATAATATATATATATATTTTTTTTTTTTAGAAAATGACAGATCGTTTCGCTAGATAATAGATTGTGTAGAGCCCTTTGAAGCTGCATTGAAGTCCACTATATGGAGAAAAATCCTGGAATGTTTTCCTCAAAAACCTTAATTTCTTTTCGACTGAAGAAAGAAAGACATGAACATCTTGGATGACATGGGGGTGAGTAAATTATCAGGAAATTTTCATTCATAAGTAAACTAATCCTTTAAATATACAGTTTTACCCTCTATGCTTATTCCAGGAAGAGTTGGCCGAGCCAGACATCACTGACATCAACTGACACAAACATCACTCCTGTTGATTTTGTCATCATGGACAACGAAACCACTAAGTCCTGCAAGCACTGCAGTTGTGATGGAAGATGATCTTCCAGTGTGTTTGACATGTGGAGAAATACACAGCCACAAGGTTTTAAAAAAAGGTTGAATAAAAAATCCTCAATTGTATAGCCAAAGTTATTTATTATTTATTATTATTGTTTACTTAAAAAAAATTGGGTTGATTTACTTAAAAGTTTTGAGGTAATCAGTGTCTACAAAAATTGAGTACTCTGAACTTAACGGGTTTTACAGTGCAGGGAAAACGTGAAACCCCTCAAACACTGCCAATACGTGAAGAATCAGTGGTTAAAGTTCATCTTTACAACAATACCACAGCAGTATAGCCCGAACCTTGTGCTGTGTTCCCGTCATTTTACTGACGACTGCTTCTTCAACCTAAATGCGTTCAACAAGGGATTCGCAAGCCGGTTGTTATTGAAGGATGGGTCAGTACCCAGTTTATTTGGACCAACTTCTTCCTCCTCCGAATTGCAACCTGTAAGCATGATTAATAATAGTTGCTGTTACATTCTCTGTAGCATGCACAATACGTATTTAGTTGTGTGTGTGTTGTGTATGTTCCACGCAGCTTGTAGGTCTCCGACTAACCAGCTAACAGCAATATGTGTTCGCTCGCAACTGTCTAGAAATGTGTCAAATGTCTGTTGTTGTTATTACTTGGAGTTATGATAAAGAATAGAGCAATACATTGGTGTACAACTGCAGTGCTTTATCAATACGTATCTGCATTGGGCTAAAACATATACCACGACTGTCTGGGTATTTACCACTGAGCTGTAGGCTAGGTTCGCTAACAGTAAAATGTAAGTGATGCAAGCACTGTATACTGTACTCCATGTTAACCAGCAGAAGTCATCTGACCAATCACTGCAGATTAGCGTCACACAAACGAGGGGTTTGGAAAAATGAATTGTTGAGTGAATTGTTTGGGAGTTGTTGAGTAAATAAGGTAAAAATAAATGCATATTATAAGACAATGAAAGTGTTTTTTGACCTTGCATGCTTGTAAACCTGTTATTGGGGACTCCCAAAACAAAAATCGGAACCTTTCAAATGCCATAATAGGGAGCAGTTGAGTCAGTTTATTTTATTTGAGAGTTTAACACAATCAATGACAAAGAGACAGAAAATAAAATTATTTAAGAGTGGGACAAAAAGGAAAAAAGCATTATAACCTTTAAAAACAACATTACTTTCATAAGTCTTATTTCATCATTAGTACAAGTGGTCCAATGGCTAAAGTTTTCAAAATCTGTCTTACATCAGACTACTGCCTCTTTTCCTTTGGGTTCTTTGAAATCTGAAAAAGAAAGCATGATGTTACTTAAGAACAAGTCCATTCAGTTGTCATACATAGTCACATTCAAGAATGTTAACATGCTAAACACAACATGATTCACTTTTTATAAATGGCTAAACACAGGATATTCTAACTATATTTGTAATACTGTTAAAATTATGTATATTTAATCTATTTATTAACAATTCAGTAACACTATGGGAAGGTGTCCAATCTTTCTACCCAAGTTTATCTCCAATCCTAATTAAACACACCTGAAGCAGCTAATCAAGGTCATTAGGATCAATGAAAACTTCCAGGAAGGTATGTTGGAGCTAAACTCCTCATGAAGAGGAATAAACACCTCTGAACTATGGCCATTACATAAATCTCAGTTCATTTTCTGTGAAACTACATAGCATTCAAGTAACAAGTTTTATTAATGAAAATTTGCTGCAGATTCACCTTATGTAGACCTTAATCTGTTTAAATATCACAAAATAGCCATGTCAGTTACTCTTTCAAACACGAGGGCCCTCATTTATCAAACGAACGTAGGAACCAGCGTACATTCGAACGAAAAAATCAGCTTACGACAACGCTTGCGTGATTCATTAAACTTTCGTATGCGGCCAATTCCGTCGCACGAATGAACAGGTGTTGATAAATGTGGCGGATGAAAACTGTCGTCATTTAAATATCACGCTCCAAATTTTAGAAGCCTCGCCCTATAGTTTACGACACAGAGAAACGTAACCTGGCCATGAAGAGGAAGTAATTGCATGAAAAAGAAATTTATCTTACTCTAAAAACACCCGTCAAACTCCTCGTAACTGCAAACAATAAAATTAATTTAAATAAAAATACCGTTAAATAAAACTAAATACTTACAAACATTATTAATATATAAACTTGGTTATTTTAGTACACTCCACAGAAAATCCATTAAATTTATTTGATTCAGAACAGAACAAGAATGAAAAATAAGTAGCTATATATTATAAATTGGGTAACACTTTACATTAAGATTCCCTTTGTAAAGGGTTTATAAAGGTGTTTGTTAATGAGTAATAAGTCATTTCCAAATGCATTATAAATCATTAATAAGCAGTTATAACTGCATGAATAAAAAGGGCGACTTTAATGCAATACCTGCCAAATAGTGAGCCATTTTTAACTCACATGTTATAAATGCTTAACCCTTTCGCACATAAGTTTAAAATATTCTGGCTGACCCCCCAGCGTGAGTTTTTTTTTTAAGACAACCGTTATTTAGAACTTATCACTTTATTTTTTCCATGGTGACGCGTCATTGCTTGTCACATAACACACCACAGCGCTGTATGACTGATGATCTGCTTTTATTTAATTTTTCTTTTTTTATTCAAAATATTCACAAATTTGTTGGCTATAGCATGAAATATCTGATATTCCGATTGTCAAATATGTGCAAGTGGATGTGTCACCTTTATAACGATCGCGTTAGTTGAGCCATATACGCGATGGGCGCCGCCATGTTAGTTTGCGCCGCACAGAGAATCGGATCTGTTGGATTTACAACACGTGAATTCATCCACTTCTCCCGAAATACATGAAAGTAAGTGAGTTGGTGAACTGGGGAAGAATAGAGTAAACTTTAAAGTTACTTTCACAATGTATCTGATATGAATAAAACGTGTCGTCTAATTATAATGGAAAGGGTTGTTATTTCCGCTTCTATAGACATCATTGTTTATTATACAAACTCTAAATATATTGTTTTGTTAGTACTCAGGTGTATTTAAATGTCTGAAACCTAAAATAAACATTATTTGGTTGAAAACACTGCATATATGTGATATATGAAAGCGCTGCGCGCATCCGTCTCTGGTTTAGCGCCAGCCAAAGCGCGCAAGCACATTTGAATTTAGCAGTTGATCA
The DNA here is from genome assembly GCA_039654765.1 of Mylopharyngodon piceus. Lineage (NCBI taxonomy): Eukaryota > Metazoa > Chordata > Actinopteri > Cypriniformes > Xenocyprididae > Mylopharyngodon > Mylopharyngodon piceus. The sequence goes on from CM077451.1 coordinate 2,800,748, forward strand.
CGTGAGGCGCTGAACGTTCTAATCACACCGGTGTGATCGTACGCTCCTGGGGCCAGCCAAGACTGATCACATCGGTGTGATCGTACGCGTCAAAGGGTTAATAAATGTATTTATTCACACTTATTTAACTCAAAACCAGATTCTTGATTTATTTCATAATGCAGCAAAAATTGACTATCATAATTAGAAAGAAGGGTGTTGTATTTGTGGTTTTCTTATTAATATCTCATGACTGCCACTTTTCTTACTATGTTGCTTACCAGAAGTTTCTGTCTTACCCGTGATACTCTCCAAAAAGGTCATGATGCCTATCCATAGCTTGTTTATCAAGATGAAATTTAACCTTTTTTTTTTATCAATATATTTATTATTTTCACATGAACAATTTACAGAATCAGTTCAGTATACAAGTAAACTATTTTTTCTAAACACTCTCTCACCCCTGTCCCACCCCTCAAGAGACAGAACACTTACATGGACATTATTACAAGGCCTTGAGCTGATGTGTAAGATAACAATTATAATAATAATAAAATAAATATATAAATGCATTTAAAAAAATTTAAAGTAAAGAAGGGTTACATTATCACATCAGCATTTTTAATCAATGTAACATCCAAATTATTCAAAGTAAAGAAGGGTTACATTATCACATTAGCATTTTTAATCAAAGTAACATCCAAATTATTCAAATATTCAATAAATTTTCCCCAAATCTTTTCGAACATCGATGATTTTTAAAAAAATATTATTACTATTTATTTTTTTAGATTAAACATTATTCTTTCCACAGGCACATAGGATGAAAGTTCTCTAAGCCATACAGCATGACTGGGCGGTTCTTCTGATTTCCAATGTATAGCTATACATTTCTTTGCTGCTATCAGAGCCATCTTAACAAAACGTAAATTCTTTCTTTGATCAAATTGGAGGACCGATTCATTGCCTGAAAGTGAACCTTAATGTAAAGTGAACACATGTGAACCATTTATTCATGAGTTATAAACATTAATAACCTGTGAAAGTGAACCTTAATGTAAAGTGAACACATGTGAACCATTTATTAATGAGTTATGAACATTAATAACCTGTGAAAGTGAACCTTAATGTAAAGTGGAAACCTGTGAACCATTTATTAATGCGTTATAATCATTAATAACCTCTGCATTGCACATTAATGTAAAGTGAACACATGTGAACCATTTATTAATGGGTTATAAACATTAATAACCTCTGAAAGTTCACCTTAATGTAAAGTGAACACATGTGAACCATTTATTCATGAGTTATAAACATTAATAACCTCTGAAAGTGAACCTTAATGTAAAGTGGAAACCTGTGAACCATATATTCATGAGTTATGAACATTAATAACCTCTGAAAGTGAACCTTAATGTAAAGTGGAAACCTGTGAACCATTTATTCATGAGTTATAATCATTAATAACCTCTGAAAGTGCACCTTAATGGTGAAAACCAGTCAGTATCTGGTGTGGCCACCATTTGCCTCATGCAGTGCAACACATCTCCTTCGCATAGAGTTGATCAGGTTGTTGATTGTGGCCTGTGGAATGTTGGTCGACTCCTTTTCAATGGCTGTGCGAAGTTGCTGGATATTGGCACGAACTGGAACACGCTGTCGTATACGCCGATCCAGAGCATCCCAAACATGCTCAATGGGTGACATGTCTGGTGAGTATGCTGGCCATGCAAGAACTGGGATGTTTTCAGCTTCCAAGAATTGTGTACAGATCCTTGCAACATGGGGCCGTGCATTATCATACTGCAACATGAGGTGATGGTCATGGATGAATGGCACAACAATGGGCCTCAGGATCTTGTCACGCTATCTCTGTGCATTCAAAATGCCATCAATAAAATGCACCTGTGTTTGTTGTCCATAACATACGCCTGCTATACCATAACCCCACCGCCACCATGTGCCACTCGATCCACAACGTTGACATCAGCAAACCGCTCACCCACATGACGCCATACATGCTGTCTGCCATCTGCCCTGTACAGTGAAAACCGGGATTCCTCCATGAAGAGAACACCTCTCCAAAGTCCCAGACGCCATCGAATGTGAGCATTTGCCCACTCAAGTCGGTTACAACGACGAACTGCAGTCAGGTCGAGACCCCGATGAGGATGACGAGCATGCAGATGAGCTTCCCTAAGACAGTTTGTGCAGAAATTCTTTGGTTATGCAAACCGATTGTTGCAGCAGTTGTCCAGGTGGCTGGTCTCAGGCGATCTTGGAGGTGAAGATGCTGGATGTGGAGGTCCTGGACTGGTGTGGTTACACGTGGTCTGTGGTTGTGAGGCCGGTTGGATGTAAATGCCTTTGGACCTGGCTTATGGTAGAGAAATGAATGTTCAATTCACAGGCAACAGCTCTGGTGGACATTAATGCAGTCAGCATGCCAATTGCACGCTCCATCAAAACTTACGACATCTGTGGCATTGTGCTGTGTGATAAAACTGCACATTTTAGAGTAGCCTTTTATTGTGGCCAGCCTAAGGCACACCTGTGCTGTCTAATCAGCATCTTGATATGCCACACCTGTGAGGTGGATGGATTATCTCGGCAAAGGAGAAGTGCTCACTAACACAGATTTAGACAGATTTGTGAACAATATTTGAGAGAAATAGGCCTTTTGTGTACATAGAAAAAGTCTTAGATCTTTGAGTTCAGCTCATGAAAAATGGGGGCAAAAACAAAAGTGTTGCATATAATTTTGTTCAGTGTATTTTATTGTTGAAATATTAATAAGCAATTCATAATTATTCTTGATATCATGATAAAGGATACTGTAACTTTAGTATTTGGCCATCCACACAGTAAGTTACCTGTGCGCGACAGAAGCGGGAGCGCCGGAGTGGTATTTGTTTAAGATAACTACAAACTAACACAGCGATTACACATAAAATATACAAACTAACACAGCGATTACACATATAATATAAACACTTGAAAAACATAGTCTGCAATGTCACCTCAGTTAGCTTACCCATCAAATCAGTAAACACAAAATTTCACTTCAGAACATGTTGGAACAGTACTGGTAACGTTAGTACTAACTGCGTGACTTCTTCTCATGAAAGTGGCTAGGCTTTATTGGATGCTCACTAGCGCCAACTCATGTCACACGCCAGAACACGCATGCTTAGTGATGTAACCCTGAAAGAGTGATGTGACCTGAAAAAGTATTTAAAGTATAGCCTAATATATTATTGTCACGTCTAGTTTTCTATAACTATAGTTTACTATAGTTTGTTCTCCTACATTTTTGAGTTCAGTTATCTTCATAATAAAAATAGTACTGCTGCATCTAAATCCTGCTTTCTCACTGCTCTTCACAACCAACTGTGACAAGTATGTATAATATGCAATGTATTCTTTTTATTATTATTATTAGTAGTAGTAGTAGTAGTAGGCTATATACTTTATTATACTCTTTTAGGTTCACATCACTATGCATGTTCTGGCGTGTGACAGGAGTTGGCGCTAGTGAGCATCCACTAAAGCCTTGCCACTTTTCATGAGAAGTCACGCAGTTAGTACCAGTACTGTTCCAACATGCTTTGAAGTGAAAATTTGTGAAATCACAGACTATGTTTTTCTAGTGTTTATATTATATGAGTAATCGCTTTGTTTGTAGTTATCTTAAACAAATAACCGCTCCCGCGCAGGTACTGCAAGTGCGGATGGCCAAAGCCAAAGTTACGGTGGCCTTTATCATGATATCAAAAATAATTATTGATTGCATATTAATATGCTGATGTTCTGTAACGATGCATTCGGTCATTGATTTAATGATTTACACAACTGTTAAATAAAATAATACATATTTAGGTGCCTTTATTCATTCAGCTTGTATCAAATATGTTTGGCTTATAGGTGTGATGCTTATTATCTTTTTTGGAATACTTGATTGTTTCTCTGAATTTTTAATGTGAGTTTACTTGCATAAGCCACTTTTCATTAGAAGTCATGCTCAGTAATTTTGTGCTGTAAAAAAAAAAAAATTAAACTTTTTTTGTTTCATGTTTGAAGTTGTGTTTACTGATACATGCATCAAAAATAAAATATTTCATCAGAAAAAAAAATATCTTCTGTGTGTACATTAATAATTAATAAATACATGATTCACGTGTTCACTTTACATTAAGATTCACTTTCACAGGTTATTAATGGTGCTTGCCTCTGGCAAAGCATCATTAGTGTTCTCTTGCATACTTATTAATGGTGCTTGCCTCTGGCGAAGCATCATTATTGTTCTCTTGCATACTTATTATTCTTCTTCTGATTAATGGTGCTTGTCTCTGGCAAAGCATCATTATTGTTCTCTTGCATACTTATTAAGTTGGCTTGAAAAAGCCAACTTACTGTTATGCTATTTAAACTTATTAAGTTGGCTTGAAAAAGCCAACTTATTGAAATGCTACTTAAACTTATTATTAAGTTGGCTTGAAAAAGCCAACTTACTGTAATGCTATTTAAACTTATTATTATTAAGTTGGCTTGAAAAAGCCAACTTACTGTAATGCTATTTAAACTTATTATTAAGTTGGCTTGAAAAAGCCAACTTACTGTAATGCTATTTAAACTTATTAAGTTGGCTTGAAAAAGCCAACTTACTGATATTCTATTTAAGATTATTATTATTAAGTTGGCTTGAAAAAGCCAACTTACTGTTATGCTATTTAAACTTATTATTAAGTTGGCTTGAAAAAGCCAACTTATTGAAATGCTACTTAAACTTATTATTCTTATTCTTTTTCTTCTACCCCTAAACCGTTGAATGCTACTCCTCCTAGAGCTTTAACTCTACATACTCCAAACTCGGACTAGACATTCAGACTGTTCTGAAGTTAGTTGCTATATCTTTTCAGACTGATCCGACTTACGGTTTTCCTAAAAATGCTGTTTAAACCTGGAAAAAACTCCCATTGACTTACATTGAAAATCTGAACATTCCATCAAACTCCAACTGTCAAAAATTCAAATCTAAACACACTGAAGCCCATTAGACTCAATGAAGCTGCCATTCTATGTACTATTACTGAGCCATTCAAACTCATTCAAACTCTCTCTCTCTCTCTCTCTCTCTCTATCTATCTATCTAAACTCATTCAAACTCTCTCTCTCTCTCTCTCTCTATCTATCTATCTATCTATCTATCACTTCTCATCTCGGTCTTCTCATCTATCTATCTATCTATCTATCTATCTCACTTCTCATTTATCACTTCTCATCTATCTCTCGTCTCATCTATCTATCTATCTATCTATCTATCTATCTATCGCTCTTCTCATCTATCACTTCTCATCAATCTATCTATCTATCTATCTATCTATCTATCTATCTATCTATCTATCTGTCTGTCTGTCTGTCTGTCTATCTATCTCAAAACTACTAAACTAAAACCAAACTTTCAAACTGAAAACTTTCAAACTTTAAACTTTATAAACTTCTTCAAACTTTCTGGACCGACTTTTTCAAGCCAACTTAAAGTTTGTCTCGACGAACTTTTTTATCTAGTTATTATTCTTCTTTTTCTTCTTCTTCTTACCCTAAAACTGTTGAATGCTACTCCTCCTAGAGCTTTAACTCTACATACTTCAAACTCAGACTAGACCTTCAGACTGTTCTGAAGTTAGTTGCTATATCTTTTCTAACTGATCGGACTTACGGTTTTCCTAAAAATGAGGATCAAAACTCGGAAAAATCCCATTGACTTTCATTGACGGAATGTTCAAATGAGCCAAGACTGTTCAAACTCCAACTGTCAAAATTCAAATTTAAACTACGGAAGCCCATTAGACTCAAAAACTCAATTAGACTCAAGTGCCATTCTATGTACTATTTCTAATCCATTGAAACTCATTCAAACTCATAAACTCATCTATCTATCTATCTTTCAAAACTAAATCTATCTATCTATCTATCTATCTTTCAAACTAAATCTATCTATCTATCTCTCAAACTAAATCTATCTATCTATCAAACTAAATCTATCTATCTCTCAAACTAAATCAATCTATCTTTCAAACTAAATCTATCTCTCTATCTATCTCTCAAACTAAATCTATCTATCTATCTATCTATCAAACTAAATCTATCTATCTCTCAAACTAAATCTATCTATCTTTCAAACTAAATCTATCTATCTATCTATCTATCTATCTATCTCTCAAACTAAATCTATCTATCTATCTATCAAACTAAATCTATCAAACTAAATCTATCTCTCAAACTAAATCTATCTATCTATCTATCTATCTATCTATCTATCTCATAGCAACCACCCAGAACAACTTAGCAACCACATAGCAACCACACAAATCACCCTAGCAACATCCCAGCAACCAACCCGATTACCCTAGCAACCGCATAGCAACACCCTAGCAACCACCCCGAGTACCCTAGCAACCACATAGCAACACCTTAGCAACCACCCCGAGTACCCTAGCAAACGCATAGCAACCACCCTAGCAACCACCCCGAATACCCTAGCAACCGCATAGCAACACCTTAGCAACCACCCGGAGTACCTTAGCAACCGCATAGCAAACACCTTAGCAACCACCCCGAGTACCTTAGCAACCGCATAGCAACACCCTAGCAACCACCCAGAATACCTAAGCAACCGCATAGCAACACCCTAGCAACCAACCAGAACACCTTAGCAACCGCATAGCAACACCTTAGCAACCACCCAGAGTACCCTAGCAACCGCATAGCAACACCCTAGCAACCACACAGAATACCTTAGCAACCGCATAGCAACACCCTAGCAACCACCCAGAGTACCCTAGCAACCGCATAGCAACACCTTAACAACCACCCCGAGTACCCTAGCAACCGCATAGCAACACCTTAGCAACCACCCAGAATACCCTAGCAACAGCATAGCAACAACCTAGCAACCAACCAGAATACTTTAGCAACCGCATAGCAACACCCTAGCAACCGCCCCGAGTACCCTGGCAACCGCACAGCAACACCATAGCAACCGCCCCGAGTACCCAAGCAACCGAATAGCAATACCCTAGCAACCACCCCGAGTACCTTAGCAACAGCATAGCAACACCTTAGCAACCACCCCGAGTACCCTAGCAACCGCATAGCAACACCATAGCAACCGCCCCGAGTACCCCAGCAACTGAATAGCAACACCCTAGCAACCACCCCGAGTACCTTAGCAACAGCATAGCAACATCTTAGCAACCACCCCGAGTACCCTAGCAACCTCATAGCAACACCATAGCAACCACCCCTAGTACCCTGGCAACCGCATAGCAACACCATAGCAACCGCCCAAGTACCCAAGCAACTGAATAGCAACACCCTAGCAACCACCCAGAGTACCTTAGCAACAGCATAGCAACACCTTAGCAACCACCCCGAGTACCCTAGCAAACGCATAGCAACACCATAGCAACCACCCCTAGTACCCTAGCAACCGCATAGCAACACCTTAGCAACCACCTAGAGTACCCTAGCAACCGCATAGCAACACCCTAGCAACCACCCCGAGTACCCAAGCAACAGCATAGCAACACCTTAGCAACCACCCCGAGTACCCTAGCAACCACATAACACCCTAGCAACCGCCTTGAGTACCCTGACTCTATCTATCTATCTATCTATCTATCTATCTATCTATCAAAACTACTAAACTAAAAGTTAAACTTTCAAACTTTAAGCTTCTAAAACTACTTCAAACTTTCTGGACCGGCTTTTTCAAGCCAACATAAAGTTTGTCTCGACGAACTTTTTTATCTAGTTCTTCTTCTTTTTCTTCTTCTTCTTCTTACCCTAAAACTGTTGAATGCTACTCCTCCTAGAGCTTTAACTCTACAAACTCCAAACTCAGACTAGACCTTCAGACTGTTCTGAAGTTAGTTGCTATATCTTTTCTAACTGAACGGACTTATGGTTTTCCTAAAAATGAGGATCAAAACTCGGAAAAATCCCATTGACTTTCATTGACGGAATGTTCAAATGAGCCAAGACTGTTCAAACTCCAACTGTCAAAATTCAAATTTAAACTACGGAAGCCCATTAGACTCAAAAACTCAATTAGACTCAAGTGCCATTCTATGTACTATTTCTAATCCATTGAAACTCATTCAAACTAATAAACTCATCTATCTATCTATCTATCTATCTATCTATCTATCTATCTATCTTTCAAACTAAATCTATCTATCTATCTATCTATCTATCAAAACTACTAACCTAAATTTAAACTTTCAAACTTTCAAACTTCAAACTTTTAAAACTACTTCAAACTTTCTGGACCGGCTTTTTCAAGCCAACTTAAAGTTTGTCTCGACGAACTTTTTAATCTAGTTCTTATTCTTTTTCTTCTCACCCTAAACCGTTGACTGCTACTCCTCCTAGAGCTTTAACTCTACATACTCCAAACTTGGACTAGACATTCAGACTGTTCTGAAGTTAGTTGCTATATCTTTTCTAACTGATCCGACTTACGGTTTTCCTAAAAATGGCACTCAAAACTAGGAAAAACTCCCATAGACTTGCATTGAAAATCTGAACATCCCGTCAAACTCCAACTGTCAAAATTCAAATCTAAACACACTGAAGCCCATTAGACTCAATGAAGCTGCCATTCTATGTACTATTACTGCCATTCAAACTCATTCAAACTCATATCTATCTATCCATCATCTGACCATATCTATCTATCTATCTATCTATCTATCTATCTATCTATCTATCTATCTATCTATCTATCTATCTATCTATCTGTCTGTCTGTCTGTCTATCCTCTGTCCATATCTATCTATCTATCTATCTATCTATCTATCTATCTATCTATCACTTCTCATCTATCTCTCTTCTCATCTATCACTTCTCATCTATCTATCTATCTATCACTTCTCATCTATCTATCTATCTATCTATCACTTCTCATCTATCTCTCTTCTCATCTATCACTTCTCATCTATCTATCTATCTATCTATCTATCTATCTATCTATCTATCTATCACTTCTCATCTATCTCTCTTCTCATCTATCTATCTATCCTCATTCAAACTCATAAACTCATCTATCTATCATCTGTCTATCTATCACTTCTCATCTATCTCTCTTCTCATCTATCACTTCTCATCTATCTATCTATCTATCTATCTATCTATCTATCTATCTATCTATCTATCTATCTATCTATCTCTCTTCTCATCTATCACTAGCAACCACCCAGAATACCTAAGCAACCGCATAGCAACACCCTAGCAACCAACCAGAATACCTTAGCAACCGCATAGCAACACCTTAGCAACCACCCAGAGTACCCTAGCAACCGCATAGCAACAGCCTAGCAACCACACAGAATACCTTAGCAACCGCATAGCAACACCCTAGCAACCACCCAGAGTACCCTAGCAACTGCATAGCAACACCTTAACAACCACTCCGAGTACCCTAGCAACCGCATAGCAACACCTTAGCAACCACCCAGAATACCCTAGCAACCGCATAGCAACACCCTAGCAACCAACCAGAATACTTTAGCAACCGCATAGCAACACCTTAGCAACCACCCAGAGTACCCTAGCAACCGCATTGCAACACCCTAGCAACCACACAGAATACCTTAGCAACCGCATAACAACACCCTAGCAACCACCCTGAGTACCCTAGCAACCGTGACTAGTACCCTGACTCTATCTATCTATCTATCTATCTATCTATCAAAACTACTAAACTAAAACTTAAACTTTCAAACTTTAAGCTTTTAAAACTACTTCAAACTTTCTGGACCGGCTTCTTCAAGCCAACTTAAAGTTTGTCTCAACGAACTTTTTTATCTAGTTATTATTCTTCCACACAAAACTTCGGCGCGCAACTTGTCCCGCACCGTTTGTCCTAGACCCATGAATGAGGTGTCAAATCGACCGGCTCATTGAGGAGAGGTGTGCTATGACTTTTCTCAGCAATCGGACCAACGATGTTCGCACAGCGGACGAAAAAGTGGCCAAAAAAGTCCCATAGACTTACATTGAAAAATTCAAATTCACAAACATTCCGTCACTCTCAACTGTCACTTTCTCACACACACACACGCAGGGCCTGAGGAACCCTTTCTCTCTCACTCTCTCTCACTCATTTGACATCTTATCAAGCAGCCAATAAGTAATAACCTAAAATCTTCATCATAGCCACACCCTAGCAACCACTTAGAGCACCCTAGCAACCACCCCATTGAAAGTAGATGAGAGGGATAAAATGAATCAGAGCATCATAGAGACATGTGGGTTTGGCTCTTTTGATCTGGGTAGACATGCAGTCTATTAGTTTAAGCCTGCTAACTGTCTAGCCATGCCCTAGCAACCATTTAGAGCACCCTAGCAACCCAAACCCAAAGAAGGATATCTTCAAATCTGAACATCAGAGGGTTTGTTTATATCATTCATACTGACAAGCAGCCTTTGGAATATCATCACTGGCAGCTGCCAAGCCACTCCCTAGCAACCAAACAGAGTACCCTAGCAACGGTTCAGCAAGACCTATCCATCTTATTCCTGACTAGCCTACTGCATTTCAAATTATGGGTTCCACTTCCGGTTTGGGGAACTTCCATTTAAAAAGACTGAAATGAATCGTTTCAAATCATAAGGTTGCCCTACAAATAAAGCTTATCCGTCAGTTTGACTAAATGAGCTGTCAATTTTTCTTTCATGTTTTATTTTCAGACATCATGAGAATAACGTAACGCTTGGTATTTTAACGTAACCTGTTATAACAAGAATATCTATGGCAAGAGCTCTTTTCAGTCGCTGCTTTCTATCGTCGTGATTATTTTCTTTTGTCCCTTTGCATACCGCTGTAATAGTATGAAAAAGGACAACATATACTGCACATTTGTGGTCTGTTCTCCCGATATAATTTACGATATATCCCATTAATAATTCACTGGAATGCACAAAGAATCTCTCGTTTTTCTCCTCAAAACTTCATGTCTCTTTCCAGGTTTGTTTTCACAGGTAAATACAATTTATTATCTGTAAAAATGATGAAAATCACTTTGAAATATGCAATGCTGAAGTTCATGAACATTTTTTATTAAGGCAACATATATTACATAATACAGATATATATCACTATGGTTATGTTTAACCCGTCCGTTTTTGCTGTGGAAAGAATCACGCTTTTTCATGGCCTGTTGAAAGTACCTTGTTGATGCTTTTACACTTTTAAATGTCTTTTTAATGTTCGTTGGTTGAAGGGTGAGTAGAATAATGTCATCTCATTGTACCCAGTTTAAAAATAAAACGTATTATTGCGTTCATAGAGCGAGCCTTTCACTGACTGTTTACAGCTTAACGGAAGTTACACCCATAATTCGCGCAAAGCGTCATGGGGCATAGGAATAAGGTGGATATCTCTGCATCAGAACATTGTAGAGACATGGGGGTTGCCTCATTTGACTCATGCTAGCAAACTGGAATTCCAACATGTTACACATGCTAGCAGTGAATAGCTACATGCTAATAGTGATTAGCTAAGTGATAAATTGGGCTAAGAACATACTAAGAACTCTATAAAAACTTCATAGTAACCATCTGTGACAACTACCAACCACATAGTAACACCAGGATCATTGTGAAGCTATCAAGCCACGCCCTAGCAACCATTTAGAGTACCCTAGCAACAAGTTCCATAGACTTCCATTGAAAAAGGTCAAAGGGATATCTTTGGATAGAAGTGTCATAGAAACATGAGGGTGGGCTCGTTTGACTCGGGGCAGCAAACGGCCAATCACGAATCACCTTCAACACTTCATAGCCACACCCTAGCAACCCAAATCGAAAGAGGGATATCTTCACATCTTTACATTAAGGTTCACTTTCACTGGTTATTAATGTTTATAACTCTTTAATAAATGGTTCACAGGTTTCCACTACATTAAAGTTCACTTTCACAGGTTATTAATGTTTATAACTCATTGATAAATGGTTCACAGCTTCCACTTTACATTAAAGGGAACCCCTGGTGTTAAGACTTGTATGGCTTAATATAACGTAAATGATGTCTCTCACTGAAATATGTAGTAGAAAACCCATGAAAGATTTACGTTATTTAAAAAATCCATGACATATTTGGACAATGGGCGGCGCCATTTTGTTTCCATTCTATGTTGATGACGTCAAATGGTTGCACTCTGTCAGCTACTTACATTACTCTATGGCTATTTTTAACGCAACACAACTCGGAATATAATATACGATGCCACATTGTGCAGCTTTTGGTTGTAATTTTCAGTCGATGAGCCACAAGAGAAGCGATGTAAGTTTTTACTGCTTTACTAGCGATAAGAAGAGAAAAGAATGGGAAGCTGTGAAGAATGTGGACGAATAAAACTTCCTAAAGATCCGCGTCTTTGTTCTCTTCACTTTAGCCCTGGTGCCTTTGAGGCTTTTAGAAGACCACAGCAGAAAGAGCTTACAGTTGCCGATGGATATAAGTGTGTGCTTTAACCAAATGCCGCGCCTGTCGTGGAGACTGACGAGGGCAGCCTATAACTCATCTGGATTGAGACTGACTGCCTCAAAGCTCATGTGCGCTGTAATGCACGAGATATCTGTGATCGCATAAAACAGTAGCATCTTCTCAGCATGTTTAACTGTGTGTATACATTCAGGTGACATATCAGACGATTTTACACACCATACAACAGTATTTTGAATAGCCACAGAGACATTGCACGTCTTTGATGTTTTCATCCTCACTAATTTTGCGCGTTGGCTCAAATTGAAAAGGCTGATCGTGTTTTAAAAGGAACCCCGTGGATATTAAGACTTGTATGTGTTACTAGATTACCGTTGCACCAAAGTTTACAGATGAAAAATAATCAAAGGCATCAGGGCTAAAGTGGAGAGAACATTACCTGGTCACTTCATGCGTTTTCTCTGATCGGATAGCTATCTGATTTATAAAAATGATTGCATTTACACTTAGCCACATAAATGTGTCTCCGCAAAATATGTCCAATCTTCAATTCCTGCGCTATATGCAGATATCACGGAGTTCACATCACCGAAAGCAACAAATATAAGCTGAATTTTATTGATCATCAGCTAATTTCAAAATCAAAACCGCAATAGGAGAGAGCACGACAACAGCACTGGTAAGATCATTCAGTCTCATTACCTTTAATGAAGATGATTGTGTTTTAAGTGCCTGCGACTTACTTTCATTTTGATTTGCGGCAGTTTGCACGTTGTCTTGCTGAAAAGAAAAGCTGCTCATCTGCGGTGATGCGTGCTGTAGTAGCGCTGTCATATCTGGCTATAACATTATTTAACCTATAACACACTCTCACACATTTATTTTTTAGTATTTTTGGGAGGAGTTAAATTTACATATGTGATTTCAACAACCAGATGCATTTAGACCTGTTCAGTTTTGACTGGAATGTGTCCCAGACCACCTCCTGAAGTGGTTTGAGTGATCGGATTTATATCCGTCTCGAGTGCGTTTCGGGGGGCATTAGACCTGGTGTTTTCACGATCGGATAGCTATCTGATCAGAGAAAACGCATGAAGTGACCAAGTGTAAACAGACCCAAAGACGCATTTTTTTAGGAAGTTTTATTCGTCCACATTCTTCACAACTTCCCATTCTTTTCTCCTCTTATCGCTAGCAAAGCAATAAAGACTTACATCGCTTCTCTTGTGGCTCATCGACTGAAAATTACAACCAAAAGCTGTACAATGTGGCATCGTATATTATATTCCGAGTTGTGTTGCATTAAAAATAGCCATAGAGTAATGTAAGTAGCTGACAGAGTGCAACCATTTGACGTCATCGACATAGAACGCAAACAAAATGGCGCTGCCCATTGTCCAAATATGTCATGGATTTTTTAAATAACGTAAATCTTTCATGGGTTTTCTACTACATATTTCAGTAAGAGACATCATTTATGTTATATTAAGCCATACAAGTCTTAACACCAGGGGTTCCCTTTAAGGTTCACTTTTACAGCTTATTAATGTTTATAACTCATGAATAAATGGTTCACAGGTTTCCACTTTACATTAAGGTTCACTTTTTCAAAGGTTATTAATGTTTATAACCAGTGTTGGGAGTAACGCGTTACAAAAGTAATGCATTACAGTAACATATTACTTTTTGCTGTAATGCAGTAGTGTAAGGCATTACTAATCAATTTTCAGTAATATTTTACTCGGTACATGTTCAGTAACGTTTGCGTTACAAAACACTTTTAGCCCAAAATTTAATTGTTCAAAAACAAAAAACAACAACAACAACAACAACAAAACAGCAAGACCGCAAGACATTAAAGGATTAGTCCACTTTCTAATTAAAATATCCTGATAATTTACTCACCCCCATGTCATCCAAGATGTCCATGTCCTTCTTTCTTCAGTCGAAAAGAAATTAAGGTTTTTGATGAAAACATTCCAGGGTTATTCTCCTTATAGTGGATTTCAATTGGCCCCAAACGGTTGAAGGTCAAAATTACAGTTTCAGTGCAGCTTCAAAGGGCTTTACATGATCCCAGACGAGGAATAAGGGTTTTATCTAGTGAAACGATCGGTCATTTTCTTTAAAAAATTAAAATGTATATGCTTTATAGACAAATGATTGCATCACAAGTGCTTCCACCATACCGCGATTCCGTATTCTTCAAAAAGCTTACGCTGAATGTCCTACACCTTCCCTATTAAACTTACGGAAAAAAACAGAACTGGCGCCGCGTTCGTTCCGTAAGTTGAATAGGGAAGGTGTAGGACATTCAGCGTAAGCTTTTTAAAGAATACGACCGATCGTTTCGCTAGATAAAGTCCACTGAAGCTGCATTGAAACTGTAATTTTGACCTTCAACCGTTTGGGGCCAATTGAAGTCCACTATAAGGACATGGACATCTTGGATGACATGGGGATGAGTTATCAGGAAATTTTTATTAGAAAGTGGACTTTAATGAATGAAAAATGCTGCAAGTAAGTTCTATTACCTGTTCGTGGTCAGTCAATAGCCGCGTGTGGTGTCCAAGTTTGTAAATAAATACTAAATGACAGCTTCTGATATATTTGTTTAGCGATTTATTTCATTCATCTCCATCTCGCTGGTGTGTAACTTTGTATTGTGTGACGTAGTCCAGTGAAGGCGTGTTTAGGGCGGGTTTTACAGGAGTGCCGCAAGGCTACTGGCCAGACAGTGGAAACGCGGCATGATTTCGCCTCTGTGCTCGCGCTGGCCAGTGGAAAAGCGGCTAATGGGTGAAGATGGCAGAAGAAGACTGTACATTCACGAGATGGACATATGCGCATTACTTCCGAGTTTGTTGGATAATCACTTTATACCTCTACCATACTTTTAACAGACTTGGATAGTTTGTGATTCTGTCTGTCATCCTTTCTTGCATTGTCTTGAGCCTTCACTTTGCCAATTATAAGCTATATTGTTAGTAGCCTGGATAGCCCACAGTCATTATGCTACATCATATCGCCCTCTACTGGATGTAAAATGCTCTGCAGTACATTTTTGTCATTTTAGAATGTTAAGTTATACTTCTGTAATTATGTTGGTGAAAGTAACTCAAAAGTAATACAGGAGTAATGTAACGCATTACAATTCTGAGACAGTAATATTGTAAGGTAAAGAATTACTTTTAAATAACAGTAACAAGTAATCCATAATATATTACAGTTTGGAAGTAACTTGCACAACACTGTTTATAACTCATTAATGGTTCACGTGTGTTCACTTTACATTAAAGTTCACTGTCACAGGTTATTAATGTTTATAACTCATGAATAAATGGTTCACAAGTGTCCACCCTACATTAAGGTTCATAGGTAACTAATACTGGAATTAATTTTTTCATTATTATCTCATCAAGTTATGGTTATGATCTTATGTTTTATTTTCAAAATATAGTTGGAATTTCATCTTAAAAAACAAGAAATTGCTTTTTATAGACTGCTGTGGATAAGCATCATGACCTTTTTGGAGCGTATCATGGGTAAGACAAACTTCTGGTAAGCAACATAGTAAGAAAAGTGGCAATCATGAGATATTAATAAGAAAACCTGCATCATGAAATAAATTAAGAATCTGGTTTTGAGTTAAATAAGTGTGAATAAATACATTAAGCATTTATAACATGTGAGTTAAAAACGGCTCACTATTTGGCAGGTATTGCATTAAAATCGCCCTCTTTATTCATGCAGTTATAACTGCTTATTAATGATTTATAATGCATTTGTAAATGACTTATTACTCATTAACAAACACCTTTACAAACTCTTTACAAAGGGAACCTTAATGTAAAGTGTTACCATGAATTGAAATACAAATTAGGCTATAGTGGTATTCATTATAAAACAGAAATGAATTTATTTAATGCAAAACTGTATTGGGCTCACATAGCCTATACCTCTCTCATTCGGGAAGAATCCAAACGTTTCCATATTCGCGATGTAACATTTATTGCTTGCGGAACTACTGTTCCTTATGTAAACAAAGGCTTTCTATTTCACTCTTTTTCAATATCCACGTAAAACATTATCCTTCACATGCGCAAAAATGTGTTAGGCTGGGTGTTGCGCGTGCTGACTGGTACAGATGTACTCCTATAGCGGACCATTTAAACTGAGCAGTGTTAACTTTGTCTGCATTTTAGTTTGCTGATAAATGGCTAACATGTCCCATACAGTAAAAAAAATATATATTTTCAAATACATTTTTAAATATATTTCAAAATATACAAAAAATGGCCAAAAAATCTATTTTCAAATATATTTACATAAATATATTTTCTAAAAATATATTTTTTGGCCATTTTTTGTATATTTTTTAAAAATATATTTTCAAAATATATTTTTCAAAAGCATTTAAAAATATATTTTGCCCTACATATATTTTAACCCAAGAAAATACATTCACATGTGACATTTGAAAAACTTTTATTTGTTGTCTATAACACGTGAACATGTGAATAAAAATCAGCAAGGAACATACTTTACAATGTTCAAAAAATATACATTATTACAATATATTCAAAAAAATATAACTTTTTTGCTTTCAAGATGTCTCAGTTTCCCCAGTTCAAATCCTCAAAGCCTCTTTGGACACATTTGGAAATCTCTTCTTGACTGCGAGACAAAAATCAGTTATTTTTTTAGTTAACTAAATGTTTCTAGTAAATTTTCCTTTCACCAAGTATTGACTTACCGTATATATGGCTGCCATGGTTTCCTCATCAAGGGCACTTCTTCTCTCTCCACCACTGTCAGTTTTGCTCTTTGCTCCTACAAAAGACAAAACACAATAACTGAACATCTGTACAGGTATAGAGGGCATGCACTTTGTCTTCTGACTAGTTTTGGATTTCCTGATATTTTTGTTTACACTGAAACTAAAACAATTACAGGTATACTGGATTTTAAAGATATTTAATGGGCATATTTTTGGACAGTACAGTCAAGAAACTGATGATTGAGGAGAGGTCGAATTAGCCTTTCTTTACACTTCTGCATTGCATTTTCACTTTTACAAATGAAGGGATAGTGGAATATCACAAAGGCACATTCATTAATTTAACTTAAAGGGATAATCCACCCAAAAACAGAAATTATCTCATCATTTACTTACCTTCATGCTGTTCCAGAAGATTATGACATTCTCTTTTTCTGTGGAATACAAACAGAGATTTTAAGAAAAATAATCCATCTCTGTGAGTTCACGCAAGAAGGCCAAAAACCAAACAAAGTGAACATGATGGTAATCCACATGACCTCAGTTGACGAATCAATGTCTTCTGAAGTGAAACAATAGGTGTGTTTGAGGAAAATACTATTATGGTAAATTTGTTGCACTACAAATTTGCCAACGGTCAAATATGGGCTCAAAGTCTGCATGTTGTAACTTGTGATGTGTGTTTTAAAGCTTGAGGAGTCATTTGGAAGCACAGACTTTAAAATATTAGTATTTTTCTAACACACACCTATTGTTTCACTTCAACTAGGGTCATATTGACTACTGTTGTTTTTCACTCTGTGTGGTTTTTGAAGCGTTGACCTTACACTTGCACTCACAGAGATGGATTATTTTCTAAAAATCATCATTTGAAAGAAAGTCATATTCTGAGAGTATTTTCATTTTTGGGTGAAGTATCCCTTTTTCTAGTATTATCAGAAACAAAAACTTTATTTTTCTTAGCCAAAAAAAAAAAAAATACACAAAAAAACCCCTGTAATTTGGCCTTTATATTTAAATTCAACTTTTGAATTCTGTTACTTTCATGTTTATTACTGTGCAGCTGTTTTGTATAAAGTGTTACAGAAGTGAAGATGACTTGACTATGAACATTATCCTGTACCTATGACTTGTGGTCAGAGGCTCTTCAGCACAATCGTTGGGCTGGTGGGGCGGACAGCAAGTGGACAAGCGTCTTGACAGATGGGTTTGGACCCGCACCTGTTCCAGACAGACAGAAACAGATATTAACAAAGACACAAGTGCAGAGAACATATCAATTCATAAATTACACAAATAAAATAATTAAATAAAAAAAAATTTATTCTACTTCTTAAAGTGTCTCATGATCACTCTCACC